>OZ025301.1:48227888-49427888 GCA_964019185.1 Maratus speculifer
TGAACACTGTTGCGCTACTTAATCACTCTCAACGATTCGGGTTTTCAGCTCAAAATTTAAGTTTATGTATAAGCTTCTAAAAAAATTCAATGAAATGCAAAAAATAATGCTAAAAAATAGTTGTTCGTTACTCCAAAGTATACAGCGCCCTCCATTGACATTTTTTGAAATTTATCTTTAAAATTTATTTTCACGACAATACTGACATAAAGAATAGTTTTAGTGAAAACCGCAAACAAATCGATCAATTTTCCCGTTTTTTATAATAATTTCAAATTTTGGACCCTAAATTTTGATGGCGCCTATCTCCTTCAGAAGACGTTTGGGACCCTTAGTTTCCCATTTAATATTATTTGTCTTAATGTGTACTATCACCCCTTAAAATTTTGCCCAGTAGTTTAGATACACCCTGTATAAATTTTTTATGTTTATTTCTAAATTCATTTCAAAAGTGATTCAAGAACTCTGTTTAACTTTTTGAACATCAAGCAATTGCGTTCGTGTAATACTGAATTCCTGCTAGAAATATGGAAAAATTTTATCTGTAAAGAATTGTGATTTTAATTATTAGAAATATGCTAATACTTTCTGAAAATTTTGAAAAAATGGTTTTAGACTTGTTTTAAATTTTAATTTATTTGCATTGAGTTTTTAAAAAAGGCGCGTTATATATGCACTGTACAGTTTGTGTCCAATTCGTTCAGCACATATGTAGAACAAGCAGCCAAAGAGACAACATTTAAAATAAAAACAAATTTATTTAAAAGCAGTATTAAAAAGTGAACGTAATGTAGCTGCGGTATTACGTTAAATGGGTCAGCCAATACAATCTAGAGATAATGCTGCATTGTCTCTATTAATTCTTATAAGCAAGTACTGAACTAACGAAATGAACAGGTGGCAAAGTTAAGTTCAATACATTCTCTAAGTCCTAAATGAACATCAACGAGTTTGCTTGTTGATGACATTGTTTAAAAATAGTTTAATTTTAGAAAAGGACTTTAAATATTCAAAAACAGTAATACTCTAATTGTACCAGTATGAATCATTCCGCAAATCCACAGCAATACCTCTTTTACCATCCAAATAGGTAACTTGCAATCAGCTGATAGCCATTGTATTTCAAGTGGAGGTCAGGGTAGTTCCACCAATCAGAACTGTCTATTTGTAGTGTTTGACATCCAGTATGACGTCAATTGCAACTGCCCTATAACCTACAGTTACAGACATTTGATTGATCCTCAGAACAGTGTTTGTAATTGGCTAGTGTGTTGTTATTACGTGTATATCGGAGGTTTAACTAAATATAGGGCAGCTTTTATACATTCCACGAACATTTATTAAACTACACAATACATAAATAAAACGCGTACAAACTTTTGGAACTTTAGAACTGAAACTTAACTCAGGTGTGGTTACACGTGATAGCTACCGTTAGTAAGGCTTACACAGTTAATCCATAGAGTCACTTATAACACATCTCCCTTTCTTTGAAAGTTCAAAGATTCAGTCTTTTGGGAGGGCGAACAGTTCTGCCACTTCTTGTTATATACTCCTTATGTACAGGTACAGGCTTTGTTGGAGATTTGGGCAACTCAGCTGTTGTGGTTTTCATTGAAGTCGTCACCTCAGTACCAGGCGATTCAAAATCATCATCTGGCTCCAATTCGGGTTGAAAATCTGGAGATTGTACGAGATTCTTCCTGTTTCTTCTATGAATTTGCTTGCTCGATTGAACAAGATATGATCTAGGATATGGTGATTTTTCTAATATTTTGCCAGTTACTTGCTTGTCTGTAATCCACACTGCTTGACCCTTCTCAAGATTTGGAAGATCTCTGGTTCCATGATGTTTATCATAATTCCTTTTCTGCTTCTCTATCCGCATTTCTTCTTTCCCTTCTAAGATAGTTTTGTTGATAGCTTGAGGATGAAGTTGAGCTTTAGACATGGGAAGAGTCGTTTTTATTCTTCTGCCCATCAAGAGTTCAGCGGAACTGAAACCGTTTTCAAGAGGAGTTGTTCGGTAAGCCATCAGTGCCAGGTAAGGGTCTTTGGACTTTTTGATTCTTAATTTTACGATTTTAACTGACGATTCTATAAATCCATTGCTTTGAGAAAATTTCAGACTGTTGGTGATATGCAAGAACCCATAGCTCTTTGAAAATTGCATAAATTCTCGAGTTTTCACAGGATCGAACTGAGGACCATTATCAGATCTCAGAACATCTGGAATTCCATGACGTGAAAAGATGGATTTGCAATGGTTTATTACTTCTGCAGATGTCAAGTTATTTAGCTTGGCGATTTCAGGATACCGTGAATAGTAATCCGTAACAAGAAGATACTAGGAATTTTTGTATTTGAACAGATCAAGACCCAATATTTCCCAAGGACGTTCTGGAAACTGAGTGGGAATTAGTAGTTCATGTCTATTACTTGTTTATTTGATGCATTCTATACAATTTTTCACTTTATCTTCTATTTGTTTATTAATTTGTGGCCAAAACACTGAACATCTGGCTCGAGCTCGACATTTTGTAATACCAAGGTGTCCTTCATGAATTTGATTCAGTACTTCGGCTTGGTATGATTTGGGAATAATAATTCTACATCCTCTCATCAGCAATCCTTCTTGAATTGATATTTCGAATCGATGCTGCCAGAAAGGTAAACACTGAGGATCCATAACCTTTTTCGAAGGCCATCCCATCATTGCATATGAAGAAAGTTTTTGACATGTTGGATCGGCATTTTGTGCTGCTTGGAGTTCTTTTAACCTATTTCGAGATGCTGGGAGAGTATCTGTAATCATCTGAATGTAGGCATCTATTTCTTCCTCCAATTCATCCCTTTTTGTTGCTTGCATCTGAGGACTTCTAGACAGAGCATCTGCTGCATATAATTCCTTTCCTGGAATATGTACAATATCATAAGAATATCTCATCATCCTGAGTTTCATTCTTTGCAGCCTAGGAGAGAGGTCATCTAAGTACTTACGAGAAAAAATTGGAACCAAAGGCTTGTGATCTGTCTCAATTCTAAAGCTTGCTCCTGTTAAATAATCTCGAAACTTTCGCATGCCCATACAATGGCTAGCGCTTCCTTTTCAATTTGGGCGTAACGACCTTCCGTTGGAGTGAGTGTTCTTGAAGCATAAGCAATTACAGAAGTACTGCCATCTTCTTGTTTCTGACGAAGTGTTGCTCCCAAGCCATATGATGATGCATCTGACGTAACAATTGATTTTTTATTTGTATCGAATATTTTTAAAACTGGATCTGAAGACAACATTTTCTTCCAGCTCAAAAATGCTTTTTGTTGATCATGATCCCATACAAAGTCTCTTTTATTGCTAAGCATTGATGTCAACGGATGAAATAATTCGGCATAATTTGGAATAAAACGTGCTAAATAGTTAGCAAGGCCCAATAATTGCTTTAATTCTTTCTTATTTGTTGGAGGTTTGCAGTCTTGGATGGCAGCAATTTTCTCATTGTCTGGGTGTATTCCTTCACAATGTGTCCCTTCACAATGTGTCCTTCACAATGTGTCCTAAAAATTTAATGCTTCTTGCAGAAAAAACACATTTCTTCTCATTTAAAGTTAGATTAGAATTCTGAAGACGTTTTAAAACTTCTCTTAACCGCTGATCATGTTCTTCTTCGGTAGATCCCCATACTAAGATATCGTCCATGTGACACACTGCTCCACTTACATTTTCAAGAACTTGAGACATTCGTCTTTGGAAATGCTCTGGTGCAGACGAGATGCCGAAAGGTAATCTTAAAAATTTGAACCTTCCAAATGGGGTTATAAAAGTTGTGAGATAGGAGGACTCTTCATCCAGTGGAATCTACCAAAATCCTGAGTTGGCATCCAACTTTGAAAAAAACTTAGCACCTGATAACAAATTCAATGTATATTCTACTTTCGGAAGTGGGTGAAATTCTCGCAAAACATTTTTATTAAGTTCTGTCAGATCGACACAGATTCTTACTGTTCCATTCGATTTGGGCACTATAACAACTGGTGAACACCAATCTGTAGGCTCACTGACTGGAATTATAACTTTTTGTTCGACCATCTTTTTAATTTCATTTTCCGTTTTTCTTAAAAGAGGTATTGGTACACGTCGTGGTGAACTAACTGCATACGGAATAGCTCCAGGTTTCAATTTAATTGAATAACACCCTTTCATTAGTCCTAAGCCTTCAAAAAGTTCAGGAAATTCTGCAGTAAATTTATTAACTGAAATTTGATGAAGATTACGTAAGTTTGGCCCCAATCCAAAAGAAAGTAATGCTGGCTTACCCAGAAGGCAAGTTTGCAGACCGTCGATTACATAAATTTCTTCTTGGCAACATTTCTGAAAAATTTTAATATCCGTTTTGAATTTTCCTAACACTTTTAATGGATTCTTATCGGGTCCACACAAGATTTTATCAGCTGTGTCTAACTTCAGCTTTGACAAAAATTTTCGGTATAATGTAACAGGTATTGCTGTGTGGTCAGCACCACTATCAATTTTGAATTTAAAATTCTGGTTGCATATTTTCACAGGGACAGTCCAATTCTGGTTTTCTTCCCCTTTTTGCTTAACTATACCCAAAAACGAAATTTCACAGTGTTTTCCTGGCTTTTTAGATAGACAAACTTTAGCATAATGTCCAATTTTGGAACAATTTAAGCATTTAGCGTTTCTAGCAGGACACTTCCGTTTTTCATGTTTTTGTTTACCACACCATTTACACTGTTCTGTTCTGATGCCTGGTTAGTTTTGAAATTATTCGTCTTCGTTTTATTTCTGATAGGTTGTTTACTTTCGTTTTTAAATTTTCGCGAGTTTTGTAAACTTGAAGACTTATTTGAGAAAACAGCATTTACTGAAGTTACTTCGTTAGCTACCAATTTCTCTTGTTGTTGTTTAACGGATTCGCTTAGACGCACTTTATCAATAACTTTCGTCAAAGTAAGTTCCGAATCTAACTGTAATTTTTCACTTAAATTTTTGTCTTTTATCCCAACAACAATTCTGTCTCTAATCAGTTCATCATGCAAAGCCCCATATTCACAATTTTCAGCTAATTTATATAATGCCGTAATAAAGGTGTTTACAGATTCACCATCGAGTTGTATTCTTTTATTGAATTGTGCTCTTTCAAAAATAGTATTTTTATTAACTACAAAATGATCATTAAATTTATTAAGAATAACAGTAAAGTTAGTTAAATCATTTCCCTGTAAGCCAAACGAAGCAAATATATCTTCGGCTTGTTCTCCCATAATATAAATAAGAGAATTTACCTGTTCTTCTCCTGATTTCGCACTTAATCCAGATGCAATCCGATAGCGTTCGAAGCGGATTTTCCATTTAGACCAGTTTGCAGGTGTACAAAATGTAAAATGTTCCGGTGGCTGTAACTGAACGCCTGCCATAACACTATATCATACGATAAAACTTAACTTTCAATTATGATTTTTTCTTTCAAAACGAAAAAAATTTTCACAATACGTTAAAACGTTTTACCGCTGCCGCCATGTGTTGTTATTACGTGTATATCGGAGGTTTAACTAAATATAGGGCAGCTTTTATACATTCCACGAACATTTATTAAACTACACAATACATAAATAAAACGCGTACAAACTTTTGGAACTTTAGGACTGAAACTTAACTCAGGTGCGGTTACACGTGATAGCTACCGTTAGTAAGGCTTACACAGTTAATCCATAGAGTCACTTATAACACAGCTAGTACGCTTTTATTACAAAACACGTTCTTATTCAAAACAATTTGTGTTTATTTGTTCTACTAAAATGGGCATAACTTTTTTTGTAATACAGATATTGTAATACTGTTTTTATTATTAAATTCTACATTAAATTACCTTCAATTTGATACACAAACGTTTGTATTTAAGCGAAAATTAATATATTCTACAAGCACACAAAGTTGAAAAACATGAAACTCAAAAAATGTCTAAACTTTTGGCCACCACTGTAAATAAATGGCCTTCTTTCTACTCACAAGGAAGGTCTCCATACTGGGCATACTCAGAATTTTTTGAAAAAAAATACTGATTAAACTACTCATGTATGTAATAAAGGATTAGTCAAATTTAGCGGCGGAATTAAAGAAGATACGCAGTAAAAAAATAAAATACTTTCGAGTATATGGCGCGAAAAGACGAAAACGTCACGCGATTTGGCGAGCAGCATTTTCCCTCGCCAAAAACAAACGATTTTAATGCACCTGGAAATTTCTTAGCAATTAAATTTTAGAATAAGTGTAAATAGTATTTAATGAACACAACGAGAGAGTTTGACACATAGATGTACTTTATATTGCATATTTCTGTTGCTTTTGCTGCAGTTATTTACTTTTATCACTTTAAAAATAATTTCTTATATAAAAAAATACTTTCATATTGAAAAGTATTTTTTCATTTATTTAAGCGTATGACAAAATAAAGGCCAGATGAAGAATGCTGCAGTAATACATTTCAATATAGGAGAAGTTTTGGTTCCCATAGCAACAAAATTGAATCGATAGAGCTCAATTAGATTGGAGTTAATTTTGAGATTGAAACAATTTTAATTAATTAAAATTTTGTTTTAATTCATAAAATTTCACAGTTAATTTTCATTCTAAATACATTTTGACAAAAATAAGGTTAAAATAAACTAAAGTTGACAAAACTAACGTTATATAAATAAAATTTCTTTAAACAAATTCAAGATGAAACATTTTTGCCTTAAAAAGAATTTGACATAAAAAAAAGTATTTTTCGAAATTTTATTCTGTCGCCAATCGATGATAAATCGCCAAATAAAATTCCATTATTTTTTATGAACGTTCTATCGGGGGTTTCGCCAAAAATTTTTTTACAAACATATATATCCACATGAGAAGAACATTCTGTAATTTTTTCAGAGTTTTCTGAGTATGCCCGTATGGAAATCTTCTTTATCAGTAACATGATATATAAAAATGCTTTATAATAAGTTTTCAAGTAAACGTAATTTTTCGTATAATACACACTAGAGATGAGTTCGGGCTCGTTTTTCGGGGCCCGGGCCCGACCGAGCCCGACGATTTTAAGTCCGAGCCCGCCCGAGCCCAAAAATTTTTTTGTCACCAGAGCCCGAGCCCGAGCCCGATACCAAAAATATACAAAATAAAATTGTATTGTATTTAAAAATTGTTTCAAAAGTAATATCTCATTTTTAAAAACTTCTTACATAGATATGATTTTTAAATGAAAATTTAAATTCATTCTTATCAAAATTCGTATAAAATAAAAATATACTTCATATGTAAAAGTATTTTCATATTCTTTCCTCTTTTAACAAGCAAATTTGATGGAAACGTTTTTGTTTAATGAATAAATGCATGAAATTTGCAGAAATTACTATTTGTAAGCTAGCGAATCGAACAACGTTTTTCGATTTTCTGTAAAAAGTGTACCTATTTCTTTATAATGGATTCTTTTCTCATAACAATCTTCCATGATTGACAGATACCTGAAAATCAACGTAAATTAAAAAAAGTGACATTGTTATTTTAAAGGTCCTATGTTTTTATAGAAAAAGGGGAAACACTGATCGATTGCTTTCTGTTGGAATAACATGGTAATAAAATTTACTTACGGAGAAAAGTGACTTTGAGAAGGAACAGCGACCTCAGCATTAGCAGAATTCATTATTCATGATGACAAATGCATATAATAATCACTAAAGTTATTTTCATAAAAAACGACTATGTTTCATGCACAATCGAGTATTAAATAAATTTGAAAACCTCCAGCTAATTCTTGTCTACCAAAAACCGAAGAAAATAATATCTTTGTGTTATGTAACTAAATAATAAATAAATAAACGATCCCATTAAAAATTATGTTCTACAAACGAAAAGCCAACAAAGATTAAATTTATTGTTATGTTTGTTATGATTGGCGCCATATAAATAGATCGTTGGAGGAAGTTCCGCAGACATAAATCTGTAATTGTCACAAATTTTCATTTGAAACTGCAATGAAATACTAAAATAAATAAACAAGCATTCAGTTCTCCCGTCATTTTGATAAAAAAGAAATAAAATGACTTGAAAAGGAATAAGTAAGCAATTTTAAGTGGAAAAAGTTATTTCAATCCTTTCTACACATGAGTAAATAAAATTTTTCGGCTTTAGAAAAAATGAGCCCGGGCCCGCTCGAGCCCGAAGTCTAAAATAAAAATAGAGCCCGAGCCCGTGTCGGGCCCGGGCTCGGGCTCGGGCTTTCGGGCTCGGGCTGAGCCCGTCTCATCTCTAATACACACACACACACATATACATATATATTAGTTACAAAAAAAACATTGAAATTTTTACCTTTTCCTGTTTTATGATGACACTTTAAATATGATTTTAAACTACAGTTTACATAGTTTTGTTATAGACATCAAAAGTCACAGGATTAGAGTTTTTGATTAACTAAATGTAAAAAGCATAAAACAATACATCTTTTTTCTTTATTAAAAAAAAAAATTAGAAAAGTTCTTAGAAAAATATTTTTAGCATAAAATTTTCATGATTAAATGTTTCCGGGAAATGTGCATCTTTTGATAGAAGTGCATGTGTTTTGCTGTGAACTTACATTTAAAGAGAAAAAAAAAGCCTATATCTTCGTCATCCAGCAGTTTTTCTTATTTTCATTCATGAATATTGATAATTTAGATTTTTGTAATCAAAGTATTCGAAATTTACTTGCATTAATAATTACATGTTCCTATGCTGCATAATAATTTATACACTAATATAAAACCATTATAAACATTTAGAAATTTGCGAATGCATAAAAAATAAAGGAATTTCTACAAATTAAAAATTACATAGTTCATGAAATCATTATATAAGTGCAAGAAACAGATTTCTTAGATGGTAGCTTTTACATCACTTTTAATTCGAATAAATTCCTTTATTATTTATACATTCACATTTTTTTAAATAATTTGTAGAGATTTGTAATTCTCATGTTTGTTTAAACATGAAAAGGTTAGATATAACGCTTGTTATGTTGAACAGATCGAGTTCTTGAATCGGTTCCGAGCAGAATTTATAAATAAACAAATGATTAATTTATCTGTTTATTATTATATGGTAAATCGCTTCTTCTTAGATTACGAAAAATATTCTTGCTATTTCAGAAAGCTTCCAATTTAAATACTTCACGCCAGTAAATTTAAAGGAAATTATTTTATATTAAGAATTGCTCGAAACTTTACTTGTCTAAAAATGTTAATAAAGTACAGCTCATGCAATTGCTATCCTTCCTGGATATCAAATTGCAAAAATGTAAGATAGCTCAACCAAATACCACAAGAACTGAGTTATTGAGCTCCTTACCACGGAGTAAGAAGCAGAAGGAGAAAGTAATATTAAAATTTTCCATGCGGATTTTTTAACGATAGGGACGACACCGTAGATCGTGGGCTGTCGATTGATGCTTCTGCAATGCTTTTCAATAGAAAAAATTTTCATTAAAAAAAAATTACGAAGAATCTAAATTTTTAGAAAGTCGTAGAAATGAAAATATGATTAATTGAAATTTTCTTCACAACATAAATTTTTTAAAGGTACTTGGCGCTTCATTTTCTTTTTTAGGCCATTTAAAATACTAGATCATTCTGACAAAAACTAATACCCTGTTCACACCACAAACTTAAGATATCTTAAGATCGCCGTGTTTGAAGTGGACCCTCCCGGAATTGGATGCCTGTTCGCATTGAAAAATTTACCTAAGATATCTCAGCGAATGTCACTGTATATCTGAACTGAACAAATGTAGCGTATGCGCATGCGCTTGAAATAAAGACGGCCACAACAGCCAATCAGTAAAAGCAAATCTTTGTAGCCAATGAGAGTAGGTGGTTGTTCCTGTATCTAGCTCGAGAGAATTGAAACTCTCTGATACCCTGTTCACACTACAAACTTAAGATATCTTAAGATCGCCGTGTTTGAAGTGGACCCTCCCGGAATTGGATGACTGTTCACATTGAAAAATTTACCTAAGATATCTCAGCGAATGTCACTGTATCTCTGAACTGAGCAAATGTAGCGTATGCGCATGCGCTTGAAATAAAGACGGCCACAACAGCCAATCAGTAAAAGCAAAGTTTTGTAGCCAATGAGAGTAGGTGGTTGTTCCTGTATCTAGCTCGAGAGAATTGAAACTCTCTGAGAGAGTTTGTAGAACTCTCTGAGAGAGTTCCAGGCCTGAGATATCTTAAATATCCGTAGTGTGAACGGGGTATGAGAGTTTGTAGAACTCTCTGAGAGAGTTCCAGGCCTGAGATATCTGAAATATCCGTAGTGTGAACAGGGTATAAAGTACAAGCCATTTAAAAGCATTGAATATCGCGGATTAAAATGACTGTTGTAAGTTGAGTATCGCAAAGAAATAGACTTATGATTTTTAGAAATTAAGTATTAATCAAATATTTTGGAGCAAATTTTAATATCGCGTATAGTTTTTATAAACTTTGAACAATTTAATAATTCATAACTTTGGATATTTATGAAATTAATGCATGTAGAATTAAAGAAAATTTTTATTTTAATTATTTGGAGGGAAAAAAACATTGTGTAAATAATAGGATCTCCAGAATACACATTTAAAATAATTTAAACATTTTTTTTTTACTTTGTTTCTATCTTTTATTTATCACTGTGCAGTAAAAATAAACCTATTAATCAAAATTATTTTTAGCTCATTTAGGAATTTTTCATTTTAAATCCCCATCTCCTCCATCCGGACATTCAGGCCCGTGTGAAAGGGGGGGGGGGTCGCCCGTCCGAGGAGATGGAGGGAGCACCAAATTTATTCTACCCAATTTTTTTTTTATTTCCTTCTTTCTTTACAAGAAGAAAGTATTGGATTCGTATAAATTTTCGAATTCCGGTTTTCGACGGATTTTACACGTTTTAAGGGTCAGAGATTCCAAAAAACATGTTTTTTTTTTTTTTTTTTTTTTTTTTTTTTTAAATAAAATATGACATATATTTTGTGTGTGCTCTATCTCAAGAAAAAATAAACGGAATTTAATAAAAATTGATATTTAGGTAGTCCCTGATATAAATTATTGCTGAATAGTTTTTGACGTAAATCGCTCCACAGGTGGCGCTGCTATGGTGCACTTTTTACGATTTACGCAACAGCTGTATCTCAAGAACTAATGCCCGCATTGCAATAAAAACTTATATAGTACAGTCTGATAGGTAGTCCCTTAGATAAACTGATGCTGATCAGTTTGTGGTGTAAATCGCTCAACAGGTGGCGCTTCTATCTTCATTTTTTACAATTTACGCAACAGTTGTATCTCAAGAACTAGCGCACGGATTCTAATAAAAATTTAGATTTAGGTAGTCCCTGATATAAATTGATGCTGATCAGTTTTTGGTGTAAATCGCTCAACAGGTGGCGCTGTTATGCTGCATTTTTTACGGTTTATGCAACAGCTGTATCTCAAGAATTACGCACGGATTGCAATAAAAATTTATATGTAGGTAGTCTCTGATATAAATTGATGATGATTAATTTTTGGTGTAAATAGATTAATAGGTGTCGCTGCTATGCTGCATTTTTTATGATTTATGCAACAGCTGTATCCCAATAACTAATGCACAAATTTTAATAAAAAATGATACTCAGGTAGTCCTTGATATATATTACAGCTGATTAAAATTTGGTGTAAATCGCTCAACAGGTGGTGATGCTATGCAGCATTATTTGCAATTAATGTTTTGTAAAATGTACAAGTCTTTCGCACATTAAATAACTTTGTATTTAGACACAAAACAAAGTCTGTGCTTTCAGGGGCATGCGAAGAAAATACTGCGCCCAGGGCAAAGGTTGAATTTGATGCCCCCCCCCCCACCCCGGATTTTTCCTTGTGATAGGCCAAAAAATGACGTTGATAGTATAAATTTGGCGCCCCCTAAGTTTCCGCATCCGGGGCGACGGTTCCTTTCGCCCGCCTCCCCCCCTTTCGCACGGCGCTGTGTGCTTTATTACTCCACGTAACATTTAAAAAACATATACATTAAGATCTATACACAATGAAAAAGTCTCAATTTAAATATAATTACAAGAAAATAGCTTTACATTAAAGTCTAAAAAAATCACTCACTTGTGGAGCACGGAATAACGGAATAAACTTTTTTTTTTCTCCTTAGCCATTTTTTTTTAATTTTTGGATTATCATAGATTGTTTTACATCCAGGAACACAACACTAATATCCCATCTTAATTTATTTTATGAAATATCAATATGAAACGTAAACGAATAAAATAAAATATCTTTTAATTCGAACATATGCATCTTAGGAATACAATCATATTGAAAGTCTGCTAAAAAACCAGCCTACGACGTATTGCAACGCCCTCATTGTTTACCAAAATTTCACTTTGTATTTTCGAAGAGGCATGCGCATTAAGTTTCCCCTCCTGTTTCTTACTCCGTGCTGTTTACAATAGCTCTGTCTTCAGAACTGAGGGAAAAAATCCCGTCTTTGTTTTCGAAAAAAAGAACGACTTCGACGACAAACGAAACAAGTTGGAAATTGCGCTGTTATAGTAGAGCGTACTTTGGATACAGTATAAGGAAAGGGCAGCTGACGTCACTGTGGACGAATTACTGTGGATAAGGGAGAAAAACCTGTCAGTTCTTTAACGACTGACACTGTACGGATGAGCTCCGGGAATTTGATTGGTCTAAATTTGCCAATCTATAAGTAAGTATGATATGATTGGGCTACGTCGTCAAGATGATTCCTACAATGATCGCTATGACAAAAAATGTAGCGGTAGATTGGTTGACAGAAGTGTTTGTTTGTAAACATGCCCTTTCCTTATAGTGGTCGAAATCTTTGTGTTCCTGTAAATATGCAGGGAGTAATTTTTATTATATTTCATTAACGTATATCTTATTCATAAAATGTGAAGTAGTTTAATGTAACTAAAACACCCCCCAAACAATGTTTCCCCGTATAACATTATTTAGTGGAATACATTTGTGTGGCCCTGTAATTTAATAATAAAATTCTTTGCATCACAGATTATACAAAATGTATTTTTAGTACATATTTCATAGATTCATTTCGATTCTATTATATTCAAATGAGTGTAACACCATTAAAATGCATTTGAAACTTTTTCCCCCATTGACCGTAATGTAACGGAATCCTTTTGATTGTCCCTGTAATTGATCTATCCATACGATTTTCATAAAATTTGAAAATACTCGACAAAATTATGCAATACATATACGTTTTAAATTTCAAACGATTAAAATGCATTTGAAACTTTTTTCCCCATTGACCGTAATGTAACGGAATCCTTTTGATTGTCCCTGTAATTGATCTATCCATCCGATTTTCATAAAATTTGAAATGACTCGACAAAATTATGTAATAATTATGTATTTTAAATTTCAAACGATTCGGTTGGGTAGTTTTTGCGTTGTTATATGCGGACGGACAGACAGACAGACAGACGGACGGACTGAGCGACAACAATAGGTGCTACGTATTTACATAATTACGAACGCACCTAAAAAGACGATGAACGCTGTTTTCAAAGGTGAAAGACAGATATTTATTGCTACAGCCTGATAACAATTCTTTAAAAAATACAATAGACGAGAAATTTAAATCATTCACTGGCTATGATTCTAAAGCATTTTGAAATGATATTAACCTTAAGATTTTTTTTTTTATTGTCTACAAAAACAGAAAAAAAAAATGCACAAAAATGTTACTAAATACCTTTTTTCTCGCCTTTCTTACAAAAGACCAAAACAGTATAAGAATGGTTCAACAGAACCAAGAGCAATTTTTACTTTCTTCTATTTTCAATAGAAGAAAGTATTCTATTGAAAATTATATTATGTTAAAGTATATTAAAGTATTCTATTACTTCACTTCTATTTTCAATAGAAGAAAGTATTGCAAGAGAATTTTTTTTTAATTTAATTTTTTTTCCGACAATTTTTTTGACGGATTTACACGTTTTAGGGGTTACAGATTTCAAAAACCATGTTTTTACAAAATGTCTGCCTGTCCGTGTGTCTATCCGTATGTCGCCATTCTATTTTCAAAGAGTGTATGAAAATATGCATAGAATTGAACTAATTTTTTTTTTTGTGTGTAAGTACTTGACTATGGCTAGTAGGTCCGCCCTGAATTTGAGAAAAATCCGCTGGAAAGAGGCGCTATAATGAAGATGTCTGAGCCATTTTCAATATTGTACCATTTAAAAGTGTATGAAGCTATGCATAGAATTGAACCAAATTTTTTGTGTAAGTGCTTGGCTAACGCTAGTAGGCCCGCCCTGAATTTGAAAAAAATCCGCGAAAGGGGACGCTATAATCACGATGTCTGTGCCATTTTCATTATTTTACGATCAAAAAATGTATGAAGTTTTGCATAGAATTAGAGTAAAATTTTTGTATATGATTATTTTTGGGTATGGCAAGTAGGTCCTCCTAGAATTTGAAAAAAAAGTCTGCCTATCATTCTATTGCACAGCTGCCAACTTGTACGGATTTTTCCTACCACTAAAATTTAACAGAAAATTTTACCTAAAACAATCGCCAGAATATAATGATTTCCAGCGATGAATCAAGATAAAAATTTTTATTTAATTTTGGTGGTAGGATAAATCCGTACAAGTTGGCAGCTATGTTCTATTGTCAATTGGCTCCAGGGCCGTAGCTAAGGGGGCGCTATGGGCGGCTCAGCCCCCCCTAAAATATTTTGAGCCCCCCCCCCCCCCTGTAAAAGATTCCAAGGTCACTAAATGAATTTCTGTTCCAAAAATGCAAATGAAATTCTGTTCAAAAATCTAATTTAGTTTTGAGATCATTTTACAGTTTTGCAGAATTACTAAATTGTATCTAAAATAAGCGATTCAACACTCCCTCATCATATGGAGCTATGATGCTAACATGATGTTTAATTTTGCACCAGTTATACACTCAAAATTTGCATCATCATATACTTTTCTTAGTATAAAATGAAGTTATTACACCTACAGTGTAAATATGCACTTATTTATGTTTCTGAATCAGTGAAAGAGAAAAAAAAAATATGAACCGCCCCCACAATCTCTTGAGCCCCCCCCCCCCCTAGCTACGGCCCTGAATGGCTCGTGCAGAGACGGAAACTCGTTTTTACACTGATTAATTGACTGAAGCAGAAATTTAAGATGAAAATCAAAGTTGGTATGGTATTGAATTAAAATTATTAAGGGATTAACATGTGTAACTGTTTTTTTAAAATATTAAAGTGTACGCATGGGATAAAAGAAAGTTTTGGGATTGGCACATCCAACTAGTTTAAACTAGGTCTTATTGGTATATGAGGCTGTTACTGCGGTAAAATACATGTGAGGCATGATCATTTTTTAAATTATTAAGATAAAACCAGTTAAACAAAAACAGTTTTGACAAAACTATTAAGATGTTTTTAAAACAATCAACTTAAAAAATGCCAAATGTTGGCAAGTAGTTAACCGTTTCTTGCTTTGTTTTGTTTTTTAATTTATGAATATTACTGTAATTTCAGTAATAAATAATATTTTTTATTCTTATTATGTTTGATTCTTATTCTTATATATTTATATTACTATATCGAAATAGACCTGCATCATAATTACATGCGCTTATGCTGCATAATAATTTATTTATTAATATAAAACCATTAAAAATTTTTTACAAATTGTGAATGCATAAATAATAAAGGAATTTGTTTAAATTAAAAATGATATAGTTCATTAAACCCTTATATAGGCGTATGAAACAGATCTCTTAGATAGTGGCTTATACATCATTTTTAATTTGAAGAAATTCCTATATTATTTATATATTCACATTTTTTGTTGATAATTTGTAAATATTTGTAAAGGTTTTGTGTATCTATGCTTGTTTAAACATGAAAAACTTAGATATAACGCTTGTTATGTTGAACAGATCGAGTGCCTGATTCGACTCTGAGCAGAATTTATAAATAAACATAAATAATTCATATATATATTTTTTTATTATTATACGTTAAATCGTTTACTCCTACATGTAAGAAAAATATCCTTACTATTTCAGAAAGCTTTCAGTTTAAATAATTAACGCCAGTAAATTTAAAGAAAATTGTTTTATATTCCTAATCGCGTGAATTTTCATACTACCTCTAATACATACACATGGTTGTCATGTGAGTGCTATCCTTCCTGGATAGTTACAAATGAAAGATAAATCGGCATTGAAAGTCCAGTAGGGTTGGGCATTTCGATTCATCTTGTGGAGTCGACTCTGGGGGTCTACCACAAAGCAATCGTATTTCACCTTTTCTCGGAAAGACGTCCAATGTGAAGTTGCATCCCGACGATCTTGAGTATTGGTACTATGACACCAGCGGAAAATCTCCCGTCGGATAAATGTCATCGTAAGCTCCTAAAAAATCCCCGACCCCTTAAAACTGCGTGGAATGAAAATCTCACTATCGGATATCCGTGTTATAGTTGTAAATATAGCTTACGCTCTTTATTAAAAATGCTGTCGATACACGTCTAATTAAGATATTTTGATAATCTTTTTTAAAAATAAGAGTGAAATGTTCATATTTTCAGCTGTAAAAAGCTCAAATGGATACGACGGATAATTGTTTATAAAATGGGTAAATAAATATAAAATTTGCTCTCTCTCTCTTTTTTTTTTTTTTTTTTTTTTGATTAAGCAAAGACTTTATTTTAAAAATTAATAAAAAAAATTAACATGTTAACCTAGAAATATTTAATATCTATAATAAAAAAGGCCTTATTTTAAATTTTTAGGTGATATGAAAACAACAGTGTTATAAATTCTTGTTAAATAAATATATGGACATATGAATTCTTCAAAATTTCAAGAAGTTCTACTTAAATATGAAAGAATTGGGAAAATTTTATAAGCTTTGAAAACTAACTATAAACACTAATAATATAAGTCTTTTGCAAATACTGCAAACAATTTTTTGTAGATTTAGATTGATTTTTCTTGGTGGTACGCAGTCTTTTCAGAATGAAATATTAAATAAAAAAATAAATAAAAAGTATAATACTAATAAAAAAAAATAATGATTGAAATATTTATTAAAACATTACTCTTATCAAGCAGAATATTATTAATCTGCTTTAAATAAACAATGCGCAATACCTAGAAAATTAATTATGCAATTATTGCATAAATAATTGATAGTGTGTGACCAAGCACTTCATACCCGAAAAATAATTGACCGTATATTATTCTTACTAAAACTTCTCTGTACTAATTATAACATTCATGCTAATATTTAAGGCCATGTGGACTATCGTTGTTTACTCAAATAAAATTATCCAAAATTTAAAATCTGTTTTTTAAAATTATTATTAAATGTTGTATCAATTTTAATAACTTGTTGTATATAATATAACCATGCATACAATATTTAATATTATCCATTGAGAATTTCCGTTTAGTAAAAAATTAAGATATTAAAAAAAAAAAAAAAAAAGGAAAAACAAATTAGGAAAGTGTACTACTAACTTTTGAAAATATTAAAGATACTATATTTTTGATAAGGCAAATTTCACTGGATAATTGGAAGGGAAAAAAGATGTAGAGTTGTGAAATTTTGAAAAGCTTTGAAATTTTTTTTCTATTAAATTCAATGGTTCATATATTGAAATACAATTAATGGTTATATATATATACATATATATATTATATATCTTTTCGAAGTTTTTGGATAATATATATATATATATATATATATATATATATATATATATATATATATATTATCTATTTATTTATTTATTAAGAAGGAAATTATTCATCAATGTTACTAAGGAATTTTGTTACTTGTGCAACAAAAAATAAACCTTAAAACTGATACAATATTTAATTATATATGTATATATATAAACACTTGGAAATTTTGAATAATTATAGTTTATTTGTGTAAACATTGATAGTTCTCAGATAACTAGAATATTTGCAAAAATGTTGCATTTACAGTGAAAAAGTTTTAGCAAAAAATGCCTAGTCAACTATTTTTCTAGTATGCACTCCATGTTTATTTTTATTTTTATTTATTTATTTATTTATTTATTTATTTATTTATTTATTTATTTTTATTTTTTTGGAGAGAGAGCTATTGTATAATAAGAGTTTTCTCGGTATAACACACTGTTTATTTAAAGGAAATTTATAAGATTATATATTATTTTATTAAATTGTATTTTATATGTACAGCAATTATTTTTATAAATTTGCATTAGATTTTTTACTTAATTTTGCATTAAATTTTCATTTTAAACAAGCAACGTACCCGAGACAAAAAAAAATAAAAATAAAAATAAAATAAAATAAAATATAATATAATATAATAAAATAAATAAATAAATAAATTGATCAAAAGTTGCATGTGATATTTTCAAAGTACGTTTATTATTGTCATTTAAAACGAGTTAAAAAACTTAAAATATTTTTACTTTTATTTTATATTTCAACAAAATTTCTTTAAATTTTTGAGCATTTATGCTTGTATTTAACGAACAAAAACTTATAAATATATTATTTTCATACCGTTTTTAAGTTTAAAATAAGGCCTTTCTTATGATAATTATTAAATATCTCTAGAACAACGTGTTAATTTTTTATTTATTTTTAAAGGAAAGTCCTTGCTTAATCAAAAAAAGCAAATTTCTTTTTTATTTTACAATTTCTAAAAAACTACCTGTCGTATGATTTTGAGTTTTTAACAGCTAAAATTCTAAATATTTCACATTCGTTTAAAAAAAAGATTATGAAAATATTTTAATTAGGCGCGTATTGATGACATTTTTAATAAACACGGATAGCAATATCTAACGTTTCTTTTCTGTTTTCAAAGGGGAGAAAAGGAGAGAACGACCGTGGAAATTAGCTCGAAATAAAGTGGTCAATCAGGTTGTTTTCGACGCTTCTTTGAATGAAAATCGACAGGCTTACCCGATTTCTTCATGGTAGCGCTTAAAGTGTGCATCGGACTTTTTTTCCGCGAAACATTGAAATTCGACTTGCGGTTCTTCCCACTTCGGAAGGATCTCGACGCGCTCGTGGTAGGCCCCCCTGATTCGACTCACTTGGTTAATGAGTCGAGTTAGTGAGTCGACTCACGATTAGTTGGTTGGTTGTAAAAATGACGCAATTTTATATCTTCTGTCACGTATATCGAACAAAAGAGAATTTTTAAATGTATGCTCGAATTATTTTGTTTTAGTTTTTACATAAAAGATATATTTTTGGGGTAAGAGCCGAAATTTTTAGTCCTGTACCGGCCCAGAACCTACAAAAAATAATGACCTGGCTCGGTAAAAAACATAAATGTTCGGCCAACTTGCTTCATACAGAACGGTTATTGACCGGGAAGAAAATGTTACAATCTTCGTCTTAGCCTGATCCAGCATAGTTAAATTTGTAGATAACATGGATTTTTACGTCGATAGTGTTAAGAATTTTTCCGTTTGAGAAGTTCTAACCAAAAATTAATGTTTTAGATTTTTTTTATGTTTATAATCTTTATTTTTAAAGAAGAGCCCTATGCTATGATATTCATTTTTTTAATGAATGTTAATTTGTATGTAAATGTTTCAGTTGATATTAATATTGTTGATCCACATACTATGTGCTATTCTACGCATTAGTGGCTTAAAAATCTGAAAAATGCCACAAAGTAAAATCTTCTAAGACGGAATAACATTGAATAAAAATTCGCTATGGCCGAGTTCCCTTCCGATCGCTACTCGAAAAAAAAAGGTTAGTCCCCGAACAAGTCTTTTAGAAAAAAGTAAGGCTCGAGCTCGGCTTGGGAAAAAGCAATGACAAGGTCCAATCCGAGTCTTGTAAAATAAAGTAAGGCCCGACTCGAGTGCCGCAAAAAAATAGGCTCGAGCTTCGAGCCAGGGTCCGGCCAATCACAGCGTTTAAAACTTTTAGACTGTTTTCTTTCCTTTTTTTCCTTTCTTCATTTTGAGGGAGGGGGGGGGGGGGGTTCTTTACTTAAAAAGTGAAAACGGATACTTTAAGTTCATCATGTTCATATATTTATAAATTATTAGTTATTCACAAATATTTTCCAGAAAAAAGAAATGTTAGTACAAATTAAGTTAATTGATTTTTTTTTCTTTGTTTAATATGCGTGCGTTTACATATATGTCGTGTTGGTTATGTTGGAAAGATACCGTAACATCGAATTAAAAAGAAATTAATTACTTAATTTTTAGATTCTGTGGAAAACAGGGCTCGAAAAATCTACATGCCCGACATCAGTGTTGTTAGACTAGAGTTGGCCGAGGAGTCGAGGAGTCGACTCTAAATCTCGACTCCTTACAAGTGAATCGAACTATCGACTCCTATCTGGCTAACGGAGTCGACTCAAAAGAGTCGAACTTTCATTTCAACTCAGTTTGGGATTCGGAGTCGAAGAGTCGAAAAGTCAACTCACTCACTCAAAGGGTGGTTGGACCAGTTTAACAGAGTGTCGGACTTTGAGAGTCGAGAGTTGAAGATTGGGTGGTCGACTCTTCGATTCTTCGACTGCTTGAAAACCACTCTTTCGACTCGGTATCAGATTTCGACTCTTCGAATCCGCGCTGGGCTTTTCGGCGAAAAACAAATGTCTTGGTTTGACTTTATATTGCGGTTGGGGATTTTGGGAAAAGCGGAGGCAGTGTAGATGTGCATTCCACGTGTAATTAATTAGGAAGCTACCGAATGAATGAAAAGAGTGGGAGGGACAGAGAAAAAAGGGCGTTCTGCTGGTTATTTCTGGAAAGATTAATTGAATTTATAGAAAAAGGGGCGTTCAGCAGGATATTTCTGGGAAGATTAAGTTAATTTATGATAAGCTTGTGCCGATTTCCGTATTGAGGAAAGATCGAACGATCAAACAAAGCAGATATTATGTTTGTATTTTTTGCTAAAAGAAAGTAGAACTGGTTAGGGAAATCTTTTCAACTGCCTTTATCTGATGCAATATAAAAAAAAAGTTGAAGAGAGAGAAATAAAATTTTTACTTTAATAGCAAATTGTTTAAAAAACAGTGTTAAATTAAGGCACATTTTTTTCGAGAGGAGATATCTGTGGGTGTAGGTGGATGTTATAAAGAACTTTGGGTGGGGTAAAGACTGCTCTATTTTACCATTTAAAACACAAACTGCCTGATATTTCAGGGGGGGGGGGTCTCATTGTTCCGCGGGAATGCCTGACCCTTGGGCCATTTTCCGAATTCACCACTGCTAAAAAGTTTTATGAGTTTATTTTATGATTGATGCATTTTAGATAAAGTGTTGTCTTTCATTTGATTACGAATATATTCTTTTAATATATATATATATATATATATATATATATATATATTATAAGTTATAAATGCAGATAATGTAAAAATGGATATAATTTTCAGGTATTTTTTTAATGTTTAGGTGGTCGATTTTTTTAAATATTCCTTTTTTCAAACCAGATTCGGATAATATTTCCTGTTTATTTTATTTAATTTATTTATTTATTTATTTATTTATTTATTTTTTTGTAGCGCAAGTAAGTTTTGAGTGTCAATCGGGAAGAGAGGGGATCACAATGTCATAGCTGCCAAATTTTACGCTTATTTTTTACAGTTATTTTTTATGAAGTGAATTTGCTTGTTTTTCTAAATTTCCGATGATTTTAAAATACATTTTTTTTTAATTTATTATTATTTTTTTTTAAATAGTGGTAGGATAAAAACATAAAACCTGGCAGTTATTCAGTATAATATCATGATTTTATAAATAGAATTTCAAAAGGAAGTCAATTATAAAAACTATAAATATGAGGAAAAAATTAGTCTTCCCGCCGCTTTTTTATGATCGCATAAGGGGTAAATTATGTCCTAGACACTGAACATTTTGATAGATTTGTAAAATGAAATTTATTAAATTTACAGAAAACTTGCAAATATTCATAATTTATTTAGAGGAGCTCACAGGTCCAACCAGGCTCGGTACAAGCGAAAGCTACCCCAGGCTAATGTAAAATAAAAAGTTCTATCCGGTCCCGACCCGTACAAATAAATAAATTAATAAACTTACCCGGCCCGGTTCAATTTCTACAAAAAAATCCGATTTTTCTTAGCATACAATAATTTTCTTAAGAATATTTTATGCACATTCATGAGCAATATTTTAGTTTAGTATGTATTCGCAAGACAGAAAATACACAATAGCAACAGCAATGTTATCGTTTACTTAGACTTTTAGACTCTTCAACATTCGTTAAAAAAATAATATAATTTGGAATAAAAGAAAAAAAAGAGGGTTAAAAATGTCGTAGCTTTTAAAGCTGTATAATATACTAAAGTAGATTTCTGAAAATATTTCTCTGAATTTATTAAATCTGTTCTTAAATTCAAAAAAGCTACTTTCTTACACATTTCTGAATTCATTTTTAGTTGGAAAAAAAAAAACTCGTAAAATTGAAAAGTTTTCTTATTCAGAAATTATGTAATTGATTGGAGCTTTCCAATTTTTGGCAAAATGCATTAGAAAATTACTCTTAAAATTGAAGTTTATATTGCAAGGGAAAAGAGAAAACCCCGTCGTTTCATGACAAGAATACATTTTTTCTTCATATGTAATGTATTTATTAAAAAATGGAAATACTGTTTGATTTTTCATCTCCTCTATAGCTGCCTGTCAATTTTTAAAGTTCTAAATAAAAATATATCAGAACTTATGTCAATGCTGAATTTTTTTTCTAGAATTGAATCTTAAATTTTCTAATATCTCTTCACCTCTTCAAACACACTACAACAGCTCCGTTTTTTCTTTTTCGTATTTAGTTTGATTAGCAGTTCTTTTATTAAACAAATGGAAAACGTTATTTGATTGGAAATCCCCTCAATAGTCAGGCTATCAATTTTATAATTGTACATTAAAACATGCTGACATTGAGCCGTGCAATATAAAGCTTATGTGAAACGAAAAATGCAATTTTCTACAAAACAATGAGACTCAGGATAATCGCTATTATTTTCCAGCAAAATTCGAATAAACTACTGTTACCCCTTTTGTTTCATAATTTTAGTTTTAATAAATTCAGAAATAGATTAGACCGGGGAGGGGGGGGGATATATTTTTTGCATTATATTTTCTACAGAATCTAAACGCAAAGTAATTAATTCCTTTTTATTCGATGATACGATATCTTTCCAACATAATCAACACGACATATATGTAAACGCACACATATTAAAGAAATTTTTAAAAAATCAACTAACTTAATTTGTACTAATATTTCTCTTTTTTTGGGGGGGGGGGGATATTTGTAAATAACTAATAATTTAAAAATATAAGAACATAATGAAATTAAAGTATCCGTTTTAATTTTTTAAGTAAAGAACCCCCCCCCCCCACCTCAAAAAAAAAAAAAAAAAAAAAAAAAAAAAAAAAAAGAAAAAGAAAGGAAAAAAAGGAAAGAAAACTGTCTAATAATTTTAAACGCTGTGATTGCCGGATCCTGGTTCGAAGCTCCGGCCTATTTTTAGCGGCACTCGGGTCGGGCCTTACTTTATTTTACAAGCCTCGGATTGGGCCTTGTCATTCCATTCACCCAAGCCGAGCTCGAGACTTACTTTTTACTAAAAGACTGGTTCGGGTCTAACCTTTTTTTCCTCGTAGCGATCGGAAGGGAACTCGTCTATAGCGAATTTTTATTTAATGTTATTCCGTCTTGGAGGATTTTACTTTGTAGCATTTTTCAGATTTTTAAGCCTCTAATAAGTAGAGTAGCACATAATATGTGGATTAACAACATTAATATCAACTGAAACATTTACATACAAATTAACGTTAATTAAAAAATGAATATCATAGCATAGGGTTCTTTAAAAATAAAGATTATAAACACAAAAAAATCTAAAATATTAATTTTTGATTAGAACTTCCCAAACGGAAAAATCCATGTTTTCTACAAATTTAACTTGGATCAGGCTAAGAAGAAGATTTTAACTTTTTTCTTGTCGGGTTAATAACTGTTCTGTACGAAGCAAGTTGGCCGAACAATTATGTTTTTTACCAACCAGGTCATTATTTTTTTATACGTTCTGGGCCGATACAGGACTGAAAATTTCGGCTCTTATTGCAAAAATATAGCTTTTATCTAAAAACTAAAGCAAAATAATTCGAGCATACATTTAAAAATTCTCTTTTGTGCGATATACATGATAGAAGACATAAAAATGCATCATTTTTACAACCAACCAACCAATCGTAAGTGAGTCGGGAGTCGACTCACTATCTCGACTCATTAACCAAGTGAATCGAGTCAGAGTCGACTCCTCAAAATGAATCGAAATGCCCAACCCTATGTTAGACGATAGACGGCGACTTTTTAAAAATTCAGAATGGCACCACTTCTTTGGATTGGTAGAATTACGTTTCGTTTAATGACATATTAATCAAGAGGAATTTTATCCTTTAATAAAAGTGGTGCCAATCAAATTTTTAAAAAGTCGCCGTCTAACAACACTGATGTCGGGCATGTAGATTTTTCGAGCCCTGGTGGAAAATATAATGCAAAAAATATGTCCCCCCCCCACGTCTAGTCTATTTCTGAATTTATTGAAACTAAAAGTATGATAAAAGGGGACAGCAGTAGTTTATTCAAATTTTGCTGGAAAATAATAGCGATTATCCTGAGTCTCATTGTTTTGTAGAAAATTGCATTTTTCGTTTCACATAAACTTTATATTGAAGGGCTCAATGTCAGCATGCTTTAATGTACAATTATAAAATTGATAGCCTAACTATTGAGGTGATTTCGAATCAAATAACGTTTTCCATTTGTTTAATAAATGAACTGATAATCAAATTAAATACTAAAACGAAAAAACGGAGCTGTTGTAGTGTGTTTGAAGAGGTGAAGAGATATTAGAAAAATTAGGATTCAATTCTAGAAAAAAACTCAGCATTGACATAATTTCTGACACATTTTTAATTGGAATTAAAAAAAATTACGCGCAGCTATAGAGGAGATGAAAAATCAAACAGCCTTTCCATTTTTTAATAAATACATTACATATGAAGAAAAAATGTATTGTTGTCATGAAACGATAGGTTTTTCTCCTTTCCCTTGCAATATAAACTTCAATTTTTACAGTAATTTTCAAATGTATTTTGCTAAAAATTGGAAAACGCCAATCGATTACATAATTTCTGAATAAGAAAACCTTTCAATTTTACGAGTTGTTTCCAAATAAAAATGAATTCAGAAATGTGTAAAAAAGTAGCTTTTTTGAATTTAAGAACAGATTTAATAAATTCAGAGAAATGTTTTCAGAAATCTACTTTATATTATACAGCTTTAAAAGCTACAGCATTTTTAACCCCCCTTTTTTTTCAGGTTAATCCTTTCATTCCCAGTGAGTCCAAATGGCATCATGATATTCCTTATTTATTTTTCTATATTTAATTTGGATATTCCAAATTCACACCAGAAAATTAAAATAGAAATATTTGTTTTATTTAATAACATGCTTTCCCTATTTAAATAAAGCGAAATTTATCAGTAAATTTTTCTGGTGTAATTTCAGGTTATCTGAACTACGGAAATTTTAGAACGTATTCTGCCATGGCAATGAAAGGGTTAAATTGCAATACATTAATTTTTTAACGAATGTTGAAGAGTCTAAAAATCTAAGTAAACGATAACATTGCTGGTGCTATTGTTGACATTTCTGTCTTGCGAATACATACTAAACTAAAATATTCCTCATGAATGTGCATAAAAATTTTTTAAGAAAATTATTGTATGCTAAGAAAAATCGGATTTTTTTGTAGAAATTGAGCCGGGCCGGGTAAGTTTATTTATTTATTTGTAGGGGTCGGGACCGGATAGAACTTTTTATTTTACATCAGCCTGGGGTAGCTTTCGCTGGAACCGGGCCGGATTGGACCTGTGAGCTCCTCTAAATGAATTATGAATATCTGCAAGTTTTCTGTAATTTTAATAAATGTCATTTTATAAATCTAACAAAAATTTTCAGTGCCTGGGACATAATTTACCCCTTATGCAATCCTAAAAAAGCGGCGGGGTGACTAATTTTTTAAATTTTTTTCCTGATATTTATAGTTTTTATAATTTACTTCCTTTTGAAATTCTATTTATAAAATCATGATAATATACTACTGAATAACTGCCACGTTTTATGTTTTATTCCTACAACTATTTTTAACAAAAAAAAAAAAAAAAAAAAAAAAAAAAAAAAAAAAAAATATATATATATATAGATATATATATATATATATATATATATATATATATATATATATATATATTTTAAAATCATCGAAAACATAGAAAAACAAGCAAATTCCCTTCATAAAAATAACTGTAAAAAATAAGCGTAAAATTTGGCAGCTATGACATTGTGATTCCCTCGTCTCCCGATTGACACACAGAATTTACTTGCGCTACAAAATAAATAAATAAATAATAAAAAAAGAAATAAAATAAAATAAAATAAAATAAAATAAAATAAAATAAAATAAAAAGATCTGGCAATATTCTCCGAATCTGGTTTGAAAGAAGGAATATTTTTAAAAAAATCGTCTATCTAAACTTAAAAAAAATATATGTAAATTATATCCATTTTTACATTACCTGCAAATATTTATAATCTATATAAAAAAAAAGTATTAAAAGAATATATTCGTAATCAAATGAAGGACAACACTTTATCTAAAATACATCAATCATAAAATAAACTCATAGCATTTTTTAGCAGTGGTGAATCCGGAAAGTGGCCCGGGGGTCAGGCATTCTCGCGGAACAATGATATCCCCCCCCCCTGAAATATTAGGCATTTTGTGTTTTAAATGGTAAAAGAATGCAGTCTCCAGCGCCACCCAAAATTCTTTGTAACATCCACCCACATCCACAGAAATCTCCTCAGGAAAAAAATTGTCTTAATTTAACACTGTTTTTTAAACAACTTGCTATTAAAGTAGAATTTTATTTCTCTCTCTTCAGCTTTTTTTTTTTTTTTTTTTTTTTTTTTTTGTTGTTGCATCAGATAAAGACAGTTGAAAATGTTTCCTTAACCAGTCCTACTTTCTTTTAGCAAAAAATACCAACATAATATCTGCTCTGTTCGATCATCTTTCCCCTATACGGAAATCAATACAAGCTTATCAAAAATTCAATTAACCTTCCCAGAAATATCCTGCTGAACGCCCCCTTTTCCATAAATTCAATTAATCTTTCCAGAAATAACCAGCAGAACGCCCCTTTTTCTCTGCCCCTCCCACTCTTTTCATTCATTCCGTATCTTCCTAATCACACGTGAAATGCACATCTACACAGCCTCCGTTTTTCCCAAAATCCCCAACCCCAATATAAAGTCAAACCAAGACATTTGTTTTTTGCTAAAAAGCCCAGCGCGGATTCAAAGAGTCGAAATCTGATACCGAATCGAAAGAATGGTTTTCAAGGAGTCGAAGAATCGAAGAGTCGACCACCCAATCTTCAACTCTCGACTCCCAAAGTCCGACACTGTTAAACTAGTAAGTGAGTTAATTTTTCGACTCCGAATCCCAAACTGGTGGCCTACCACGAGCGCGTCGAGATCCTTCCGAAGTGGGAAGAACCGCAAGTCGAATTTCAATGTTTCGCGGAAAAAAAGTCCGATGCACACTTTAAGCGCTACCATGAAGAAATCGGGTAAGCCTGTCGATTTTCATTCAAAGAAGCGTCGAAAACAACCTGATTGACCACTTTATTTCGAGCTAATTTCCACGGTCGTTCCCTCCTTTTCTCCCCTTTGAAAACAGAAAAGAAACGTTAGATATTGCTATCCGTGTTTATTAAAAATGTCATCAATACACGCCTAATTAAAATATTTTCGTAATCTTTTTTTTAAACGAATGTGAAATATTTAGAATTTTAGCTGTTAAAAACTCAAAATCATACGACAGGTAGTTTTTTAGAAATTGTAAAATAAAAAAGAATTTTTTTTTTTTTTTTTTTTTTGATTAAGCAAGAACTTTCCTTTAAAAATTAATAAAAAATTAACACGTTGTTCTAGAGATATTTAATAATTATCATAAGAAAGGCCTTATTTTAAACTTAAAAACGGTATGAAAATAATATATTTTTAAGTTTTTGTTAGTTAAATACAAGCATAAATGCTCAAAAATTTAAAGAAATTTTGTTGAAATATAAAATAAAAGTAAAAATATTTTAGTTTTTTAACTCGTTTTAAATGACAATAATAAACGTACTTTGGAAATATCACATGCAACTTTTGATCAATTTATTTATTTATTTATTTATTTATTTACTTATTTATTTTTTTGTCTCGGGTACGTTGCTTGTTTAAATGGAAAATTTAATGCAAAATTAAGTAAAAAATCTAATGCAAATTTATAAAAATAATTGCTGTGCATATAAAATACAATTTAATAAAATAATATATAATCTTATTAATTTCCTTTAAATAAACAGTGTGTTATACCAAGAAAACTCTTATTATACAATAGCTCTCTCTCCAAAAAAAAAAATAAAAAAAAATAAATAAATAAAAATAAACATGGAGTGCATATTAGAAAAATAGTTGACTAGGTATTTTTTGCTAAAACTTTTTCACAGTAAATGCAACATTTTTGCAAATATTCTAGTTATCTGAGAACTATCAATGTTTACACAAATAAACTATAATTATTCAAAATTTCCAAGTGTTTATATATATATATATATATATATATATATATAATTAAATATTGTATCAGTTTTAAGGTTTATTTTTTGTTGCACAAGTAACAAAATTCCTTAGTAATATTGATGAATAATTTCCTTCTTAATAAATAAATAAATATATAATATATATATATATATATATAACTTTGGAAAGTATTGCAGGCTTTTGAATAAGTTTAGATACTATATTTTTGATACCGCATACTTCATTGGATATAAAATAAATTGTAAGGTTTCTAATAACATCAAAAACAATGTATTTTATAGTAATCTTACAGTGATTTCCAAAAACTTCGAAAAGATATATAAGTATAATATATATATGTATATATATATAACCATTAATTGTATTTCAATATATGAACCATTGAATTTAATAGAAAAAAAATTTCAAAGCTTTTCAAAATTTCACAACTCTACATCTTTTTCCCCTTCCAATTATCCAGTGAAATTTGCCTTATCAAAATTATAGTATCTTTAATATTTTCAAAAGTTAGTAGTACTTTCCTAATTTGTTTTTCCTTTTTTTTTTTTTTTTTTTTTTTTTTTTTAATATTTTAATTTTTTTACTAAACGGAAATTCTCAATGGATAATATTAAAATATTGTATGCATGGTTATATTTACATAATACAACAAGTTATTAAAATTGATGCAACATTTAATAATAATTTAAAAAAACAGATTTTAAATTTTGGATAATTTTATTTGAGTAAACAACGATAGTCCACATGGCCTTAAATATTAGCATGAATGTTATAATTAGCACAGAGAAGTTTTAGTAAGAATAATATACGGTCAATTATTTTTCGGGTATGAAGTGCTTGGTCGCACACTATCAATTATTTATGCAATAATTGCATAATTAATTTTCTAGGTATTGCGCATTGTTTATTTAAAGCAGATTAATAATATTCTGCTTGATAAGAGTAATGTTTTAATAAATATTTCAATCATTATTTCTTTTTATTAGTATTATACTTTTTATTTATTTTTTTATTTAATATTTCATTCTGAAAAGACTGCGTACCACCAAGAAAAATCAATCTAAATCTACAAAAAATTGTTTGCAGTATTTGCAAAAGACTTATATTATTAGTGTTTATAATTAGTTTTCAAAGCTTATAAAATTTTCCCAATTCTTTCATATTTAAGTAGAACTTCTTGAAATTTTGGAGCATTCATATGTCCATATATTTATTTAACAAGAATTTATAACACTTTTGTTTTCATATCACCTAAAAATTTAAAATAAGGCCTTTTTTATGATAGATATTAAATATTTCTAGGTTAACATGTTAATTTTTTTATTAATTTTTAAAATAAAGTCTTTGCTTAATCAAAAGAGAGCAAATTTCATATTTATTTACCCATTTTATAAACAATTATCCGTCGTATCCATTTGAGCTTTTTACAGCTGAAAATATGAACATTTCACTCTTATTTTTAAAAAAGATTATCAAAATATCTTAATTAGACGTGTATCGACAGCATTTTTAATAAAGAGCGTAAGCTATATTTACAGCTATAACACGGATATCCGATAGTGAGATTTTCATTCCACGCAGTTCTGAGGGGTCGGGGATTTTTTAGGAGCTTACGATGACATTTATCCGACGGGAGATTTTCCGCTGGTGTCATAGTACCAATACTCAAGGTCGTCGGGATGCAACTTCACATTGGACGTCTTTCCGAGAAAAGGTGAAATACGATTGCTTTGTGGTAGGCCCCCTGAGTTGAAATGAAAGTTCGACTCTTTTGAGTCGACTCCGTTAACTAGATGGGAGTCGATAGTTCGATTCACTTGGAAGGAGTCGAGATTTAGAGTCGACTCTTCGACTCCTCGGCCAACTCTAAAGTCCAGTCCCTGCGCGAGTAGACCCCCGCGAGCTAATGCTATCCCTATGGGGAGGCATTTTTCTAACTCTCGCATTTTGACATTGTTAAATGTTATTTTTTTCTTTTTTTTTTTCCTTTGGATAGCTGAAGTCCTTCTCAAGATCGCCCCTTGATTACTCTTTCGATTTTGGCCGCACGTATTTTCTATAAAGTTACTTTCACTTCCAAAACCGGTTCAGAAAGTGAAAGTAACTTTATAAAATATATCTGCGACCGAAGTGGAAAAAGTAATCAAGGAGCGATCCTGAGAGGGACCTCAACTATCCAATGCAAAAAAAAAAAAAAAAAAAAAAAAAAAGGTCAAAATGCGAAAGAGTTGTAAGAAAAATGTCTCCCCATAGGAATAGCATTAGCACGCGAATGTCTTCGCGGACAGGGACAGGATCCTTAAAGCTCTACCAAGAACTGAGCTACTGAGCTTACAAATACTCTGTCTTCAGAGCTGAGTGGGGGGGGGGAAGCCAACACCCCCTACAGTCATATAGGAGTTAGGAGGTCATTATAAGAGGTGTTGAAAAAGCCTGTCTTCGTTTACGAAAAAAAAAAAAAAAAAAAAAACTAGTTGGATGTGCCAATCCCAAAACTTTCTTCTATCTCATACGTACATTTTAATATTAAAAAAAAATAGTTACTCATTTTAATGCTTTAATAATTTTAATTCAATATCATACCAACTTTGATTTTCATCTTAAATTTCTGCTTCAGTCAATTAATAGGAGTAAAAACGAATTTCCGTCTCTGCACGAGCCGATGGACAATAGAATGATAGGCAGATTTTTTTTTTACAAATTCAGGGAGATCCTACTTGCCTTACCAAAAAATAATCTTATACAAAAAACTTAGCTCAGTTCTAGAACTAATTTTTACTTAACACTTTTAGGTGGTGCAATATTGAAAATGGCATAAAATTCGCTATTGCAGCGCCCTTTTTTGGCGGATTTTTTTCAAATTCAGAGAGGACCAACTAGCCGTAGCCATACATTTACACAAAAAATTGGTTCAATTCGATTCATAACTTCATACACTTTTGGTCGGTACAACATTGAAAATGAAACAAAAATTGAGATTGCAGCGCCCCCTTTCGGGGGATTTTTTTTCAAGTTCAGGGGGGACCAACTAGCCATTAACTTACACAAAAAATTTGGTTCAGTTCGATGCATAACTTCATATACTTTTGGTCGGTACAATATTGAAAATAGCACAAAAATCGCGATTGCAGCGCCCCCTTCCGGCGGAATATTTCAAAACTGAAGTAGGACCAGCTTGCCATAGCCAAAAACATTCACAAAAAATTTGGCTTAATTCTATGCATAACTCCATACACTTTTTGATGGTAGAATGGCGACAGACAGACATTTTGTAAAAACAGGTTTTTTGGAATCTCTGACCCCTAAAACGTGTAAATCCGTCGAAAAACAGAAGTCGAAAAAAATTTCGATTACAATACTTTCTTCTATTGAAGTTAGAAGAAAGTAAAAAGATTCTCTAACTGTTGTTTTCAAAGGTGAAAGAGGAATATTTATTACTACAACCTGATCTCTTTAAAATACAATAGACAGGAAATTCAAACGATTCAGTGGCTATAAGTCTAATGCATTTGAAATGATGTTTTAAGATTAATATTTTTATTATCTACAAAAAAGAAAAAACTACAAACATAGTTTTACTAAATGCATTTTTTTACAAAAGTCTAAAACAGTGTAAGAATGATTGAGCAGAACCAAAAGCAATTTTTAGGAGTAGTCCTTTTTGATATATCAGGCTATCACTGAGGTAAAATACATGCGAAGTATAATATTTTTAAAATTATTAAGATAAAACTATTGATGCAGTTAAACAAAAAACAGTTTTGACTAAACTATTAAAATATTTTTAAAACAAGTAATCTAAAAATTGACAATCGTTGGAAAGTAGTTAACTATTTCTTGGTTTTTTTTTTTTTTTACTTTCTTCTATCTTCAATAGAAGAAAGTATTGTAATCGAAATTTTTTCGACTTCCGGTTTTCGACGGATTTACACGTTTTAGGGGTCATAGAATCCAAAAAACATGTTTTTACAAAATGTCTGTCTGTCCGTATATCTGTGTGTCTGTATGTCGCCATTCTACCATCAAAAAGTGTATGAAGTTATGCATACAATTGAACCAAATTTTTGTGAATATTTTTGGCTGTGGCAAGCAGGTCCTCCTTCAGTTTTGAAATATTCTGCCGGAAGGGGGCGCTGCAATCGCGATTTTTGTGCCATTTTCAATATTGTACCGACCAAAAGTATATGAAGTTATGCATCGAATTGAACCATATTTTTTGTGTATGTGTATGACTATGGCTAGTTGGTACTCCCTGCATTTGAAAATAATCCGCCGGGAGGGAGCGCTGCAATACCGAATTTTATGCTATTTCCAATATTGCACCACATAAAAGTGTATGAAGTTAGTTCTAGAACTGAACTAAATTTTTTGTATATGATTATTTTTTGGTAAGGCAAGTAGGTCCTCCCTGAATTTGAAAAAAAAGATCTTCCTATCATTCTATTGTCCACCGGCTGGTGTAGAGACGGAAATTCGTTTTTACTCCGATTAATTGATTGAAGCAGAAATTTAAGATGAAAACCAAAGTTCGTATGGTATTGAATTAAAATTATTAAAACATTAAAATGAGTAACTATTTTTTTAAAATGTATTAAAATGTACGTATGAGATAGAAGAAAGTTTTGGGATTGGCACATCCAACTAGTTATTAATTGATATTTTTGTAATTTCAAGATTAAATAGTATTTCTGTTCTTATTGTTTGATTCTTATTATTATTATGGCTGATAAAAGTATAGCTACAAAAAATTACCAATATAGACTTTGTATCTTTTTGTTTAAAATAATAATAATAATAATAAATTAAAGTAAAATAAAATATAAAAAAATTTCTTTTAACTTTTTCGGCTGTGAATTTTTTTCCATTTTGAGAACAAAATTAATATTATTTTGATAACTTTAATCGTAGTAATTTATAATCTTATAATCTCTTTATTAATTTATAACTTGCCCAAATAGATTTGTTGAAGTTTAAAGATTATCTCATTGTCTGAAATCTAATGAATCTATATATTTTGTTTATTATTCAATTCATATTTATATGTTATACAGTGGTATAATTGTAAAGACAACAGAGGATATACGGTCTAAGCAGAGGGTATAGGCTTAAGCCAGAGGGTATACCCTAGAGTATATATACTATAGCTTTCTTAGGAAACAGAGGGTATACGGTGTTTCTTAACACCCATGAAAATTATATAAAATGAAGTATTTCGTTGAATTTATTTTGTGATCATATGATATATGCCATATAAAACATAAAATTTTGGTAAAATTACCATTGTTCTAAAAAAAAAAAAAAAAATAGTCACAGAAATATACAATAAGTATTGAGCATAATTAATTGAATATGGAAACCAAATTTTATAAATATCTATTGGGTAGTTTCCGAAGAAACGGGTTTTATGGCTCGTAATAGGATTGTATCCATTTTTTTGTCTTCTCTTACGCTCGTATTCACCAATTACTTCAACCCCGGGTTACATCGAAAATCTCGGTCGAATTCTCAAATAGCATTCACTTTTAGTCCTTATTGGATGTCTTCTTAATATCCAATTAAATGTTATCGTGAATTTCTTTTGAGGGTTTGACCAACGTTTTCTTGGTTGAGGCAGATGAAGAATACCAGCATAAATCACGTACTTATAGTCTATCTTACAAAACTTTTATGAGGAATAAAAACCTGGTAATGCCCTTTTACCCTATAGCCTTGATGAATTAAAATTATATAAATAAAATATACACTACATAAAAGATCTAGAGTCGACTCTCGTTAATTCGAATCTTCGCTTAATTCGAACTAAAAATGATGTCCCGAAATTTTCAATAGTAGAATAACGTTAAAAAGTCCTTCCGGCAATGCCGGGAGGAAGAGGTAGCTTTCATATACTTATACATTTATTTATTTATTTTAAAGTAAGTTACATTGTTCAAAAATACTAAGCTCAAATTAGTGGAAATAATCTTATACAATTAGTGATTTTATAAGATTGAATACTAGTTTTTGTCAAGACTGAATATTAATAGGAATTTTTAGAAATTAGTCATTTTTTATTCAACCTGGTTTTATTTTAAGCGATTTAGAGAGTCACCAAATTCCACGATATCATAAAGTGTATGCCATTTTAAAGCAACATGATGGATCGGTCAGATCAGACCGTTTCAAAATGTCAGCCATAAGCAAAATTCAAAGTGCTATAATTCAATCATTTTTTAAGATATAGACAAAACAAAAAGTGTTCTGGAATCATTGTTTTAAGTTTTAATACGTAAAAGAAAAATATTTTTCAACTTTTAATTTTTTCACATTTAATTTTAAATTTTAAATTTTTTTAAAAATTTAAAATGGCCACCATTTGGAAACAAAATGGTGGATGATGTTGGCTAACGAACTCGGTCGAGACATTTGTATGTACTATGCACATACCAAGTTCCATTGAAATCGGTTCATAAATACGCGTGTTATCACGTGACAAAAATCTGATCGTTTCAAAATGTCAGCCATAAGAAAAATTCAAAGTGCTATAAATCAATCATTTTGTAAGATATAGACAAAATAAAAAGTGTTCTGGAATTTTTGTTTTAAGTTCTAACACTTAAAAGAAAAATATTTTTCAAATTTTGATTTTTTCGCATTTAATTTTAAATTTTAAATTTTTTAAAAAATTTAAAATGGCCGCCATTTTGAAACAAAATGGCGGATGATGCTGGCCAACGAACTCGGACGAGACATTTGTATGTACTATGCACATACCAAGTTTCATTCAAATCGGTTCATAAATACGTTAGTTATCGCATGACAAAAATCAGATATATATATATATATATATGGTTATATATATATATATATATGTGAACATTTGAACGGAGGGTGGTTTTGGGGTCTGGGGGTCATGATCGGTGAAAATATACCAAAATTTTCCGGAAGTGCTTTCCTCCGGACGACTGCAATAGGTAGCTTTTTAGCTCACAGGCTATCATAGCCTGAGAGCTTATGTGCCCGCCCGTTCTGTATGTATGTGCGTATGTGCGTAACGCGATAACTCATGATAAAAATATCCGATCCTCTTAAAATTTTGTATGTAGGTATATCCTGACAAGGCGCTTCCCTGATTAGTTTTTGAAGTTCATTCGATATGTATAAGAGGGGGAACGGGGGGCTCATGTCCCCCGTTAGTTGATATAAATGGGATTTTCATGCAGAATTAAGTTTTCAAAATTTAGATTAGGATCATTCTGATGAGGCGATTCCGTGACTGTTATTAGGTGTTCATTGAATAAGTATATATTGGGGGAACAGGGGTTCTAATCCCCCCCCCCCCCACCCGTTAGTTGATATAAATGGGATTTTCATGCAGAATTAAGTTTTCGTTCAAAATTTAGATTAGGATCATTCTGATGAGGCGATTCCGTGACTGCTATTAGGTGTTCATTGAATAAGTATAAATAGGGGCAACAGGGGTTCTAATGCCTCCCCCCCTCTTAATTTATATAAATAGGTTTTTCAAGCAGAATTTTCAGATTTCGTTCAAATCTCTGAATCGTTTTGGAAGTTTAATGGTTAAGTATAAAAGAAGGGGATAACTCCTTTTAAATTATATAAATGCTAAATGGGTTTTTATTAAGAATTATCTAATTTGCTCTGAATTTTGGATATAGATTTTTTATATGATAAAGCATGTCTTTGATAGTATAGGAGGTTCAATGATTAAGTATAAAAAAAGAGGAAAGGGGAGAGCTGTTTCCCCTTCTTATTTTTTTTTTCGAACGGAATCAACCCTTGAAAATATAAGGCTTTAATGTACAATTAGTATTTGTAGCCTGTGAGCTCAATGCCATCAGTTTAACTGGGCAGTATTCTTTATTACTTTTTGTAATGAAAGCTACCTAAAAATGTCATTAATTCGAACTCATTTTCTTTGGACTTCGTTTAATTCGAACTAATGAGGATTGCGATTTTTTTTTTTCATTTTCTTTCTGACGGATTTCAGATCTTTGAATAACTTCCTTTCTTTGAATTTTGTGAAAAGTGTTCCGAACGAGTGTACATGTAATCCCATGCATTCCATGTAATCCCATGCATTTGATATCCACTTTCTTAGTGTGCCGTCTGTCCATCAGTGACGCTTCAAATTTTTTCTTCCATTGTGCTTGTTTCTAATCTTATAATTAGTTTGTGTATTTATACATTCTTTTTTAATATTAAGTCATATTTTAAGGATAACAGACGAAATAAATTTAGAAAACACTATAACATAAATTCCTTTGTAATAGTACCATATTAAGCATGTTTTCATTTCATATTTTCCACAATTCTAACCTTTCTTGTGGTCCCGACGAGTTCGAATTAACGAGAGTCGACTGTACTTTAAAAAGTATGCATTCGCAAATCATAAGCTAGCTTGGGGCACTGTCTTTTCAAGCTTCTGCAAGGGCTGTGCATACATAACGTTATCGGAGAGGTCTGGCATATGATATCGTAAGATATCTCTAAGGGGAGGAGTTGGCTCTTGATATCAGTAATACTTACCCATCATACGTAGTATAGGGTAAGTCTTGCAATCGTTTTGAAAATCGAAAAACTTTTTTTGACGGATTTACACGTTTTAGATACTGGAGATTCCGAAAAACACATTTTTAGAAAAAAAAATTGCCGTCCGTCCGTCTGTGTGTCTGTCTGTCTGTCTGTAACCGCTCTATCTCCCGAACAAATTGAGATAGAGACTTGAAATTTTGTATTTACTTAGTACGTAAAAATGGGGCGAAGCTTATTTAATATCAGTAACCTCGATTATCCGGAACTATTTTTTCCGGACTCTCGAAAAATTCGTTCTGATGAAAGGTATATAAAAATTTTCGAATTTTTTTATTTTAAGGACTGGACGTAAAAGACAATAAAATAACACGAATTTTGCATAAAAAACGAAGTCGATCGGATTATTAGTTGTCGAGATATGTGTAATCCTATTTTTCAAATTCTTCGATTTTTCATGACCCTGTATTTCATTGAAATTTCAATTCACAGGTACATTTTTATTGGAAATGAGACGCTTGATCCAACACAGTAATTTTTTAGTTAATATGATTATTACTTTTTGAGTTATAAGGATGTTTCTTTTACGCAATCCGGTACTACTCGAGTATTTTGGCGTTTCATATAATTAGTCAAAATTGGCTCATCAGCAATTCATTAATTTAGCATTATTGTATGTTAAAATTATTTATTTATGCGTTTAAATTTTATTTTGGAGTTGCCATAGACACCCGTTTTATTTGCATATTTTATATTATGATGGGTAAGTGTTACGGTGCCCCCCCCCCCCCAACGACTAGTCATTTTGATGCAAAAATCAATTTTTTCTGTTTTTATTTGTAACATGGTCTTATCTATTTTTCTATTATCGATTATCTATTTTTATGAAAATAAAATTATTATTAAAATCATTAAATTATTACAAAAAATTTTAACTATAAAATATGGAATACCTCAACATTTGACATTTCTGTTCTTCTTCATATGTGTATAAATATATATTTACGGTTCGAGAAACCATATGAAAAGTAGGGGAGAAGGGGGCATGTCTGAATACATTTAAAAAAAATCAACACATTTCTTATTTGAATTATATTTATTGAGTTTTAAATGTTACATAATAAAAACAATGCATTTCTTTATCATATGAACCAGAAATTAAAAGTTTTCCAAGTAAATTAAAAAAATTGTAAGGCTTTAAAAATTCGGAAGATTTCTGTTCAAACCTGACTCATGTAGGGATACCTTTGAACAAGTAAGGGGTACCTTTGAGTAAAAGAATGTTATCAATATAGTGAGAGTTTTAATGAAAAACTGCATATGTTTCAAAATATAAAGTAATTCGGATAAAAGTAAATAACTACACTTTATTGAAATTACTATTTTTTTTAAAATTATTATTTAACCAAACATTTAGTTTATCAAAGTTGATGTCAAAACTCATTGTTGAAATAACATAGAGTAACCCTCCAGTTATGTTTGTTTGTGAAAACTTTTTTACAATATCCTTGAAATACACCAATGTAATGTCTGATACTTCTGAAAAATTAAAATTTTTTATTCACTATTTTTATGAAAAAACCTGGTACAAAATTCCATTTTATAAGTTATGAAAACCAACGATAGTAAACGAAATAAGCTTTGTTAGACAAACCTGCTAAATCACGAAACATTATTGTGTATCCGGGATTTGCAATTATCCAATAAATGAATATCATCATCAATTTAGAATTGAAACTTCCAACCACTGATACATCCACACGTTGTAATCTATGTGTACGATAAGGGGAATTGTTAACAATAAAATACATTTCCTTTGACATTATTAATTAACACCTTTTCACATAAAAACGGTCTATTATTATTTCAAAAATAATAATAGACCCATCCACAACTCGTTACTTCATAACTTTAAATGTCTAATGGTGTCCCATCATATGGAGTTCAACATTACAACTGTTTACTTAAATCGGCTGAAGAATTCGGATAAAACAAAGCTTATAAACCAAAGCTAACATCTTTATTTAAGTATCGAACAATAAATTAAAACTTTAGGGATACAAAATTGTCTACAAAACTCTTATAACTTTATTTCCTTAAGTTTAGATTCAAGAAGGAGAAAAATACATGTCTTGCTTAGACAGCACGCGAAATGGTGCAACTTTGTATACTTATTTCATTGAAGCAGTGGTAATGTACTGACAAATGCATTTAAAAAAAATAATTTATAGTAAAGAAAATATTTAGAGCGTTCAAAGTGCCCCCCCTCTCCCCTATATTTGAAATGAAGCTTGAGTTTACGAATAAATAAAAGAGAAAGAATATTGTTCACTTTTTTTTTTATCAATAAGAATTTCTGTCTACCCCCCCCCCCTTCCTCCGTTCGGGGCAAAGTGAGAGTAAGATTTTATTAATGTTGAATGCATTATGTAGCAAAATGCTATTATAAAATACTCTTAAATAGTAACTATTTCTTTTGAGTGTTATTTGATATAAAGTGATATTTTATTGATTTCTCGTCATTTAAATCAATAAAATGTGAAATAACTAAATAAGACGGTTTTATATCCCTTTAAGACCCGAAAAATTTTCATCATTAAATATTAAATTCCTCTATTTATTAATTCTATACTAACCCTAATGACACCTAAAAAAAATAATTAAAAAAATTTCTTCACCCCCTAGAGCGTGAAAAGTACCCGCACGAACGTGCGGGTTGGGCTTTTTCTGTGACAGCCACACCTGCACGATTGTGCGGGTTGGGCTTTTCCTGTGAAATCATTACTTATTACATGTTAAGATATATACATTTTCTGGCTCTAAATGGATAGAAGAGAGAAATTGAAACAAAATTTTTTTTACAAATATGGTAATTATTGATGTATTATTTTTTTATTTTATGGACTGGTTACTTTTTTACAATGGAAATCTTTAAAACATGTTTTTGTTTTTGACATACACAAATAAACGTTGCATTTTTCACAACGTGTTTTTGAACTTTTTTCTCAGTTTTCAAACCTGCACTTGCGAGGCCTTGAAATGTCAACACATGAGGAATGGTTGCCTCTAAAGCCTAAAAAATAAGGAAAAAAATAATATTGGAGATGTACTTATCGACTTAAATAAATAATATTTTAATTAATTTAAAAATGTTTGTCTTATTTTTAAAGCTTTTATTTATTATATCGATTTAATTTCTCCTATAAGTCTATAAGTTTTTTTATTACAATTTAAGAAATGAAAAACATACCTGCAGTTGCGTGAAATCTGAAGTTCCAGGATGAGGTACAGAAATGAACTTTTTAACAGTCCGCTTGTATTCCTTTTTTTCTTTTTTCATTCTTTTAATATTTTCCGAAATTGCCTTGGAGGTAGAACTTTGAGAGATGAATTCAGGAAACTTTGAGGAGGAAGAATGGTCCAAAATTGTCTTTTTTTCTTCATCGAGCTTATCTGAACTTGACTGTCCTTCTAATAAATCTGCTTGAAATGTTTTTCCATAATGTCGTCATCATCCGAGAGATCACTAAATTCAGAATCTGATTTATTCATCAATTGAAATATTTCTTCTTGAGTGAGAATTCTTTTCCGTTTAGACATCTGAAAAAGTATTTTATTTTGCTTTGTTAAAAGTTAACAAAGTACTGCATAAAAAATTAGAAAAAGTATTTGAAAATTTTATTAATTAAAAATAAAAAAAATAAAAATTAATTTTAAAAAATGAGGGGGTATCTGTGACAACACCCAAGAAAATAATATAGTATTAATTATGTAACAGCATACTTCGTTTTATTTTGGCTGTCATCAAAATTGTTGAAACAGAAAACAAAATGAACATTGAAAAACACTTACCTCTACAGTAGCACTGACTAACGTAAAGCCCAAGTTGCACGATCGTGCGGGTGACGAAATCTTGAGTCTTAAGAGCAAAATAAATAGTGTATAATTAATGTTTTTTATTATATTACACTTATTTAGACATTAAAGCAAAAGTTTTTATCTAAGCAATTAAAAACAGTGGCGTAGCTAAGGGGGGGGGGGGAAAGGGGGGCGTCAGCCCCGGGCGCCGAGGCCTAGGGGCGCCAAATTGAGAGAAATTGTTATATATCTATATTGGGGTGGGGGCGCAAAATTTCTTGCTGGCCCCGGGCGCCAAAAAACATGACAGTAGGTGGCTACGCCACTGATTAAAAATATATTGATAATAGACGATTTCAGTCGTGACGTCAAGTATGACGTTTTGCTTGGATACTGACTCCAAACAAACCGTTGCTATGCAGTGTTTTCTATTTTTATTATATTTTATAGTTATTTCTTGCAGCTATATCTCATAGATATATGTATTAATATTTAAAAAGCAGTGGTAAAATTTTCTACGATTTATATTTAATAAGAAATGAAACATAGCAACCGTTTGTTTGGAGTCAGTATCCAAGCAAAACGTCATGAATGACGTCACACTGAAAGCGTCTATTACCTTTTTACGATAGATAAAATGATGAGCTATATCCGTTGTACTTGTAAACAAAGCTAGACATGCCACCTGAATGTAAAACCTGGACTATTACCGCAATTTGTTGATAAAAAAAGATACTTTACTCTTTCAGCTAAACAGAACAATCGTTCGATTTGGGTTTCTATTACATACGACTGTTTCAGAAGCAAAAATTTAAATGAATGTCTAACCCGCACGATCGTGCGAGCTGGGTCTTAAAGGGATATATCACTCCAAATAAAAGAAATGAATTCTAAAAGTAGAAATATTTTCACACTTTGATAACGATATAATTACCGGGGGGCGGAGGTTCGAGAGGTGATAATGGAAGGGAAGGAGGGGTCCAAAATTACAAAAACAATTGAATTTGATAACATTATATTTGCTCAGCCCCTTCTGAACTTTATAGCTCCGCCTTAAATTATGTCCTTGATTTTTCTTCTTATTACGGATTTTTGCAATTACGTATATATTTACATTTTTCTAACTTCTCAACGTGGTGAACAGTGTTTACATGTCTCAGAGGATTTAAGGGGTTTGAATACCAAAATTTTCACAAAGTAATTGCCGCCATAGTTAAACACAGAATTGTTTTTCGTAAACATAGCAAATATTACTTTACGAAGAATCTGATTTTTATTACTTGGAGCGTACAAACAGTGATGTATGTTTGAATATAGTTTATACGTGCCGATATAAAACTTTGTTTAAGGATGACAGACCTCAATAATATTAAATAAATATTGATGATTTGAAATTGTGTAAGATGAAGATAATACAAAAATCTGCACGAAGTATTTTCTGATTGTCGACTATAACCAAACAAAAGAATATTTAGGAAGAAGTGTCTCCAAGATTCAATCTGGAGAACTGTGTAACTTCTTCTAAAATTTCGTGTCTATACATTTTTAAATATGTATCTGAGTATACATTAGACAGTTTTCAGATAAGTGTATGTTATACAAGTGCCTGTATAACACGCTATTTAAGGATTACGCACATCAATAATTTATAAATATCTATAATTTTAAACTGTATAACATCATTAAAATCTTACTTCAGAAAATTTCCGCTCATAGAATATGAAGAAAAGAAAAGCAATATTTAAGGCGGAGTTTCCTCAAGATCAAAACTGTTTAACTACTCTTCATTTTTTTTTTTTTTTTTTTTTGTAATTTTGAAAATACATAATATAGATTTGTTATTTATTTTATCGAGAGAATGTTATTTTTTTTAAGTATTGAGTAAGCCGCTAATTGAATAAAATTAATGATTTATTTTTAGCTAAAACAGCAATGTACTGAGAAAAAAAAACTTGCAACATTAGTTTAAAGGCACGTATGGTTATATCTAAGGTACTGGTATGCATAAATCATGTGAAAGCTTATGTTTATTATGCACAAGACAAGGGCAAAGGCAAAATCAAGAAGACAGAAAATAAGTATTTGTGCTGCACGTGAGAGAACTGTTTACTTTTCTGACAGACGATGTCTGGTAACACCACTGTGTAAAAATAACATATTTTCCTTTAGTTAATAAGACGCGATTCTCTACAAATATTTTAACGACTAAAAGTTACATTTTGTTGACGATTAACGTTCTTCCAGAAATACATGAGTTTTTCCATTCAGAACAAGAAAATTTTGGTTGAAAAATTCAGTAGAGTGCGTTGTATTGATATCGTCATTCGTCTTCTAACCAAATTCCAAATTTACGGAGGAATAAGACAAAACTTCCTTTTATGTATTATCGCAAAAAAGATTGCATAAATTCAGCAATCTTTTTCATGAAACATTACTGAACAAACATTCTAAAGTTCAAAGAACACAAATAAATTATTTTTCAGAAAGTCTGTTTAAGCATTCCGGTATGAGTTTTATATTTAAATTGAGTAAATCTCTAGAATGTTTTATGAGAGAGAAAGAGAGAGATTTCTCACACTGGGCCAGGGGCGTGCCGAGCCAGTATGCAAAGTGTGCGGCACACACAGGCGCCGAAGTAGTAAAGGCACCAAAAAATGTCAGTTGACGAGCAAATATTTAAAAAAATAATAATCCTTAATTTAATTATACAAATTCATTTTATTTTTTTGGCATCTGAATTATCTTTTGAAGATTTTCTTTATACAAACTTACATTACTACTTTATATAACTTAATTTATAAATATTCAAATTTTTTTTTAAAAAATTATTTCATTTTATTCTACTTATGAGTCCTCTAATAAGTCATTTAGACAAGACCTGTCCAACCTTTATAAACAGAGGCGCACCTCATATAGTTGTAAACATTAAAAGGCGCCATTCACACAGCTGAAAATATGCAACGCTACTATGTCACACTGTAAAAAAAAAAGGGTTGATCTACTAAAAAAACTTTAGTGATCCTTGTAATTACAGTGGAGCATCGTTTATACGACGCCGAAGGGACTACAGAAAAACGTCGTATAAACGATAACGACGTATAATCGATTTTCACTTCCAAAACTAGAATTAACTTTGTTATTTAATTTTAATGTTTAACGTGATGATTTGCATGAATTTGTAAAATAAACAAACCAAAATTTAAAAAAAAAAAAAACCTGGGAGGGAATTAGAAAGCAATTTAAATATGCTTACCTTTATTTATGTTTCACCGAAAGGTTCCTCATTTGCAGTACATCATTTCCTTTGCATTTAAAGTCAAAGCTCAAAAGCCCTGCGTGGGTAACTAAAAGTCGCCAATACTGATAAGAGTTAGAAGGATAGTCTATTTGCAACTTAAAACAGGTCGAGAAAGCTGACCATCCCTGAAAAAAGAATGACCCCTCCAAGTGTAATATGTTACACATAAGCTGATTTTTCAGACTAATCGAAAACAGCCCACATTTTTATAATGTAGAGTGCATTTAAACACGCTCTTTGGTTAAAATAGCAAATAAAGCCTTTGTGCACAAATGTTTAAAGATAGAAAACCAATGATTATAAATGCACAAATAAATTATGAGAAGATAGCAAATAGCTATTTCGAATCTACTATCGAGATTCTTCATCAGTGCAAAACTCAGCGAGCTAAAAAATAGCTCAGTTTTGCTATTTTTAGCTCGCTGAGTTTTGCACTGATGAAGAATCTCGATAGTAGATTCGAAATAGCTATTTGCTACCTTCTAATACTTTATTTGTGCATTTACAATCGTTGGTTTTCTATCTTTAAACGCTCTTTGGTGTCATTCATATCTGCCAGCTTCCGCTCGTTTGTAAAATACACAAGAAAAATAAACAAAAATAAACCTATACAAAATCGAAAAATCGACGTATAAACGATTTTGGGCGTCGTATAAAAGATATATTTTTACATTAAAATGAATAGGAATGAGTCGGGACCACATTAAAACGTCGTATAAATGTAAACGTCGTATAAGTGATCGTCGTATAAACGATGCTTTACTGTACTAAAAATTTTTTAGTAATCTTAGTCGGTTACAAAGAAATCTGTAAGAATTACTAGAAAAAATTAGCAACGAATAGAATTAATAGTTTTATATTTTTAATAGCTCTTACTAAAACTCAGTTGGTGTGGCCGTGATAGCATAGTGGTTATAGTAACGGACTCGAGGCTGAAAGGTCCCGGGTTCGAAACTTGCCACCGCCAAATACGCCCCGAATGTATGTAGTGTCTCGTTAATAAAGGGATTATGAAAATCTTGTCGGAACAGGTAGCAATGTTTGGTGCTGCCATCTATTGCGGTTTTGTCGAAAATCTTCCTCTTCAGAAGTCTGGATGCAGCTCGAAGGAAGCTCCTGCCGTTTGGGCTCACGTAATGGTTATTAAAAGTAATTTTGGAGCTATTACTAAAATTTGCTTGGTGGCTCATACTAAAAATTTTTAAGTTAGTTATACAAAAAATTCTTTTGTTCAGTTTACAAAAGAAATGCTTGTTTTACTTGCAAAAAAAAAGTTTGTAATGGTTACTAAAAAATTCTGTGGAATACAAATTTACTAAGAAATTTTTAGTAACCTCTTGAATTTTTTTTTACAGTGTAGTATTAGGTTATGAATAGAGGTAGACTTACACGTTAGAAACGTCTTATATGATGCATCTATATTTCACGGTGATAACTATAAGTGCCCTGTGATTCAGAAATTATTTTAAAATAATTTGCAGCAATAATTTAATTTAGAATAAATTTTAAAATTAGATTTTCAGAGGGGCAATCTATCTTTAAAAGTTTTGCAGATGAAGAAGCTAGAAACCTTAATCATTGAATAACAACTAAATAGCATTATACAGTGAAACCTCCGAATAAGGGACACCTATGGGACCGGAACTTTTGTCCCTTAAATAGAGGTGTCCCTTATTCGGAGTTTTTTACATTATTTTTAATTCAGACGGATATAAAAATAACAAAGCATCAAAGGAGAAATTTAAATGTATCTGAAGTGTATAAATTACGTTAATCAGACAAAAGGAAGAAAAGAGAATTAATTAATTAAAATTTTCCATTAATTACTAAATTATTAAATTATTTGTAGAATTATTGATTTGTATTTTTTATGTATATTATGTACATACAAAAGTATAAAAACATTTGAAAGAATTTTACTTGAAGCAATCAGTCAAAAAGGATTGTTTTGCAAATTTCAATTTTTCAGTAGCAATCTTTGAAGTGTTCATTTACCATATTTACAATTCTATATTATACCACCAATATCCCCCCTCCCCCCCAAAAAAAGTATTCCAATGCTTTGCATATTTTAGGACAACAAATCTCTCCACTGCCCTACTCGGCAAGCGGAAAACGTTTTGACTCAGAATTAATTTATTTTTTATTTAAAATGTTTTTTGAATTCATTTTCAATGGAAAAGTATAAAATTGGAACGCTTGACTATGGTTTCATTATGGAAGCGATTTCAAATTGAACTGTGTTTTCATTTTTTTTAATAAATAAATCACCTATTGAGTTTTATGCGATTTTAATCATGTGACTAAGACGTTTTTTACCCTTTCTTGAGTAATTATTCTTCTTTCGCATGGAAATTTGGTTCAAAACGTACACTTTGTCAATATTTTCTGTAAAATCTATTGCATTTGAAAAAAAAAAAATCGATTACATATTTTCTGAACAACAACAACTGCTAGATTCAGGCATTTCCGAATAAAAATAAATCAAAACTTATCTCTTAAAAGTTGCCATTTTTGGATTTGAGAACAGCCTAAAAGCATCTGTAAAGTTCATTATTTCACATTTTTTTTTCATTCTCCAATTTCAGAATCATCCTCACAATTTTCAGCATTACTTTCAATGCGGATAAAGGCATTGATATCTAATCAGAATTCTGGGTAAATAAATGGCCATAAATTGGGCCGTATTCCTCTGTATCAACACGACTGTCTGTCTGTTTGATAAGTTCACAAAAATCTGTATTTTTATTTTCATCAAAGACTACTTCATTATCTGAAATTCAAAAACCAGTCCCTTTAATCTCAATTTCAAGTGTCCCTTAAATAGAGTGTCCCTTATTCAGAGGTAAATACATTACACGTCCTATACCTTGGGACTGGGACCTGAGGTTTTGTCCCTTAAATAGAGGTGTCCCTTATTCGGAGTGTCCCTTATTTAGAGGTTTCACTGTATAATTAAAACTTATTTAAGGTCACTAAGTATAAAAAAAAACCCTATTCAAAATTTTCATTTTTAAAAATATGCACTTTAAAATGGATATTTTATTTAAAAAATAGACGATTTCAGTCGTGACGTCAAGTATGACGTTTTGCTTGGATACTGACTCCAACAAACCGTTGCTATGCAGTGTTTTCTATTTTTATTATATTTTATAGTTATTTCTTGCAGCTATATCTCATAGATATATGTATTACTATTTAAAAAGCAGTGGTAAAATTTTCTACGATTTATATTTAATAAGAAATGAAACATAGCAACCGTTTGTTTGGAGTCAGTATCCAAGCAAAACGTCATGCATGACGTCACACTGAAAGCGTCTATGGATAATAAAAGGAAACATTCGAATGGGCGCCAAGAAAAACTTCTAAGGGCGCAATTATGGCGTCCGTGGGGGACGCGTTTTGCTTTTTGCTTAAAAGATTTTGTCATAGTAGGAAATTTTATATCAAAGTATTTTAGTACTTCATGAGGAATGCAGTAACAACATAACCTAACTAGTATTGAAATTTGTTGCTATTATTATAAACGCATACCGCCACTTGCTTTTCTATATGATGGAATCGTTCAAATGCACGCAGAATGCTAAAAATAATTGCACTTATGTTTTAACAATTTATATTTATCTTTATACATCTATAACCGAAAAAAAAATGTACTCTATAGTTTCCTAGAGTTATCTTTCTTATGCCATTCTGTGTATAGATGTGAATAATATCTGTTTGAAATGTATTGTATACATACAATAAGTAAGAAGTTAAGTTTTAGTCACTTCCGCATAATTTAGGAAAAATTTCAAAAGATAGAATGGCACCCTACTGTCTCTCTGCCCCTCCCTCTAGCTCCTTTCTCGTGCACAGAGGCAAGTGCAAGAAGGCATTATTATTTTTGAATTCTTTATGTGGCAAAAACTTGTTGCCTTTTAAATAGTAATTATTTCAAGTTTATATATATATATATATATATATATATATATATATATATATATATATATATATATATATATAGTTGTTTCATGTATAATAATGATATTTTAATGACTTCTCTTCATTTGAAGCATTTGACATAAGTAAATTAGGAGCTACAATGACAACTGTAATGTGAATGGAAAAATATAGATTTATGAAAAAAGAGTTTTTAATTTCGTGTACTTTATGTCTTACTAACCAACCATCTTGGATCGCCTAGCCAAATTATAATAACCTTAAATATCCTAAATTCAAATATTTAATGGTATTTTTTTCCAAACGAATCTACAGATACAGCGGGGTGGGGCAATGTCTTCAGCAGCATATTGATCTTATTTTATAATTTTAAGGAAAATCTTTTCGAACGAAACTAATATTGTTAACAATGTATAATGTTGAATCTGTATGATTTTTCTTTTTTAAATAAAAATCCATCCAACCGAAGCTCGAGTTGATTTTCCACCGCCTTCGGCAGCGTACACTGGGGGTGCTATTCACGTTCCGGTCTAATTTTTCAAGCTAACCGTCAATTTGTAATTAATTTCTGACATTTAGATACAAAGGTGTCCAGAAAATAACACCCTGATTTCAAAATTAAATTTCTCAAAAACAAAGATCGATAGTAATATGCGGTAAACGGTTTTTTCAGTAGGTAAGCTGTAAAAATCTTATATAGAAATTCCAAACAGTGAATTTTTTGAAAAAATTGCGTTCTGATTGCATAGAATGCTTTGATTTGACATTTTTCTTGCTTTAGATTGCCTGCAGAGAAATAATTTTTCAGCTTACAGTGCAATGTTTTAAAGATTTTTCGAAGTAAGTTTTTAGAATTTCGAAATTTCAAAAATTTAATTAAAAAAAACTATGAAATATGGCATTTTAAGCCGAAAAACACATACTCTGGCAGCAATCTAAAGGAAGAAAAATGTCAAATCAAAGCATTCTTTGCAACCAGAACACAATCTTTTCAAAATATTTACCTTTCGAAACTTTTGTGTAAGATTTTTGCAGTTTACATGATAAACAAATCGTTTACTGCATAATTCTATTGATCTTTGTTTTTGAGAAATTTAATTTTGAAATCAGGGTCTTATTTGCTGGACACCCTGTATAAAACTTTCAATTTTCACAAAAATTTTTTGATAAAACAAATAATAAAAAGTGCACAATCCCTCATTAAAAAAAAAAAAAAAAAAAAAAAAAAAAAAAAAAACGCGAAATGATATCCAAATTACGTATTTTTTTAATTGGTAAACGATATTTTGAGGTATTTGCACCGGAAGAAAAACATGTTTGGCAAATCCTTGAAATGACTTCAAAAAAAAATTTTTTTTTAATTTTTTTACATTATCATTCCAGATATATCATTAAAATCTGGAAAATACCGAGAATGTATAAATAGGTAGTGTTTTACTGTTGTTAGTGTTTGTTTGTTATTGTTTTTTACGTTTGAAACTTCATAGAAGTGGAAAACTTGAAAACTGGCGCGAATCGTGGCCAAATAAAAAGGTTTTTTGAAATTGTAATGAAAGATATTATTGAAATCGAAAATGTAAAGAAATTTTCTTTATTTATTTCTTTCATTTTTTATTTATTTTTTCTTATTTATTTATTTATTTGTAACTCTACAGCGATCCAACTATCACAATTTCAAAATGCAGAAGAAAAAAAAAATCGAACGTTACGCTTTTGGTCAGTGTGAAGGAGTACTGCTTAAAGTTTGGGCAACGCACAAGCATGATCTCTTTAAAGAATGAAAGCTCGTCATTTTGCGATGATCATTAAGGGTTTTTATTTAATATTTCGGCTAATTAACAAAAAATAGATCAGTATCTATGATCTATCAGATCTCTATGTGCGGTAGATTTTCTTAACCATCGCCAATACATGCAAAGTATGAACAAACTTCTTTCTTTTAGATGCAATCAATCTATTGTTATTGCATTGAACTATTTTCTCTGGGATCATGAAATTTTACCTTCTGATAGAGGATTCTGACAGAGAGTGGTTTCATTTTGACAAATTTTATTGTGTTACAAATTTTATTTACATAGCTGCCATTCTCCTTTATTTTTTAAGTAATTTAAACACGTTTAGAACCAGAAATTTTATTTAATAAATGAAATAAAGTACGAACTGTAAAGAAACAAGACACATTTTATTAAATAAATTTTCTGGCTCAAAAACTTTATTTGGCCTGGTAAAAAACTCCAAAAGGATGACAACTATGCATTTATAGGCATTTGTGTGTGTGTGTGGGGGGGGGGGGGGGGAGGGAGGGATAGAAGATAACGCTTTTTTTTCAGTGCCGAGGGGGAGGGGTTATAGGGCGCCAAATGAAGTTCTACACACAGGCGCCGAATATTGCTGGCGCACCCCTGCACTGGGCATTCCATGTAACTTGTAGGACAGCTTTTCCATACATTTCTTCTGTTTCAACAATATTATTATAACCTAAAATTGAAACAACCATGCTATTTAAAAAAATCTAGAGTTTTTTGTTATTGTAGATATTATTTTGTCATTACAGTATAAGTTTAACAACTTCTAAGTATATTTATGCAAATATTGTACATTTTGTCGATTTTTCATAAAAAAGCCCCTGAAACGGGCAAATTACTCAGGTCTAACATTTAAAATGCGGGGATTGTTATTATTTATTTATCAGTGCAAACGGACAGTTTATTAAGGTCTGGAATTTAAAGTATGCAGACTTTTAAACCTATTAAAAGGCCAATCCCTATCACGTGTTGTGTGGAAAGCTATTTTACATATTATTGATGTTTTAACCCTTTCAGGGGCAGGGTATTTTTTTCGACAAAAATGTTCAGACCGTAAATGACGAACAAATTTATTTAAAAATAATCAAAAAAAGTTTTTCACGTATATCACGAGATCAAAATTGTACTAAAAATTTATTGGTACCTATTAGCAAATTGGACAGTAACATTACAGTGCCTAGAAGAGATAGTGTGGAAATCGCTAATACCGGTATAGCTTTCGATCGCATCCAAAAATTTACATTTTCGTAGATGGCGCTGCCGACAATTTCATTGCGTGAAAGCTTAGGTTTTGTTTTTTGTTTTGGTTTTCTTATTGTCATAAACATTTTTAGTATTATGTGCAGTGTTTACAAATGTTGAAAATTTATGTGAAAACATGCAAAATTTATCTAAAACAATGAAAAAACGAGATTCATATTGTTTTGTTCCTGGTTGTACTACACAATACAAGAACAGCAAGTTGTCTATTTTCGGTGTACCTAAAAATCAAGATCTTTTTGAAAAAATGGAAAAAAATTATTCCTCGTGCCGACAAAGAATTGAGCTTGCATTCTGGTATATGTGAACTTCATTTTGAAAAGGAATTTATTGCCAGAAATTATGAACATATAATTAAAGGTGAAATTGTTACAATACCTAGAGGTAAGCCAATTTTAAAATCTGATGCCATTCCAACTATATTCCCAAACTTGCCAAGCTATCTATCAATTTCATTGCCGAAAAAGCAAGTTCTTTTAACTAATGTAAACAAAAATATATCAAAAAGAATTTATTCAGAATGCTCACGATAAAATTAGTTAAGCATAAATTATTTTTATTATAATAATTAAATTATAATAATTCCAACATATTAATAATAAAATACTTGTACTTTAGTGAATCTCTAGCCTAAAATAATAATAATATGTATGCTGATCACATGAAATATTACATGAATTATAATTAAGCAATCCGAAACTAGTGTTCTGCAATTCGTACGAGTGCGAAATGCATTTAAAATATATGCCTAAATTTTCGTTTATCCCTAATATATCGTGTATAACAAGCTATTTTTTTTTTATTCTGTTTTTCACAAAATTTATCTTTCTAAAAAAAGTTTCCCATACTTAAATTACATCAAAAAAATATCTAAAACACATTACGTTCCTATTCATTCATAGTAATGAACTTGAAGTTAGCGCCCTCTGGCGAAATATGTAATTTTTTGGATATGGTTTCGTTGGTTGATTTCCACACTATCTCTTCTAGGCACTGTAGTAACATTAACCGTTTGCAGGCTGCAAATTGCATCCCTGAAATAGTTAACAATGCTGTTGTATACTGAAATTAAAACAATTATGCAAATGTGGAAATATAGGAGAGGGGTGTTAATTTTAATCTATAACTTATATTTTAATTACTTATAAGTTAATAAATAAAGGTACTTATGTCAGAGTCACGTGCGGGACATTTTAATTGTTTCTCATGGAATGGACCCATTATAATAAGCATTGGGAACTAAAACGGCATATAGAGGCGTTGCTCGCAGTCTTCGATACAGGATAACTGTCCCTTTAATTTCCCTTTAACTAATGTTAAAGTCCCATTGAAACAATTCTTTATTATAAATGTATTTAAAAGTTTTAGATATTCAAATTCGTATGATATTTACTTCGTCATATAAGGAAAGGGCAGCTGACGTCACTGTGGACGAATTACTGTGGATAAGGGAGAAAACCCAGTCTGTTCTTTAACGACTGACACAGTACGGATGAACTCCGGGAATTTGATTGGTCTAAGTTTGCCATTGCATATGATATGATTGGGCTACGTCGTCAAGATAATTCCTACAATGATCGCTATGACAAAAAATGCAGCGGTAGATTGGTTGGCAGAAGTGTTTGTTTGTAAACATGCCCTTTCCTTATAAGACAGAAAACAAATGTCACAGAAAATCTGAAATTGGGCAAAAGAATAATTATTCTGAACAAATTTAAAACGCATGTAATGCAATGAGTTTACACGGCGTTATCCTGAATGGAGAAGTTACATCTTTTCTCCACCAGATGGCGTATTCGAGCGCTTGAATTGCCAATACTTAAGGCGCCACACTAGTCACTGAAAAAAGAGTCGGATGATAATGTAAAGTCTATGGGGGCGTTATTTTCAAATATCTTGCTCAATTTTAACATTTTTAGATGATTTTTTTTTTTTTTTTTTTTTTTTTTTTTTTTTTTTACATAGGATAGCTGAGGACGATCTACAACTGGGCTAGTTTTTACTTTTTCGAAATTATTTATATTATTTTTATATTAGGATAGTTTAATTTCTGAACCAGTTCTAGCAAGTTTTGAAAGTTGAAGTAATTAAAAAAAAAAAAAAAAAAATCTGAAACCAAAATTGAAAAAACAAAAACTAGCCCGGTTGTAGATCGTCCTTAGCTATCCTATACAAAAAAAAAATTAAAACTATAAAAATTTGAGCAAGATATTTGAAAAGAATGCCTCCATAGATTTAACACTACCATCTGGGTTTTTTCAGTGACAAGTGTGGGGCATGGGACCTTAACACGCATGCTCAGTGTAATCCATCTGTGAGTAGTGAAAGGGTTATCCTTCTCCCTTGTTAAGTCACATCCGCTTTTTGTTTCTAATACCTATAAATCAAAGGCGCCATTTGGGGAAAGCTAGAGGAGGAAATGCTCCCAATGAGCTCCTTCGGAAGTTTAACTCAACTCTTTCAGGGGCAAGGATTTGCGTTTGAATAACGTTTAACTCAAAATAGAATTCTCAAAATTTCTAGTTCAGAATAAGAAAAAATTAATATTACAATTTTTTTCATCATAGCTATGAAAGCAAAATTCAATTAAAAGTTTCTAGTACAAATTTCATGACTAAAATTGGGTAATATAAAATTATCATGCCATTTAGCTAGCTGCCCCCTCGGTATAAACTCTGAGGAGTCCATAAAGGAGCTGTAAATTAAGACCAAACAGTGTGATGCCAGCAGTGGCATAGCTAGGATGGGTGTCACCCGGGACAGATGTAAATGGTGTCCCCCTCCCCAAATCTGCCATATTTTTTCGATCACAATAATATGTTCTTATAACAAATGATCATGTCATTCCTTATTTACCTTTTGTCTTCCTATGTAAAAAAAAAAAAAAAAAAAAAAAAAAAAAAAAAAAAAAAAGTCTTTTATTTACCTATAGTGCGCATAAGTCAATGTGGTGTCTATATGTAGAAGAAAGTTACTTCTTTTAAAGTTTGCTTTTGCTATTCACTTGTTTGATAGGTTGGTTTTCGTTCTCTGGTGCACATCTTATTTAAACACATCATTCTGTATAGAATTTCATATTGATAATATTAGTTTTAAATTCATTGTATGCCAAAAAAAAAAAAAAAAAAAAAAAAAAAAACATGGCGTCACCTGCTGTAACCACATATAGTGTATTAATCATCAGAATAAAGTTAGTCTTCCATGTTCCATCAACCAGGTATGTTGTGATATTTTTGTTCTCATGCTTCTTTGTGTTTTATTTTCTGCATACTGAGTCTATCAGGTTATGGGCCCAGGTCCAGGAAATAAGAAATGAATTTCTAAATTAGTTAAGATATATTGTTTAATTCTATTCAAAATTTTAGAATTAAAAATGTATTCTGTTCCACATGGTTTGTTAGGCTTAACTAGTAAGTGACAAATGTATCTTAAATTGAGATTATTTTAACTTTTAATCTTGTATATTTTATTTAAGTAAATGATTATATAATTGTTGGGGATAAATTAATTTTAATAGATAATTTATTAGAATTGTTCTCAAAATTATTTTTGTTTAGTTTACTTGGTTAGGGTTAAAATAAGAATAAACATGCCTGGAGGAGAAGGTTCATTTAATCATAAACAGTTACTTGGTAGGGCTGATTATATGGATTGGAAATTTACCACGAAAATGCACCTTATTAAAAAAGATTTGTGGGAATTTGTTGATGGTAGTAAGGAAGACCAAGCAAAAGATACCAAAGCCTTGTCATATATTGTTGAGGGGGTTAGTGAAACAATTTTTAATGACTTAAGGGATTTAACAAGTGGGAAAGAAGCTTGGAAAGTATTAGCTGAAACCTATGAGGATAAAGGTATAACAAGAAAAGTTTCAATTATAAAGGAATTAGTTAACACTTGTTATATAGATTGTAAAGATATGACTGATTATTTGCACAGGGCAATTTCAGGATATCAGCAATTAAAAACTACAGGTTTTAAACCTGATGAGGAATTAATTGCAGGGATAATTTTAGCAAATTTACCTGATCGATTTGAACCTCTTATAATGGCATTAAAGAATTGTGGTGAGGAAATTACAGTTGATAATGTTAGAAATCGTTTATTAGCTGAGGATGTAAAACCCCAAACAAATGATAGTATGGAAAATGCATTTGTCAATGAAAAGTTTAAAACTAAAAAACCTTTTAAGGGAAGGTGTTTCAAATGTAATTTTTATGGGCATAAAAGTTCAGAGTGCCAAAAATCTCCTCATTCAAATGTTAGGAATAATGAAAATAAATTCAGTAAAAGAAATGCTAATAAACCAAAACAACCTAAAAAGGAGGAAGCCTATGTAACACATGTATATGTTGCTAATTTTAATCCAGATCCAAATATTTGGTTTATGGATTATTGTGCTTCTTATCACATGACTCCACATAAAGAATTAATTGATAACTACACAAAACCTAATGTTAAACAAATTAAAACAGGGAGTTCAGTGATAGAGGTTGAGGGTGAAGGCAATGTAACATTCCTTTTGTCTAGAAATGGAGAAAAAGTGCAAGTAACTTTTAGTAATGTTTTATATGAACCAAAGTTAACAGCAAATTTGCTTTCCATTAAGTATTTGAATAAAACTTTTGGAATGGTTAGTACATTAACAGGAAAAAAATGCTTTGTATACAAAAAAAAAAAAAAAAAAAAAAAAAAAAAAAAAAAAAAAACATTTAGTTGCTAGTGGAATAGGTGTAAGGGACAATTTATATGCGCTTGATATATGTAATGAATGGGCATTAATTACTCCTCAAAATATTTCAAATGATTTATTGCATAAAAGGGTAGGTCACCTAAGTGAAGGAGGATTGATGAGATTAAAGGATATAGTTGGAGGTTTCACATTTAATGGAAATTTGTCAGATTGTACATCATGTATTAAGGGCAAAATGCATAGGCAGCCATTTCCTAAGGGAAAAGCTAAATGTGCTAAGGAAATATTGGGTATTGTACATAGTGACTTATGTGGGCCAATGACTGTTTCATCAATTGGTGGCTCTCGTTATTTTATTTCTTTCATTGATGATTTGTCACGAATGACTTTTGTTTATTTTTTAAAACATAAATCTGAAGTTTTCGAGAAATTCAAAACATTTCAAGTATATGTTGAAAGGTAAACTGGCAAACCTATCAAAATATTACGTTCTGACAATGGAAAGGAATATGTAAATGATGAGATGATAAAATATTTAGAATCAAAAGGGATTCAGAATCAAAAATCTGTTTTGTATACACCTGAGCAAATGGGGGTTGCAGAACGGAATAATCAAACTCTTGTAGAACAGGCAAGATCAATTCAGCTAATGCTCATCTTGATCGAAAGTACTGGGCAGAAGCTGTACAGGCAGCAAATCATTGTAAGAACATTTCTCCTACAGTAGCAGTTCCAGGGATGACTCCTTATGAAAAGTGGAGTGGAGATAAACCAAACTTAGAATACTTAAGGGTGTTTGGTCGTGGGTGTTTCTGTCGTGCATTTGTTCACATTCCAAAACAAAAGCGTACAAAATGGGATGCAAAAGCAAAAGAAATGATGTTCATTGGGTATTGTCAGGATAGGAAAGAATACCGCTTAATAGATCCTGTAACTAATGAAATAATAGATGCGCGAGATGTACATTTTTTAGAAAATCAAATGTATCATCAAACTGGTAATCAATCCGAATTTTATACCGACTCTTTATTCAGTGGGAGTAAAATCGGGTGTTCTGATAATGAGGATAATGAATCAGGCAATGAAAGAGAAATAGTAATAAATAATGACTCTGAAGTTGATTCTTTAGAAAATATTGGTACTATTAATGATCCTAAAGTTAAAATTATTTTCAACGTTAGAACACCAGAATATTCGTATTCCAAGCATACCGGTTTTGGTAGCATATAGCATATCTTCCTCAGTGCTCAGTGCAGGGGCACTGAGGAAGGTATGCTATATGCTACCGAAACCGGTATGCTTGGAATACGAATATTTTGGTGTTCTAACGTTGAAAATAATTTTAACTTTATCATATTGCACCAGGCAACAACCTATTACTTATTATTAATGATCCTGTTAGCGATAATGAAAATATGGACAATGCAGTTGATAATTCACATCCAGCTGCATTGACTGGTCCATACAGAGAAACTAGGTTCCCACGCCGTTATGAGGATTTTGACATGAAAGGTATGCCAGATTTGCAAATGCCAAATTTAAACCGTATGTGTTTTGTAAAAGCTTTAGTTGCAATAGAAATTGATTATTGCTTTGAACCAAAAGCAATTGATGAAGCATTAAATGGTGTTAATGCAAATCATTGGAAAGATTCTATATCTGAAACTATATCTGGCCACATTAAAAATAAAACATGGGAAATTGTAGATAAACCCAAAAATAAAAATATAAATTGTAAATGGGTGTTTAAAATTAAACCTAATTCTAAGGGCGAGACTGAAAGGTACAAAACTCGATTAGTAGCTAAGGGTTTTTCACAAATAGAAGGAATAGATTATAATGAAACATTCTCACCAGTTGTTCGATATGTTACACTAAGAGTTTTATTAGCATATGCTGCTATATATGACTGGGAAATTGATCAAATGGATGCTGTTATGGCTTTTGTACAGGGAACACTAGATGAGGAAATTTATATGAAAATACCAGAGGGGTTTAATGAATACTATCAAAGAAATTTAGAAGGGAAGATTTTTAAACTCCATAAAGGTTTAGATGGTTTAAAACAAAGTGGCAGACTCTGGTATCAGATGCTTGAGAAAGGTTTAATTGAAATGGGATTAAGGTAAAGTTCTTTCGATAGTTGTACATACATTAAAGGTAATCATAATGAAGATTTAATTATTGTAACTATTTATGTTAATAATTTGCTTATATTCAGTAATTCTATGAGCCTTAAAAATTAGGTTAAAGAACAACTGAAGAAAAGATTTGAAATGAAAGATTTAGGAGAGGCAAGTTATATTTTAGGCATCAAAATTGAACATGATAGGAAAAATGGGTCCATTAGCCTTAATCAGACTCAATATGTGGAAAATATGCTTCGCAAATACAATATGCATGATTCCCATCCTGTCACAACACCTCTTGCAGAAATAAATAAAAATTTGTTCATAAATAATGAACATATGGAAGACTTAAAAAAGGTTCCATATCAAGCAGCTGTTGGAAGCTTGCTTTATGCAGCTCAGGCAACTCGACCTGACACTGGATACAGCGTTAATTTACTGTGTAATTCTGTCAAAGTCCAAATAAGATACACTGGACTGTTGTAAAGCGCTTTATGCGCTACCTTAGAGGTACTGTACATGCCAAGTTAACTTACACCAGAAACAAATGTGATAAAATCACAGGGTATTGTGATGCCAACTACGGTGATGATCTTGAGGACCGCAGATCAACAACAGGATATGTATTTCTCATAGGAGGTGGAGCTGTATCATGGTGCAGCAAAAGGCAGCCAACAGTAGCAACGAGTACAACAGAAGCCGAATACATGGCTCTGTCAGCTGCGTCTAAAGAAGCCATTTGGCTAAGTAAAATTATCAGAGATCTTGGTTTACAGCATATAAAAATCCCGATAAATTGTGACAATAATGGTGCAATTAATCTATCCAAGGACAACGTCTATCATGCAAGATCTAAGCATATAGGCATTCAACATCATTTTGTCCGTGAAACTGTCAAAAGTGGACAAATTACTATGAAAAATGTACCAACTGCAGAGATGGTAGCAGATTTTTTAACTAAAACTGTCCAGCGTGCGAAACATGAGATGTGTACTCAAGCAATTGGCTTAAAATTTTAAATTCCAGAAAGATTTTTTCTTTTGAAATTTTTTATAGACTACGAATTTGAACATTAATTAATTCCTTTTTTTTTGTTTGTTTTGCCCATCTGTATTTCGTTTTCAGCATAATTTAAAACTAAAGTGGGAGTATTGAGAATATTAGTTTTAAATTCATTGTATGCCAAAAGATGGTGCCACCTGCTGTAACCACATATAGTGTATTAATCATCAGAATAAAGTTAGTCTTCCATGTTCCATCAACCAGGTATGTTGTGATATTTTTGTTCGCATGCTTCTTTGTGTTTTATTTTCTGCATACTGAGTTTATCATTTCACATTCTCAAAGAAAGCAAAAAATTAATTCTATTGCGTTGTGTGCTAGAAATTTCATTTTATTTCAGAATTCTTTTCCAAATCTTATAAGATTATATAGATACAGTAGACTCCCTCAAATCCGCAAAGCTTGGGACCAGAGGTTGTGCGGATTTTAGAATTTTGCGGATTTCTGGTCATTGATTTGTTTACATTTTTGAAACATTAATTTGATTGGTAGTTAAGCATTGTAATCAATGCATATAATAAAATGAAATATTAAAATAATTAAGTAAAATAATTAAATAAATAAATAGTTTAAAAAAGCAAGTCATTATTACAAAAAAATTTAAGTAAAATAAAATTTTAGCAAAATATTAAAATAAAGTAAATAATTAAGATTCAATACTAAATATAAATAATGATGAGAAAAAATAAATTTTATTTATAAAGAAAATATTTGCCTTTGTTAATAAAAAAAAAAAAAAAAAAAAAAGCTTTATTAATTAAAAAATATTCATTTTATACAGCAAAATTTATCCTACACCTCGAATTATAAACACAAATAGTTATTGAAAGATATATTATGCTAAAACTATGATAGGATAGTGATTATTTCGATTAAATATCGATCATGGTAATTAGTAAACCGGATATAGATCTCAAATTCGTTTCGTAACTAGCAGGGATACGAAAATAGTAAAAGAACTATTAAAATAATAATTTTATCTAACAAAAGACAAAAATTTTCCTGCCACGCGAATTGCAAACATTACCAAACAACCATTGAAAGTTATATTATGTTGCAACTACGATACGATAACGATTAAATATCGATCATTCTACGTCTAAGAAATGTATTAATTAACACTGCAGAATTTAAATTGAAAGACATTTAAAAAAGGAAGTTGAAAAGGATTTAAATATATATATATTTAAAGAATTATTTGTATTGTGTTAGCCGCTGACTTCAGCGCCATTTTTAATTTCATTGTTTACATCTGAAAAAATGCGCGGATTTCTGGCGTTCGCGGATTTTAGGGAGTCTACTGTATTTGTAAGTAAAGAGTGGGTGTCACCCCTTAGAGGGTGACATCCGTGGCGAACCGCTCCCAGCTAACTACGCCACTGGATGCCACCTTGACAAGCCCAACATACTAGTCAGTATGATGCTGCTATAATGCCTGATGCCAAGCAAGGGAGAGCATTTCCTCATGCACGTCACTTTTCCAGTGTCCTAAACAAACATCACTGGAAGTCATCGTCGCTATGATATAATTCATGTGAGGCCTGTAGCTGGAGTGAGTAATTGTGAGGGAGAGGGGGGGGGGGCTCATATTTTCTCTCACTGTTTCTGATGCAGAAAGATAAATTAGTGCATATCCACACTGTAGTTATTATGCTTCTGACTAAACTGTTTTGATAGCTTCATTTTATGGTGAGAAAAGAATATGTTGATGAAAAATTGCAGTGTATTATAACAAATACAACATTAAATATCATGTTAGCTTCGTATTGGTAAACAGGATGAGCAAGTGTTGAAACATTTATTTTAGTTATAATTTAGTATTTCTGCAAAATTGTGAAAGCTAAATAAGATTTTTGAAAAGCTAAATTACATTTTTGAACAGAATTTCATTTAGGTTTTCGGAATATAAATTTATTTAGTGACCTGGAATCTTTTTAAGAGGAGGGGGGGGGGGGGAGAGTTCAAAATGTTTTAGGGGGTAGCTGAGCCACCCTTAGCAATGGCCTGACTCATGAATTCATAGAATTAATAACATGATTTTCAGAGATCACACCTCCAAGTACTCCAGTGTCTTGGAGAGCAGGGTTTGGCCCTTGCCCTAAATCTTGGATTTTCCGGAAATACTATTACTCTGCCAGGCTTCTGGGTATGAGGGTTTGAGTTATCTACCTATAAAATAAACAAATCTTATTTTATTTTTAAAAAGTCCGATAAACTTGTCAATGATGTCTCACAATCTCCTTTTCTCTCTGCAGCTTGGAAATTACTTTTGTAATTCTTTTTCTCTATTTTCTTGTGTCTTTTCATTTTTTTTTTTCTCTCTCTTTTACAGTTGCCAAGTCTCCCAGCTTTTTGCACACCACTATTTTTTATCTTAAAGAAAATGTTTTAAATTACCAAATGCTTCAGTTAAATAAAAGAACATTTTCTGTATTAAAATACTGGTGTCCAAAAAGCTGGAAATTTGGGAGTTCTGCTTTTTATAATTACTATTTTACATTTCATTTCATTTTATTTTTTTATTTCGTTTTCTTTTGTCATTTTTGTTAATTTTTTCTATCATTGTGGCTACAATTTACAATTCTACATGTGCTTTTCTATAGAATTGGAAGTGGTGTTTACCTTATTGCTAGCGCTATCTGTAGAACACTTTGCAAGCTCTCCCCTTTCTGTTCATTTATGACCTTGTCCCCTTACAAACACGTTTTCACAGTAGCTGATGACGGGCTGTTATATTTTCAAACTCGAAAACTTGTCTTGTGAATTACTTTGTTTTATGGTAATTTATTTATATAAATTTATATTATTTTAATTATAAACTGTGTTGACAACACCACCAATTTTCCAACATTAATATTTGACATTTGTTTGATATTTGAGTGTTCATAGAAGTTGTAATTTAGTAAGTTTTTTAAAGGCTTTTTGCTCATTTTCCCCTTTTGAATTTAGAAGTTTTTAGTAACTATTTTATAGATATTGTTTACATCTTATACTTATCTACCACGTCAAATTTCAAGCTTCTGTTTTTAACAACTCCATAATAATAGTAATTTAAAACCTTTTTAGAACACTTTTCACTCATTTTACCTTTTTAAATTTTCGATTTTTTAAAAACTTATTCTTAGAGAGCATTTACATCTTATGATGAATTACCATCCAAATTTAATTTGCTAGCCCCTTCAATATTATAAAACACTATTTTAGAGTGTTTTTTGCACTGATCACTGTTGTAGCCAAAAAACCCCAACCCAAACCAAAACAAACAAAAAATTGTTTCTGTCCTTAGCGAATATTAGATACAGATACCAGAATCTTTTCTGCTGTATAGGATTTAGTGAACTAATTTTCACCAAGTGTTTACCGTTTGCTTTAAAATATTAATTGAGATGGGAAAAATCTATATTATCTAAAGCTGAACTGTCTTAATCATAGACTACATGTGACCCAGTGCTGTAGTACATTGCAATACAAAAATTTACATATTCCTTAGATTTGACATATCTGAAAAACATGTTTCACATTTGTGAAAAAAGAAAGACATTAGATGAATATATGGGATGATTTGAAGCAACACAAAAGGGAAAAATAGATATTTAGTTATAAAGATAGGGAAAATTACAGCAAATGGGGCTTCTTGCCAATGAAAAAGTATACATACATAGCATAAAAATGACAATCATGCTTGTTTTTATGGTTACAAAAAGAAATGAATAACTACAATGAGTACATGAGGTACAGAGTACAGATTTATACTTGCCAGGTGATGACTAAATTTTTTGCTTTGGTAACTAATTTTGGGCATCTAAGTCACCATCTTTTGTCAATTTCCATATTTTTTTCTCACAAAAAAATTATGAATATTGCATATTTATTCTTTTGCAATCTTATGACAAAAAACACTATCCTTTTACAAATTAGCAGATGGTTTGTTATGCTTTGGCAAAATTTGCTTTTATCCTGCAATAATTTGATGAAATTTACTTTTTTTTTTTTTTTTTTGCTGCATTTTTGCAGCAATCTGTTGACAAAATTAGTGTTTTTTTTTTTTTTTTTAAACCTTATGATAAAATTCACATTTTTTCTGTTATTTTTTGACAAAATTAATATTTTTTCTGCTATTTTTCGATAAAATGAGGTAATCAATGGATTTTCTTTTTGTAATTCTTTAACAAAATTTGCTTTTTTTTTTTTTTTTTTCTGAGGGGTGAAATTTGTTCTTTTCAGCTGCTGTTTTGATGAAGTTGATGATTTTTCTTTGAAGATTGGAGGTATTCATATTTTTTCCAAGATTTTTTGAAGAAATTTGCATTTTCTTTTTTTGGATACTTTGATAAAACTTATGTTTTTTCCCTGATCTTTTGACAAAATGGGCCAGTTTTCTGAGAAGATAGTAAACATTGTGTTTTTTGCTCGATACCTTGATGAAATTTGTGATTTTTTTTGACAAAATTAGAAAGTTTTTTTTTCTTTTTTTTTGTAATCTTTTGATGAAAACTATGTTTCTTTTCTGGTGACAATTGACAAAATTAATGTTTTTAGTGACCATTTGTCAAAACTCTTGATATTTTTTTTTTCTTGATATTTTTTTTTCTTGATATTTTTTATGTCTGAATGTTTTAAACCAAATGTCTTAAATTTTCAGAAACACTAAAATAGCATTATCTCTATAATAGGTTATGTTAAGATTTTTTAAAACAGAGATAATTTTTCTTGTGTGTCCTTGAGAAAAAAATGTTTGAATTGTGTTTTGATTTTCATAGGGAAAAATAATCTCACAACATTCACATTTTTAACAGATACTCTTGTATTACAAAATAAAAATAAGAAAGTTTGTTTTCTAAATATTTCAAACTGTGATGATTGTTTAGCATATTATTATATATATATATACACATATATACCTCTTTCTTACCTAACTTTATCTTAAGATTGTACATAGATTAGGATTAATATTTTACTAATTTGTATTCAACTTAAAAGAATTATGTGGTTAAATGAAATGTACATATTTGATGTACAGTAAAACCCTGCTAATTCGGACCCCATTATTCCGTATCTCCGAATAATCCAAATTGGTCTGGTCATTTTTAAGTTTGAGAAGCAATTGAAAAATTTTCATAACATAAATTTATTTCATTCTCTTATTGTTAATAAAAAAGTCTTTTCTGAAGAATTCTTTAAGCTTTCTTATTTAAACTGTTCGATGTTACCTATCAAATGACCAGCTATGTATTCTTTAAGTGTGGAAATTTCATTTTTTACAGTTTACTATTTAATCCATTTAGAAATGTAAAAAAAAAGCTCACTGCACAATAAAATTTTACTTAGAGCATTGCAAGAAAAAGAAAGCAAGATAAAATAATCCATATAGATACACGGACTGATAAGGATCGCTTTCTGATCTTTGTCAGTCAGTCCGTAGTTCTCTCGAGGCTGTTTCCTTGTCTTTATGGCAAAACGCTTCTACAAATCACTTGCAAAAAATTGAAAAAACTGTCACAGCAGAAGATTAAAAACTTTATAACTAGCATATAGCGTATATATCTTTATAAACAAGTAAACATTTTTACTGTTTGTAAATATTGAATATGTTTAATATAAAAGTGACTTTCTGTAAGAATTTTTTATTTTATTTCATTTGTTTTCATACTCCGGATAATCTGGATTTTCAGTAACCCGGATTGGGTCTAGTCCCAATTAATCCGAATTATCGGGATTTTACTGTTTTTCTTTTGTATATGTGTAGTTTATTTTTCCTTTTGAATTCTTCAATATTTTTTCCTTATAAAAGTTATTGCTTTTATGAGTTTTTTTTTTCACAATTTGGCCATTGGATTATTTGAATTTAGGAGCAGCTAACTGGCCCCTTAACCCTTTAGAGACGAGCGACCAGTATATGTGCCAGAAAAGGTGCCCAGAATCCTTCATTATTTTCATCAGTAAAATGTTATTGTAAATTTTGCCTAACTTAATCAAGGCGTTTTCACAATTCAATGAAACAAATATTTCTGTTTTAAAAAACCAGTGATGAAAGATTTAAAATTCTTTAAAAGATGGTTCTCCTGAAGGGGGTTTAAGAACTGAAACATACATTGTAGCATCAGATGATGTCATAAATTTGGGTTTGTATGCTTTCAGTACAATTTATTTACAGAGTGATTTGTAAATGTAGTAATTCTAAGTACAATAAGTTAATCTTTTCTTTTAAAATATAGCATAGATAATAGAAAAATATATGTTTGCAAAAACTGTATGGATGAGTACAGATCGCTTGAAAAATTATATACGCAAATATCAATCTTGATATAAGCAGTCAATAAACAAACAAAAACAAATAAAAACACAAACTGAAAAATAAAAATAATATTTAATGAACAATTGGATTTATTTCACAAATAAAATAGACCATAGTTTTAAAAACTATGGAGTTTAACAATTATTTTATAATTTTTAGTAGCAACATAACCAGTATGTTAGTCTGTATAACAACAAGATAAAAACATTTTTTACACAGCTTTTCTATAATTTTGATTTCTGAGATTGCAGTACAAGATCGTGCATTTCGACTAAACTTTCAGACAAAGCAGACATAAAATTTGAAGAATGGGTCTCAGGACTACTGTTACACGCAGATACACCAAAATTAATAAAAGAAGGCAATGGATTGTAACAGCAACCATAGCCGTCAGGTACTAATGGTCCATAACACATGAAAGCATCAACTTTAGATGGAACCTAAAATATAATAGATGAAAGAAATAAGACAAATAATTGTAGATAAAATAATAATAATAGTTTTTCATAAAGCAGATAAAATTTAATACAGTATAAAATTAGCAATATACATACATTTAACATCTAAATTAAAAAAGCTATTAAAAGATTGAATAAAATAAAGTAAGACTGACTTGAATACATTTAAAAAAAAAAAAATTTAGAATTTATATACAAAAGAAAAAAAATAAATAAAAAAATAAACTAAAAAAAAAATACAAAACATAAATGTTTCACCAAGCTACTCACAAGGCATAATTAATACAAATAAATATCCATTGCACAGGCATGAGAATGAGAAATAGGAAAAAGGAAAAAAAAAAAATAAAATGTTCATCTATCAATATGGCCAAACTCATATAATTTTGACATAATTTAACAGTTATTCAAACAATAAAATGAAACATAACTGTACGTATGGATTTTTATTTTCTACTTTTAACTTAAAAATCATAAAAGAAAAATATCTAATCATCCCTTTATATGCTCCCAATATTTTTTTTTTAGATTTTTGTATTAATTCAGAGAATGCCCAAAATTGCTTTTAAAAAAAGATGGAATTTCTCCTTTAGGAAGAACTCTTTCATGCCTATTGCATAACAAACAGTGGAACAGATCAAGAACAGTTATAGCAATAAATTGCTGGACATTTCAAGAATTCAAATTAGCACTTTTCAGAGCACCAGTATGTTCCTACAGGCAGATCTTTTGAAATTCACCTGAAGGAACATACTGGTGCTCATAAAAGTGGTAATTCTAAAACTGTCCCACATTGAAACCTATTCTAAATAAAGATATAGTGTAACATCCCTAGTAATTGGCAGGCACCAGTGATTGGCACATCCTACAAAAATGTCCTAAAATAAGATTTATATCCAGTCTTTTAAAAATGCAAGACCATATACCAGTTATATGTTCATTTACTTTACAGATTATAACTTCGATTTATGCTACTAGATGACAATAGTGCCTAGGAAAGAGAAACAATTATGGCTTGTATCAAATTAGCCATTTTTGTTGCAAATACTTCTTCTCTAGCTTAAGAAAGGCATGCATTTCAATTTATAATTATCTGATTTTTAGTATATTTTGAATTTTAATTGACAACAGTTTTGTTTAGTTGAAAAGGATTACTTTAATTATGTAAAAGTCTAAGTGCCAATTACTGGTGATTACAGCAACTTTTTATAAATATATTTTTATAAGAATACTTTTTCAAATATTTTTGCTTTTAGTGGGCAAAATAGATGCACCGATATGCATTCTTTGATTTAAAAATATTTGCAAGTAAATATTTTATTTCTTGGTAATGAAAATAGAAGTAAGTTTAAAGACAAATCCTTAATGTGCCAATTACTGGGGATGTTACCCTATATATACATATGTTTCAAAAACAGAACACTTTTCTAAAAAAAAAAAAAAAAAAAAAGATATACTTTTTCGAAAAGGGAAGAACTATTCTAAAAAAGGGCATACTTGTTTATAGTTCTCCAAAAATATTTTAAACTGGTTTGTTTAAAGTGCCCTACAATTTGTGATATTTCCCCAGGATCAATTGAACTACTAAAAGGTGCATAGGATGTGCTAAAAAGGGCTGCTATCACATCAGAAAGGTTTAAAAGTGCTGGTAAGCACATAAAAGAAATAAAAAAAAACGCTGCCGGCCACTGCGTCTAGATAAAATGGCTTAGAGTCAACAGTATTAGCTGCTCCAAAATTACGAAAAGAAATACCTTCAGTAGTTTACAAGATAAACGCACTTCAATTTAGCTGTTATCCATAGCAGTATTTCCCAAATGTAAAGTCTCATCTGGGCACTAGATCTCAAAAACAGAATGCCAGGCAATGTAAAACATTACAATGTCCTGAAAGAGTGACTCGCTTTTTTGGGGTTCCAAAAATTGAAACCATCAGGAAATTGTTCCAGATTAAAGAATTAAATTTTCCACTTTTCTTCCAAAATTGAAGGATATTACTAACAAGAAACAATATCATGTATTTTATTAATTGGTTTGCATCATACTTTTTTATTTTTTTGGAAAGTAAATGTATTTTGAAGTTGGTTTGCCATAAAATACCGAAAGCAAGCTTCCATTTAGCAGACCGGAAATTTTAATAATTTCAAGGGGGGATTATAAGTGGAACTTTTGTAAAAAAGGAATTTTGTGGAATTATGAAATTTCAAAAGATTTTTACAATTTGTGAAATAAAGTCAGATTAAATGATTACTATTTTTAAAATCCTTTTCCATAGATGCTAATTTACTTTAACAAAGATAATAAATTAATGAAACAAATTTACATAAAATAATTTCATTAGATATCAAAGAAATATGAACAAAAGTTATAAAACTTAAATGAAATATAAATACCAAATAAATCTTAATACATAAAAAAATCAAGGAAAACAATAATTTCATCTGAATTCAAGATTCCTTTGAATTATATTGATTTTCTTATTAAATTTTTATTTGAATGTAGTTGTCTAAGCCAATTTTTTTAATAAGTGTTTAAATACAAAACAATTATCTAAAAGGTCATTAATACTATTGTTATTTCTTATTCTATGAATTGCAAACTGGAAATAAAATCTATGCATATGTAAGAGAGTTTTTTGAAGAAATTTAATTGCAAGATAATGTTGTGAGAAAAATCAAATGTTTTACAGAACTGATTTAGTCTGGGCTGAGTTTAGGTGGAACTTTTAACTTTCACACAGGACCATGCAGCTTGAGCTGAATTTTTTGATTTCATAATAGGATAGCGGCTCGTGCTGAACTTTAGTTTTTATATAGAACTGGTTCCAAGCCTAGAAATTTTAGTCAGAGCTGATCTTTAAGAAGTATATATCAATATCTAGATAAATAGTTTAGTTACAAGAAACTTAATAAATAGTTATAATTAAGGATTAACTGAAACAGGTTTCTAAGGTCGAAACTGAAATTGGATTTTGAGGATCTTTTTATTTTCAACTGAAAATGAAAAAGTCAAAAAAAATATTTATGCAGTTATTACATACATAAGTATGCATAATTATTAATTAATTATACATATTCATTAAATATGCATAATTGTTAATTAATTAAATGTATTTATAAAAACATACATAATTATTAATTATGTGCTTCACCCAAATTAGCTAGAATGATGTGGCAATGTGAATAGCGAAGTATACTTTTTAATACAATGGTATGTAAAAAGAATAGATGAAATTAAATTACATACCATACACTGATTTAAAAGATATAAAAACAAAAACCATGAGGAATTTCCCATGAAAAAAAAAAATAAATAAAAATAAATAAATAAAACTGAACGACTGAAAGTGTCAGAAAATAAAACTTGACTTACAAATGGCACTTTTTCAATACAGGGAAAATTCCCATACATGGGGGCAGGCTTATATTTGGAGGGGGGAACTTACTTTCAACACTTTACGCTATTTTACATGCAGATCTATTTTAAAAAATAAAATTATAGTCTGTAAAAGAAATTGATAAAAAATTTTGACAGGCTGTGAAGAAGGAATGTTACACTGAATCGGACTGCAAGAGAAAAAATAAATAAATAAATATATAATTAAAAAAAAATTTAAATAATAATAATAATCTGAGACATGCTGATTTATGCAATTTCACAAGAATTTTTGCCCTCTTAAAAAGAATAAAGCAGGATTGTAAAACAAGGTTTTGCAAAACAAATATTTCCAATAAATTTGCAAAAAAACAATTTAAACTTACTTGACTAGTAGATAGCTTGAAGTGAGTACTTGCTGTGTAGCCAGTATCTAAAAATATTTCAGGAACATTCATCCCAGACTCCAAAGCAATCTTCTTTAAACCCAAAAGTAATCTGTCAATGCCCATACCATTAACAGCCTGAAAGAACCAAATAATGATTACATGGAAATTATAGACTGTAATAAACATACATGCAGCAAGTACAATCCTGTCTTTAGATTTACTAACTGTTTATTAATTGGCATGTTAAAAAACAAAGTTTTGATTAGCTGAGTATTCAATTATAAACAGATGTTGTGTTTGAATTTTGTCTTAAGTAAGAGAATATTCAGTAGGTGTGCACAGTAAACCCTTAACATTCATGAGGGTTAGGTTCTCGTAAAACTCCACCAATGTTGAGACTATCTTCCCGAGCATAAAAAGCAATTGAAATATACAAATATATTTACCAAGTATTAAAAAAAGCACATGCTTTAAATAAATTTGAATAATTATAAACATATTGTATAATGTTTGGTTGCTAGTTGATGCCTGAAAAAAAAAAAATATATATATATATATACACATACATAGACATGCAATTGTTTAGAACAACAAACTTTTTGTTCAGGAATTTCCGCATACGAAAAAGTTGCGGTCTCAATTTCTCTTTTAAATTTAAAACTCCTCACAAGTTAAGGATAGCTTTCTAATATTTTCTCAAAAAGTTATTGTTGAAACTTTAAAATTTTTAATAACAGTTTTACAAAAAAATCTTCACCTGCAGTAAAAATTTTGAATTTTAGAAAATTTAAGATTTTTTCAAGTCAATGTTTCAATTAAGTCATGTTTCACGTTACTTAGAATTACTGGTATAAATTTGTTTCAATACTGAAATTCCAGGAATTTAAGCTGTGCAGTACAATACAGCTGTCCAGTGTCAAATAGATTATGGAATTGGTGAAACAAAGCGAGTTCACTTTGTAAAAAATATACTTTATAAATTTTTTTTATGGATAACTAAGTATTCATGAATAATTAAAATTAGGACATGTTAAGATGTTAAGGAATTACTGTATTTCTGATCATATAACCTTTCTTTTCCTGTTTTCAAAACAATAATAATGCTATATTTCCAGGAAAAAAGATGAATTTAAGTAATAGGTTGTTGCCTGGTGCAATATGATAAAATTAAAATTATTTTCAACGTTAGAACACCTGAATATTCGTATTCCAAGCATACCGGTTTCGGTAGCATATAGCATACCTTCCTCAGTGCCTCCTTCCTCAGAGCACTGAGGAAGGGATGCTATATGCTACCGAAACCAGTATGCTTGGAATACGAATATTCTGGTGTTCTAACGTTGAAAATAATTTTAACTTTAAAAGATGAATTTCTCAAACTTTACATCACAAGTGACAGACTTTTGATTTTATATTTAGAATAACAAGAGATTTTCAAAATACCCTTAACTTAGACAGAATTAGAAATATGTAGGAAAAGGAAAAAAATAATATAAGAAACAAATATTGATTTCTAATTACATTTTTACTTGAATTGCACTAATCATGTAATGTATAGTACTGCAAAAATTCTTATTATTTAAAACCCCGCCTATTTTTAAAGGTATACAGTCAGACCTCGATATCTCGAACCTCCTTATCTCAAAACCCTTTACAGTGGCGGTCAAAAGTTTCCGGCCAGTTAGTTTCTCTGACTTATTTACCAGACGATTTCAGCGATAAATATGCACAATTGCTTCAAAAGTTAGGAATATGTGAATGACCTCTGACAACGTGATCATTTCAATTGGATACTGGAAATGTTTCATGTAAAGGGGTAGAATATGAAGTTCGCGTGTGCAAAAGTTTCTGGCCATTCATCATTTCTTTGTTTTTTTCTATCAGTAAAGGGTTTTTTGGTTCATGTTTGTGAATGAATCAATGTAAATAGCATAATTTCAATTCAAAATTGAAAAATTCAACAATTATTGTTTGTAAACGATTCATCAGTTTGTCGCTTAAATGGCCAAATTTCTCGAGATATTGCGGCAAAGTTATTGATCGGTGAATCGACTGTGAATGATATTTAAAAATTGTATAAAGATGGCCTTCAAGACTTTCTGAGGTCTGGGAGACTGCGGAAAAGGATTATTTTTGTAGACAGAATTATCAAGAGAAAATCAATTGATGACCCGCATAAAAATTCCGTTGCAATATCCTGCGATTTACGGAATGAAAATATTGCTGAAATAAGTCGACCCAATGTGTCAAAATGCTGATGTGATGCAGAACATTATGGAAGAGTCAGTGTTAAAAAATTTATCATGGGTAAAAAAAATCAAAGCACCTGACTGGCGTTTTCCAAAAAACACAAAGTCTGGTCAAGAGAAAACTGTACAAAAGTACTATTTTTCCATCAATTGAATTTAAAACTTTTTTGGAAATGATGGTAGACACTACGTCCAATAATCGAACAACAAAATATATGTTTTGACCTATGTTATTCCTACAATGAAGCTTGGCGGAAGACACGCTGTGCTGTGGGGAGTATTTTCTTGAAAAAGTGTAGGTCCATTATTTAAAATCTACGGCAAGATGAATGATGCAATATATAAGGATATCTTGCAAGATTATTTGCTGCTTTATTAAAGGAAAAATTCTGGTCGCAAATATTTATTTTAATATGATAACGATTTAAAGATTGTTTGCAATCCTTGACAAGCAATGAGTTTCGCATAAACAATTTCGCTTTTGAAATAGCCAGCCCAATTGACCGACATGAATCCAATAGAAAATCATTGGAAAGAAGTTGGCAAACGTGTGTAGAGCTATAAATATTTCAATTCAGCTGAAATTTCCTAAAAATTGCAAGAAAAAGGGAAAAAACGTATTGTAGGTGATCTTTAACTGGCATTTATATGAATGTCACGTTGCCGTGGCACAGTACTTATTATTAAATGTATTCTGATAAAATATTAATTGTAAATGTTGTTGATCACTGTAATTTTCTATTAGAATGCCACTTTTTCCAAACTTGCGAAAGTGGCCGGAAACTTTTGAGAACATGCGTTTTCTTCTGTGCTTAATTTTGTCAATTAAATTTATTGATATTTATATGTTATTCCATAAATAAGTACCTAGCTATTATATCAATAAAATGTATAAGTACCACTTTGAAATTCCTCTTCATATGGGTATATTTACAAATTAACTGAAAAAATTTTGCTGGCCGCAAACTTTTGACCGCTACTGCATATATATATATATATATATATAAAATTTCTCAGCATTTCTATTAAAATTCTTATATATTTTCTGTAGTTATCTCAAAATATATTTTCAGAAACCCTTGATATGTCGAAATTTTTTCCACAGAATTTAGTTTGACGTTTTACTTTTTGCTGTTGTCAGCTGTAGGGATGTTGGTATCACATTTTTTAATCCCACTGTTGATACAAAGTATTTAAAGGGTAAAAATAGAAAATTTTTGAAACCGAAAAAAGGCACAACATCATATTTTAAAAACTTTATGGTGACAGTACATTGGGTGATGCAGCTACCTGTGAAGAGTGGTTTTCAGAACTTCCTTCTCTTTTAAAGGACTGTAAAACAGATGAAGAGTTTAAAGCAGATAAAACTGTATTATTCTACCAATGTTTTCCCAACAAAACGGCTGCATTTAAAGATGAAGAAATCTGATGTGGCAAACAGATTAAACTTCCTGTAACTGTGCTTTTGGCAGCAAATCAAAGTGATAAAGAAAAGCTTCCTCCTCTTATGATAGGACAATCTAAAACTCTGAGGTGTTTTGCTAACATTAAGTAATTTCTACTATTGTGCAGGTCGAAAATAAAGACTTGGATGGCAAATGCACCTTTTGCTGATTGGCTGATAGAGGAATCAGTAAAACAATGGGTTAAACAAATCGATAAAAATTAGTAAAATATTCATTCTCCTCTTCAGAAACAATTGTAAATCCAACTCTAATCCTCTCTAAAAAATATTAGAAATTTTGATGTAAAATTTTTGCCACCAAAACAATTTTGAAGTTTTGACCAGGACAGCCATTGGACTGGGAGATAATCTGTAGTTTCAAAGTTAATTATCGAGCCTAAATTGTAAGAAACTTCTCAATAACATCGGCTAAGGTAAACCTTCTAGCACACCTATCAACATCTTATAATCAATGCGAATGGCTGACTATGCAAGGAAAATGTGTTACAGAAACAATAATAAGAAGTTGTTTCATAAAAGCAGGATTTTTAGAATGTGTAACATGCAATGCAAAAGAAGAAGTTAATTTCATTAAGCAAATGACTGAAGGAGAATTGAATCCAGAACAATGCAAATTTATACAAAAGGCATGTCACACTGAGATTTCATTCGAAGAATTCTTGAATGTAATAGACAATGAGCTTGAAATGTGAGGCACTATGACAATAAAGAGATTATTTCAAGCATTAATGCAGAAATTTCTGATGGACGAAATTAAAGACCTACAAGATCAACAAGAGCATGAAAAAATTACAGCGAAAAAAGTAAAAAAGGCAGTTGATCTGCTGCAGAGATTTTTTGAATCAAATAAAAACTAGTCGTTGGGGGCCACCGCAATACTTACCCATCATGGATATGTATATGAAAATAAAACATGTGAAAACTATTTATACAATGCATTGCAATTCATGAACAAAATTTATATATTGTTAATATATATAGTAATGCTATATTAAAGAACTGCTGATTACCAATTTCGACAAATTATATAAAATGCCAAACTACTCAAGTAGTACCAAACTGCGTAAAAGAAACATCCTTATAACTCCAAAAATAATAATTCTATTAACTAACAATTAACTGCATCAGATTAAGTGTCTCATTTCCAATTAAAATATACTTCTGAATTGAAATTTGAATGAAATACAGGGTCATGAAAAATCAAAGAATGTGGAAAACAGGATTACAAATATCTCGGAAACTAATAATCCGATCGACTTTGTTATACATGCAAAATGTGTGTTATTTTATTGCCTTTTACGTCCATTCCTTAGATAAAAAAATTTCGAAAATTTTTATATACCTTTCATCAGAACGAATTTTTCGAGAGTCCGAAAAAAATAGTTCCAGATAATCGAGGTTGCTGATATTAAATAGGCTTCGTCCCATTCTTACATACTAACTACATACAAAATTTCAAGTCTTTATCTCAATTTGTTCAGGAGATAGAGTGTTTACAGACAGACAGACGGACGGCAAAATTTTTTTTCTAAAAATATGTTTTTCGGAATATTTACTATCTAAAACGTGTAAATCCGTCAAAATTTTTTTTCCGATTTTCAAAACGATTGCAAGACTTACCCTATACTACGTATGATGGGTAAGTAATATTAGAATTAGAATACATTTGGTATCATTGCTATGGTTAGAGAAAACTGTACATTTTCAAACATTCTGCGAGATGGCAGGCTTATTTAAACTTATCTCCTGAAACAACTGAATGCATTTCTTAGTGACAAACTGAATATTATTTAATCAAAACAAGTGTACACAATTTTGAAATTATTAAAACTTAGAGAAGAGTTATTTGCTAATTATTAGTATATTATATGTAGTTTCTAATAAATTTTATTTTTTACAACAAAAAGCAATTTATGAGGTTAATTGTTTTTTAATTTTCTCAAAACCTTGGTAACTTGAAACTTCTATATCTCAAATTTTTTTTTCTTCTCCACAGATTCAAGATATCGAGGCTGTACTGCATTTATAAATGTGCATTTTAAGATAAAGATTAGTACATTATACTTCCTCTAATCCACACAGTTTGAGACCAAGTCTTTTGAAGATTATGAGTCATTATTTTCTTCTTATTCTAACATTTGGAATTTATTAACAAATGTAGTAATTATATCGCAAATAAAAAGCAAAGAAATGAAAGAAGATGCTTTTTAGATCTATATTAAAAAGCTACATTCAATGTTAGGAATACATTTACTTGACATAATAACACAAAATTAATGGAAAACATTTCTATATGTTTTTTAATCTATCAAAAATCGCAGTGATAGTCATTTGCTTTATAATTTTTAATTTATGCTCTGCAGCTTAATTTTAAAGCCTTTTAAGAGACAGGATTTCTTGATCAGTAGCAAAAGTTTATTTTTTTACAAAGCTAAGGTATTTATCCTTAAGAACTAATTCCACTTTGATCATTTATAAGCCAGTGAATGTGTTCAGAATATATCAGTCTGATAGTTATTTATAAGATACATAAAATATTTTTTAGAATAAATGCCCTTTTAATGAATGCAAAAATGTATTAAAAATTCATCAGAGTAGTTAACTTTTTATTATGATCAAAGTGTACACAATCTTACTTAAAAAAATAGATTTTAACTATTTGTTCACATCTGAAGTATTTTGTAGATTATAGAGTTGCAGATTAAAGGAAATGCAGCAGTGTATATTTTGCGAATTTTGAATCTCATAATATTTGGAAAGTGTACTGTATTTAAAAGTAGTGAAAAACATTTTCAATTAGACAAACTTTAAAAGATTTCATCAATGAAATAAAAACAGTAAACAAATATAACTTAAATGGAAATAAATAAAAACCTGTGTAACATATTTTTTGTGGGCATCTATAGCATTCCTCATAGCAGCTGATTTTGCACTCACAGGTGCAGACTTATCAGCCATCATCTTGCAAAAATCCAGAGCTTCCATGGAAGCAGATCTAATGGTTTCAGTTCGTCCATGTAAAAATTTGCGAGAAGTGGCCGATTCATAAGTTGCTGCAATTTCCTTGTGAATTCTGAAAATATAAAATATCTATAAGTGAACTTAAAAACACAGTATTGATTGGAATATAGATCATTAGCTTTAAAAATACAATAATAATAATAAATAAATATGAAATTTTTGAGAAGCCTTCAATTCATAAGTAACAGCAATTTCACACTGGATTTAAAAATATATACATAATGCATAAAACTGAACTTGAACATTTTTTATAGACAATAGATAGGATGTCCTAAAAATATCGAATTTTTTTTATTTATCTTTGAGAGATATGCACAGAATATAAATTTAGAAAGGTACTTAAAATAAGACATAATTTAAAATTACATTGGTGAAATAACCCTACCACTGATTTTCAAAATGCTATGCTTTTTATAATTTTATATACCATGGATTCTGTAATTTCATTAATTTTAGCCATGTTCTGACAAGTAAAGCAGTATAAATCCATCTTTTATAATTACAATTTGCTGAGTCATGGTAATTTATTGGCCTTAATTTTATGAAAGTTTGGAGCTTACCACCACTAATAATAAAAAAATATGATATTACTATGAGAAAGTCCCGGAATTTCATAAATTCAAAATATCATAAGTTTATCATTTTTGGTATTGAAATAATTAAATTTTTAACTGCTTTATTTCTAAGAGCATAGGTAAAATTTTTCTAAATATAACTTATAGGACACAAGAGCTGTATAAAAATAAATCTTTGAAAATTAGTGATAGAATTATTTCATCAATATAATTCTAATTCCTATCTTATTTTTAGCACTTTACACATTGCCTTATAAGCTCCTCAGTTCTGAGACAAATTTTACATGGCACTACAAAAACCAGTTTAAAATTTTTATAAAATATCTCCGAAGATGCAATAGTCTGCATATTGATGCTTCTAACATGCACACATCTATGTAAAAAGTCTAGATGTAATTTTAACATTTCTAGAAGCATTTAAATTAATTTAAAGAGTTTTTTTTTGTGTCGCCTTCAGGCTACATCAGGACTGAAGACGTTATACATTGCCTACATATCTCCAACAAGTAAAAAATTAAAATGTGTTTCAGTCTTTTTGAGCTACTTTGCATATGTCATCAATTTTAAAAATTCAAAAAGAAATGTAAAAATCTGCAACTTGGCCAATTTAAAAGTTGCAGTTATTTTATTGGGAATTCTGAAAATATAAACGTTATCGCAATTTACTGATTTTTCATTGTTTTAACCCTCTGAGTGTTTTGTGTATACACTATATTGCCATTGATTATGGGACACTTGCGATTTTAGACATTTTGTTAAATATCTAGAAAAATACATGAGGAATCATCTCGAAACTCTTAGTGTATAAATATAATAGTATACGTCATACACCTCCGTGAAGATTTTTTACCGAAATTCCATAGGGGACCGTCAACAAATTAAAAAAGAATGAATATCTTTTGAATAACCCTGTCAAAACTAATGTAGCAAAAGCGCTCAAACTCTAGATTATGATTGAATTCCTTATTGTAATACACTGTGTTCATTTTTATGCAAATAGCATGCATACTCGCAGAGTAATTAAGGTTTTTATAAAAATGGCCCCAAATTTTTCTAAGTTTTTCACTTATAATTTTCAGAGTTCTTAATATAAAATAATATTTTTTTCAGAAAATATGACAAACAACATTGCACACAGTACCCTGTAATCAGAATTAAAAAATAATAAAAATTGTATGAAAAATGAGTAGGTTTACTAAATAATTTTTTACTGCGCATGCGTCAAAGATATCAAAATTTCATTTGCATATTATGTTAGCTAAATGTATAGAGCAACTTTTGTAAAAGTCTCAAAATTATAGCTTGAAAATTCTGAAAGTAATCGTCTATAGAAAAAGGACAAAATCCGTTGTTTCCAAAATGAAGCAAAAAAATGAGGGATTTTATCCAAAAGTAGTCGTAACATCCCGTATTGTGTATTCTATATTGACACTAATCAATGAATATATGGATACAACCCCTCTTGTTTTTGCTTCATTTTGAGAACAACGGATTTTCAACTTATTCAATTGACGATTATTTTCAGAATTTTCAAGTTATGATTTTGTGACTTTCACAAAAGTTGCTCTATACATTTTAGCTAACATAATATGCAAATGAAATTTTGATATCGTTGACGCATGCACAGTAAAAAATTATTTAGTAAACCAACTCATTTTGTATACAATTTTCATTATTTTTTAATTCTGATTACAGCGTACTGTGTGCAATGTTGTTTGTCATATTTTCTGAAAAAAATATTATTTTATATTAAGAACTCTGAAAATTATAAGTGAAAAACTTAGAAAAATTTGGGGCCATTTTTATAAAAACCTTAATTACTCTGCGAGTATGCATGCTATTTGCATAAAAATGAACACAGTGTATTACAATAAGGCATTCAATCATAATCTAGAGTTTGAGCGCTTTTGCTACATTAGTTTTGACAGGGTTATTCAAAAGATATTCATTCTTTTTTAATTTGTTGACGGTCCCCTATGGAGTTTCGGTAAAAAATCTTCACGGAGATGTATGACGTATACTATTTTATTTATACACTAAGAGTTTCGAGATGATTTCTAATGTATTTTTCTAGATATTTAGTAAAATGTCTAAAATCGCAAGTGTCCCATAATCAATGGCAATATAGTGTATTTTTCCGATTCTCAAAAACTACTTTAATCTGCTGTAAAAAAAGATATTTTAAACAGAATTGCATTTTAAGAAAAAAAGATCAAATAAAGGGACATAAAGTGTATTTTAGAAACAAACAGGGAAAGAAAATTTTAATTAAGATATTTTAAATAAGCATTTCTATTAAAATGCAGCCATTCTCTCAAGACCCCCACAAAAAATTAAAATTATTTAGAAACTTTTTTTTTAATTACCTAATGTGTGCACAACCCAATTATGGAAAATCTACCTGTTTGCACTTAAAACAATACAAATAATTCAACATTTGTTTCTCTGTAATATTTCATGGCTAAGTTGTGAAACAAAATTTAAACTTAAAAAATGAATTAATTAAACACAAATTTAAGAGATATACTACTGAATCATTTTAAATACTGAAATAATCAAAATCTCCCCCCCCCCCTAGAAATTTTACAAAACTAAAATAAAATTTTAGATTTGATTAACGCCTGCAGTTCGAGAGTAAATAACTTTACAAGGCATGTATCCACTAGTGGACACACTAGGAGCAAAAGGATTAAAATAGAAACTTTAAATACAGAAATTAACAATTTTCAGCAATATTTGCTTCCCCCCCCCCCCCCCCCCGGCCCAACATACTCAAAGTGAGACACACCTTTATCATGACTAATTATCATGAGACTATATTTATTACATATTTTGGCTAATTAAAAAAATATATATGAGAACAAAACTGCACTGATCATTTCTCAACAGTGTGCAACCAGATCAAACAAAAATTTTTGCCTATAAAAACTTTGTGGAAACTTTTCCTTTCAAAGTAAAGAAATGAAAATATAAAAAGTCATTTTTACAAATTTCTGATACCACTCAAATTATTATTATTATCATTATTTTTAACAGCAATAAAAACAATGGACATATGGACTGTTCAACTGGAAGAAGAAAAATCTTTGGAAAATCAATTTGAAACTTTGTACTGAATATTGAATTTATAAACAATATTTTTTTTAGCAAATACTAGCAAACTGTAAGAGAAGCCTCTAACAGTGACAACTTGCTGTTAGAAAAACAGATGAAAAGTAATAATATCAGTAGGAAAAGGTTTTAAAAATTAAAAAGTGTCTGTAAATAACAGTCTAGTTTGCATGCAAAATATTTTTATGCTTAACACTTATTTTTCAGATGTGTAAACTGTAAGAAAACAGTATTAATTAAAATATATGTATAAATTCCTAAGAAAATTAATATGAATTTTCAAATTATACAGAATATCTACTCACACAAAAGATTATTATTTCCTGAATTTCCTAAGTATATTATTAAAAAAACTCTAGCAACCTAATTAACTATAAAAACATCAAGGAAAAGTACATACTGCATCACTCAAAAATACTAACATTTTTCAATTACAGATACTATTGATTGAAAGTTTCACTTATCTAACTCTCCCTTCCCATTCCTTTAAAAATACTTGTGCTTTAAAAAAAAACTCCCCCAATTTATTTCTAAATACAATACAGTACGATTATCAGAACTTCCTAATATACATACAGCCTATTTCTCTTAATTATTTTAAATCTATAAAGCCTATTTCTCTCAAATAGTCAAACTTCGAATTAACAGAAAATGCTATTTCTCTCATTTTTTCCCTGCAGATTTAGCATGTAAAACAGAATTCCCAATTGGTGTATCGTTGGGAGCAATAACAGAGAATAAAAAACTTTAGGAAAGGGGATGAAATGAAAATCAAAACTCAGTCAAATAAATTTCAAGCTCAGTCTGATTCTATTCAAGTAACATATTTAAGAATAATTTGAGCTACAGCAGCACTGAAAAGAATGTCTTCTTTGAAACAAGCAATATTCAAATACTTTTTTGCTTAAATTGCAGTCTCTGAAGTTCAGAAAGAGAGAGAAAAAAAAGAAAATTAAATGCTAAAAAATTAACCAAAACGTTACCCCCTTTAAAAGTTAAAATAGTTTTAAAACATGGTAGCATTAACTGGTACAGCCAGTCCTAAGCCTAGATAAAGTATGAATGTTTTAGCATCCATTAATTTGTCTATCCATTTATCTCAACTTTTGTTTATCCGAACTAGGGTCAGTCCCGATTTGTTTGAGTAATCAACACTGTACTGCAGTTTTATGATTCAAAACTTGAGTTAACCTGGGTTTCAGATTAGCAAATATGAAAACAAATGATACGATTAAATGATTAAATGAAAACAAGCAATAAAACTTTTAAAAAATTTGAGTTGAAAAGTAATAAGTTACATAGAAAAACTTTCAATCATCCAATAACATCATAAAGAGTATCAATAATAAAATATATATATATATATATAAATGCTCACAGTTTGGCAATTGTAATGTTTCATTTTTCATACGATTGAAGGATTTTGCTACAATTTGGCACAATGTCAATAGGCAGCGAGAACTAATAGAACAATACCTTATGTTCGCAATACCTCTAATATCTTTATTTTAAACTTTAATTTCATAATTATTTTTATTTGAATCATAAGTCATTTAAATAAAAATAATATCTTATAAATATCTTTCTGCAAAACTTATTTTCTATGTTCAAATGTTTTCTTAAATATACATTAAAATCCTTTAGTTTTCCGTATTTATAAATATTGTTTGACTATCTTTTCAAAGTTGCATTTGTTACTTTGCAATATCACCAACACACTGCATCTCGATACATCTTTTTTGTTGCTACCACATCAGTTTTTACTATCATTTAGCTGATAATATTGATCTTGCTTTAGAGGGCAGTGACTTGCATCTTTACAGTGTTTTGTGATCAGATTAATCATAATTGTTCACATATGCAATAAAGCATATTTTGATAGCATGCTTTGGCAACAATATATCTTTTCCTCTGGTACAAATATTGAGTGCTTGTCATATGTAGGTTGCTTAGTAACCTTTCTTTTATGTTTCTTATAAGGGATTAGGCTGGTCCTTTTCTTTTTGGAAATGAATTAAAGTTATATTTAAGTTTATCATTATGCAGTTTTCTTTTTCCAGTAATTTAATTTTATATTTATTTAATGATTATTTAAATCGTAAGCTTCAAAACTAAGCTGCATCTTCAATCGTCTAAACAGTCAATTGGAATGAATATTTATGAAATAAAATTATCACATTATATTGCCTTTTAAAGATGGATTATGTTTTCTTTTGAATACCTAAAATCATACTTTTTACAGGGGTAGGAGTGAGCAATTCATAAAATATAGGACATTTTTTGTAAAAAATATAGGACATTTTGAAAATAATGTTATTGCACATAATCCATGTTAGTTTAAAAATTTTCACAAATTAGCGATATTAAATCAAGATACAATGCATCATTAAAAAACAAATATAAAATGAATTTTTCCATTGTTGTTTTTAAGTCTGCTTGAAATCCTCGTTAATTTCCTTTAAAAAACGAACCAAGGTCATGAAATATGGCATATGATACTTTCTTTCACCTTAACTGTGTACCTTGTGGCAAAAAGGAATCATAAAATTTCACAAAATAAATTTTGTGTTCCATCTGATGGCTGAAATTAATAATTAGAGCCATACGAATTAGCCATAAAATCTTGGAACAACAAATCCCTTCCTCATTTAAAATCCAAGTACTCAATCAACTTTTTTTAAATTTGATATTAAAACTTTAGCTTTTTCTATCAGTAGAATCCACGAAGCGAAATTAAGACTATTAACTTTGTTTTTCTGAATTATCTTTGTCTTTGTTGTTTTGACAGGATGCATTAACTATGAATAATCATGGTTCCTGATGGGAACAAGACATGATAGTCATTTTTATCCTTCACACATATAATACAGCAATTTTTTCTTTTTTTACACACCCATCAAGCTGATCTATCCAAGCATCAGAGAATTTCATCAATCTATGTTCACACTGCGTTAATGTAATGAAATAAATATACATTTTCTAGATTAAAATAAAATTTAAAATAAATAAAAACCACTTATTGCAGCTGAATACAGGATAAGAGAAAATAAAATAATCGCAATGAAACAGGGGCGTGCAAAGAGAAAACTGCACTCGGGGCGAAGTGTCAGTTTGCGCCCCCCCCCCCAACTTTTTCTTGTGACAGGTCAAAAATGACATTTGCAGTATAAATTTGATGGCCCCTAAATTTCTGCACCCGGGGTGACTGTCCCTCTCGCACAATGCTGCAGTGAAACACAAAAATGCATTAAACATTAGAGCAACTCAGCAAGCAAACCGATGCACATGAAAACATCAAGTCATTCAAAAACACTTCTTTACTGATGTCACATCCAAAACAGAAAAAAATGGACACCAAAGATTAGGAAATTAAGCAGAGACATCAATGTTTAATCTTCCTGGGTACAAAGTCATGTTTAAAAAGTCAGCAATCTATGCCAAAGCCTCCTTCTCATTTGTACTTTGTATACTGACTGAAAGTATGAGCAATATGTGCAGAATCGAAGTATTCCAGTTGCATAGAAATACAGAAAAAAAAACAAAAAAAAAAAACAGAAGTATTTGTAAATGCTAGCAGGTAATAATATTAATACGAAATATATGAAAAAGTAAATAAAAATAGGAAATATAGGGCAGTTAAAGAAATATAGGACAATATAGGACATTTTTGAAGATTATTTTATAAATATAGGATATATAGGAAATATAGGACAACTCTGAGCCCTGTTTTTGCTGCATTCAAAACTTTCCAGTTAACTCAAGTTTAGCCAACCAGCATAGATTTTATCTAGTGTTATCATGGCCAGAGTCATGAACTCTGTAAAGTTAATTTTTTTTTACATAGTATGGTACATTATACATCCATACAATAAAACTCTGCCTATAATATTAATATAAAATTTAAAATGCTAAAATCAGAGTAAGACAAGTAAAATAAAAACTTCGAAAAAAGATCATGATATAATGCTACTTGTTTACATACTTAAAATATGCTAGTTGAATTGCAATTTGAATAAAGCTGTCTGGACTCATTTTCTGAGATTTAATGAAGTCCTTTCCAAAAGGCTCAAATGAGAAACAAGACATCTCCAGATCATTCACTAAACTGCAAGAATAAATGGAAGTTAGTAAATATACATTAATAAGGTACAACATTAGACATCAAATCGAAAATTGTATCTATTATATTGAGTAAAAAAATGATTTTAAAACTTGGGTACAATCAGCCAAAAAATAAAGTTAGCAAACTCACACATTTTAATCTCTAAATTGTCATAGTAAGAGCAAAATTCATAGTCATTTTCCAAGAAAAAAAAAAAAAAAAATCCCCTTAGTATTTCCTGATGTATTTTCTAGGAAGTACAATTTTTCCATATTAACAATTAATGATATTTTTTAAACTAGTAAAATGTTACTCTCACCTCCTCAAAATAAAATAAAAACATGGTAATCTCAAAAATAAAATTTATACATCACCTATATAAACAATATGGATAGAATTTTAAAGGAAAACATTAATTTGTGTAAAACAGGGAAGATGAAGATTATATATTTTGTGGATCTGTCCAGTAGAAACGGCATATTTTGGAATGGAAATCCCTGTATATTCTATGGTTCTGTTATTTAAAATGAATAATATAAATATGATAAAAAAGTGTAATATATGTATATATTTTTTTGTCAGAACTCCTCGCACAAGGCAAAATTTTAAACACACAACAATTGTACAGAACAATTAACACTATACAGGATACTGTTGCATTTTATGCATCATTGTTAAAAATTATCAATTAGATATTCCAAATTCTTTCCAGAAAGTCTGAATAATTATTTTTGACTATTTTTTATTCATTTAAATTTGGTTAGAACTGGAGCCGAAAATGTCTGCCTGTTTAGACTTAAAAAAGAATGCAGTCCAGCCCTGATTTAGGTTTTAAAATAAATCCAATGAGGGCACATCTTGGTCTGAACCTCTAGAAAAAGTAATCTCCAAACCAAGCTTGGAAAGAGTGTTGGAAAGTAAAATTGGGCAGAGCCCATGAAGATTCTTACATGGAATAAATAAAATAAATCCCATATTTTTTTTATTTGAATGATAAAGCTCTAATATATTTAAAATAAATAAATAAGTAAGTAAAACAGTTTTGTGTGAACTTTTCTCAGTTTCACACATGAGTTTCAGTTGAGCAAGTTCATTTGAAAAATCTTGAATTTGAGCATGAACGACTCCTTTCTGAGAAATTAAATTTAAATTTGAATTAGTTTTTTATTTATTTATTTATTTTTTAAAGCTTGCTCAACATTGATCATACCTATATACATAATACAACAAAAACCTGTCTAAAATAGAATTTTTTCACAATGTCAAACATTTTTATTTTTACATCTTTCACAGCACAAGAAAAATAACAAAATTAAAAAATACTTTTAGAAAAATACATTATTTTAATCAGACTATTTTTTACCTTCAATCATACTGATTGGCAAAGATGTCATACAAACTAAATTATTCTAATTGAGCAAAAAAAATGTCCAAGTCGGGACTCCAACCCAGCATAACATATGCATATTATTATGGATTTTTGTCTTATTGACCACAGATACAATTATGTTTCCATATGTTATATATTGCTCATATATAAAATCCAAGTGTAAGAAAGAGTAGGTAACCAATCCGAGGTGAACTATGCCACCTATATATTCAAAATACAAAGCTGTTATTTTAGTCTCAACCCTGAGTTTGCTACTGAGCTGATTTTGCTACTGAGCTGACCCTTTTTTTTTTTTTTTTTTTTTTTTAAAGAAAGCTGTTTATTTGCAGATGTGTTTGCACTAAATCTATTTTTAAAAATATTTTAATTTTAAAAGTCGTTTATTTAATTTCTTCAAAATGGTACCAATCAGATTACTTCCATTGTTTCAGATTTAAAAAAAAAAAATATTTTTGTTTTTTTAAATGTATTTTTCATTTATAGTTTATTTTTGGTAAAAAATATGAATGTGTGTACATGTACTCAATTTTAAAAAGGGAATAAAAATTCATATTTATTGTGATATCACAAGAATATTGCCAGTTGGATTTATTTTATCTTTATATATTAAGATTTTATGAGTTTTTTTTTTTTTTTTTCATTACAAATTATATACATGTTGCTAGGTTGTAGGGAGGATTTTCAGATTATTTTTTTTTTTTTTCTAAAAAAAAATTCAGATCAATATTTTAATAAAAACTAATCAATTAATACTCATTTCAAAAAAAATAATTTTAATCTTCCATAATTTCATTAATATATCCTATAAATCCAGTATTTTCATTTGATACATCACAGCTTCCCTATTTGAATAATAGCAATATACAAAAAAAATATTTTTCTAAATTATTTTATTATTATTTATTCATTCTTAAAATTATATTAATCAATCTTAATTTTAAATATAGATCATTTTCATATAATCGCCCGGTCTTTTAATCGTATAATTAGCAATTTATGCTATTTCAAAATTTAAGATAATCTCCGTATTTTTTTTAATGACGATCGGCTGTATTTTCAAATTCGTGCACCGCCATTTTCTTTCTTGCTTCGTCCGTTTTGACCAGGCATGAGTCATCATGCTTGAGATTGTTCCAGAAGCATCTAGTGCCTTCGATTCTAACACCTCCCACGTGAAATTAGGGGAATCCCCCGATAGAAGCTTCCAGAAAGCGCTTCTGATTGGTTGAGAATGGCGCCGCGGATGAGCACTGAAATTTTTCGCAGGCGATTCAGAGAGATTCAAAAAATTATCCGAGCGAGCAAGACGTAAAAGAGGATTGGGGATTTTTCCCCCGGCTGGACCTTCGGGTCTAGCACCGGCAAAGATGTTTTTTTTTTTTTTTTAAATTTGGCAGAGATTCCTGTTCTTTCAAGAGTTGATGTTAGATATTTTCAGAGGATGATCGTCTTTACAGTTCTGCACAACTAGATTTAATTTTTTTAATATCTTCGCTTCAAATATTAAGTAAAAGTACCTCCAGCCAACTTATGAGTTTCCTTATACTAAGAAAATAGACTCTCCCGTTGTCCGAGTTTACTTATCCTGTTTGATCAATTTGCTAACGACTCCAAAGTCCTGGAAATTTATAGCTGACATCGTGAGGACCTTCGTGAATGAAGTATACCTATTTGATGCAGGCAATTTATCCAATGGATCATCGCCAGACGTTGTCCATCTCCAAGACCTGATTTATTTTACTGGATTTCATCACAAGTGTCACCGGTGTAGCGAGAATCAACTATACCCCAGCCAACATCATTTATTACTGTCAAGACAGTGGATGCGATCATAGAGCATCAAACTAAATGAACTTATGCGAACTGTAATACGAACGTTCAACAAGATGTATCTTTCATAAAATTTTAGTTTTTCTGTAAAGGGATGCATGGCCATGTTCTCCATAGTTTATTCTCTTGCCAATCATGAATAAAATCTAATTTGTAAGTAGAAAAATAGTGTCTTCTCTGTGAATGCTGTTTGGGTGAGTGTTTTATTGTTTTTCTTTTCTTTTTATTTTAGGTAACATTTAACAGCTTGTTGAAATAGTTGAATTAATTTAACTTGCGGCACAACGCTTAATTGATTTACTTCCACTATTCGACACGTGCTGCTATCTGTATTTGAAGAATCTGTTTCCGGACAATATGCTATTTGAGCTGACTCGTCTGTTTTGATGAGTTCAGCTGCCGAGATATCGCTTGGATCGGGTTCCCCAAATACAACCCCATAGCATTAATTGGCGCCGTGTTACCGTTTAGGATCTTACCTAATAGCTTTTTTTTTACTTTTGAAATAATGGTTAATTTATTTAAGTTTTTTAAGATTAAATTTAGCTTTGTTAATTTTACTTGACTATCGTGAATTTTAACGATTTAGAGTAAATTTTTAACGATAGTTTGGAATTTTTTTGAAATAAATAAGGATTTTTATTTTTCTAACAAATTCATGTGAACATCAGGTGTTATCGTTTTATAACATGTGAATAATATAATATTCTCATATATTTTGATAATAATGTATTTTCTTTATAAAATGTGTACTCTCTTGTCTTTTATATATATAACAGGATCTATTGAATATTACTTCTTTTAAAATAGTCAATTTTCTAAATAAATATTTGTGGTGCCATAGTAATATTTTCCATATCAATTGCAACAATAATGTAATATGTTTTTATTTCCTGCAGGCAGGAAATGGTGTGCATAATTTTAATGTACACTCTGATTAATTTATTAATGTTTGTTGTGTATGGTAGTGGTACTACTATTAAAATAATAAGTAAAATAATATAGATAAAATAAAAAATAAACAAAAATTGAACAACAAAATATTTATATTAAATTTGAACAATTATAAATATGCTATTTCTTTATTATATAGGTAATACCTATTGAATAATATTTTTCAAAAAAAAAAAATTACTATTGAATTAATTTTCTTCAGTGCTATATTTTTCATACCCCTCAAATATTCTTATTTTTATTTTCTAGAGCTTTACACCCCCCCCCCCTAAAGTTTCAAAAAATATTCTGGGGTGATAGGGGATAAAATTTATATTCAATTTTGCTTTTTATGTGTATTATGATTTCATGCTTTTCTTTTGCTCAATAGTTTGAACTTTTAGGATATATTTCTCATTCATTTTCATTTTATTATTGGGGCTGTCTATTCATTTAAACGTTTAGTAGTAGCCTGGAGAATAGTAAGTGCTTTGCACTGACCAGATTTTAGGGATGTGACACAGGGAAAAATAGCTCTTTCCTCCACCCTCCGGATTTCTCGAAATGGTATTATGAAAGGGATGATAAAATTCCTATCTTTATATTTTATTATTTAACTTATGCAATAATCAAACTTTAATAATCTTTATATCAATTTAAATATTTGTTTACACTGGAAGAATTTTTGTTCAATTTCACTGAGGAGGCCAAAACTATATTTTAATAATTATTTTTGAAATATATAAAGAAAAGGGTACCCTAATCAAATATATAAAATGAAGGAGAAATAATAAGAATATTCATAATAAAAGGAATATAAATGAAAATTATTTTTGAAAGATGTATAAAAAATGCATCAATAATGTAAATATAGACCTTGGGATATTTTATCGGTCACTTTTTCTCTACCTAGCTTGATCGTACTTATTCTCAATTAGTGCGGCTAGAAGAGATTTTAGATGTTTTGGCAGTTAGTTCTGCGGAAATTCTTTTTTTTCCATTTTGTCACAATTAGAGATTTTGCGGCTGTGGTTTCTCGTGTCACCACAATTTATGCATTTATTTGTTTGTTGACGATAGACTATTTTAGTGCCAAAACTATCTTACTGGTGATTTTAAGGTCTTTTTTTTTCCTTTTTGATTGAGATTGGAAAAACCAGTCCATTTAATTTAATTGAAGTTTTGCCAGATTCCTCAGTAATTATGTTGGTAATTTTTTTTTATGACCATTTGACAATATATCTTTGATAAGATTAATTAATATAATCTTAAAAATATTTATTTACTTTTATAATTAGCACTAAATGAATTTAAGAGAGTCACAATACAACTTACCTTTTGAAGTTATTTTCTGTTCAGCACACTTTGGTGAAATCTAAATTTCAAAACAAATCCTTTTTTTTGTTCTCTTTTTTCAGATTATTTACCTGTCATTGAATTTTACATGATATTCTATATATTAATTTTATATGGTTTAAACTGTTTATTTATGGTAATGAATATAAAGGTTATTTTGTTTTAAGAAAAATATTGATTCAAAAGAATCATAAAATTGGTATAAAAGCATTTGTGTTTATTTTTGTGAATGTGTGATAACACAGAAAATTATAAAAAAAAAAAAAAAAAACAAGCAATAGCAATAGCAATGGAAGTAAATAACGAATAAATAAATAATATAAATTCATGTTAAATATTTTTTCTTACAGGACAAAATTAATAATTTTTGCTTTTTAATTGTTGATCCCTTTGTTTATATTTATTATTTTAATTTTAAATTCAGATTTTTTCATATATTTCTCTAAATTTTCAATCTTTTAGTATTTAAATTTTGACTTCTATAATTTTAAATGGGTAAATAATAGTGTGACGACTGCTTGTTCTTTTATGCTTTACTAGTAAACAAATCAGGGAGTGCCAAACCCGAGTTTGCTTTCGATATGTGTGGCCGGCTACCACGTATTATCTTAAGAATTAGTAGAGCATATTATTAAATTTATTTAAATAAATTCTGATATTAAAAATCTTTTAAAAATAATACAGTAATTTCAATCAAATTTTAATTGTAGGTTGTCACTTGCTTTAATAGATATTAATCAAAAATAAGTGTATAAATAAATAGGGAAAAACTTTACTTTGCATAAATTTTAATTTATTGCTGGTTGTTATATACTGGGGTAATATTTCAATATTAAAATTCTGATTAATTTTTCAAATAATTCATAATTTGTCTTAAAATTTTAAAACAAGTAATCTTAAAACTTTGCCATTGCTCTGAAAGCTGCTCTTGGAATTTTTCAAATTTTTCTAAAAATTTTGGACAAAGCAGACGCAGAGGGTCAACTCGGCTTAGCTTGGGAATTAATCCAAATTCAAAGAATTTTGGCCCTCCGATATTCCCTCACGGTGCAGTCCATCATAAAATTTTTACGATACTGATGATTCCTTATGGGTGTCTATAACTTCCACTTGTGGATTATTAGTTAGGTTCACTGCTTCGAATCTAGGACACCTAGAGAGATTTTGGATGCAGTGTTATTTAATTTTCAATTTTTTTTTCTGTCACTCAATTACAAATATTTCTGAAAAATAGATTATTTATGTTTATCACAATTTTACCATTCAGCATTGTCCTGTATATATGCATATTAACTATGGTTCATTCACTAGATACATAATATTTTTTTTCATGAAAGCCATATATAATGTAATCATAATGTGCAAATTTGAAAATTTCAATGAATTGGTGTTACATCAAGAAAACTTTACATAAAAATTTTATGCTATGTAATGGTGTTCACATGAATAATTTTTTTTTCCTCCCCCTTTTCACTCCCCCTTGGTTGTATTGAATGATACTTGCAAATATATGTATTATTTGTATTCTAGATCAATATATTTTATTCTAATGTTTATATCTTATACTTTTTAAATGTAATTTTTTTTTATTGGGCTGTCTGGTCAAAGTGTTAGCCTTACACACAGTCCAATTGTTTGATTCAAACGTGTCAAAATTTTTCTTTGCATATGTTGTATGCATTTGAGATCCCAGGATCTCATTCTTTTTTTTTATTGTTTTTTTTTGTTAGAGGCTGGAGGTAATGCTAGGTTGTAGGGAGGATTTTCAGATTATTTTTTTTTTCTAAAAAAAAATTCAGATCAATATTTTAATAAAACCTAATCAATTAATACTCATTTCAAAAAAAATAATTTTAATCTTCCATAATTTCATTAATATATCCTATAAATCCAGTATTTTCATTTGATACATCGCAGCTTCCCTATTTGAATAATAGCAATATACAAAAAAAATATTTTTCTAAATTATTTTATTATTATTTATTCATTCTTAAAATTATAATAATCAGTCTTAATTTTAAATATAGATCATTTTCATATAATCGCCCGGTCTTTTAATCGTATAATTAGCAATTTATGCTATTTCAAAATTTAAGATAATCTCCGTATTTTTTTTAATGACGATCGGCTGTATTTTCAAATTCGTGCACCGCCATTTTCTTTCTTGCTTCGTCCGTTTTGACCAGGCATGAGTCATCATGCTTGAGATTGTTCCAGAAGCATCTAGTGCCTTCGATTCTAACACCTCCCACGTGAAATTAGGGGAATCCCCCGATAGAAGCTTCCAGAAAACGCTTCTGATTGGTTGAGAATGGCGTCGCGGACGAGCACTGAAATTTTTCGCGGGCGATTCAGAGAGATTCAAAAAATTATCCGAGCGAGCAAGACGTAAAAGAGGATTGGGGATTTTTCCCCCGGCTGGACCTTCGGGTCTAGCACCGGCAAAGATTTTTTTTTTTTTTTTTTTAAATTTGGCAGAGATTCTTGTTCTTTCAAGAGTTGATGTTAGATATTTTCAGAGGATGATCGTCTTTACAGTTCTGCACAACTAGATTTAATTTTTTTAATATCTTCGCTTCAAATATTAAGTAAAAGTACCTCCAGCCAACTTATGAGTTTCCTTATACTAAGAAAATAGACTCTCCCGTTGTCCGAGTTTACTTATCCTGTTTGATCAATTTGCTAACGACTCCAAAGTCCTGGAAATTTATAGCTGACATCGTGAGGACCTTCGTGAATGAAGTATACCTATTTGATGCAGGCAATTTATCCAATGGATCATCGCCAGACGTTGTCCATCTCCAAGACCTGATTTATTTTACTGGATTTCATCACAAGTGTCACCGGTGTAGCGAGAATCAACTATACCCCAGCCAACATCATTTATTACTGTCAAGACAGTGGATGCGATCATAGAGCATCAAACTAAATGAACTTATGCGAACTGTAATATGAACGTTCAACAAGATGTATCTTTCATAAAATTTTAGTTTTTCTGTAAAGGGATGCATGGCCATGTTCTCCATAGTTTATTCTCTTGCCAATCATGAATAAAATCTAATTTGTAAGTAGAAAAATAGTGTCTTCTCTGTGAATGCTGTTTGGGTGAGTGTTTTATTGTTTTTCTTTTCTTTTTATTTTAGGTAACATTTAACAGCTTGTTGAAATAGTTGAATTAATTTAACTTACGGCACAACGCTTAATTGATTTACTTCCACTATTCGACACGCGCTGCTATCTGTATTTGAGGAATCTGTTTCCGGACAATATGCTATTTGAGCTGACTCGTCTGTTTTGATGAGTTCAGCTGCCGAGATATCGCTTGGATCGGGTTCCCCAAATACAACCCCATAGCATTAATTCAACCCTATAGCACATGTATTCGAATTTACTGTTAAAAAAACTCAGGAAAAAAATTTATATGACTGGCTCAACATTACATAATGGCCACTGATTTTTCATTTCTAAAATTTTAAAGATTAGGATCAAAGCTTTTATTTATAGTTGAAATTTTTCTTAATTTAAATATTGAATAACAAAAATATTCTCATTATTTGTATGTATAAAAATCATTTGCTGTTTTAAAAATGTACTTTTTTACAATACAAATCTTTCAATAATAAAATCTTCATCCTGTTTGTTTGTATGAAATCTTGTGAAAATGAAACACAGATCAACATTACATTATTTTTGATGAAGCAAGGGAGGGGGTGGAATATACTAGTATATATTTGATCAACTCACTTTTCTAAATCCTCTTCAGCTTCAGTTATGTGCTGCATGGTTTCATCAGAGAGTCTGAAGCGTAATTTTTTTGGTTTAGTGAAAGAAGTAGAAGGAAGCCATCGATTCCCCTTAGTTCTTTCCCTGCATCAAAGGATCAGATAAGAAAATGAATACATTTATATTACTTACACACATTTTAAACAAACATTGGAAAATCAAGAAAACCAAATGAACCATTAAAATAATTAGATCATTTATTACAAGGCAAGGCTCATTCAAGCTTGAGAAAAAAAAAAAAAAAAAAATTTGAAGGAATCTAAAAAAATTCTGGCACCCTATAAGAATGAAAAACTTATTGTATTTTTTTATTTATACGTCTACATTAATTTTTAATACCTCATTGAGAAAGAAAACATATTTTATTCTATTAAAATCTAATAACTACTTCTAAATTTACAAATTATTTATGGGTCAATATCTAAAAATTAGACAATTGGCATTTTGCCAATAATATCTCTTTAATTATACTGAAATCAAAAACTGAAAAGTGCAATATATTGTAATATTTGTTATAACAATTACCAATGATAAATGGACATATAAGAACTAATTAATTTTAAGCTTTAAACAAAGTAAATCATCATTTCAGTTCCTGTCCCCAGGCACAAATGCCCAGTATTAAATGTATGCTGTAAACATTTCCATAAATATTACTAACGTTTACTGTTATATATTTATACCTATATATATACAGTAAAAGAAAATATAATTCTCCTTTATTAATATAAAATCTATAGTAAAATATTTATCCCTGAGGTTGACCATCATCTCAGTCCTTCTAAACACACATTTAGGTTAACAAATACTAGGTGGCACTGCCAGAATTATTTCTATTGCAACAGTAACTAAAGTTCAAACAGCCATTATGGATGAAGTTAAGTTATTCTTCTCTTTGTTTCATAATTAAAAATATTTAGTTTTTGTTTGGAGTAGTGATGAGTATTTTTTTATAGCATCATTTAAGTTTCCAGACATAAAGTTTTTATTTACCCCCCCCCCCCAAAAAAAAGCTTATTGCAATTTTATCTATGCAACATACAAATACCAGATGACATATTTAATAATTTACATGTGTGGAAAAGGATTCAAAAGAATGTCTGTGCAGCTGTTAAGACAAAAACATCACCTCTTTTCTTATTATTAGACATTGATTATGATGCTAACAGACACTTTCTGCCATAAAAGTTTATCCTACACATAAAATATACATTCTTATTTTTACATCTCAAAATTACAGCATTTAAGTGACAAAACATATATCATAGTGTATAATTGTATGTGGTAGTTGGTTCATTAACTTTATAAAACAAAAATTTTTGAATGAAATTATCCAGCTTTCAGATTTTGAGCCTTATAATGCATTGCTTACTGGTTTCATAAATTTGAATACAAAATTGCCAGCCAACTATTTTATGCAGTGACTGATGGCCATTTACACATAGACTAGTCAAATTCCAAACACTCATCACATGTTACAAGCATTCAGACTTCAAAAGTAAATTTTGAAGGGAAAATACATGTGGGAAATACAACCAAAATACAACAACTCAACTTCTTTGTCTTTTTAGAAAGGCAATAATTACTTGAACTCTAAATCTGTAGACGTGTGAAGATTTTTGTTTTAATTATTTTAAAGATTAATTTCTTTCAAGTTTGTTTTAACACCTACGCAGTATTAACCACCTGTAATTGTCTGAGCAAAGCGAAGGCTAATACACAGTGTAATGTCACTTTCCGGTCATGTATAACTATAGTGGATATTAACATTTTGTCAAGCATAACTAAAAAGATATTCATAGGATTTGGTTCTGATTTCTACAGAAGTTTTAAATCATCCATAGATTATATTAAAATAACTTATAAAAAAAGCAAAATTAAAGTAGATACATTACAAATATTTATTGCAATTTACATCATTTTCACTTTATATACAGTGGTGGACACTGATAGAAATGAATTTGCATTAGAGCTAACATATATCAATAAATCATATGTAAGAAAACTGTTTGATCTGTTATTTAACCTGCCATTAAAACTGATTGTTTGCTGAAAATTTATATTCTGCATGACATTTTAAAAACATAAAACAATATAACAAATTTCAAATAAGCACACAATCTGTAGAAAACATAAGTAGTACTATGTTCTCCTATTTAACATATATATATATATATATATATATATATATATATATATATATATATATATATATATATATACAGTATTTTTTGTTTTGCTTCTTAAATTCAATATTATCTTAAAAGCTACTTTCAGCTGTGTTATGATAAGTTCTTCGAATTTCATACACAAAAGCTAACTTGCTGTGCTTTACTATTATTTTTAAAACAATCATATTGATTGGTAAAGCTATCATACAAATTAAATATTTTCAACTGAATTTTTAAAAAATGGCAATTGGAAATGTAAGCCAAGGATCTGAGTCCAATCCCCGGCTAGGGCATTTTTTTACTCAGTTAGAACTATTATATTCTTCAGCTGTACTTTAGTTATGAAGACTTAAATCAGCCTAGAATAAAAATAATTAGTAATGATGTTTATTACCACCTCTTAATTTGTTATTCTCTTTCTTGTTGAAGTCTGTATATCTCATGTAAATTTATAAAACTAATGTTGCATTACATTTATTATAAACTAATGGCTAGACTCCTTTCATAATTTACAGAGAAACTGAAAAATAAATAAATAAATGGGATAATTAAATGATTTAGTTATGATTAAATTGTAAAACATATAAATATATAGACAAAGATCACAATTTTTTCAGCTCTATTTACTTTAAAGAACTATATTATATAGGTCAATGAGTTCAAATAATATGTGCTGCAGTACCAATTTTGATAAATCAAGACCAACTTTTATCAATCATGAAAAAAATCCCAAATTCTTACGTGCAGTATAACCTGCATATGTTCATTTGATTTCTATATATATACTACATACATAAAAAATTAGTTCAAATATGAAATGTACAAAACAGTTAAATTTTTTCCTTCAGCAAATTCATTAATAAGCAGAAATGTATTCTATTCCAAATTATTTTCTTCCTTGCTTTTCACATGTAGTATTTTAGTAGTTGTGTGAATTACAGTATGTTTATGTCTGTGTGCAACTTTATTTGTTTGTTCCTCATTTCTTCACATTTTCTATTTGTGGTGTTGTGTTTTGTAGTTTATATTTCTTGAGTGTCACTGAAAGATATATGAAATTAGTATATGGAATCATTTTGGATTAGAAAGAGAAATTTTTCACTTTTGTCAAAAAACAGATGTGAAGAATTTTTTTAAAAAATCCTATGTAGTTTTTTATTTGCAAACATGTGTAATCCAAACCTAAACTAAAACTTAGTTTTGGTTTGATTTTAGACTGGAAAGCCACATCAAAACTAAATATGGAGTTTGACATAAAATGAATATTATAACAGTAAGAAAGAAAAATGCAATATTGCAAAAATTACTATTTTTTAAACAGTGGAAGATTTGAATGCTGATATCTATAACAATAACAGAAATGCAACAATTTGCTTCTTTAAACTAGCATAATTTATATATTTAAAAATCAATATAACGTAGATACAATATATAATACATTTTATTTTAAACTGCATGAATATTGGCTAAAAATTATGAGGTTATTATGTTAATTCTACTGGTAATCAAACAAATATAACTGAAGAAATAATTTCAACAGAGACATGATATAATAAACAATAGTGTTAAATAAAGTGTGAATGTTACTGTGAAAATTCTGAGACTGAAAAACTAATTTTTAAAAAGCAGACCTTGCCCTTTTTTCCCCTTATATAATATAGTCATATAAAGTAAAAATAATTTTATTTTAGTGTGGATAAATTTAAAAAAAAATGTTTATTATTAGTCATATAAAGTAAAAATAATTTTATTTTAGTGTGAATAAATTTAAAAAAATGTTTATTATTTAATATTCAATAAGAAAATATAATTTATTTGGGAAAATATTTGTAAAAAATCAATTTTTCCAACTTTTCCATTTTTTTTCTGCCTCTTCAATATTTTCCAGAAAAGTTACAGCTCTAATCATGATTGCTTAGTTTAAAAATATATTTATTTTAATTGTATCTGACTGTACATATATGTTCTGACAGTGTACAGTTTAAGAATTATACTTAATATTCAAATCTCAAAAATTTTACAAATAAATTTAATATTTTTGGAAATTTGCACTCATACAAAGTTGGAAAGTGTTTATGAATATCATGTTATGAAGTTGGAAAAGTACATTAGAACAAAATACCAACTTAAGTGATTAAGAAGTTTATGATGTAAAAACTTAAAATATGAGATGAAAATGAATATTAGAACACAATAAGATAAAATATATTAGATTAATCTTATTTACTTTGAATATTACTCACATATAAGACACTATATGGTCCATCATGCTAGTTATGGGTGGTCCTTCAGCTGGACTGTGTTCATAAGTTAAGCCAGCAACACCATCTGCTCCAACAATAAACTGAAAAAATAAATAAATAAATAAATAAAGCTACCAAGACATACTTTATAAAAGTATCTAAGCTATGAAAAAAAAAAAAATAAAAATAAACATACATTTTAATAACTAAAACCAAAAGTAGTATGTTTATTTTGTGTTCCTTGAAATCTAGCTATCTTCACTAATGGTGCAGATTAAAAAGAAATTGACACTGATTTAGATGATATTGTAAAATAACTGTCAGAAATCAAGATCGGCTGAAATTCAGTTTTGTTTTCAGTCCAAAATTTGAGTTTCAGCGAAAATGCTACCTAAAGTTCAGCTAGATTGAAACACAAGCAAAACAATCTGTATTCCAAAAATGTTGTTTCATCCTTCTTAAAATTTTCAACATTACTTATTTTTTTATACTTTTTATACTTTTACTTGAGACACTTTTTATCAATTGTTATAAACTTCACTGGTTACAATTATCAGTCATGACTCACTCTAGATGTGAATGCAATACATACTATAAAGTTTTGGTTTGGTTTACTTTTGTCGTCCGATTATCTACGCTAGGGATATAGGACCAGGGGGGAGTGCCCTTCGTGGGGGTCTTTCTAAGGGAACCTAACCCGTATTTACGCAAGGTTCGAAGAAAACCACGAAAACTCCGAACGGTTAGGCCGACAGCCGCAATTGGGTTCGAACCCAGCACCTGCCGTCTACCAGTTGAGAGGACATACTATAAAGTAAGCAATATATATGTATGACTAAAGTTTGAAGATGCTTTTCACATGCTCATTAAAAATTGCAGGCATAACGGAAAAGAAAATTTTTAGTTTGAAACTGCCAAACTGTTTCAAACACTCTCAGTCATGACTCATTCCAGATGTAAGTGCAATGCAAATTATAAAGCAAGCAATCCATATATGACTAAACTTTGAAGACGCTTTTCATATGTCATTAAAAGTTGCAGACATAATGGGAATAGAAAATTTTTAGTTCAAAACTGCAAAACTGCTTAAAATACTCTCTTGCAATTCATATAATTAGAAAATCACTCCATTTTATAATTAATTAGATTTTATATAATAAAAAGGTTTGGTCAGAGACACAGAGAGCCAATTTGGGAGAAATGTATAATTACATGTTAATTCATTAATAATTCTGTATATTTAAGCATGTATGAATTATTAAAAAAAATTTTTTTTTACATTTTCATTTCCGTTTGAAAACAAGAAGATTACTAAAATTTGGTTTCAGTTTTAAAAATCTGTTTTGGTCGATCCTAAGTCAGAATTACAACAAGAACTGTACAGGTAGCATCAGGTGCAATGCTAAATCAGTGTTAATGGCAGAGTCAGCTTTGAGATTATAAATAGCAATTTCTAAAATATCAAGCAATTTTTTTTTCTACATGTGACAAACAGCACAGAAGTTGTTCTAGTAAATGTGTTTTCAAATTTTTGTTACACAACAAAAAGTATTCTTTGAAATTTTAAGAAAATTTTCATTGTTCTATTTTGTTGACCTAAAAAAAGCAGGAATTTTTACTAAAGAATCTTTATAAAAATTAATAAAAGCATTTTATTAAAAGCTGCAGAAAGGTAAAGATTGAACAAACAATATATAAGTTGGTGATATGACTGGCAAAAATTTTTAAGATCTAGAGAAATTGTCTGAAACAAAAAGTGTGACAAATTTTATAATCTAAATGTGTTTGCACATAAAGGACACTAAAGGGGAAAAAAATGAGTGACCTATAGCGATTTAATTTTTTTTCTTCATTTCTATTCATATTTTATAAAAGAAGATACTAATATTTATGTAATTATAGTAAATTCCTGATTATCTGCATACAGATTTTCTGCTTTGTAGATTATCCGCGAGTCTAAATTTAAATTTTTTAAAAATGTTGCAAAATAAGAAAAATGGTGTGTTAACAATTCAAGATAAATTAGAACTGATTTTTAAAAAATTGGAAATGTATAATAAAGAATGTCTAACAATATTGTCTCACAACAGTGCTACAAAATCCCACAGACTAAAGATATTAGTGATTGAAAAATTTAAAGGAGATTTTTTAAGGGAACAAGAGTTGAGAACCTCCCAATACATTATTTCAAGCAAAAGAAAGATTGGATGAACCAACAATATTTACAAAATGATTTGAAGATATGTTTATTTCCCATGTTAGAGAGCATCTGCTATCTTGAAATTTACCCCAGAAAGCTGCAATGATAATTGACAACATGCCATCTAACTCTGGGGAACTACAATTGAAATCGGAAGATGGAAATATCTTTGCTAAAATTTTGCCTTCCAATGTCACAGCTCTTATTTAGCCAATGGACCAAGGTGTAATTGCTTCAATGTAGAAAAAAATACAGAGACAAATTATTGACAAAAGGAATTAAACAGAAGGATGACTTTGAAAGCTTCTTGAAAGATTACAGAATTCTTGAGAGCATTTACGATGTGGACAGTGCTTGGGAGTTACTTGAGAAAAAAGATTATTGGGCTCCTAACAGAAGATTTTGCCTAGTGTGGAAAATTTTTTGGTTTAATCTGAAAAGGTAGAGGAACAAGTTTTCATTCATGATTTAATAAATTTAGCAAAATATGTTACTTGTGGAGAAAATGCTGATGAAGACAATATCATTGACTGGATTGATTGTGAAATTAATGATCCAAGCTTCAAGCATGTAACTGATGAAGAAATTGTAGAAGTGTTAAATATGAATTTTGAAGAGAATGTTGAAGATGGTAAGATATAAAGGAAAGTAAACCATGATGCAGCTTTAGCTTACATTTAAGGCATTATTCAATATTAAGAAGAAGAATATAACAAGTCACTTTGTAATAAAATAGTTCTAACAAAAAATCTTCCAAATAAAGAAAAAGTGATTAAATAATAATAATACAGAAAGTTTTGATTGATTTTCTAAAGAAATAAATCTACAACTTGTAAAAAGTGAAAAATTTTATTATTCCCCAAGTAATAAGAATGTTTATGTAACCTATTCTTCGTATAAATTGTTCAAATGTATGTTATTTATAGTATTTATAAACTGTTGAAGTGCGCATTTATGTTGATTTGTTCCATTTTTTCATAATTTTGCAGATTATCTGCGATAGCAGTGCCACTCAATTCTGCAGATAATCAGGAGTTTACTGTATATACAATTCCAATAGACCCATGAAAAGTTTTCACACTGCAATCTTTGAGTTTACTTTTCTGATATATTTTTTTAACAACATTCATAAGATACAAATTTCTTGTGATTTTCACATAATGTACTTTCACAAAATACATTTTTTAAATCAAATAATTCATTTTAATGAAATATGAGTGCACTATGTCAACAGCCTGTTCAAAATTCTTTTGTATTACACCCCAAGGTCATAGGTAATGAATAATGGGGGGGGGGGGGGGCTCAGCCCCCACTAAAACATTTTAAGCTTCTTCTGGAAAAGATTCCAAGGTCATTAAATGAATTTATGTTTTAAAAATCGAAATGAAATTCAGTTTAAATCTCTAATTTAGTTTTGAGGCTCTTTCACAGTTTTGCAGAAATATTAAATTGTAACTAAAATAAGTGTATACTCGCTCATCTTATTTGCACAAAGGAAACTAACATTATGTTTAATATTGCACTAGTTATAAACTTGAATTTTTCATCATCCTATTATTTTCTTAGTATAAAATGAAGTTATTACAACAGTTTAATAAGAAACATATCACCTACAGAGGGAATATGCACTAATTTATCTTTTTGTGTCAGAGAGAGCAAAAGAGAGAATATTAGCTCCGCCTTCCTTATTATTCACTTCTAGCTATGGTCCTGTTATGCTCCATTCATCATTGTGTGTTTTGTATGGGAGAAAGTACAAAAAGCAGTAGAGAAAGAACAGATTGTGTATAGAAAAGATATTGACATAAAAAATAATATGTAGGATAACATTGAATATAAAAGTATAATGGAAATTCCATATGCAATGCCTGTGACTAAAATATCCTATCCAAATGATACCTCATAACATCATTATATACTACATGCTTGTTAAATTCAGCATACAATGTCATATGTAGGCAAAATATCCCATTTAATGATACCTCATCATTGTATGCTAAATGTTCCTTAAATTCTGTATGCAGTGTCATATTTGGACAAAATATCCTATTCAATGAGACTTCATTCATCATTGTACACTACATATTATTTTTTAAAAAAGACAACAGAAATAATATATATGATACGTAACATAACTGCATAATTTTTTTCAATTTAAAATATTCTGATATAAGGAATGAATTTTGAACATTTTAAGCTCAATACTATATCAAGGACAGAATTTAGCAGTCAAGATGAACTTTGATAAAATTAAAAAAAATATTTCCAAAGAAAATACATGAATTTTTTTACATCCTGCATGATTTTATCAGATATAGAGCCTGCAATTTATTTGATTCAATAAAAATTTGGCATAAATTTTAACAAGGTACTTTTAAGAGAGGCAAATTAAAAAACATAAGAAAAGCTGTATGTTAATTACTTGTATTGTCTTGTCATACCAACGATTGCCAGCATTTTGTTTTGCCCCTCCTCCATGAATAGTCTGTAGAGCAACATGAGTCTTCCTATTTAAAACACCTTGCTCTGGTATTGCTTTATCAAGACACAATAAAAAGATAGATTGTTGAATAGTCTCAACAGACTGCTTATTCATGGGGTCATCTGGAAATCAATATTACAACTATAGATTAGTTTGGCATAAAGTTATTAACTGAAATTGCAAATTTCAGTGAAATTAAACATTCTTATATACAAGGTGTTTTTAATTGAATGAAATAAAAAAAGTGATAATTTGCAAGATTTTAAAATTTTTTCTTATATAATAATAAAAAAAATTTAAATTTTCAGATTAACATTTCTCTTATGTGATATGGGAGATGTGATGAAGTAATGGAAATACACTATAATTAGATAACACTGTATGTACTGTCAACTAAAATAGAAATTAAGGAGCATGTAACTCAATATCACATGGATATGAATGGAGAGGGGGGGGGGGAGTGTAAGGAATGCTGCAAATTTCCTGCCCTTTGATTTACAAAATAGCACCCTTCTTGCCCCTCATCCAAAAAAGTAGCACTTTTTATGACCCTAATCAAGAAAATTAGTCCTTACCTTTTTTCTTACTTTCTTTCTTTCTTTCTTTCTTTCTTTTTTTTTTTTTTTTTTTTTTTTCCACAGTAAAAAATTTTTTGTTGTCTTGAAAAATTCCTTGAATTTTAAGTATTAAAAGTAGCTTAAAAAAAAAAAGAAAAAAAAATACATTTTGGGATTTAAAAGGTGCCTTTAGGAACATGAAAGTGCCCTATTTTTTCTTTACAAGCTGTGCCGTGCTCCTTTTTAAACCTGAGGGAAGCTTTGGTAATGCAATGACAGGCTGGGGAACATAAAACATATAAGACAAAAAATACTTGATACACCTGCCATTCGACATTAATTATCCCCCTCCCCCCAAAATAATAAAATCTGAATAAAATATAGAACAAATTACATGCATCGTTATGCAAAAGTTCAAGTAGTCAAAATCAAAATGGTAACTAAAATCAAATGCAAAACTGGAACTGAACTGTAAAATTTTATTTTAACAAGGCCTAAATATAACTAGGAAAAAAGATATTATGATTCAAAAATCTTGGATCAAATAGATTTGAAATCTAAACTTATAAAAACAATTTAAATAACCACACATACAAAACTTACATTTCACTAAATGCTTATATGCCTTGGCCCAGTTATCTCTGTGTAGTGTTGTTAAAACACCTATTGGATCTTTAGCATACTGAGATTGTTCCAACACATTCTGTAGTTGTGAATACAACTGGCTTTCATTCAGAGGTTTTCCATCATGACCATATACATCGACACTGAAATACTGATACACAAAAATAATTTAGTTAAATATAACAAAATTGCACTCATATTTTTACTTAATAAAAATTATTGACATTGCTCTATAACACATGGGTTTCATTCATACCTGATGACAAATTACTATAATTTTCAAAAATACATTATATTTTACTTCTATTTGATGGCAACAGCTCAAAGTTTTTCATGCATGTTTAGAAATTAAAATGCCAATTGCAGTGTTTTATGCTTATATAACATGATGTTTTCAACTAATTGAAATCTTTACCAAAGCCAGATCTGCCAAGCTTTGAAAGTGAGAAATTGTAGTACATAAAAGTCTAATTAATCTGGAGATTGGTTGGTTGGTTTTCTGTGCTTTGTGGCCATTTTTTTAACAATTGTAAAATGAATAATGTTGCAATCTTTTAATTCAATATAGTAATTTTTTTCCTTTAAAAATGTTTGATAGAATCTGAAAAGGAAGAAGTTTTTGTTCATGGTTTAGTAAATTTAGAAAAATATGTTTCTGGTAAAGAAAATGTCAATGAAGGTAACATCAAGGAGTGAATTGATTGTGACGCTAACGATCCAAGATCTAAAGATTTTTGAATGTCTTCTTGTTTTGCAGCATTTTTTTACATTTGTAAAAAAATCAAAGTTCTAATTTTTCAGCCCACGGCAATAAATGTTCATTAAATTTGTGATATTTTTCCATGATCATTTCATGATACAGTAGACTTCCTCAAATCCGCACAGCTAGGGATCAGAGGTTGTGCAGATTTTAGAATTTCGCAGATTTCTGGTCATTGCTTCATTTACATTTTTTAAACAGTAATTTGAATCTATTTAATAATGCAATTGAAAATATAATAAATGCTCACAATATAATAAAATATTAAAATAAGTAAGAAACTGAAATAACTAAAATTTAGATTTTTTAAAAATGATTAAAATATTAAAAGAAAAGGTCAAGTTAATAATCAATAATGTATGATTAAATATTCATTATAAAGATGAAATGCATTTTTCCCGAATTATTCGATGAAGCTTGCTTCATAAGGGTACATCACTAATTCATATAAAAATCATTAAAAAAGGAAGTTTTATTTCAGATTTAGCCAGACTTAATAACCAAAAAAGCTTGATTAATTAACAGTCAAAATTAACGGTTTTTAACTGCTAATAAAAACTGTTAATTTTGATGACTTAAAGATTGTTTCTAATTGCTCTAACCCTCAAAAGGCTCATATAGGAGAATTGATAGAAATTGGTTTAAGGGGGGAGGAGGTGTGTAATGATAATATGTCTTTTCAAGTACCTGATATTTGATTTAGTATTTTAAGAGAAATACTTTTGTAAATTTTTTTTTCTCATATTTTTCTCATAGTTGTATATTCTGCCAAGAGATGGCGCCTTGTCCGCGATTCATTTTGGTTCTTCATTTTTATTGATTCTACGTACAATTGTAGTCAAATTTTTTTTTTTTTTTTTTTTTTTTTGTGAGTGTCAATATGTTGTACTGTATGTTGTATCAAAGTTTTCTTTTAGTCAATAAATTTTTACAGCGTAAGTCCCCAAGATTTCATTAAATTATGCATTTTTATATAAAAAAAGTGGATTAAAAAACTCATAATTTTATATTACAGATAACAATTGTAGGCAAAGATTTCATAATTTACAAGTAAAACATTTGAAAAAAATGGAACCTCTTCTATATAAATTGATATCATTATTAATTTTTTTTAATTCATTATTATAATTATTAATGCTACATACATATTTAAAAAATATTTGATAATACTATCAGTCTGACAGAAAAAAAATTCATCTTGACAGTCTGTTACTAAGCACTTTCTATTCAATGTAGCAATATTTATTAATCAGAGTCAAAGTCAAAAATTGCATTTTAAAACTTATACATTCTGTAACCAAAATGTTTTAAAACAAGTGGATTTACAACTTACTTCTGTCTGTATTTATTTATCATCATCTGTCTTATTTTTTTTATCAATCATTAAACAGATGAAAAAAGATCAGACATCAATTAAACCAACAAAAATAAATAAATAAATAAATAAATAAACCTTTTCCATTTCTTTTGGCTGATTATGGCTTTGGAGCAAATTATACATATAACTCAAATGAATTTTAAGAAACAATTCAAAGATGTAACATTTTAAATGTTTTACTTGGTCGATTGATAAAAGGTTTAAGAATATGCTTTTTCACATTAAAGCCCCATACTAGGCACAGAAAAAGACCCGGATGATAATGTAAAGTCTACGGGAGCGTTCTTTTCAACTATCTCGCTCAAATTTCAACATTTTTACATGACTTTTTTGCACCAGATAGCTGAGAACGATCCACAACCGGCCTAGTTTTTACGTTTTTGATTTTGCTTATATATTTTTTATATTACCATAGTTTCAATTTCAGAACCAGTTTCGAACATTTAAGTAATTTTTTTAAAAAAATCTGAAACCCAAATTGAAAAAGTAAAAACTATGCCGGTTGTGGATCGTCCTTAGCTATTTTGTGCAAAAAAATCATGTAAAAATATTAAAATGTGAACGAGATATTTGAAAAGAATGCTCCCATAATCATAGACATTACATTATCATGTGGATCTTTTTCTGTGCCTAGTGTTGCATCTTAATACTCCACCTCATCCCTAAAAAAAAGATCTACTTATTTTTATTGTTATTGATATTTCTAGAATAAGCACTTTTACAAGAAAATACTGATGAATACAAAAGGACAAATTATAGCAAGGCTAGGAACGTTATTATTAGTGTTCATTCTAATTCATTTTTGAAGGGTGCATCACCTTGCCATTTTTCACATTCACAAAAATCCACCATGCTCTTTTTAAAAGTAGTAAAATGCACCAGTAGTAGTATTCAGAGATTTCAAGAAAATATTTTGTCAATTTCATAGTATTTCAAAATCCGTGTGCACAAAAGCTAGCAAAAATGATAAATTTTTTTCATTTTTTTTAGGAGAAAAAAAAAAAAAAAAAAAAAAAAAAAAAAGAAAAGAAAAGAAATTATTCAATCATGTAGTAATTGAATTTGTCCTTTTTATTTTTATATCATAGAATCATTCAAAATTAATGTTACTTTATTTAGCATTCTTAAAAAGGAGCCGTCCATAAATGGTGTCATGCTTGGAAGGGGGTAGGAGGTTCATGAAATTGTGACAGTTTATGACATGGGGGTGGGAAAGGGTAAGAAGAAATGTGACATCACACATTTTAATTAAAACAAAACATTACAAGTGGGCAAGTGTGATCACAGATCGCACAGACGGTTTCGCTTAATATCTCTTTCAAAAAACTTCATCATTATTCTGATTATGTGTTATAAACTATGTGTCAAAGTTTTAAACGATCGATTCTTTAGGTTTCCCAAACTTAACAAATTTAGAAAATAACCCCTGCCATTTTATTTATTCATTTTTTTTTTTTTTTTTCTAGAATGAACCAGTGTTGGCACAGTTTGAACCAATTGGTTTTAACTGTGGTTTTTTTAGAAAAAATCTGACTTTTTTTTTTTTTTTTTTTTTTTTTTTTTTTTTTTTTAAATAATTTATATGTTTTAGATTATTGGATATAAGTAATTTCTACTTTTAACACATTCGCTGCCTATAACTCTGCCCTCTGTATAAAATGATTGAGAATCTCACGCACTAGCACATGACCGGCAGTGAATGTGTTAACACTGTATTTCAGCAATAAGCATTAAATATAGTGGGTTTACGTCATTTTTTTATGCATAGGATTAAAATCAGTGCACATTGGTGAACATATCTATTGCTCTAAAGAAAAAACTTCAAACATGTGAATTGATCAAAGATAAAATAGATTCAATACTTAGTATAAAATTTTAATTTTTTAAAATAATGTAGATTATTTAATGCAATTAATAATCTAACACAATGATCTTTTAAGATTTATGAAGGTAAACAAGACAGTATTCAGAGACTGGTAGCTAGTTATAACATTTTAATAGTAATTTTTTTCCCTCTGCTATCTGCTGAATCTAACGACTAAATATGTTAACTTCAAATTGTCACTCAAAAAAAATAAATAAATAAATAAATAAATAAAATAAATAAATAAATAAAATAAATAAATAAATCTAAGAAGTATTTGCAATTTATTATTTGAATAATTGTGGAAATTGATATTTATCAAACTACATCTAAATGTTTATTATTAGTAACCAAAAGATTGTTTACAAAGATTTTCAGAGTATCAATGGTTCAGTGTGTGGAGCAGTTTTTTGTTAAGACTGTTTACTAATACTGTTTAATTTAAAATATGAATTATTTCCATTTTCAGCATAAATTCACTATAATTATTTAATTTAAATTATTTTAAAATGAAGTTACCGCTTAAAAAACCAATAAAGTTTGTTTTTATCAATGAATATGCATATATATATGTAATAAGAAATGGTTGTTTAAAAAAACCTGGTTTAAACAATTTTTTTTTTTTTTTTTGAAAAACCTGGTTTTTTTTCCAAACTTGGAATGAACATTAATTAATATCATTATCACACTGACAAGATTCCACACTATTAATATTTTTCTAAAATCTACAAAATGCAATAAAATTAACAAAAACAACATCTCTATCTTTCCCTAAATATTCTTTAGGCATCTTCAACTGTAATCATCAGCTATGATAAATTAATTTTCCATTCTAAAAAATGTAAAACCGCTGATTCAAGCAATAAAAAAAGAAAAAAAATTATTATACATTTTACGCACATGATTATTGTGACACACTACAATATGTTGAGGTTTGGCAGGTTCCATTCCATAAAACTTTAGGCTGTCTCTGGGAATGCGAGGTATTCGGCAAGTTGAAAAGATTTTATAATACTGTGACATGTCAAGTGGATCATTTCCTGCCATATCAAGAGGTAAGGAATCACTGCAATAAATAATGACACTATCAGAAATATTAATAATAAAGAACATATTATTTAAGATAACATAACAAGCAAATAAAATAACATATATTTTGGTATTTCTTTTTTATAGAATTCTTAGAAAGACAGAAAACATTCTGAGATTATATTTGGTGAGAAAAACAAATTTTTCACTAACCCTTTCTAGCCACTTTTATTTACATTTTTAACCTCTAAAGATTGTTATATTCAGAGTTGTATAAGAAAGATGCATGTGTAAATGCTGCACATAGAAAATTTTCCAAAGAATTCGGAAATTTACAGAATAAAGTTCAGAAAATAAAAATATTTTTGGTTTTTGTAGCTTTTTTTAGCATTAAAAATTTTAAATATTCCCCAATTTCATGAACCATTAATATATTGTTTGTCCAAAATTCAAAGTTTAAAAACTCACATAGGAAATGTTAAAAAGGCTCCTGGGCATGTCAAAAGAGTTTAAAAGAGTCACCGAATGCAGAAAAGAAATGGAAAAGGCTGCTAAGTGTTGGATCCTGCTATAATGGCTTAAAGTCAACCCTAGATATCTAAGGTCTGATATTTAAAAAATGTATAAGAATGTAAAATAGCATTCAAGTAATAAAAAATATCTTTATATATAAAAATCTTCTGTGCGTGTGTATGTAATTGAACTCCTCCTAAACGACTGGACCGATTTTGATGAAACTTTGTGTGTGCGTTCCAGTAGATTCGAGAATGGTTTAGATTCACATTTCGTCGAAATTGATTCAGTACTTTTTTAGTATTCAGGCAAAAACTAATAGTTAGTGATTTTTCGCTAATTAAAAGTGCTATATATATTATAGAAAGTCAGGATTTCGTATTAATCATAGCATAAAAAAATCTACCGAACCAAAAATCTTGAAATGGGGTAAAAATACTTCTTATAACATCAAGTGCCGCTAAAAATGGATTTTCGAAAATTTCACCCCTAAGATGAGTAGATAAAAGAACGAACTTAAAAAAAATTCCATAAAAATCGGCTTTTGTAGTTATTTTTCAACTGATAACATATTTTAGTGCATTCATTTCTGTTTAAATCCAGTAGTTCGTGAGATAATTCACATTTTCCTAATTTGGCGGTGTCTTTGGCGCAAAAACCTGAAATTTTCAATGCTCATCTTTATACATAAAAATCTTCTGTGCGTGTGTATGTAATTGAACTCCTCCTAAACGACCGTACCGATTTTGATGAAACTTTGTCTGTGCGTTCCAGTAGATTCGAGAATGGTTTAGATTCACATTTCGTCGAAATTGATTCAGTACTTTTTTAGTAACTAGGCAAAAACTAATAGTTTCGCTAATTAAAAGTGTTGAATAAGTTCGATGACTAGAGTGCGGACGGAATGCCCGAGCGGTCTAAGGCGCCAGATATAAGCTCTGCTTCTCGAAGAAAGAGATCGCGTGTTCGAACCCCGCTCCTGTCAAACGTGTATGCTTTACAGTAATACAGCCTGTATTATAATTTTGATTAACTGATTTCAGAAAATCGTTAACTTTTAACAAAAAAGAGAAAAATAAACTTTTCTATCAAAAATTGAACCGACTTCAAAAAATACTGAAGAGTGAAAAATAATTCCCTTACACAATTGTAATAAGAAATTAAATTAAGAGCGTAGTGTTTATCGTGCGTATTACTATATTTAAGTACATTTATTTGATTTTATGGTGTCGGTGCCAGGAAGGACAACGTCAGTCGGTGACAGGACAACATCTGTCGGGTCCGCTAGTATTTTATAAATCATTAGCTGCATCAAGTTTCAAATTTATGTTTTTAGAGAATGAAACTAATAAAAATAAAATTCGTGGCAGCTTTTAATGGTTGTGTATTTAAAAATAATAAATAAATATAATTATTGTTATTTAAGAAGAAAAAAAAAAAAAAAAAAGTAGGAAAGAAAAAAGAAAAGAAAGAAAGGAAAGAAAAAAGAGGACTTAATAAGTAAAAATAAATGCGCTACCAAGTATTTTTAGGTAAATTTCTGATAAAAAGCAAGCATAATTGATGGAAAATTATAAACTTAAAATTCTTTCATTGAATGGGTTAGACTGACAACATCATCTTTCCTCTTAAAGAGATGGGAATCATTTATGCAATATATAAATTTATCACTATTTCAATAATTGATTTAGAAGCAATTAATTAAAAATTCAACTAATGAAACATTCAAATTATTTGTCATCAAATCTTGATGGACACTATAGCAAGTCACATTGTTTAGCATGGTTTACAGTAAAAATCCTTTGCAAAGTCAAGGCTAAAATAAATGGCAGATCAGCATACATTTTGAAATGGTGTTGGTACAATAAAAAAGTATAAAATGATTATGTAATGATTAATTCATTTTATTAATAGTTAATCACAGAGTAATTGTTCATAATTGATGAAGTTTTACACATAATTAAAATTATAATACAAAAATTTTGAAATATAGGGAAGAAAAATGTGAGCTTAATAATGTAAACTTAATAACTTACGTATCAATTAGCTGCTTGTAATCCAAAGCTCCAGCAACGAGACGAGCAGCATACCTAAGAAAAAACAAGATGTTACAATTTTACTCTGAACAAAGGTTTAAATTACCCTTTTTAAACAGTAAGCAAATATAACAACTATATTTTAGAAAAATATATAAATAACTTAATTGAATGCCCATAATTATTAATTAAATACTTTTTTCATCAAACTTTTTTGAATAAAAATTTTGTTTAAGAATATGTATTTTCTTTTTTACAATTTAAAGTAAATAAGCTTTTGAATAAATTAAGTTTTTTCTTGCTGTTGTTACTTTCTGTGCTATTATTTTAAAATTAGAAAAAGAAAAAAAAAAAAAAAAAAACTTGTATGAAGTTTTGAAAGCAGTCATAATGTTAACCCTTTGACCACTAATGAGACATATATATTTAGAGTTCTCACTGACTTCTAACTAATCTTAGCAAATTGCCTAATTATTATTGAAGAACAACAAGCAAATCAATATAATGTTAGACAGATTCATAATGGATAGATTTGTCATGAAATACTGATTTTCAAATCGTTGTTTAAATTCCTTAAACATACCCACACTCTTTTTCTTTTTTACATATTAATGTATTAAAATATGTATTATAATATTAAAATATGTATTATATAATATGTATTTTTAAAAAATTTTGATTATTTTTAGGATAGGAATTTATCTACAATTTATTTATTTTTTAATAAGAGAGGTGTCTGCCTTGCATCGACTTCATGTTTCTATGATAGTGCAAGATAGATTTTCCAATCGCTCAACTTTTTTCAAACTGCATTTGAGGTTTGTTTCAGCTCTGAATTTAGCGAGTCTGATTATTTGTTTACTCAAAAAATTAAGCATTTTGTTGTGATTTGGCACAATGGTGAGCGATCGTGAGAACCCTGAAACCAACTATAAGTATAAACCATGAACTAATAATTAAAGTATAATATTAATATAGTCAGATTGTTGAGGAATTGATGTAGATAAACATTTCTGATACAGATAAATATTTATTCTTTTTTCTCAAATAGCAAGCTGTTTGTCCCATTTCAATTAGAGAATAAATAAAATTTTCACTTTGAGACCAAGTCAAAAGACATATAAAATTTTAGTATATGGTTACAAAGTACACAAATATATAGTATATGGTTGAATCATGTACGTTTAAAGTTTTGTGTTTACTTGGAGCTTTGATCTTCCACTTATCAGAAACCCCTGAAATGGAATTTTGTCCACACTTTGTACTGAACCGATCATTCTCATCTTTTATTACATCAGCCTGTACCTATAGTTATGAACTCAAATTTTTAAACTGGTTATGGATGATTGGAATATGTAGTGCATTAAAAATTCTTTTTTTTTTTCCCTGGTTGCTTTTAAAGCACTAGTAAAGGTCAATCCACATTTTCAGCTAACAAAAGTTTGGATAATTTCATGAACTTTAATAGATAATCTGATTCCATTTTTTTTTTCTATGCACTTTTTTAGATTGAAAATATTTGTCAATTTTTACTGTAACATATTTTAGATAGAGCTCTACTTATCCACTTATACCACTTATCCTATTTATACCAGTTTTTCACATGATTCTGAATGCGTTAAAAAGTGTTTTATAACCTATGATAGACACATAACTTTTTGTTTTTGTTTAATCCCTAATATGTTATGTAGTTTAAACTGACTTATAGCAAAATTATAAAGAAATATTTTTAATTAAGTTATAAATAAAAGTTTACTTAAATTAGATAGTTTATCTTTCATTGGCTATTTTAAGTAATATTGTCTTGCATAATTATTTGTTCTAATTTTAAAATGTAGCTTTATGCGTAGAATTTAGATAACACTTTATCTCAGAGTGAGGGGGGAAAAGATAACTGACAGAGAAAAGAATTCAATATCTACAAAAGGATATCAATAAAAATTGGAAAATTAATTTACATGTTGTCTGATTGAAAATACATTATCGAACCATATATCTGGAAACCAGTTATCCGGAATGATATTTTGAATAGACTGATAAAAGAATCTTTCTAGAAAAAAGTGTCATACACTGCCATTTTGACATATACATTGTTTGAAACAATTGTATAATTTGATAACAGCATCTAGTATTTGAAATGAAAACATATTTAAATGTATTTTGGATCTTTTAATTTTTATGCAGAGGAAACAGAAAAATTTTTGTTCTTAAGGGATTCGAATAAAATTACCTTACTTCAAACTCTTTTTTTTAAACCTTATTTGCATTTGATTCTTAATTCAAGTAATCTAATAATTAATTTAAAATTAGAAGTAATACCAAAACCACATACATTCCATAAAACTTAACAAATGGATGCTGTTTTAATGCTCAATCAGTTAAATAGCTATTCGGAATACATCTGGCTTCAACCATTCTAGACAAATGGTTCTGTACTGTATAAAATATAAGTTCAAAAAACATGAAATGTTTTAGCAGCAAATTTCAAACAAATAATTTTTAGAAAAGGATTTTAAAACAAAATAATTTTATATGAAATTATTGTGTATATGAATAAATGTTCTATAAATACTCTTGATAAATAGAATAAAATCTAACACTAACCTACCTTAATTGTCTTTCAACGCTGTCAAATTGCTTGATAGGAAAAACTAAACCAGGACTAGAATATAAAACAACTGGCATACGGAATTCCAAGTAGGCTGAGTTCAGCCACCATTCATCTAGCTGTAATAAAAATATAATGGTAGGTAAGTTCAAACAAAATGCCAAAGTCAAAACTTAATACAACAGATATAGTATTCTCTTTAATAAAAAGATGTGATGCTGATGGCTGGCTTTTTTGCTTATTGTTGCCACAGATTTATCTCGGAAAATGAAGCACTTGAAGTTAATGAAAAAAATAATAATTTGAAAAGTATTTATCAAAAATTCAGAAAAGTGTAAGATTAACTCCATTAAAAATGTAAAATTGTATTTTTCTGTATATAAGTTTCAAATTTAATAATTAAATCATTTTTCAAGTATTACAAAATTTCAAGTACCATAGCGAAAGATTCAAAATTATGTTTTTTAAATGATATGAGTTGAATGCTTTTACTTGAAGCAAAATTAATGCAATGAGAATGATGTCAATGGGAGCACTATTCAACAATTTATACTTTGTCAAGTTAATGTTACTCTTTTTTCTGATTATTGATGTAATAAACATTGTCTTTAAATTTTTTTTTAGGTTTGCACGTTTAATTTATTTTGAAACAGTTAATTTGATAAAAAATTAATGTATTTAATGAAATTACTTCTTATCATCGCATAATTTTAAATTTTGTAAAATGTCTAAAAATTGTATTTTAATTTACTGATTTTTTATGATTTTTAATCTAAATAGCTCAATTATGGAACAATAGCATGTGAATATTTTTATCACAATTTTTAATTTTAAGGAAAAACTATGATTCACCCACCATCCTAAGACGGGTATTTACACTAGTTAAGTTATATTTTTGATCACCTATGTTAGTTATATTTCAAAATCTAAATTATGTAATTTTGAAATAAAAAGACTAAATTAAGTTATATGTAAACAAATAAGTCATATAATTCTTTTATAACTATAAATTAAGACATATTTACCAAGAAAAATTGGTACTTTTCCAGTATAAGAGCATTGGCAAGATAGAGAAAATGGTCTTGGTGAAAAAAGAAAATGTGGTGCCTATGTTATGTGAGAACTCATTCACTATTTCATATACACAAGTACTTTTTTAATATTTATACAATTCAACTAATATAAAGAAACATTTACAGACTTGCCAAGTTCTCAAGGTCGAAAATCAGGAGATTTTATTTCAGAAACCAGGAGATATTTTTTCAGAGTAAACATATTAAGTTTTAAATGTCAACATGTTTAGTGGAAGTTTAATTTCAAACAAGACTTGGTTTCTGTTGAAGATTAAAAAGAAATTAAACAAATAAGAAAAACCATGTGTTAAACATAGATTATGAAACACTTTCCAACACTTCCTGTAATCTTTAACAAAACTAAAGTATTACTATCCTAGCCAAATCCATATTTCAATACTTTTAAACAGCCCTGTATTTGATCTGTCAGTTATATAGACTATATAGTAATGGGGAAATTTAGTTTAGCAAGAAAATGCCTAACTGGTTGAAATTTTCCTTTCTGCAATTTATACTAATAGATGGAATCATACTTGAATACTTTTGCTCAGCTCTGTAGTTTACCTAGTACCTTTAATACACAAAAGTATTTTTTTTTAATTTAGTTCAAGCAAAAATACTCTTTAAACTACTCAAATCACATTTCCAGAAATTATCATCTGAAGATGACAATGTATCCTGTTCCTTGCATGACCCTGTACATCATTTTACCTATATTCTACAAAAATTTCTTAGTAAATTGAATGCAGTTCAACATCTTTAAGTAAATTATGCTCATATTCAGTAACCTTTCTAAGATCTTTTATGCACCCTGTATATATAAATTGTGTTATTATTAGAGTTTATATACATTATATGATATGCATACATTTAGTAAAACTTAAAAACGCATATCAGAATTAAAAATCCATTTCATCAATACAGCGGCAATCATCCATATTATACAGTACTTTGGATAGAATGTATTATTTGAATTCTTTTGTGTGTCCCTGTAAATGCTATGCATTTTGTATTATTCATGAAATAACTCATATTAAGTCTCAGTGGCATATATCAATTTGGTTATTATATGAAATTGCTTATCATAATTAAAATAAGCTGCATACAATACCCCTTTTAATATTATGTAATACGACTCTTTTGTGTGGCCCTGTAAATTAATAATAATTCTTTTCACTGCATACTTTACAAAATGCATATTTTACAGCATGCATATAAATTTGAATATGTTTGGCAGGATGTAATATCTTTAAAGTTTGTTTGAAACAATTTTTCCCCATAGGCCATAATGTAATGGAAAACTTTTGACTGTCCCTGTAAATAAACTAATAATGGTAGAAACTTCATTTTCAATAGAGTTCATGTTAGGGTAAGCCTCAATAACATCCAAAAATTTCATGACAATCCGAGAATATTTACTAGAGTTAGAGCGCAGACAGATGGCCATACAAACCAAAAGTATAAACACTTTTCAACTTTATTGGTTTTCAATAGCTGTTCTAAATTAATTATGCCTCACATATTAGTTCTACATTTAAAAATAAAATTTTCAAATATAAAGCTTGTAAAAGATACAGTAAAACTCATTTAAGATACGCCCGCTTAAAATACGATCTTGCTTAATATACGAATTATCTTCCGACCCTTGAAAACTGTCTATTAAACCTGTGTAAAATTACCCGCTTAATATACGCATGCATAAAATACGATCCTGCTTAATATACGAAGAAACTTGGTCTCTTGATGTCAAAAAACCCACTTAATATACGAAATGGTGCTTATGTATTCCCTTTTTTCATGTGTCTTTAGGACATAATATGTAAAATATTATTCTTTTTTCATAAGACACTATTTTTTAAGATTAATGTTTTTTCTACGACATCAACAAGACAGAAAACTTCTTAATAATATCTCGCCATATTTTGCACCAAACCAAAGTAAACGACTTTTTCTTCAGTAACTAAAACTACATCACAATTTTTAGAATTTATCGTATAATTATTGTTAATTGCATACATTTAGTTTCTCTTTCAAAAAATTATGAAAAAATATTATTCTTCCCCTTTAAGTAGGTAATGTATTTTAGTTCATGTTTTCTGAAAATTAACAAAATTTCCTTTTATCCTTTTTTTTTTTTTTTTTTTTTTTTTTTAATTAGGCAGAGAGTACTGCATAAAAGCATTTTAATTCTTTTACTGTATAAACAGATATTCAATAAAATCTCGGAGAAAAATAAAATTATTCTTTCTTTCAATATCTTAAACTCAAATTTTCTAGATTATATTTAAGATGTGGATAAAATAAGATATATAAATGGCTAAAATACATTTATAACAATGTGCACTGTCTTTATAATGCATTATTATTCGAGAATCTATGAAATCCCAATAAGATACGATCCTGATTAAGATACAAAATGCTCTTGGTCCCTTGATTCGTATCTTAAACGAGTTTAACTGTATTTTTTTTTCTTCTTTGGCTAAAAAACTCACAACCAGAAACAAAAGTTTTGTACCTACATTAAGACACAGTCAATAACAATTGAAAATTTTGTTTGCACTTGTTTAGACTGAAAATGTCAAAAATATCTTGCACAATGATATTTTGAAGATAACTATCAAAAGTAGAAAATATCAAAACATCTTGATATTTTGAAAACAAATATGTATGTGAAAATATCAAAAAAATCAAACACTGATATTTTGAAAATATAACAATAAATTGAAAATGAACAAAACTTCCTTGGCATGAAAATAAAAATGCCCAATATATAACTAAATATACTTCTATTTCAAATCTAGATTTTGGTAACAAATTATAACATGTATACTGTAATATTTCAAGCAATGCACATATCAAACTGCAACTGTATGGTTTTTTCTTTTTTTTCCCCTTTTTCCTGGAAAGATTTGCAAATAAATCAATTGGAAATATTCTAGATAAATGATTTTTTTTTCCCCTAATGCTAAACTGGTTTCTGGATAAAAGGCTCATATATCATCCAATAATTTATGAAATGGAAACAAAACAACATTCAAGTAATTTTCATCAAGATTTTCTTAATTTAATCCAATAAAATGATTTTATTAAATTTTTTTTTTCTTGCTTTATATTATAAATTTTGTATTTCAGAATTATAAAAGTTAAAAATACAAAAATCAAAATGTCATACAATATCAAATAAATATGCAAAAATTACCCAATTTTCTGCATTTTTAGCCTTTTCTTTCAATGCAGAGTGTAATTGTACACCTAAACCTCCAGGTGCACCAAATTCTTTAACAATCTGAAAAGAGAAAAGATTCTTTCATGTCTTTCTTTCAAGTTTAATATCTTGTTAAAAAACAAGAAAAAGAAATTTAGAAAAACTTTCTTTATTTTTAGTTTTGTTAATGTATATTGTAATTCATCAATAATATTGAATGTACCAGCCAAAATTTTATTTACACTACTGAGAAAAAACAACCGCATAAATTAAAGATTTCAGAAAATTTATGCAAGTAATTCATTAACATAGCTTGCATGCAATGAACACTGAAAGCACCCCATTTAATGATATCAAAGGATAAAATTTAGGTTTCAGAAATTCTAAAACTTAGTAAAAAACCTTACTTTTTAAAAATTTAGAACTGTAATAGATTTTTTACATATAGTATGTATATTTTTAGATTGCCTCTTTACATTGCAACATCATAAAACTTTTTTTTTTCTGTGAAGAGCATAAATTATATATTCAAATAAAGATTTAAAACTTATTAAAAGTGAAACATTTGTATTAGCCACATACCAGGATTTAACAGCCAAAGAAACTATGAAAAAGTTTGCTACTTATAGCAGATTTTTTTTATTGTAATTATTTTAGCTATGACATATCAGTTAAATTTGTGTGTTACTTATAATATTTTACTTCAATATTTATTGATTTATTGATGAAATGTCAATTTTGTTATAAATGTTAGTGAGAAACAAATGTAGGATAAATTATATTGTTTAAAGTGCAAACCTCTGTAACCTAGCTCTTCATGATAAATTTCTAAAAAATTAATACTTGAAAATTATTTTTTAAGCTATAAAAAAAAACCTATACATTTGTAAGCTCTTTTCTTGGAAAATGCTGAAGCAATTTTAATATTTTTTAAATAAGTAGAAAAGTAGAAAAAAAAAAAACTTTTATAAGCATTCAATGCTCATCTTCAAAATCATGTCTAAGTTTTTCAAGCTTGAAATTCTATTTTTCCTAGGAGGAGAATCTCCCTCATAACATTTATGAATGGAGGGGGGTTGAGCTTTTTGGAAGGAAAGGAAAAAAAAGTTTTAAACTCACTACTAATTAACATGCTATTTGAAGAATTACATTAATACATTCATGACAATTAGAGATCTGCATGAGCCCGGATTTGGCATGAGACTTGTACCCGGCCTAGCGAAATAAAGCGGAATATACAAATGGGCCAGCAGAATTAAAAGAGTTTTGTCAATGTGTTGGGCTGAGCCAGCAAAAAGTTTTAACTCCCTGACTGCCGAGCAAAAGGGCAAAATTTTTGTAATGTTTTTTCTCCTCAATTTTTTTTAAATGTTAATAAAAGAGGGATTTTATATCATGACATAAATTTTTTGTTACATATATGTTTATATGCTTTGAAAGTAAAGGTTAAAATTCTCGGTCGCCACCGGCCACAGGGCGACTAAATGTAAAAAATTGGCGACTTTATGTTATGCACCTGATCGCCATTTTGGCGATCAATCATTTCAGAAAATTTAAAAAAAAGTCGGTCATAAATCCGAAAATTAGGACATAATCGCAAATTTTGACAAAAGGTCACCGAAAATAACCAATTTTGCCAATCGTTCGAAGAACAATAGCTAATTTCGTCAAAAGATCGCGGAAAAACGCGAATTTAATCAAAAAATTTCGACAAATATCGGTAAAAAATCGCGGAATAAAAGTAAATATCATCGAGAAATGATGAAAATACGACAAATTTCATCAAAATATCGCGAAAAAAAGGTAGATTTCGTCAAAATATTGCGAAAAAACGACAGATTTCGTCATAAAATCGCATAAAAACGGCAGATTTCGACAAAAAAATTGCGAAAATCGGCCAATTTCGTCAAAAAAATCACGATAAATCGGCTTATTTCGCCAAAAGATTGCGAGAAAACGGCAGAATTCGTTAAAAAATAGCGAAAAAACGCAGATTTGGTTAAAAAAAAAAAAAAAATCACGAACAAACCGAATATTTCGTCAAAGAATCGCGAAAAAACGGCAGATATCGTCAAAAAAATCTCGAAAAAACGGTAATCTTTATCAATAATTGCAAGAAAAAAAACTAATTTCATCAAAAGATCGCGAAAAACGGCTGATTTCGTCAAAAAATCGCGAAGAAACGGTAGATTTGGTTAAAAAAAAAAAAAAATCACGAGAAAAAAGAAATATTTCATCAAAAAAATCGCGAAAAAAATGGCAGATTTCGTCAAAAAATCTCGAAAAAACGGTGTAATCCTTGCCAATAATTGCAAAAAAAAAGAGCTAATTTCATCAAAATATCACGAAAAAACGGCAGATTTCGTCAAAAGATCGCAGAAAAAAATGTAGATCTCCTCAAAAAATTGCGAAAAAACTGCAAATTCTGTCAAAAAAAAGCAAATTTAGATTTAAAACGCGGAAAAACAATAAATTTTGTCCAAAAATCGTGAAAATACGATAAATTTCGCCAAAAAATTGCGAAAAAACAGCAAATTTCTTCAAAAGACTGCAAAATCCATTGCCCAATAGCGGAAAATATTACTAAATTCATCAAGTGGTCGAAAAAAAAAAATCCCCATTTTCATTATCTGTAATGGGAAAAAAATCTAAGTTTGAATGAAGTTATGGTTTTCTTTACATATAAAATAATTATTAACTATTTAATAATCTGATTAGAATTAATACGATACTTGATGGTATCTATGATAGTAATTAGTGGCCACTAACTTGACAATAGGGTGGTTTTCAAATGTATTGCCATATTAGGTGAAACAAAATTTGAAAAAATAATTTGGTTTAAATATAAAAATTTACTCAGGTATGAGTTGCTTATAGTTTACAACATTCTAAGCAGTAGATTATTTGCGAGTTTTTTTATTTATATTTCAGAAATTTCAAGAAATGTCTTCCCCAGTCACTATTTTTCTCATAAGTGTGACCTCTACAAAACATTCTGATTTTTTTTGTATCAATAATTAATTAAAAAATTGCTTAAGGTTCTTACATACGTATTAATAAATCAAAAATGTATTAGTATTTATTTATTTCATAAATTTAAAGCATTTTAATAGTTGTTTATGCCTTGAGTGTTACTTTGCTTCTTAAATAAAGGGTATAACTTCTGATTAAAAACAAATTTAATTAAAAATTAATTATTTTCATTGCAGTTATAATAAAGAATTAGAAAGTTCCAAAAGACAAAACAATTAATTTAAGTGAAGTAACAAATGCATTAATAAAATTCTGATTCTTAGTTACAGTAACGTTCATGAAAAGTGGTAACACTCATGACAAGCGATAAGACTCATCTTGCAGCAAACAGCTTTTATGTAACAATATATATAGAAAAAGATTTTTAAAAGTTTAAACTATGATTTGTGCAAAATAGGTAGTCCTTTTAAAATTATTTATTAAGAATTAAAAATTTTAATCTTAAATAGCACATACAAAACACGTGTGCACACAATTTTTAAATAATTATAAATATATATAATTTGACAAAATATATCCCTGAATCATGAATCTATTATAATAATAACTTAAATCTTACACATGATTTATAGTTTTAGAATTACGTAACTTCTTTTCTCATGAGTGTTACTTTTTCCAAGTAACACTTATGTAAGGTAACACTCATGTACGGTAACACTCATGACATTTATTAAATAATTCTTCACTAAAATAAATTCTAATTGTTTTATTGAAATTTTAGTTGGGCCTATTGATTCCTGAACAAAGAATACAGCATTCCCTAACTTAACATTTTTATACGTTAAAAAAAAATAATAAATAAATGGGTAACACTCCTGTAAGAAAATAAAAATACTCACCATGTTGAAATGAACATTCTGATAAATAGCAATTATAAAACAAAATTATCGCGTTCTAAATAAGCGCACTGTAAAGAAGAAACAACATCATTTTTTCACTACCGTTGCCAACTGCAATATACAAATATTTTGAAAACAAATAATATTAATTTCCCTAAAGTAACACTCATGTTCTGCATATGCGGACACAAAATACATTTAAATTTTTAACGCTTAGATACTAATTTTAAATATATAAACTATCTATTTGTTTAATTAATACAGGATATTTTACTTTTAATCCATATATAAAAAATTTTAAATGTTTGGAAGCATAAAAAAAGATTGAAATTTTGCGAGTTTTTTATTCAGGACAAGTAAATTCCCATTACTTGCTAACTAAAGTACAAAAAAAAGATCACTATTTCACAACTCTGAAAAAATCTAATGAATGCATTGAATTAAGCATAAAAAGACGTGCTACTACCTGATTTTAGAATATCAAAAAATAAATTTATTAATATGAAATTTAGATTTAAACATCAGGACATCAAACTGGCAGTTCATGTGAAATTCACCCAATAGTGGCTACTAAACATTCAGCCTCTACTGGCCACTGGCTACTAATACAAATATTGAATTTTAAGCTTTATTTGAAAGTAACAATCATAATTTAATTTTTTAAAACTGGATTATGTTTGTAGAATTACATTAATTTGAATAAAGCATCAACTGCAGTGAAAACTGCAGCCTAGTGAACGGATATATCCAGTCAGTGGGAAGGTTAACAAACCAGTCAAGCTGCTAAAATAATAATAATAATTGTAATGTGAAAATGGCATCCATAATGATATTGTAATTCACATTGTATTTGTTATGTAGTTGTGCAGATAACAATTATACATGTGAGGAAGATTAGATTGTCAAAAATCACTGTTATTGTTAAATCGTCAAACACATTCATCATTGTCAATGACCAATTGTGTTCAAAACACTAATTTAAAAAACCTTTATATTTAACATTTTTTAAAATATTATATAATGTAATAGCAAATGGAAATAATACAAAACAACAATTTAGGGCATCATCAGATTGATGGGATTTAGCTATAAAAGATATTTACAGAGGTAAATATAATTTTGGTTATATGTCATATCTGTGGGAAGAAAAATATTGCAAAATTTTATAATCAATCGCAGGTTTTTTTTTAAAAAATTATTATTGGATTGTCAGAAAAAAAAATAAAAGAAATTTGTCAATCAGAGATCAATTTTATCATTGAATCAGGGTAAAATCACAAAATTCGGCAAAAGTTTCTTTTGTGTGTATCAGTGTTTAAAAAAAAAAAAAAATAAAGCTTAATTAATAATTAAGTAAACTATAATACCCCTTTATACCCAGTGATGAATTAAGTGGCCAGCACATTGTGTATGACTAATAATAAATAAATAAATTTTCTCAATGTTGTAATACAGGTAACCAATATTCAATCACTTGAATTTAAATAACCAGGTCTTGTAAAACGATATCTCATCCTAATATAAGTTTAGTATATAGTATGTTAACAATATGAACTAACACAATCCTTGGAAATATGGAATTTATAATATTATTATGTGTGTAATGGATTCAAATTAAAGATAACAGGATGAATTTTAATTGATACAAATATCTTTATTAAGATCATATAATGGTACTTTTTTCTTATTCGGCACAGAAGGAGAAATTGAAAATAATATAAGAAGAGAAATACTTATAGTCCCAAAATATAATTAAAATAGGGTACATTGGTAAAAATTGGTGTATAAATGTATGATTCAATTGTAGATGATGATTTAACAGGATTCTTTCTTGCATGATATTGAAAGCAAGTTCTAAAATTCAGTCAATATGTCAGCAGAACATTCTTGATCAGCTGATGTTCATTGCAAAGATTTCTTCGTTGAGGAGTATAGATGCTATTGTAGGTATATTTATTAGACACGGATAAAATGCAAGCGTTTAAATGCATTATGTAACCACAAAATGAAATGAATGTTAGAGGCTTATCTAGTAATTTATGTACTAAAATATTATTTTGCAACATTCATAATTATATTAAAAAGCAGAAGCACAATAAAAAAATGATAAAAAAATTCTTTTTAATTGTCTTGAATTTATTTTATTAAATATTATACATATAAAATCCATCCGTGTATAACGATTTTGGGGTCAACCCATCCTTGAGAAAAAACACTTATTGTGACCAATGACAAATTCCATTGTGAAAAGTTATCTCTGATTTTAAAGGCTATCAATTTTTTGTCCAATGCAAATGTTCCAGAGTCGTTATGGAGCGTTCTCATTTGTCAGATTTACAGTTTGAGCTGTAAATGACATCACTACATTTTACTGTGCTCTGAAATCTTTTCCCTATTTCAAACACAATATTCACACTGTTAAAAATTTGACCCATTTGCTGCAGCATCACTCCACCGCTTTTATAGAAAACGATTACTTTGCTGTGTTATGGAGCATTCTCATTGGTCATAAAAGAGACATTCTATAAAAGCTGTGGAGTGACGCTGCAGTAAATGGGTCAAATTTTTAGCAGTACACTGTTAAAATCTGTACACTGTATGATGTTTTATCATCCTTTCAAAAATAGAAACGCAACATTTTGACGGGCTATCTTCTAGTTCAATGATATTTGGCTAAACATATGTTTAGCGTTCAGCCGGCTTATATTTGGAAAAAAGTCAATTATACAAAGAACCTTAAAACATTTATTGCTTTCTTCAAAAATGTTAGATAAATCACATTAAGAAACTTGTTTAAAAATTTTTGTAACAATAGACTTACACTTTCTGTATGGCGATATTCTTCTTCAGATAATAAAGGACGAACTGATAACAAATATTTCTCCAATGATGATTGGAGAGGTGGTACAGGTAAATGAGGCAAAGATTGCTGGTGTGCTTGTAATTTACTAGTCATATTTAATAACAGGCCTTTTGAAGAATACGATAAACATCGATTCTGATAACCTACAATTCGCTGAATCTGAAAAGACAAACAATATCATACTTAGATATCATTAAAATAAATATATATATATATGATATTAGTTTTAATAAATTGCTGTAAAATTAAATTGTAACAACTAAATCAGAGGTAATTCTGGGTGATTTTTTTTTTTTTTTTCGGAAATTCACATCGCATTTTTGGAAATCGGCGGCGGAGATGGAGGGGATTCCATGAATTCCCCCCCCCCTCCGCTAGGGGAAGAGGAGTTACCTGCAATCTTCAGATGAAATCAGCGATTTATCTGTGATATTTTAGCAAAATCGGCAATTTATTGCGATCTTTTGTCAAATCACCATTTTTTTCGTGATCTTTTGACAAAATTGGTATTTTTTCTTTTTTTTTTTAATGAAATTGGTGTTTTTTGATGACCTTTAGACAAAATTTGCATTTTTATACAATTTTTTCTCAAAAAGGCGTTTTATCCCCATGATCTTTTGATGAAATTGGTATTTTTTTTTTTTTCAATGACCTTTTAACAAAATATTTTAAAGCAGTCTTTTATCAAAAACAGCATTTTTTCTGCGATCTTTTAACAAAATCGGAGTTATATCCTCAATCTTTAAACAAAATTGACATTTTTCCACGGTCTTCAGTCGAAATAAGCATTTTATTTGTGATATTAGGGTGAAATTGCCGTTTTTTCTGCGATCTGCACAGGAAATTCACGTTTTTCAGCTACTTTTTGACAAGGTTCATTGACAAAATTGTCGTTTATCCATGAAATATTGACAAAATGTGTGCTTTTTTCGGTGATCCTTTCACAAAATTTGCATTTCTCTGTGCGCAAAACCATACAAGTTGGCAACTATGCAGAACTGATAACCCAATTTAAAATTTTTGGAAGAGGATACCTTAAATTTTTGGAAAAGAATCACCCTTGAACTAAAGCACGTAATAAATCAGCAATACCAGCTTAAGACGATTGGTCACTCAGCGGCCGAATTCCTCTTGGTAATATTAAGTCAATGGACGTTTGATGCATTTTTATATTCAAAATATCTCCTCAGGGAATTAAGATTTTAACCTTTTTTCAATGTTCTCTTCTTAAAGGATGCATCTTCTTTTCTTAGTTGTCAAAATATTTCTAAAATCTATGCTCAACTTAATATTTTATGTTTTAAAAACTGATGAACTAGAAGGAAATTTTTAACACTTACTAAAAAATTATGCATAGATTTTAGAAATATTTAAAAACTATGAAAAAAAAATACTCCTTTAAGATGAATGCATCCTTTAAGAAGAGAATACTGAAAAAAGGATTTAAAAATATTAATTTCCCAAAGAGATATCTCGAATATAAAAATGTATCAAACACCCTTAGACTTAACATTATGGAGGGGTATTCCACTGCTGAATGACCAGCTGCCTTAAGTGGCAACAGAAATCATGAAAACACATAGCAAATAGCTGATATTAATGTGTCTTCATCTTGAGAATTAAAAAAAAATTATTTTAATATATGTATTACTATTGTTATTTTGATTATAATTAGTTATATCTTTATCACTTGGTTTTACTGGAAAGACAATTAGTTTTTAATAATGTGCATTTTTAGGGTTGCACATTTGTAAAATCAAAACGGAATCATAAGATCACTCCCATGTCTATCTGTTCGTCTGTCACAGCCATATAACACATAAACTATGAAACATGGAAGGTTCAAATTGGAGGAAGTAATAAACACTATTGACCCACATATTTACAGATTATTAAATATTTACAAATGTATTTAAGAGAGGGTAGGAAGCTAATTAAGTTACTTAAAGAAAAAAAAATCTTTTCTTTGTATATCACGTAGGATATCTTATGAAAGCTTTCATTACACTGAACTCAAAAATATACTTATTTTAATTTTAGGTACTGTATTTTCAGAGATATCGCCGGAAATATAGTGTAAAAATATGTCCCCCCCCCTCTAATTTCTAATCTACTGAAACTGAAATTATGAAAAAATTAGACATTATAGATGATACTTTAAACTTTGTAAGAAAACTATAGTGATTACACCAAGTTGCACAGATTTTGAGAAAATCACATTTTCCTGTCAGACACAAATTTTGATTTGTGCGCATTGTGCGTAGGTGTTGAGGAGCGTTGGAGGTACCTATTGAAGCAGAAGTATAAAAGTATTTTTGATAATGATTTTTGAAAGAAATTGTCAGTAATTAGCTGAGATATTAACCCTTCAAGACAGGGATGATTGAAATAAAGAATGACGGGGATGGCGTTCTTAGTGTACCATAGGCTTCTAAAAACTAAATAACAACTATTAATAATATATCTGTATAATGCATATCTAGTAGCAGCATAAAAGCTAATAAACTTCATACTGTTGCAAACATACTAACTTAAATAGAATTAATCACATAAATCAGGGTTTTTCCCACATAATAAATTTAAAAAAAAATATCGATGTTAGTATCAGGTTTTTATTATAGTCAAAGTTCCATAATCCGCACACCCATAATCCATTGTTTTCTCATTATTTTCTCATTTATTTTTTATTTGTTTAAAAAAATTGTTTTTGGATCACTTAATTTGTAAATTTTTTAGCTGTTTATTTCATTTTACATTTGTAAAATAATGTGAATTATAGAAAACAGTGGATTATGGGTGTGCTGATTATAGAACTTTGACTGTAAATCCAGAGTTTCCCCCAGGTTTAAAAAAGGGCAGGACGCTACTGTTCTGAAAAGGGCACTTTTTACATTTTTCAGGGCACTTTTTCTTTTTTAAGGGCACTTTTATAGAGTTGAATCTAGAATCTAGTGGTTCAAAAAGTCGTAACAAAACAGAAATTTCATCAAAAAATTTTAAAAAAAAGTTAAATTTTGTTAAAAAGTTGTGAAAAAACGGGAAATTTTATTAAAAGATTGCATAAACAGCAGGTTTTGCTAAAAGATCGCAAAAAACGGCATATTTTGCTACAAAAATTGCGAAAAACGACAAATGTCGTGAAAATATCGTGAAAAAAACGGAACTTTTCACGAATTTTCAATTTTATTGCGATTTTTGGACGAAATTTGCCGTTTTTCGCAAATCTTTTGACGAAATCTGCCTTTTTATCGCTATTTGTTGACGAAAAATGCCGTTTTTTGTGACTCGTTTGTCAAAATTTTCCGTTTTATTGCGATTTTTGGAAGAAATTTGTCGTTTTTCCACGATCTTTTGAGGAAATCTGCCATTTTGTGACGAAATTAATTATTTTTTTGCACATCTTGCAGGAAATTAGTCGTTATTTTGCGATTTTTAACAAAACTTGCCGGTTTTTTTTAGCGATTTTTTGACGAAATTACCCGTCCCACGAGACGCGTATGGGACTATTTTTTGCGTAATTTACGCGCTATAGCGCGTTCGGATCATCACTGGAGAGCTGTATGTTTTCAAATGTGGGCAAGAAGGGCGCTATTTTTTTGAATGAATGACAAGAGGGGCGCTAGTTTTTGAATGAGGGGCAAGAGGGGCACTATTTTTTAAACTAAAGGGCAGGAGGGGTGGAGCGCCCCCTGAACCCCTCTGGGGGAAACTCTGGTAAATCTATTATTTGCCTTATTTAATGCAAAACATTCATTACTTCAGATATAGTGCATTGAGAAGATTTTGGTATTAAAATGCCTAATTTTTTTTTTTTTAAATTCTTTATGCATGCAAACCCTTCATAAATACTATGGGATTTGCAACTAGTTTGCATTGAGTCGGTCTCTCATTATGACTCTTGTGCATTTAAAAGTTAGTTAAAAACCTATCCGGAAAAGCATGTCACGGACCAAAGGGGCTTAGCAAATTTGCAAGTTCCTTTCAATACCCTTTAAGACTTCAACCTCCTTTAGCACAATGTCAAGTTTAAACATTGAATAAGGGTTCTGTGTTAACCACACTGGAAACGAAAAAAATATTAGTACGCTGAATTTGGTTTTATGAAATACCAAATGAAGTTTAAACATGCACTACCTTTTATTCTCAGTACTAATAAAAGTTCCATATAAATAGATAAAAATAAGATAACAAAAGAGTTATACAGAATAGCAATATTTGCTATTATTTAGGGTTCATATCTCTTTGAAATTTTATGGCTTATCCATTCATACTTTTGTAATACATTCAGCTATAGGGTGATTTCACAGTATTACACATGTTGCAGACATGACATTTGCAAGTTTCGATTAATCATAACTAAACTAAAAAAATTAATTAAATGAATGGTTCTATTTTTTATGAAATCAGTATAAATTACTCTTTTTAAAAAGTAGCATATTTAAGAATTTAAATGAATTTAAACTTATTTAAAAAAATAAAAATGGAGTGTTGCAGACATGACACAGAGAAACCTTATTTTTGAATATGTTTTAAATATATTCAAAATCCTCTGAATTTTATGAAATAAATTAAAACTTCTTTTATGCTAAGTTTTCAGTGTATATTTTTGTACAGGAAAACAAAAGATTAAAAAAATAATATTATTATTTTGTAGAAATTTACCCAATTAAAAATAATCTGTGTGTTGCGGACATGACGTTGCAGACATGACAGAAAGTTTACCATTTAGTTTTGTTTACAATAACCTCATTGTTAGGTATATAGCATTAATACATTATATTTCTGCATAAATAGTTTAAATATTAAATAAATTAAGGTTGTTGACACTTTTAATTTAAAATTTTATTTAAAAAAAAAAAAATAGATATTCAAGTATTTTCAAAGTAAACAACACATTTTTAAACTTAGGTTTAATAAAAAGTAGATATTCAAGTATTTTCAACAAACATAAGTAGCACATATACAAATATATTACAATTTATTAATTATATTATTTATTTTTAATGCAATTTTTGAATCATAGGAAAAGAAACGTGCAGAATGATCAGGTGTTGGATCACATGGCAAAGTAGATAAGTAGGTATCAACAGAAATTGTTTCAAATTGTGGCTTCTCCAAGTATTTAAATTTATTAGGGATGCAACGGATATTGATTTTGCCGGATATCGGATATCCGATTTGCCTGCCGGATTCGGATATCCGGTACTAAATAAGTTTTTAGTTATGGTGAATGCTTGTTTATTTCTTTATACAATGCCATCTCATATAATAAATTGCAAACATGTTTCACACACCATTACAACATTTTAAACATATTGCAATATATTTTACAGAAACTATATTTCTTTGACTATCAGGGCTTGAAATTCAGGTTTTCCCAGGAGGAGAGAGTTTCCCTCATAACATTTGTAAATGCAGGGGAGTTAAACTATATGAGAGGGGGGGGGGGAATATTTTTTAAACCCTATTATTTTTTACATGCCACTTAAATATTTACAAATTATACCGACAGGACAAAATTACATTGAAATAAATTAAATCAACAACTCAAGATAATTATCCAAAATGTTTATTTTAATTAAAACAAAGGAAAATAATCAAACCTTATATATATTATATCATTTTTCAATTTTCACTCAATGTTATGGGCAATTAATAACTGAGTTGCTAAATGAATTTTTCAATTCATGTTTATTCGATTTTGTGTGGCTTAGAATCTTTTATAGGTTACACTTTTGACAAACAGAACAGAGCAACTTTTCTAACACATTAAATTATCGAAAATACTTGGTTATGCTTTTTTCATCTTATTATTTTTTCTTAATTCTTTTTCTTAATTTTCTTAAAATCTGATTGGCATTCATTTTTAATTTACTTTCAAGAATAATGCATGTAGGTGATTGTATTGTCAATATCCTTCGATGATTGTATATCACTTAGTGGAATTATCGTCAATACTGTAATGTGTAATCCCTGACATTTTAGCTAATTCAATGATGTTCTACTATTTATTAGAGTTTAAACCCATATGAAATTCTGAAAAGGACATAGTCAATAGGTTTCTTCTATTACATAAGAAATGGATTATTTAAAAAAGTCATGTCCTAATTTCTGTGAACTATGCACATCAAGTATTTATTGTTTCTAAATGTGTTTCCTTAAAGTTCATCTTTTTTTTTTTTTTTTTTTTAATCATTTGGAAAATGGCTGTTGTTTTCGGTTGAGAATGGGCCTTGTGATGTCTGCATTTTATTTTATGATTCATCCGGGAATATTAACGTTTAATCCATGATATACATAATATATGACTTATTATATAAATCATGTTTTGAACATCACTAATTTTCAATAACTCAATGGGAAACATTTAAACATCTTGCTTTGGGCAATGGATGTCCACATTTTATTTATTTATTTTACGAAATTCTTTAAATTTAGAAGAATTTTTATTTGAATAGGAAATCAAAATGTCAATGTTAATAAAGAAGAGAGTAGAAAAGTTACAAAATGGGAAGGTGCAAATTATCAGATATGGAAAAAAATGAATCCGAACAGAAACATTGTATGAAAGATCGTCTTTTAAATAAAAAAAGGAGGTATGATTATTGAGCCCATTGATGACAAAATGTGCGATGACTTTGAAAAATGAAAAAATCTAATGTTGATCCACTGATTGTAAACAAAAAATGTTTATTTATTTATTTATTTATATATTTTTTATTTTTTTCAAATGTGCAACACAGGATTTAATCTCATTTTGTTCAGAGCTAATTCCAGACTCATGTGATAGAGCTCAGACTCTAGTGACCATTATTGCCCTATTAGTTATTTCTTGTTTTGGCACAGGAAAAAAATTCGCAAAATATATAAATCTGTCATAGAAAAAATGTAGCTGATTTCGTCCATCATGGCAAAAATAAATTTTTAAAAATTGTCGACCTGCCTGAAAAAATTTTAACTTTGAGAGAACTTGGGTAGTGGGAAAATATATCGAAATTCGTCAATCAATTACAATAAAATATCGTAAAATTTGTTAAGCTGTCACAAGGAAATATCATGAAATTCGTCAGCCAATAACAAAGGACAAAACACAAATTTTTCAGCTGGACACAGGAAAATAATTGTTAATTTCATCAGAATGTCACAAAAACAAAAAGGGAAATTTGCCAATCAGTCGCAGAATAAAATAGCTAAATTTGTCAATTAGTTGAGAGAAATAAATTATGAATTTTGCCTGTTGGTCTCCAGAAAGAAAAAGTTGTAAAACTTTGTAAGACCAGCAAACGGGAAATTTTGTGAGAAAAATTACAAAACATTTCAGTCAAATGCAGAAAAACAATCATGAATTTTGTATAATTGTCGTAAGAGCAAACTGTGAGATTTGTCAATCGATAGAGGAAAATATCAAGAAAATAGTCAGTCGGTCCTGAGACTTGACCCTCACTTCACAAAGAAAAAAATTTCAAAAAGTGATTTTTTTGGGAAACAGGAATGACACAAGATTCTTTAGTGCATGAATCCTGCCATCCTGTCCCGAAATTCAAACCCTGTATGTGTATAATAATAATATTGAATAAAAAATGCAATTCTAATATTTAAATACTCTGCTTATTTGTCATTGAACCGCTGAAAATTGCTTATAATATGTACAATGAAATGGCTGATAATTTTTAGAACAAATTTTACATGTTTATTAATATGTCTATAATTGTAAAGAATTTTCACAAAGAAATACATAGCATCCTTTTATAATGTAAACATAAAAGTCTTACTAATATACCAATCGTTGAAGAGTTATATCCAAATACAGGTTTAATTGATGATTTTTTTTTCATGTTTTAATTATTCAAAAATGTCTTACCTTAAGCTATATTTAATTTTATTTTAAGGTAAATCATTTTGAAATTTATAAAAAGAAAAAATTACTTTTAATTTTAAATATTTATAATGAAGTCACAAAAATAACTAGTTGGATGCACCAATCCTAAGGCTCTCTTCTATTTCATAGATCTCAATTTTCAAAAAAATATTTACAAATATTAATACTACATCAATATTGTTAGTTCAATATCATACCAACTTTGATTTTCATCTAGAATTTTTGCTGCAGTCAATTAGATTAAGATTGAGTTAATCTCGATCATGTTATTTATTAAAATTAATATTTTTTTTGTTATTCCGCTATACATCAGCTGTTTGCGAATAGCCAGTTTTAGCAAGATGCAAAATTCCCATTGCTGCATGAACTGCCAATTCAAAAACATTCGAAAAAAAAAAAATTAAGGGAGGAAATAGCCCCCCCCCATTTCCCCTTTTTATACTTAATCATTGAATCCCCTAAACTAACCAAGGATATGCTTTATCATATAAAAAACCTATATCCAAAATTCATAGCAAATTGAATAATTCTTCATAAAAACCCATTTATATAATTTAAGAAGAGTTATCCCCGTTCTTTATACTTAAACATTAAACTTCCAAAACTACTCAGAGATTCGCCTTATCAAAAAGAATGTACATCCAAAATTTAAAGCAAATAGGATATTTCTGCATAAAAACTTATTTATCAAATTTAAGGGGGTTTGAGGTAATCTCCGGTATCCCTTTTATGCTTAACAAAAGGACTCCACAGCTAATTAGGGAAGCATCTTATCACTATAAACCTGTATCCAAATATTAAAACAAATTGGTTAATTCTGCAAGAAAAATCATTTACCTAAATTAAGAGGGGTAGTCCCACCGATCCCCCATTTATACTTATCCAATGAACTCTCAAAACAAATCAGGGAAGTGCCTTATCCAAATGAACCTATATCCAAATTTTGAAGCAAATCGGTAAATTTTATGTGAAAAACCCATTAAACTAAATTCAAGATGGGGGAGTTACTTCCCATCCCCCCCCCCTCTTAGACTTATCCAATGAACTCGCAAAACTAATCATGGAGGTGTCCTCATCAGAATGATCCTATGTCTAAAACTACAGCCAAAATCATGTACAAAATGTTTGGTTCATTCTATGTATAACTTCATACAATTTTTGATGATATGATGGTGACATTGGGACAGACAGGTTTTGAATAAACATGTTTTTAGGGATATTGGATCTCTAAAACATATAAATTTGTCGAAAAAAAAAATGATTACATTACTTTCTACTATCAAGGATAGAAGAAAGTAAAAAATGTTTGTTTGGTTGTTTAACTTATAAACCAATTAACACATTATTTAAACTAAGCGAAAGAAAGAAAATTAATAAAATCATAGTTCATTAAAAAATTTCAAATTTTATAAAGACTACAGACAGAAACCAATATTTAGAAATGCATAAATAATGCATGTAAGGTAGCAAAAAGCCATTTAGAATCTACTATCATTCGCTCCTGTAATCTATATATATAAAAGAAAGTCTGGATTTCGTATTAATCACAGAATGAAAAAAATCTACCGAACCAAAAATCTTGAAAATTGGGATAAAAATACTTCCCATAATACTGAGTGCCACTAAGAAGAGATTTTTAAAAATTCCACCCCTAAGGGGGGTGAAAAAAAGAACGAGTTAAAAAAAATTCCTTAAAAATCGGCTTTAGCAGTTATTTTTCAATTGATAACATATTTTAGTGTATTTTTTCATGCTGAATCGAATGGTACCAAGCAAAATCTTTTAAATCCAGTAGTTCGTGAGATACTTCACATTTTTCTAATTTGGCGATGTCTTCGGCGCAAAAACCTGACATTTTCAATCCTTATCTATATATATAAAAGAAAGTCTGGATTTCGTATTAATCACAGCACAAAAAAATCTGCCGAACCAAAAATCTTGAAAATTGGGATAAAAACACTTCTCATAATACTGAGTGCCGCTAAGAAGAAATTTTCGAGAATTCCACCCCCAAGGGAGGTGAAAAAAAGAACGAATTAAAAAAAAAAAAAATCCTTAAAAATCGGCTTTTGTAGTTATTTTTCAACTGATAACATATTTTAGTGTATTTTTTTATGCTGAATCGAATGGTACCAAGCAAAATCTTTTAAATCCAGTAGTTCGTGAAATACTTTGCATTTTCCTAATTTGGCGATGCCTTCTGCGCAAAAACTTGAAATTTTCAATCTATCTATATAAAAGGAAGTCTGAATTTTGTATTAATCATTGTACAAAAAAATCTGTTGTACCTACAATTTTGAAAGAGAGTTCTATAATCAGGTTAACATGATTATGTAAGATATATTTAATTATATCAATATATATAAAACGCAAAGTGAAATTTCATTCCGGCCGCTTATAACTTAAGTTCTACTAGATAGATTTTAATGGAACTTACATTGTTACTTGGATAATTTTTCTGAAATTTTGTAGCAAATGAAATATAGCATTCTACGTTGCTTAATTGAATACTTATGGAGAGATGTTTTAAATCAGATGAACCCAATTACAAAAGGTTGACTTTATTTTAAAGGCTCTGCTGAATGAATTTTTATGTGATTAAAACTGTTAACATGTTGAGCGCTACGTCATTCAATGGTGACTAACATTGAACTTTCCGTTTAGATGATGGACTTTTCACCGATGACAGACAGTCTAAAGTAAGATATAAAACTAAAAATTACTATGATATAAAAATTTCGTTTGATTCAAAGTTTCTTTAAAAAACACTGACCAGCGTAGCGGGTGAAGGCTGCTAGATGGTATATAAGCCTGCGCTTCTCTGTCGCTTTGCTCAGCTTAGCTTTTTCTACATGCTGAGTCTTGTACTGATGAAGAATCTCGACAATAGATTCGAAACAGCTGTTTGCAGAGCATTTCTAAATGTTGGTTTTCTATCTTTATACACTTTTACAAAAAGGCTTTATTTGCTATTTTGACTTCAAATTTTGTTTTACAATCCGAAAGTAAAGATACAATTTTCTAAAAGATATAAATGTAAAATCTTGAATTTATTACAGAATTTTAATATAAATAGTAAGGAAAGCTGGCAATTTTTTAAGCTTTTGAGAATTATCTTTTACTCATATTGATAGGGAACTTATTATTTCATCTTTTGCATTATAAACAAAAGTTTTTCAGTATTATTTGGGATCAAAGAATTACTGTTACTCATCTATATTTGCTTTGCTGCATTCTCCGGATATCCGATCGGATATCCGACAGAGAAGTCGGATATCCGGTGATTGTGATCCGGATATCCGACGATATTTCGGGTATTGAAAAATCAGCCGGATATGCCGGATATCGGATATTGGCCGGATATCCGTTGCATCCCTAAAATTTATTTTCTGCTACGGGCTTGAAATGGTGTTTAAGTGTCATGTTTTTGTTATTCATTGACATTACTTGGCCAGGCCACCAGTGGTCATCAAAAAGTACAGCTATCCATTTGGCCTTCTTCAAAAACTTTTTCAGAAGTTGATGTCGAAGCCAGATTAACTGCTGTAGTAGCATGGTTTGGTGTTACTTTGGAAAATATTGAAGCCTGATGCATGATTTGGGGACTTGAAAATGAAGAATTTAAGGAAAATTCAACAGAGGATGATGATGTAGGGTGAATGAAATGGAGTGATCGAGTATTGGGTATGGATTTGCACAAGCTATACCGCTCTTTTAACCTTATTGTCTCTCTTTCAACAATATCTTTGCTTATGAATATTATTTTGATCGTACCATCAGAAATTTTGCTAGCTACATTAAGAAAAGACTTTGCATCGACAACGACCTCTTTTCCTTGCAGAACAGCTCTCCAAACTTTATTTTTTACAGATCCCCCTATGCCATCAACAGCACCTTTTCCATGTGCTGTTTCAAAGAATGACCAGTCAGCTTCTACTTTTAGTTCCTCTTTATGAAAAATTAAGTTAGCAAACATAAATCTGTTTTTAAACTGGCTAGCAGCACCATCTGACCAGTAGTGAACTTTTGTAATTGTGCTTATCCTTTGTTTTAATTGTGATAAAATTTCTTCATTGAAAACTTTTACCGAATCTTTACTATGTGATAAGTCATCAGAGATAATTGCATAAGACTGATGATTTAAAGAATTCCCCTCCTTAAAATAGGCAACACAAGTGTATACAGTTACACTATCAGATGCCCAATGAGCACTCATAATCTCTCCATCATGCTTTATTGCATAATTTTCTGCAAAATCGATATGCATTATGATTTCATTATCTGGAAGATTTTCCTTTAAATATCGGAATTCAAAGTGCTGTTTCGATACATTGTAAATATGCCTTGTAAATGTTTGTAATTGAGATCCAATTTCTTCCTTAGCAGTACCCAAATCGGTAACAATTTCTCTTTTAACAGTGAAACCAAGTTCATTCTGTTGCCACTGATAATATTTGACTATGTAGTCTAATTTATCCTCTGATATTTTGCCATCTAAATATTTTTCGACACCACACACACTACAGGCTCTACCTATACAGCTGATATGGTCATCATCAAAAGCACAAACACTTTCTTTAGCAATTATTTCTGGATTTTTTGGAAGATCAGGGCAGAGAGCTCCTATTCCTGAAAGAATCATACTGATGTTTTCGTGATATATACACATACAGACTTCCTGATCTTTTTTTCCAAATGGAAGAACATACTTAAGACGAAGCTCATGAAACTTGGTCATTCCAATGTTTAAATCGGGATTTTCACTTAAAAAGAGCTTGTGTGATTCTCCAATGCTCATCACTAGGTAACGTTTTTGGTGTATTTCTCTCCCTGTAGATGTTTTTACGGATATTACTTCTTTTTTTCCTGAACACATGCGGCTAATATCATCTCTAACAAAAAATTGCTTTACTTTTGTTTCAGTTTCTTCTGACAATTTATCACTCCTTAATCTTCGACTACTATTAGAATCCAATTTAAAAAATTGTTCTTGTTGTCTTTTCTTTTGAAATGAACTTTCAATTATTTGCTTTCTTTTCAAGGGAGACATTTTAGATATAACATTTGTCAACACATGAAGTTTTTTGTTTGGGATTTTGGCAGGGCATTATTTATTTTTTTTACAGCTTTTCCCAAAAGATTGTTTGCTCGAGTAGCCAGGGGAACTCATATTCAGTTTTTCTGCTATCTTTTTCTTCCTGCATTTTCTTTGTGCCTCTTTATTTTTTGTTCTTATGTGCTCCTTTTGCTTTTCAGTGAGGACCTTAAAATGTCTGTACTCTTTCTTTTTCCTGCTTTCTTCAGCTTTTATAGCTTCATATTTCACTGCATCTGCTTTCAACTTTTGTCTTCTAATGTGAGATCGTTCTGTACTTGTTAATGGCATGATGAATTTATGGTGGGAAATGTATAACAACATATATATTTTTTAATTACTTACAGTAATAAGTATTCAGATTTCATTAACATACACCCCTAAACTATCAGCTAAATAAAAAATTACGTAGACAGGAAGAACATATGCAAATAAACATGTGTCATGCACCAAATAATTTTGCAAAATGATCATAATGTTGCCGTTTATAACAACATAATTTAAAGCATGTTTAAGTGTTGCCATAATAACTAATAAAATTGTGTTTTGTTTGATAAATATTAATAAATCATTTATAAGATGTCTTATAACTGTCATTTAATATTTCCCCCTCCCTCCCCAAAAAAATCTTTTGCTATTTATTTAACATTTGCATATTTTTTTAATAATATTATTGTTAAATGGCAACAAGTTGATTGTTTTGAAAGTACTTAGTTTACAGCACATGTTATTCCTATTAAATTGAACTTTTTCATGGAAGTTTGCAAAACATAGTATATTTTTTGTCATGTCTGCAACGTTGTGGACATGACCAATTTAAATTTTAAAAAATATATATTAAATAATAAAAATGATAACTTTTTTTCAATCATAATGTTATAACATAGTAAATAAGCAGAGGAAATAACATTTTAAAGAAAATAAACAAATTAATAACAATAATGCAATAAAAATTTGAAAATTTTTGTCTGAAACACAAAATATTCTTATAAAACCTTTCATTATAATAATATAAAAAGTAAATATGCTGAGATTTTACTGACTAATTTTCCCATTACAATGCATAATTTAATATATCATATATAATTATAAAATAATAAGTCTTTTAAATGGCAAGAAAATTTTTTTATTGTTTGTCATGTCCGCAACTTTGAGACACTGTTTTTTTCATATATTGTAAAATTTAAAAATTTTGTCTCATTATTTTTTAAAATTAATTAAATATTCATAAACTACATTAAATTACCTTTAATTTGATATATAATAACACTGAATATCACGAAATTTTTTTAAAAGCATATCATGCTACAAATACTGTGAAATCACCCTATAACCAACCCTACTTTGTATAGTTTTTTACAAAGAATCATTGTTCTTTCACTTTCAACAACAATTTTCTTTTAATAATACAGTTAACTCCTTCACAATGAAAGCACTTTGCTTAATTTTTGTTCTTGAACCACTAATTTTTTTAAACAGAAAATTTTCTGAACTTTAATCACGGAAAATGCTCAAATTAAATAAGGTAAACTTTACAATAACAAATAACTGGTGAGAATAATCAAAAATTCAGAGAATTTTAAGTAGCAAGTATAGTAGTTGCACATCCTCAAGGGGTTAATAATGCATATTGTATGGATACATGTTGTTTATTGTATGGAACCCTCTGACTGTAAATAATATTTGCTCTTTACCATTCATTTTAAATGCAAATAATAAAAATATAACTTATAACAATAGGTAAATAAGACTGATAGACAGCAACTGTAATGCAATTATTATTATTATGTGATAGTTGCTGTCTTAAGGAGACAAAATGGGGAAAACACTTTTTTCGATCCTTGCTTTTCTTAGGCAATTTCAAAATTACAAAAGTGAAACACATATATATATATATATAAACATAATTAATATCTACTATATTTAGAGAATTTTATGAGAAAAATATTAATTGTAGATTTAAAGAATTGAAATTATGACAGAACAAAAAAAAAAAAAAATCTTTCTTTTTTTTTTTTTTTTTTTTTTTAAGATTAGCAGAACTTACAGATAGAAAAAAAAAAACTTGATGATGTTATCAAAAATATGAAGCTATATTCAAAAATACAACAGAACTTTCTTTGATACGCTCATTAGTATGTATCAAGCATATTCAGCAAAACATGTTATTAATAAAGGAGGAAATCACAAAACCTTCATAATATCAAAAAATTAAAGTTAATCCCAAGAAAATCGGGATCAAATTTCAACGGATATACTAAAACTTAGAATGGATATATATATATATATATATATATATATATATATATATTTTTTTTTTTTTCAAATCTCATTTTGAATGAAAACCGGAAGAATAAAAATGAAAAAATACCAAAATCCTAGATAAATGGAGAACCATTATTGCAGTAATGATTCGGATTTAGACGTATAAATTCTTTTTACATGTACAACAACAAATAAATACTAAATTAATTAAAATTCTAAACTATGTTTTTACTATACGTGTGTTTAAAATGCCTCATAAATACACTTTATAAACATAAAAATAAACAAACATTTTCGCAGTTAACACCCAAGTCACGATGGCCGTGTTCAGCTGTTACGCGCGCTGCACGCGCACGCTAGGAGCCACGGACATGGAGTGGATACTTATACTTGGTGGGATGTGCGTTCAGTCCTCGCTACTGTGCCACCAGTTACTGTAACTGTTCGCTCAGTAACAGATGGAGAACAGATCAAGGATGTAATTACTTGTAGTGCCAATTATAAAGATAATCTGTTACAAATGAAAGCGAGCTGGCTGGTTGAATGGTCAGAGTGCTGAGCTTGAACCCAGACGATATGGGTTCGAAACCTGCGCGGGCCAAAAGTTGGTTTGTGTTTATTTTTTTTTTTTGGTTGCTTTTTATTAATAAATAAGACATTTTTATTAAAGGTAAAATTTATATTAATAATACAGAAGCACATGTATTTCTATTATAATAATAAAATACTTATTTAAATATGAGAAAATGAGATTTTTGCGGAGAAAGTTTTAATATTCCAAATTTAGAATATTAAAAGGATAATTAAAACGATATTAATATCGTTCCAAAGTGATTTATATATATATTAAGAAAATGAAAAAAAAGTTTTCTGCGAAAATATCCGTATACGCATAAAATAATTATTAATGTTCTTCTTCTTTTTTTTTTTTTTTTTTTTTTTTTTTTTTTTTTTTTTTTTTTGAAAATTTTAGAAGTAATTTTTTATTGAGATTAGGATGCAAATATAATGCATGCGTGGATATTTTACGGTGTTAAAATCAAAATGGAAAATATTATAAAAGCAAAATTTAAAAGATATACATTTTTTTAAATTAAGAATATCTGCATACATATATTTTAAAGAAGTGAAATATTTGGAGTTTGCCTTCTAGTTTTATAATGAATAAAGTATGATTAGAATTTTTATAATTTTTCTATTAAAAGTATAAATAAGTGTTTTGCTTATACTAACATAATTTCGGATGTCGTTTGTTTTTCATATTTTATGACATATTTTGGCCTGTTATCCACACGGTATTAAAATATACAATCATTAAATAAGAAATATATACATACTAAAACTTCTTCTGAAAAATTATCTAACTAACAATGCAAATTCCATTGAAATCAATCCAGTATTGTAGATTACAAATCAATCTTGTAATATGTGGATACAGGGCCATCGCTAAGACTTTTTATTGGTGGGGGAGAAAACCTTAATATTGTCAAGTCAAATTTTTATATTCGCCAACTCGCTTTATAATTTTGCCAAGTTAACGCACTTTGAAAATGTAATACAATTCTTATTTGTAAAAAAATTAATAATATTCCCAATTAGAGTTGTAACTTTTGCAAATTCTATCAAAAATAGAAAATGTATTGCAGTTTTTATTAAAATTTTAATTAAATTTGACATAAAAGTTTTAAATTTGAAAAGTGTAACAACATTTGTCAATGTTTTGGGAGGGTACCCCCACCCCTTAGCTAGTCCCACGTGTGGATATCTCAACCTTGGTTTATCAACAGCATTCTATTAATTACAACAATAGAATCAACAGTATTCTATTATTTAATACGAAAAGTATAAAGCAACTGATAAATGATTTTTAAATAAATAAAAATAAAATTATTAAAAAAATTAAATCACCAATTGTTAAATTGTATCAGTCAACCTACCAACTTTGACAACAAACAACGTGCAACCAATAAGAGATAAGCACAAAACGCACAATCACGTGATCAAATCGCCCATCATTTTTTTTGCGTCGCGCGCGTCAAGGTTTGAGCAGGGTTGATTGTCATTTTTTAAATGCTAATCGGGCTTAATTACATGAAATAGGTCACGTGATACTTTTCCGGAATACTTTTAATTTTATTTGAGTGGTCACAGGTATGTATTTCTGTTACGAAAATCATATTTTGAAAGGATAAAGAGATATGGTATTTGTATTTACCAATTCTGAACCATAAAAATAATACAATAATTGAATAAGTTTAAAATTCTCTTCTTCGATAGCACCTACTCCAAGCAGAATCTTCTGAGCGCGCGCGCACAAAAAAAGCCGCTTTTGAACACGGCCGATGTAAACAGAGCGAAACAGAGTAGAGGTTGTTTTCAGGATCGAAATAGAGAACCTTAATTTCTCAGAGTGTTGACGTTGGAGTAAAGCTGTGTTTACACTATGCGGTCTATCAGGTCTACAAGCTCTGCAAGCTCCAAGGACCGTCAAAATTGCGTTCACATTACGGCATAAGAACTTGGCTTGCGCATGCGTATATTTGCAGTTTGGGGGAAGGGGGAACGGTCGTGTTTGTTTGTTTACATTCGCGTTCGTATCGAAACGTAAGTGTCAGTATTATTTGAATGGCAATTTCTTTTGCTAAGGCATTAATTACCTATAAATTAATAAAATAAAACTTTTTAAATGGATAATTGCACGCAAGGGAAGCAAGGAAAAGCAATTATCGTTTCCTGAATTTAAAAAATCTGATTAGCTATGGCCTTATTTTTCTTTTACTAAGAAAATAAAAGAAAATATTCTTTTTAAACAATTTAAAATAAGGAAACACTGAAAAAAAAAACTATTTTTTTTTTGGGGGGGGGGGGAGTACAATCCCGGTTTTCAACAAAATAAAATTTACTTTTATATTTCCTTTTTGTATTAGGTCTTCAAAAATTATTTAAAATGAGGATTTAGGAAGGCTGAGACAACCTCTAATAAAAGAGATAACTGCTTCAATTCTTCGTTTAAAAAATGGCAATAGTAGTTTACTTTTGTATTCTCAATTGTTATATGTATAGATTGATTTTTATGTTGACATGTTGCTACAATGTGAAATGAAAGCTAATCTGATTAATTACCCATAGTAAACTTAATCGAAGATATAATCAGAAATCAGATAACCACTCATTTCATATTGCATGAGTATATGATGTTGCTTTAGCAATACCACTATCTGGTGCAACCCATCTCATTATTTACATTATTGTTATCTGTGACACTACTTTCTCGGCTCTAAATCCTTAAAATGACAAGAAGATAAGATAAATTAATTACTTTAACACAATCATTGTAAACCCCCGCTGCTTTATAAATGAGATTACAGAATTTCTTTAGTACATGTAACTGAAAATATTTCATTTCTCAAACAATATACTGGTTAAAAAAAAATAAAAATGTAGTATGTAATAAAATTTTATTTTTGCATAGTTTGAAAATAAAACTTTTAATTTATAGATAATGGATGCTAATTTCAGAAGAGTAAGGGTCATCCCTTGATGATAAAACAATATTTTAAAATGGAAACCTAGACTATCGCTCATGAAAATTAGATCTACAATGGTTGCATGAAAATGATGCCATTTTCTATACAGATTTAGTTGTGATCAGTCCTGAAGGTTTTTTTTTAGTAAAATAACTAATAATCCCTTTAAGACCTGATGAGAAGAAGTATCCCTTGTATTTATAAACAAAGCTAGTCAAGCCATCTGAAAATAAAGCATGTCATACTACCACCATTATCTGTTGATTAAAAAAATATACTTTACTCTTTCTGCAAACCAAAATGATTGTTCGATAGAGGTTTTTATTATTATTATTACATACAACTGTACCACATGACCCAGAAGCAAAATTTAAATATCACACGACTGTTTACATCACTTGCTTTATCGCAGAATTATTTATGTTTAAAAATATTATTTTTCTATTCTTTTTTGTTATAATAAAGGGCGGGGGGGGGGGGGGCTTTCAGATAATATATAAACTGATTTTGTAAAAATTCTTTTGGATAGGACTGAGATGTAGACATCACTGATAAATACGCTTATGTTAATCCGCAATTTCTGGAGAATATCACATGAGCAATGGTGGATCCAAGGGAAGAGGTAACAGGGGTAATGACACCCCCCTTCCCTGAATAGTAGAAATATTCTAAAAATTTCTTTAAATATACCTTAAATTGTTATCCCCCCCCCCTGCTCAATAATGAGAATATTTCTAATACTTTAAAGATCTACTCAAATCAAAATTAGATCATTTTTGACACATTTATGAAAGTATTTTTAATTTCAAGAAATTTGCAAGTGCACTTGTTCAGGAACTATGTGATTAAAAAGTATTTACCATTTTTAAATAAGAGCAGATTTTTAAATAAAAGCTTTAAATAAATTCCATGAAATTTGGCATTTTAAACTGCTAATTGCTTTCTCATGCAACATTTCTGTGGCTTCAAATCATAAAATTTATGTAAAAAGCTATCTTAACAAAATTTATGAATAATTTTTTTTATTTATAAGAAATGTTTCAATTTCTTGATGTCTGAATGAAATCTGTAAATTATATATTATTAGGAATACTAATGCAAATTTCATTTATTCACGAATGAAAATGAATTAGATAAAGTATCAGAAAAATCACCACTTTAAGAATAATTTTCAATATAATAATTGATCATGAAGTGATGTGATCCCCCACCTTTTAAAGAAAAAGTGTCATGACCCATCCCCCCTTTTGAATTGAGGGCTGGATACGCTCTTGCATAAAATAAATGAAAGTTTTACCATAATTTTTTTTTAATATTCCCTTTGACTGAATACTCCACTCTGCATAAATATAAATAACATTTTGCTTTATCATTTTATGCTTCAGAAAAATGCATCCACAGTTTACTTCTTTTTCTTCCCGTAATAAAACAAATGAATCAACGAGCACATACGTGGTTCGTATGGATACCATTATTTTCCATGTGAAATATCAGTATTTATTTATTTTTTTTTTTTTTTTCAATTAATAAAATAGATCTAGTTCAAATGAGCAAAATTTTGTTTGATTTAAGGAGAGATTTTCTACAAGAAAATACAGGTACAAAAAAATTTTCGGTGTGAAATTGAAGGATTCGTACTAATCCTGCAATATGAATTCCAAATCATTTGAGATTCAATAATGCTTACAAATAGAATTCTATGCATACACTGATAGGGAAACAAGTGATGCCAAATTGTCTGAATTCAAGGACAATTTTGAATCTTTTATCTTATTGGACTGCCTGGTTGCATTCATGAATACACAAATACACAGAGCGTTTGGAGTTTTTTATTTTTTTATTTTTTTCAGCTGCATATATACACGGTAATGTCTAACAAATCGCATTTCTAAGTAACAATTTGGCATTTTGTATCTTAGGGAATACCCGTTACTTAGTAACAAATATATGTAGTCAGTAACAGCTCTAATATTTACATGGAAATCTCGGTTATTTACAAGAGTTGGAGCAGTGGCATAGCTTAGATGAGTGACATATGACATGTATAAATGCTGTCACCCCCCCTCCCCCTTAAAGAAAAAAAAAGGAAAAATCTGGCATATTTTTTGGGTTTCGTTCATCTAACAAAACCCTATTCGTCCCTGTCCTGTGTCTGTCTGTCACAGAGTCCATACACAAAAACCACATTAGTCAGCGAGTTCAAATTTTGTGTACTTATAGCTGATTACCTCTTGTCACACAACAAATCATAAGATTTTGAGAAAGACTATTATTTTAATTTAAATATTATTTTTAATATCATCAGTTCATTTTTTTTTGTTTACTCTTCTAATTGTTGCCACACAAGTTTAAATAAATAAATAAATAAATATATATATATATATATATATATATATATATATATATATATATATATATATATATATATATATATATATATATATATATTACTCTACTTTTAAAAGAAATTGAATACTTCTGTTGCCACAGTTACATAATTGGTATTTAAAACTACAAAAAAATTAATGTCTCAAAAATAAACTGAGATGCAGCGTTTAAACAAATTGCATTTAAAAGTACATTTTTTTCCCTTATATAATGGTATAAAAATTTAAAAAGTGTGATATTTAGAAACCAAATTTGCAGTAGTGTAACTTTCAGATTAGAAATTTCATTTCCTCTAATCATTGCACGCAAGTTTAAATAAATTATGTATTTAACATAAATTAAGGGGGCTCAGGGGTTGAAAACTTTTCAAAGAATCGATTTTTTTTCTTATGATCTAGTTTGATTATTCAATTAATTCTTAACTCAATGCAAAAAGCCGCATAAAAATATTTGCATTTTTAACGGAGTTATAAGCATTTATGTATTAACACTTTCATAGCCTCACCCATATAATTTCAACTTTAAGTCACGTTTTCTCAAAACTTGATTTTTGAAAACTAACACCAAGATTAAATAAAAACTATTTGATGGAATGGCTTTTTTTTTTTTTGGCATGCGTATAACATCATTATCTATAGAATGAATTAATATAGTTTAGATAGTTTATTATTTTGAGCATTTTTAATGAAAAAAAAATTGTATTTTTTAAAAGTTTTTCAATTTTCAAATTTGACAGTTTTTTTCATAATGTTGTTTTTGAGTTATAGTTATATCCTTAATTCATTCTATAGAGTAAAGTTTTCGGATCATTTTAAAGCAAAAATTAGGTTTTTATGTCAATTCAACGATAAGATATCTTGGTGTTGGTGATATAACACATAATTTTTTTTCTGAAAATTTTGTTACATAAATTTTGCCATATTTCTTATTATATTACATTGAAGTACTTCATTTTATAAAACTACAAACATACCTTTAAAATATCAGAAAGTTTAAATTAATTACATTGAATACTTCTGTTTTTATATGGATGTGAAGCGAGAGCTCTGTTTACATGTTTTTCCGTATCGATCAACCCCTGAGACCCCTTAATAGATTAAATAGATCATGCAAAAAACGTGCTTATTTGTTTTTATTTCATCATATTTTGATACGTGAAATGAAATTTTTTTTAAATTATTCATTTAAATTACTAGCCACCTCTGGTGACCAGTTTGGTTTCCCTTAAACTTATGCTAAGCTTTGAATATTTTACTTTCACTCATAATTTTATTTACTTGCACACCTTTACTAAATCTGCATATTCTGATAGAGAAATCAACAAATCTATGCGATCAAGGCAGCATTTAGGGGAATACTTCAAAATTCTTTTCTGGTTGGTACGATAGGCAAAGAAATCCCAAAATAGCACTAAAAATCAGCTTTTTGTTTGTTAACTTAACGAAAAAGTAATTTGAAGGGTATATTAGACGAAACTCTCTATGCAATCACACTTAAACGTAGAATTGCACTTAACTTATAGTTTTCAATTGCAATTCTACGTTTTGACAAATAAAATTTCAACATTTGTTTGAAAACAAATTATTAACAAAGTAATAATATTTTCAATATAAATTTCATTTTATTTCAGAATTCTTTTAGAAAATCTTATAAGATTATCTATCTATATTTTTGCAAACAAAGATTGGTTGTCACCCCTTAGAGTGTGACACCCGGGGCAGATTGCCCCCCTCCCCCCGCCAGCTATGTCATTGAGTTGGAATGTAGCCAAAATAAACAAACAATATTCAACATGTTAAAAGTGTTAAAAATGAGATTATTTTCTCATTTTATGTCTTAGTCATTTTGTTATTAAAAATAAAATAATTCAAAACAATTCTTGCATCTAAGTTTACTCATAAACAAAACAACTAAATACTTGAAACTTTATTTATGATAAAAATATAGAGTCAAATGAAAACAACAAAATATTTAATAAATTTCATTTATTTGAAAGTACGAGTTACAGTAACATAATATGTATACTTTTAAATATTATTACATAACAAAATTTAATACCGAATACAATGATTACTACATATAACAAATAAAATAACATTCATATGCATTATAATGGTTTACAATGACGACGCAATGGTTTGCAGTAAACTTTATTGATCTGCATTTTATTCTGAAAAAAAAAAAAAAAAAAAAGCATTTGCAAAAATTGAATAAAAATAAACTATAACTAGCTAAATTGTGAACTATTAAGGCAGTTTTTAAGAAGAAGGATAATCAATAAATAATTTTCAGTTGGATATAATAAAGTAACGAATAGTACATCAAAACAAAACAAAAACACATTTCTTGACATACTTAAAAAAAGAAAAAAAATAGTCCATTAACTGAAATAAACTTCTATGATAAAAACAGATTTGAAAATGTCAATTATGCTAGTAGTTTGCACTTCTGTTTTTTAAAAAGAAATCTTATTGTTTACACATCAAAATTTCTAAAAACATTACAATTAATGTATTTTAGATTTGCTGGACACCCTGTATATACAGCTTCAGAGTTATCAAGCTGATATTAAATTATAACTTACAATTAAACATGAGCATTTTATTTTAAATAACAAAAGGACAAATAAATTAATAAAACATTAATAAGAATACAAATAAAACTTCGTATTAAAAATAAATTGATGGCATAATGAACACATGATACATGTTTAAAATAATGTTACATAAATGTGACATTTTTTATCATCATAATTAGCATTTAACCTTTTAGTTTATCTGTACCTTTTTAGTCGACAAAATAATGAAGTAGTACCAAATAATATAAAAAAGAGATATTGTTACTTTAAAATAGTTATCTAATGAAATAATGCTTCACTAATAATCCAAAACAAAGAATGGCTTTTGCTAGTTTATATATAAAATAAAAATATAATTTAAAATATGGTAATTTTCTATTAACTGGGTACAGATGATAAATCAACAAATATTGTTCCTTTATCATCATTTGCATTTCATTACTTTAATATAAATAATTCACCCATTTCATTATAAAAAATATATTAAAAAATACATGCCATCAAAATATTGTTTCTAATTTGTATCTTGTGGGGGAAAAAGCTGTTATTGGAAAGATTTGTACATGATTAACATAAAAGTACCAAAAATTCTCTGAAGTTAAATGTAAATATTAAATAACTTAACTAGTATGAGTAATAGTTAGTTTGAAATATTTTAAATTAAAAAAAAATATGAATGCTATTCACAATTGAAAGCCTTAAATAAAGTGCACTGTATTATATACTATTTATAAAGATAATTTGGAAAAAAGAAAAAAAAAGTTTTGTGGGAGAGAATACAACTATTTGTAATATGTTTTACTAATAAACATTTTCCATGCTGGCGAATTTCAAAATATGGCTTCCATTTATTTATTTGTTTTGTAATGAACTTTAAAGATTTCAGTAAATCAAAAATTTAGACGAATCATTTCAAATTATTACATTTTAGGACTGGAAAAATATTAATTTAAATTTTAGGAGTTATTGAATAGTAGGATCATTCCATTGTAACATATCTTATAACTAAGACAATTTACAGCAATAATTTCAATAATATAACACCAAAAAAAATATTCAAATGAATATTGACATGACAATTTTACATTTTGAATGTTATTTTAGTTTTATACTACTAAAATTAGTGAAATAAACTGTTCTAAATATAAAACAAGTTGCCATGGAATGACCTAGTAAATTACAAACAATGCTAATGCAATAACAAACAATATCAAATAATTTTATTTCAAGCTCAGCTCTCAAAATATTAATTATAATGTTGAAACATTTATAATCTTCATAATGATGCTTTTGGATTATTTTATTTGGACATTTTGGATTATTTTAACATTAAAATATATTAAATCAAATATATTATTACACATGCAATTTAATAATGATAAATGAAATTACAACCTTGATAATATCATAGTCATAGATACATGTTAGATTATTTCAATAGTAGTAATATTAAAGAAAAAAAAATATATGTATAGACTCATAATCATTAAGCTGATATTAAATAAAAAATCTTGGTTGAAACTTAAAGATACTCAATCATAATTACTGTATCAACAATTGACACAGCTTTCACTGATTTTTTACAGATGATTTATTTTTTGCGAAAAAGGGTTTAACATAAAATGATAATAAACAGAAAACGGCGTACTTTTGATAAAAATTACTTACAAGCATCATACTTACAAATATTACAGAAGATTCATATTTTAAAAGCAAGAGTAAGATCAACTAATAGTCAACGACAGGCATTCGCATAATAATAGGTGAAAAGCATCCCATTGAAAGCATTCTGTAATTTAAATTTTAAAAAGGGCTATAATATTCATAATAAACCAATAAAACCAACATAAACAATATAGTATGCATTTCAAAATCTCCCTTTTTTATGAAACAGAAAATCTATTAAAAAAGTACATACTTACAGTCAGTCATACCAATTAACTGGACTAATAGATTACACTAACAGTAGTTCCTGATTGACTATCTGAGGACAAAACAACAAAAGTAGCATATTTCCACTTTCTTTCAGAAGCTTACAGACGGTAGTTTTTTTTTTAAATACAACTACACACCTGTGATCTTCTAAAAGCGACAAATTCAGTGGAAAACATGCATCCATAACAGCGCCAGCAAATTCATCAGACATACATTTCTATGCAATATTTACAAATTAGTTTTTAACTCTTCCTGAAAATACATACATTAATTTATGAATTTTTACAACTCATGCCATTAGTTATTCTGAAAGGTGGGGCATACGAAAATTCAAGTTGTACTTTTTACAGTTAAACTACTACTATTGAATAGCATGTTTTAAAAATTAAAAAAAATAAATAAATAAACATCTTAGAATAAAAAAAAAGGGGGGGGGGATGGTTTATTAATTAGTACTGAAAATAAAAGCAAAAATTGTTTATTAACAAACAGATTTGTTCATTTTAGCAAAAGTTAAATCTTATAATTGCAGTTTTATTCTATTGTTTGTTTTGTTTTGTTTTTTTAAGGGGAGGGGGGACGATAGGGAATAAAAAACTACATGCAATGTACAATTCAAATTTTTCGCAATATTTTAGATATAACAATAGTGTAGATTCACTTTAAAATTTTACACTGATGAATAACAATGCAAGTCACAAATTGAGTTTGTTATGATCAGTCAAATATATAACAGCAATAGAAAAACTGGAAAGTTCATCAAAAACTAATTCTATAGATAAAAGTTTGTTGATAGTTTTAGGATAAAGTTAAAAATTGCTATTACTAGAAATGCATTAAATAGAATAACTTCAAAGAAATATCTGAAAGAAATCGAAGTATTTATTCATAAAAAAGGCATTTCTGTACACTATGATGAAATGACGGCCATATTATTTTAATCTATACTAAAATACTAGCAATTTGTTTTCTAAATTCATGTGCTTGAAACCAGGTTCAGAGAATAATATTATGCGTTATTCAGAAATAAATAACGCAGTTAACATTTAAAAAACAAATTAGTAACGTAGTATACAAGTACAAGAATATATAAATTAAAGTATTTAAGAATAAATAACTTTATAAAGAGTCTTAATATAAAAAGTGGGATGACTAACAAATGAATTTTAGTAGCGTAATATGTAACAGCTATATATCATATCGTAATTTACGATTGTATAGCTTTGTAAAATAAAGTTCTACAGTTATGAAACAATGTAGTGAAAAATTAAAAACATCTGAAAAACTTTACGTACCTTTAATTTGTAAATTCCTAAAATTATAAGCTTCCGTCTGCTTCTTCAAATTCGCTCCAGCTTTTAAAATGGCGGAATAAACAACTATTGAAGAACGCTGATTGGTTGGGTCTAGTACTTTAAAGCCATGGTCTAGAGCACAGAGACCGTGCCTCGGAGACCTCGCAGACCCTCATAAACCAAGGACCGGGAGACCTCGCGGAGCTTGTAGACCTGATAATCCATAGTGTAAACACAGCTTAACGATGCAAAAAATTTTGAGTGACTCCTTTCATTTCAGGCATTAAATCGCACAACACTTAAAGGAGTCTCACAGTCTCAGGACTCATAAAGCTTCCAAATTTTAAATTTTTTTATATGTTAAACTGCAATTTTTTTAACATTTTAATATACAGTGAACTCTCTCTATTCCGAACACTCCATGGGACCGATCAAAACTTTTAGATTATGGGGGTGTTCAGTATACAGGGAGAATCGGAATTGCATTACTACTACGACTATAAAATATTTAGCATGGTTGGTAATAAAAATGTGCAATGCCAAACTAAATTATTTGAGAATGCATACTTATGGAATGATGGACTGGCTGTAAAAAAGCTTGGATGTTCCCTCTAAAAATTAGAAGTTCCATAAAGGTTGTAAAATGAAGCTTACAATTCCTATTTTTATCTTTTTACATTGGAGTCAGCCGTTTCCTACCAAAATTTTAACAGCTCCATTTTACAGCTTTTATGGAGTTCCTAAATTTTAAAAGGGAAAATTCAAGATTTTTTATAGCCAATCCACGATTCTATGAGTATGCACTTTCGAACAATTTATTCGTTTATTTTTACGTGAAGAAAATAATATGTTATCGCGCTTAGGCTCATTTAAATTTGGATTTTTTTCGACATTCTGATTACTTCAATACGAAGTACGTATATTTATAAAATTTCTAAGTTGTGCTATGTAATAAGTCTATAGTTACTAAATCTACAACCTAAGACACTGTTATCTATTGGTGATATATTTGATGGACGATATTGATGATACTTTGCGCTATATAAGATTCATTTAGTATAAAGATTCATAATATTCATATGTATATTCTTACGAAATAGTAATAATATTATCTCTATGTAATTAATTAAAAAAAATACCGTTGATGATTTTTATTCATCGAAACATCCGTATACCTTGATAATCAAAAAATAAAAATCAGTATTTGAAACTCTTCAAATAACACTGTAACGTTTTTATTTAAACCTTACACCGGAATTTTATAAATATAAGTTAATAAATTAATTTTTGTATTGCATAAGGGTGCGCTCGAATTAGACGTTAATCATTTAATAAAGTGGATTGCTGACTTTTTCATGCAGTCTATGTAATATACGGTAAATGAAACGTCACTTGAAAATAGTGTTGGGTTGGATACATGGATACCATTCTGTAGGTAGCACAGGGAAAAAATTCGATGTTTGTATGAGGTACCTAGAAAATAATTTTGTCATGACAGTGCCATGCTTCAGAAAGAGTGAGGTGTGTGAGGGGCATATACGCAACAGATACAATTGAGTTAGGATGGATGCATTGACGTCTAATAACTGGACTAAGAAATGGCAACTTTTTTTGAATCCAACATTACCTACCCACCAGTGCGTGATGGTGGGTCTGGAATGCGCGCCAAACCGGTTTCTCCCGCCGAAACTCTCGCCAAATCTGGACCATTCCAGTTTCAAGTATTTCCGAAGAGAACAAAGGGATCCGTGATCTAGTTGTTATTTCTGATCTATGGATGGATGTAATGCCTCCCTCTTTCTCGGTGTATGACTGTATGCTGCTTGAGGTTCCTGTCCTTGCCCACAAAGACAGTCACGAGTTAATGCTAATTCTATGGGGAAGCATTTTTCTTGTAACATATATGTATATACTTTATATTACAAAAGAAAGATTGGCAACGGTTTGTTAATGAACGGAAGTGAGTTCAGTTAGTTGCTTACCATGCGGCTGCTGAACAACGTGTGTTGGTATGATGACTAAGTAAAGTTAATTTACAAATATAATGTAGTGTTTGAATTATTCAACAAGTATGTCCGAACATAAAACATGGCGTAGTCGTGCTTGTTTTTAACTTTACAGTTACTAGTATGTGCACGTTGTTATAAAGCCTTTGATAAAGATGGAGTTTTGTCGACCACCGCAAGGCCTAAGTTTTGAAGGTAATGTCGCCGAAAATTGGCGGCGTTTCAAACAACTTTTTGAAATATGGTTAAAAGCTTCAGGGAATGATGCAAAAGAACAAGATGTTAAGCTTGCCTTATTTTTGAGCGCTGCAGGCGAGGAAGCAGTGGAGGTATATAATACGCTGCCGTTAACCAGTGAAGAACAGCAAAAATATGACGCTGTAATAAAACAATTTGAAATTTATACAACGCCCAAAAAGAACATCGTAGTTGAGAGATTTATCTTCAACAATAGAAAACAGCAAGAAACTGAACCTTTTGATGCTTTTGTGACTGACCTAAAGAAATTGATAAAATCCTGTGAGTTCGGTGACCAGTCAGATTCGGTGGTTCGAGACAGAATTGTTTTAGGGGTTGCTGATATAAATCTTCAGGAAAGGATGCTACGGGAGACTGATCTAAGTTTATCTAAAGCGATTGAGATCGGAAAAGCTGCTGAATTGAGCAAGCAAAGAACCCAAACAGTACAGGGTCAAAGTGTCGATAGCTTACGCAGAGAATCGTCAAAAGCAAGTTGGAGACCGAAAAAATTTCCAAAGGATCATCTTAGAGGAGACACTGAGTCCCCTAGTGGTGAGTATATCTTCTGCAAGGAGTGTAATCGGAAACATCGAAGGAATCAGTGCCCTGCATATGGAAAAAAATGCTTTAAATGCAACCGACTAAATCATTTTGCCAATGTTTGTAAATACAAGCCTGTCCAGGAAGTGAGACTTAACACCGAGGCCAGTGAATCGGAAGATTTTTTTGTAGATTCTGTGTCAAGGGTTAGGTCAATTCATGCGGCAACCACGCTAAGAGAATGGACAAAAACTCTATTCATCAAAGACTTATCTGTGACATTCAAAGTGGACACTGGAGCAGAAGTGAACATTCTACCTTTAAGTGTTTTGAGAAAATTATCCTCAGAAAGTGAACTTAAAAAGTGTAACATTATTTTGGAAGCTTTTGGAGGGTCAAAACTTAAACCTCTTGGATCTGTATCCTTACCTTGCAGTGCTGATGGTGTAGATCATATTATAGAATTTCTGGTTTTGTCAGATAATGTAAGGCCATTGTTAGGTCTTGAGACGTGTAGTAAGCTTAAATTAATTCAATTTTTAAATAATGTTGAAATTCCAAATAAAGGTAAGTTAGATTCCTATATCAATTTAACATTTTTTAAAGAACAGTTTATTCAAAATCATATAGAGGTATTTGAAGGTGTAGGAAAATTTAATGGAACTTGTACTATAACATTAAAAGATCAGCAAAACCCTGTTGTCAGACCACCACGTAGGGTACCCTTGAGTTTAAGAACTAAACTTGAATCTAAATTAAAAGATCTAGAAAATCAAGGTATCATTGCAAAGGTAGATAAGCCTTCAAGTTGGGTTAGTAACCTTGTAGTTATTGAAAAAGCTAATGGTACATTAAGAATTTGCCTTGATCCACAGGATCTTAATAAAGCAATTAAGCGGGAGCATGTATTAATTCCTACAATTGAAGAAATTTTACCCAAATTATGTAATAAGTCAGTGTATTCTGTCCTAGATCTTAAGGATGGGTTCTTTCAAATTGCTTTAGATGAAAAGAGCAGTGATCTGTGTACATTTAGTACACCTATGGGGTGTTATAAATTTCTTCGATTACCAATGGGAATATCATGCGCCCCTGAAATTTTTCAAAAGCGTAATCAGGAAAATTTTGGAGATATACCTGGTGTATTGGTTTATTTTGATGATCTTCTAATTGCAGCTAGTTCATTGGAAGAACATGATGAAATTTTGTCCAAAGTGATTGCCCGGGCTAAAGCTCTCAACATTAAATTCAATAAGGACAAATTTCAGTATAGGGTTACTGAGGTTAAATATTTGGGTCATTTGTTTAATGCTTCAGGTATGCGACCTGATCCTGACCGTGTTAAAGCAATTACTGAATTAAAAGAACCTAGAAATAAACTTGAATTACAACGTGTCTTAGGAATGCTCAATTATCTAAGAAGGTTTGTACCAAATTTCTCTGATAAAACTGCTTCATTAAGAGAGCTTTTGAGACAAAATGTTGAGTGGCAATGGTTAGAGCTGCACACTAAAGCGTTTATCAATTTAAAAAACCTGATTTCAAACGCACCTGTTTTAGGGATATTTGATAGTAATAAATCAATAACTATTCAAGCCGATAGTTCTAAAGATGGTTTAGGTTGTTGTTTGTTACAAAATGGTCAACCTATAGCATTTTCTTCTAGGAGTTTAACAAATGCCGAGAAAAACTATGCTCAAATTGAGAAGGAGTTTTTAAGCATATTATTTGCTGCAAACAAGTTTCATTATTATATTTATGGTAGGGAGGTTGAAGTACTTACAGATCATAAACCATTAGTCTCTATTATGAATAAAAATATATGCAATGTATTATCAAACAGATTACAAAGAATAAAAATTAAGCTTCTAAAGTATCATTTAAACCTTAGATATTTACCTGGTAAATTTATGTACATAGCTGATTTATTGTCACGTTCATTTTTGGATATACAGGAAGATGGGGGGAGCATTGAAACAAGTGAATATGTTCACTCGCTAACAAAACAATTACAAATGTCAGAGTCTAAAAAAAAAGATTATTTGGAGGCTACTTCTAGAGATCAAGGGTTAAAATTGGTGCAGAGCTATTGGCAAACGGGTTGGCCTGCTGGGGTTGATCAGGTCCCTCGGGAAGCCAGATCTTATTTCAAATTTAAAAATGACTTGACTGTTGAAAACGGTTTGGTATTTTTAGGTAGTAGAGTTGTAGTGCCAACATCTTTAAGAAAAAGTATGTTATTGTTATTGCATGAAGCACACTGTGGGATTGAAAAATCGAAAGCTAGGGCCAGACAAGTAATGTTTTGGCCTGGAATTAATGAAGATATTGAAAAAATGATTTCTACATGTTTAGTTTGTGATAGATATAGACGTCAAAATATTAAAGAACCATTAATTAATCATAAGATTCCTGATTTGCCATATGAGAAAATTGGTGTTGATATTTGCGAGTATGGGGGAAAGAACTATTTGGTAGTTGGGTGTTATTTAACAAAATGGATAGACATTGTTCCAATAAATGAAAAAAGTGCTTCAGAAGTAATTCAAAAGTTAAAATCCATTTTCTCAACGCATGGCATACCCAAAACTATGATTTGTGATAATGTACCCTTTAATAGTTGGAAACTAAAACAATTTTCTAAAGAATGGTATTTTGAAATTGTTCCCTGTAGTCCTCGTTATCCAAAAGCTAATGGATTTGCTGAGAAAATGGTAGGAATTGCTAAAAGCATTTTACGAAAAGCTGGGGTTGAAAAACTGCATGATGCATTGCTTGAATACAGATGTACTCCAATTTCAGGTTTAAACTTATCACCCAGTCAAATGCTCTTTAGTAGAAATTTAAGAACTAAATTACCTATTGTACAGACAGAATTAAAACCCAGAATAGACAACACTTTTAAAAATAAATTGCTAAATAAACAAAAACAAGCTAAATTTTATTATGACAGGCATGCTCAGATAAGACCAGATTTTCGTCCTGGGGAAAAGGTATTATTGAGGGTAGGAAATTTATGGGAGCCAGCTGTAATAGTTGGAAAACACTCAACACCAAGGTCTTATTGGGTTAAAACAAAAAACAGCAGAATTATTAGACGCAATAAATATCATATACGCAAAACTAAAAATCAAAATATAATTCTTTCAGACTTCTCTGATTTGTGTAATGATGCTCAACAGGGTCAAAGTGAAGAGCATGATACAACACAAATTGATCATCACCATCAGAGCAGTACCAGTGATAATACTTCTGTGTATAAAACAAAAAGTGGGAGAAGTATAAATCTTCCACAAAGATACAATGATTATGTAATGTAATGTATTATAATGATCAGGTAATTCAATGTGTAATATAATGATATGGTAATTCAATGAAATATAATATTGAGCTTTCTCCTCTAAGAGAGGAAGATGTAACATATATGTATATACTTTATATTACAAAAGAAAGATTGGCAACGGTTTGTTAATGAACGGAAGTGAGTTCTGTTAGTTGCTTACCATGCGGCTGCTGAACAACGTGTGTTGGTATGATGACTAAGTAAAGTTAATTTACAAATATAATGTAGTGTTTGAATTATTCAACAAGTATGTCCGAACATAAAACAAATAACTCTTTCGCATTTTGACATTTTTAAAAATATCCACTTAAAAAAAAATCCCCTTTTCAGCTCTCGACACTCCAAATCCGACACTATGCGGAACTCGTGGAACCTCTCTTTGAGCGAGTTGACTTCGACTCTCATACTCTTCGACTCCGAATCTTAAATTGAGCTGGAGTTAAAGTTCGACTCGTTTGAGTCGAAACAGCAAGGAATGGATAGTTCGAATCTTGGAAGGAGTAGAGATTTAGAGTTGATCCTTCAGCGAACTCTATTTTTCAGGTTTTTTAGGGAAAAACGCTATTTTTGCATATATTATATTGCAGTACAGGTACACAAATATACTTGAATATAACTGCAATGTAAAGCAAATAAATGGAACATTTGATATTAAAGTATATTTCCTCCCTGTCTTTTTTAACTTTAAAGAATTTTTATGCAAATGAACAAGCTTATGATGTCATATCGTAAAATGAAAATTTTATGGGTAGTCACACACACAAAAAAAAGTATTGTATTATCAGTATTATTATTTTAAGACAATTATGAAAAATGTTTTTTATTTTTTGGATTACTAAAACGAAAAAAATGAAAAATTGATTTAGATTTAAATTTTAAATATATTTAACAAAAACGTTTTTACTATTTTTTTAAGACCAAATGTAAGAGTATATGTATATTTCTTTTTTCATTTAACACGCTTTAAATAGTTATTTATATAAAAAAAGTTAAATAAATTACCTATCTTTGTTTCTGGTTTTTACACTAAAAATATCATTTACATAATTAAATAAGATTTGGATAAAAGTATTTGAAAGCAATTGATAGCTAAAATTATTAGAAAGTAATTGTTAATATTATTACTTTTTAACTTATTTTCTCTTTTACTAAATATAAATTCAATATATTGGAATGAAAATAAAATTCTAGGGGTTTCTTCAGTTAGACTTTTCTTGTTTTTTAATGAGATGGAAAAATAATGAATAAAATAAAGCTCATCTTTGAATTCCTAATTAAGAAATACACTGCTAACCGGCTTTGTAACCGCCCCCTTATCGCAATCCCGCCCTCCTCTTTCATTCATACCTTTATCTATTTAATTATACAAACACTGCACATCTACGCAGCTTTTTCCCTTTCCTTTCCAAAAATCTCCAATATGAGATCAAGACCTCGGTGAGCGCTTGGCGGAGTTCGCAATGTTTCCCAAAAGCATTGTGGTATTTGGTTGGCTTTTGGCGAATGCTTGTGGGATAAGATTTGGATAAAAAGTATTTGAAAGTAATTGATAGCTAAAATTATTAGAAAGTAATTGTTATTATTATTATTATTTAACTTATTTTCTTTTTTATTAAATATAAATTCAAAATATTGGAATGAAAATAAAATTCCAGGGGTTTCTTCAATTAGACTTTACTTGTTTTTTAATGAGATGCAAAAATAATGAATAAAATAAAGCTCATCTTTGAATTCCTAATTAAGAAATACACTGCTAACCGGCTTTGTAACCGCCCCCTTATCGCAATCCCGCCCTCTTCTTTCATTCATACCTTTATCTATTTAATCATACAAACACTGCACATCTACGCAGCTTTTTCCCTTTCCTTTCCAAAAATCTCCAATATGAGATCAAGACCTCGGTGAGCGCTTGGCGGAGTTCGCAATGTTTCCCAAAAGAATTGTGGTATTTGGTTGGCTTTTGGCGAATGCTTGTGGGATAAGATTTGGATAAAAAGTATTTGAATGTAATTGATAGCTAAAATTATTAGAAAGTAATTGTTATTATTATTATTATTTAACTTATTTTCTTTTTTATTAAATATAAATTCAAAATATTGGAATGAAAATAAAATTCCAGGGGTTTCTTCAATTAGACTTTACTTGTTTTTTAATGAGATGCAAAAATAATGAATAAAATAAAGCTCATCTTTGAATTCCTAATTAAGAAATACACTGCTAACCGGCTTTGTAACCGCCCCCTTATCGCAATCCCGCCCTCTTCTTTCATTCATACCTTTATCTATTTAATCATACAAACACTGCACATCTACGCAGCTTTTTCCCTTTCCTTTCCAAAAATCTCCAATATGAGATCAAGACCTCGGTGAGCGCTTGGCGGAGTTCGCAATGTTTCCCAAAAGCATTGTGGTATTTGGTTGGCTTTTGGCGAATGCTTGTGGGATAAGATTTGGATAAAAAGTATTTGAAAGTAATTGATAGCTAAAATTATTAGAAAGTAATTGTTATTATTATTATTATTTAACTTATTTTTTCTTTTATTAAATATAAATTCAAAATATTGGAATGAAAATAAAATTCTAGGGGTTTCTTCAATTAGACTTTACTTGTTTTTTAATGAGATGCAAAAATAATGAATAAAATAAAGCTCATCTTTGAATTCCTAATTAAGAAATACACTGCTAACCGGCTTTGTAACCGCCCCCTTATCGCAATCCCGCCCTCTTCTTTCATTCATACCTTTATCTATTTAATCATACAAACACTGCACATCTACGCAGCTTTTTCCCTTTCCTTTCCAAAAATCTCCAATATGAGATCAAGACCTCGGTGAGCGCTTGGCGGAGTTCGCAATGTTTCCCAAAAGCATTGTGGTATTTGGTTGGCTTTTGGCGAATGCTTGTGGGATAAGATTTGGATAAAAAGTATTTGAAAGTAATTGATAGCTAAAATTATTAGAAAGTAATTGTTATTATTATTATTATTTAACTTATTTTCTCTTTTATTAAATATAAATTCAAAATATTGGAATGAAAATAAAATTCTAGGGGTTTCTTCAATTAGACTTTACTTGTTTTTTAATGAGATGCAAAAATAATGAATAAAATAAAGCTCATCTTTGAATTCCTAATTAAGAAATACACTGCTAACTGGCTTTGTAACCGCCCCCTTATCGCAATCCCGCCCTCTTCTTTCATTCATACCTTTATCTATTTAATCATACAAACACTGCACATCTACGCAGCTTTTTCCCTTTCCTTTCCAAAAATCTCCAATATGAGATCAAGACCTCGGTGAGCGCTTGGCGGAGTTCGCAATGTTTCCCAAAAGCATTGTGGTATTTGGTTGGCTTTTGGCGAATGCTTGTGGGATAAGATTTGGATAAAAAGTATTTGAAAGTAATTGATAGCTAAAATTATTAGAAAGTAATTGTTATTATTATTATTATTTAACTTATTTTCTTTTTTATTAAATATAAATTCAAAATATTGGAATGAAAATAAAATTCTAGGGGTTTCTTCAATTAGACTTTACTTGTTTTTTAATGAGATGCAAAAATAATGAATAAAATAAAGCTCATCTTTGAATTCCTAATTAAGAAATACACTGCTAACCGGCTTTGTAACCGCCCCCTTATCGCAATCCCGCCCTCTTCTTTCATTCATACCTTTATCTATTTAATCATACAAACACTGCACATCTACGCAGCTTTTTCCCTTTCCTTTCCAAAAATCTCCAATATGAGATCAAGACCTCGGTGAGCGCTTGGCGGAGTTCGCAATGTTTCCCAAAAGCATTGTGGTATTTGGTTGGCTTTTGGCGAATGCTTGTGGGATAAGATTTGGATAAAAAGTATTTGAAAGTAATTGATAGCTAAAATTATTAGAAAGTAATTGTTATTATTATTATTATTTAACTTATTTTCTCTTTTATTAAATATAAATTCAAAATATTAGAATGAAAAGAAAATTCTAGGGGTTTCTTCAATTAGACTTTTCTTGTTTTTTTAATGAGATGCAAAAATAATGAATAAAACAAAGCTCTTTTTTGAATTCCTAAATAAGTACAGTGCTATCAAGACCTCTGTGAGCGCTGGGCGGAGTTCGCAATGTTTCCCACAAGCACTACGGTATTTGTTTGGCTTTTGGTGAATGCTTGTGGGATAAGATTTAGATAAAAGTATTTGAAAGTAATTGATTGCTAAAATTATTAGTAAATCTATTAAGTATAGCTAATCATGAAGCTGATTAGCTATAATCCATCGTGACGTTCGTTGACGTCAGAAATGCTACTGGTCCATTGTGGAAAAAGGAAGGAAAGAGATCTATTATAGCAGCAAGCAGACCCCGATTATCATTAAATGGGGTCCTGGGGAAGTATAAATTAAGGGGCCCCTTTCGAGTTATTACAACGTTATTCAAATAGAACTGATGGTCACTCATATATGTGTATGTATAATGCATAAACATATTTTTACACTTTGGATGTAAATAGAAGAAAATTCTTAACTCCATCAATTCTAAATTAAATACACCTTAATAATTAATGTACACCCTTTTTTTCCCCCTTAGTACAGAAAAAAACTCTTTTACATAACTTTAGAATTTTGTTATATTACTTTAAGATAATTTAATAACTTAAACATATAGTAGAGATGGAATTAGAAAAAGAAAGTAAATAACTTATGATTTAATATGTGGATTTGGTGGCACCTCTAGATCCGGGGCCCATGGGTAAAGTGTCGATTTGCCCATGTGGTAAAAAGGGCCTGCCAGCAAGGGACCACCCACAAATGATATCACGATTGAAAGGGGGACGGGGGTTCATGAAATTGTGACTGTTTGTGACAAAAGAGTGGAAGGGAATAAGAAGAAATGTGACATCACACATGTTGGTTAAAATAAAAACAATAACATTCTACATATTAAATTATGAAGTGTGTAGTTATTTTAAAATTTAAAAAAATTGTGTTCATAAAGATAAGATTTAAAACCAAATATGTTAAATTGTATTCAAATTCCAAAATATTACTGTTTTCAATTGCTCTTTCATACTAAACTTTATTACTATTCTATATTATTTATTTTTTTGTTGTAAATCTTTTGTTGTGAACCTTATTTTATACAAGATTAGTACACGAAACATTTTGATCGTTCAGCACATAAATGTCATTAAACACATAGTTAAAGTTCAAAAATAAAATTTAAAGTATGATCTAATATGTAGTACGGTAAAACCCCGATAATTCGGATTAATTGGGAGCAGACCCAATCCGAATTATCAAAAATCCGGATTATTCGGAGAATTAGAAAAAAAAAAGAAATAAAATAAAACATACTTACAGAAAATCACCTTTATGTTAAATTTATTGAATATTTACAGGCAGTAAAAATGTTTACTTTGAAATAAAACAGTTTGTAATTTTTGCTGTACTATGATATTTTATGACATTTCTAAGTGGTTTAAATAGAAAATTGGAATTGCCAAACTTAGTGATACATTGTTGTTGTTTTTTTGAAAGATAACATCAAAGAGTTTAAATAAGAAAGCTTAAGGTATTCTTCCAAAAAAAATTCCAAAAAAGTTTTTTTTTCTTTTCTTTCTTTCTTTCATTCTTTTTTTTTTTAATTTAGAATACGACTGTGAAACATGTTAATATTATAAAAATTAGCCAATCGCTTCTCAAAATTGAAAAAAAGAATTGACCAAACTGATCCGGATTATCCGGATTAACGGGGTCCGAATTAACGAGGTCCAAATTAGCGAGGTTCTACTGTACTTTATTTGAGCTGCAAGTATGTTTACGTAATATAGCGTGACATGTGACAAAATAAAATATTCTTAAACCCTAAAGCTCTCAATACATCTGTTTGATTTATTTAAATCCGAACTCCTACCTTTACATTTCAGTATATATATTTATTTTTTCTATTGTTTTAAATATTCTTAAATGGCTTTCTATATACTACTTTCATTTAAAAATATATATATTATTTTCAAACTGAATATAGTGCACCTCATTTGCTACGCTTCATGTGCAATTTCCAACTTGTTTAATATTTACCAACGTTGTTACGCGTGTTAAACACAATAATAACATTGGTAAATATTAAACTCACACCACTAAAATGTAGTAATTATTTCTAATGAATAATATATGTTTAATACTTTTACATTCCTGTTCGGCTCGGAATTTGAAATAACGAGTGAGCACCTGTACGGTGTTAAGTCTCCTCGTTTCATTCTTAAGAATATAATTTTATCTAAACATACTAGTGTATCGGTGTAGCTGTGCTTTCCATGGAGTTTTTATTTTTTACCGCTTGTCTGCGGAATTGGCGCTGGTATTTTAAAATTTACGAAGTGCAAGTGCTCGCACTGACGATGCAAAAGTCTGTTTAAACTGTTTGTTGCGTTTTAAGGATGGCGATTTTAAGTGATTTATTATCTTTAAATGATAAATGATAAATGTGCTAATTATTAATACATAATAAATATATTGCCTAAAGTACTGATGGTATTGTTATAATTTATTATTAAATATCAATATTGTATTAATGAATATATTACAATTAATATGTATTAATTATATAATATAATAATAATAACGATAATACTGCTATTAGCTATATATATTATAAAGTAAATATAAAATATTTTAATACAATAATATACAATTATATTTATTTATATATTTAAACATGATATATATTAAATAATATACCGTAAAGTATCGAAAATAAGCAACCTTAAGGAGGCAGGAAATTCTAAACATTTTGAGGAGAGTTTATAATTAGAACTTTTGTGAAAATAATAGGAAAATTGGCAGAGGATTTTTTTTTAAGGTGGGTGGGGAGGGTATGCTTGGATTTATGATATTTCGCAGTATTTTTATATTTTGCAAAATATAATAATTTCAAATTAATATTTTCTGGTTTTAAAATTTCTTTTCCTTAAAAGCAAAATAATTTCCATTAATAAGAATAATGAATTAATGAAACATATTTATATAGAATAATTAAATTAGATATTCGAAGAAAGGTGTATAAAAATTATAAAACTTAAACTCAATGTAAATAACTATTAAATCTTAATGCATAAAAATCAAGACAAATATTGATAGTAAAGTTCGAAAGGAGCATTCCTTTCAAAAGTCTTTTAGAGCGACTCGCAAATGCCATTCTGATACAGTGATATGTAAAGAGATGAGATAAAAATAATTTTGATATCTATTTAAACTTGCGTGCAACAATTAGAAGGAAAAAAATATTAATTTAACAAATTACAATGAATATTTGGAAAATGATATTTTCAAAGACTAAAATTTTTAGAGAATTATTATTAAATTCTATATTTAAATAAAGTATAATAATAAACAGCATTTTTATGATGATCATAACGAGTCATATATTATGTACAACATGCATTAATATTCCTAAACTAATAATAATAATAATAATAATAATAAATAGTTTATAGACATACAGCTTTAACTGTTTAAAATGTGAATTTTTATTGGATGAAGTTAATGAGACTCTGAACGCCTCATATTACGTACGACATGGATTAAACATTAATATTTTTTCATCCATCATAGACAAATTTAAATAAAATTTCAATTCAGTAGCAAAAAAAAAAAAAAAAAGAAAAAGAGAAAGAAATTAGTTTAAAATCTTTATCACAGTTAGTTTTCAAATTATTATTATTTTTTAAAGTTTTTATTACTTTTTTTTGTCATTGTGGCAACAAATGCATTTCATTTATGGACACTGAACATGGATCAATCAGAAAACGAATAAAATAAAAAAACAGAAGTATTCCATTTTTGGACATTAAACATGGACCAATCAGAAAACAAATTACATGCGAAATTCAACCAATAAGAATATTCAGATATACTTATACCTACATTTACACCCACAGTTTTTGAGGGATTGGAATAAACCCAGGAATTGCGGAGAAAGAACTTCGAATTTTGGGGAATATTAGAAATTTTGAAGGCAAACTAAAAAAGTCAGTTTTCAAATTGGAATTTTCATTTTAAGACATTTCATTCATAGTTCTGAGTAATTGTCTGAGCGAAGCGAAGTCTTATACTCAGAGTACGTAACGATATTAAAAGTCAAAAAAATTCTTTCGTCAAGGAAATCTCAAAAAGTACTTGTCGGATTTTGATTCTGTTTGTACCAGTAGGTACCTATGAAGGTAATCAGGTGAATGCACCATCTACGAAAAATTAGTTCCAAATAGTTTAAAAGTTGTATTTAAAAAACTGATAAAAAAGCACAATTTATTTGCATACGTCACAGAAATTTGGTGTGCGTCATTTTTCAGCGGCTGGATATTTTCGTAGATAACCGAATCAGGTTACATGGAGTAAATAGTTGTCTGAGAGAAGCGAAAGCTAATACACATAGTACGTAACGATATTAAAAGTCAACTTAAATTCTTTCGTCAAGCAAATCTGAAAAAATATATGTCGAATTGCGATTCTGATTGTACCAAACGGTACCTATGAGAGTAACCTAATGAATGCACCTACTTTCAAAAATTAGTTCCATATAGTTTAATATTTATGTTTAAAAAACTGATAAAAAAATCACAATTTATTTGCATACGTCACAGAAATTTTGTGTGCGTCACTTTTCACCGGATGGATGTTTCCGTTAGATTCCCAGATTTAAGGGAGACCCGTAAGAAAAAACCCAAAATTTTTATTATTGATTTTAAAGTAATGAATTTTGGTGTACTATTTAAGAATCTTCTTGTAAGGAATAATTAGCAAAAAAATTCACTTTTTATTAAAAAGTATATTTTTTATGGGGATTTTTATGATTTTTTTTGTCGAAAAATACACTTTTTAAAATTACTACTCCTCATTCAATTTTCAATATTTTGGTATTACTAAAATTTCTTAAATAGTGTTATAGTATATAGAAAAGAACTAAGGAGAGATATTTTTAATTTTCTATTTTAATCGGCTAAAAAAAATAAATAAATAAAAATACGCATGATAAATTTCCTTAAATTCGTTATAATTTTCATGTTTACCAATTTATGTAAAATTTTCAGAAATAGTTAAAAAAAATATCTCTCCTTACTTTTGTTGCAAATTTTTTTAAGATTCTGAAAACATAAACACTTTGTTTCTAAATCCTTTTACCACTGAGCTTTAGTACTTTGAACTTAGACAAAATATGAAAAAAGTCATTCTCAGGAAAACACGTTTTAAATGGCCGCTAGTCCTTTAAACTCTATAGTGAGTACAATTTTAAAAGCTCATTTTCTACCAGTTCCAAGTTTCCCCGAGTTCTAAAATTTTGCATGGATATTCGCAAATATGTATTTCATCGTTTTCTGAGGAAAAAAAAAAAAAAATTTTTTTTGAACTTTTGATGATTTTTGGCCGAAAATGGGATACGGGTCTCCTTTAAGCACATGGAGCAAGGAAAATACGCAAAGAATTTCAAAGTACTATAAATTATACTTAAACTTAAGAAACAAACTGTAAAATAATTTTGTTGTTGCTGTAAATTTAAAATAAAAAAGCCTTAATTTTTAGTAACTTAGTATTTGAGTTTTTGTGATATTCTTTATAATAGCACTTTATAATTGTCATTAGCATCTTTTATATTTCGCACATGCAAATTGGAAACAATTTTGCCGTATTTAAATAAAATATTGGTACTACTTGGTTATCTCGTTGATCAGTTTCGCCAAATTATTCATATTGACAAAATTTTTATTACAAATTACGAGAGAAGAAATAAATTAATGAAACATTGATAAAAATACAAATAAAAAGTGGGATAAAAAATTACTTCATGATATTTTAAACACATGTATCGTATTTAATGCGATTGAATGCGAGATTCACGATCATTCATTATTGGCATTTTATCTTATTGTTTGGCGATACTTTTTTGTTCGACGAGATGATCAAGTAATACCAAAAAAAAAAAAAAAAAAAAAAGGAAAAGAAAAGAAAGAAAGAAAGAAACGATAGTTGAAGCGACGAATTAACAGTTAAAAATAATAAACATAATAATAAATGCAATAAAAAAATATAAATATCGCAATAAATCGTAAATCCTAAAATACATAAGTATTTTAGGGATATTCAATAACAACGTTTTCACAAATTTGAAGGGGAAAAAATCGCGCTAAAGTGTAGATTATATTTTTACTCATAAATATGACATCTGTGCCATATTTATGAGTAAAAATAAACATAAACGATCATCAGGTTTAAAATCTCAATTTCTGAAGTCCAAACTGGACCATGATTAATAAAAACGCCAAGGTAAAGGTATTAGAAAAGTACCATGAAATTAAGGCAGAGATATCATATACGCATCCGGTTTGGCGCAATTTTCGCGAAAATCATTTTTAAATTAATTTCTATTATTTTAAAAAGGAAGTAACAATTAAAAAAAACAAGATTAAATCCAGATTAAATGAATATAGAAAAAAATAAATAAAATACAATTTATTAATAAACAAACAACAATAGCCCGGTTACCATGCAATGTAAATAACGATATTTTGGCGCCAATTACATAAAAAGTGTATCATATCCTGTTCTAAATTTTTTGGCGAACTTTTCCTTTTTGTCATTAAATGAATTGATGTGGTGGCGATCTTCAGCTTGTGAGGTTGCTTTTTTTACACCTTCTAACAAAACTGAAAAGTGTTTATGCATTCGGTTTGTCTATCCGTCTGTCCAGGCTCTAACATCTGTAAATATACACCGATTTATATGCAATTGGTAAACCTTATTTAAAGTCCCCTAGGCATGTTTGGTATTGTATATGAAGTATGTGGGATTAATAGTTTATCTACAGGGACACTCAAAAGAATTTCATTACATTATGATTGGGGGAAGTCCTTGGCAGAGTATTTTAATGAAATTACGCTATTGCAAATGTGTGAAACTTATATAAACCACTGAATTCCATTACGATTATGTTATAACAGGGCATTCATAGCATTTATAATCCAATTACAGGGACGCACAAAAGAAATCGGTTACAATACTGTCCTTGAGCAACAATTTCTGGAAATGCGTTTTCAATTTCTGCATGCGCTTTTAAATTTAACGGTTTTTTAGGTGTGTCCCTAATTAATATAAACATTTAGAACCTATAGTCGTCGTCTTATCCGTCTGTCTGTCTGTCCGCATATAACAGCGCAAAAACTACGCAACTGAATCGTTTGAAATTTTAAATATCTATTTGATGCCGAATTTTGTTGACTCATTGCAAATTTTAATAAAATCGGTTAAATAGTTCGAATACAGGGACAGTCAAGAGAATTCCGTTACATTACGGCCGATGGGATGAAATAGTTCTAAGTACTTTTTAATGATGTTGAACCCGTAGAAACATAATGAAATTAATATGCATTTATGAAGAGCACTAGAATATATTATATTTTCTAGAACATGCCGCGCAAAAAATATTTATTTTCATTTACACGTCACCACAAAAGAATTCCATTACAAATTAGTATGGGGGGAGGGACATTAACTTTTCAACTTTACTAATCTAGGGATTTTATCATAGAAGTCATTTTCTCAATTTCACTAGCAGGTCTTTTAAATAATAATTTTTTCGGGAAAAACTGCATAATCGAGTTCACATTGGCGTATTTGAGCCAGCATGTTATACTGAAAAAATATGTTCAGATTTGTAAATCACTTGTAATGACATTTGACGGCTCAAAGCTTATGCAGACGAGATATTCAGATTTCGTTCGTACCTTATAGTACAGACATTGCCAACAGTGGAATAATCATAAAAAAGCAGAATATACGCTCTAATCAGAGAATATACGCTCAAGTTAGAGAATATACCCTAAAATGTATATACTGCTGCTTTTTGAGAAAGAGGGGGTATGCAGTGGTTCTTAAAAAATCCAGAAAGTATACGGTGTATACCTCTGTAGTGGCGAAAGTATACCTCTGTAAACTCTCTACCACATTCATGATTGCCAATACGTTTTATTTTATGCATGTTAAACGAAAAACAACTCATTTTCATGAGAATGAGTTTGAAAAGAAAACAAAACAGCGTGTGTAGTGGGCAGCAGGCACGACTCATTTAATTCAGATTGAGTATATCTGGAACACACTGGAAAGGACACAATGTATTCCTTTGTTGGCATTTTCGAGATTTTTATATATCATCTTTTAAAGAGAGAATACCCTACATTTTTATCGAAAACCTTATCTCATGCATATAAATTAGATGTAGACATTATATTATTACATATATTAACTATTTTGTTCAAACTATTTAAGGGCATCACACACCATATAAAAAATTATCTCATTCTACTTAACCATCGGAATTTCCGCCACTTTTAGGTACTAAAATTGGTGTGTATATTCTTGACGTCATTTCAAAGAGTTCAAATTCCTGTACAAGATGTTTTAATGCTTTATTATCTGTATTACTTTTAATGTATTGCGTACTTCGAATTTCATACCCATGCATGGCTGTTTTATATAGTTTGACTTCCATTTTTTTAATCGTGTATAGGAATTTTTATGTAATATTTTGCAACTGTACGATTCACTTTGCTATTTTTTATCATTTCAATTTGTGACCATATATAATCAATTAAAAATAGCATCTTTAAAAAAAAAAAAAAAAAAAAAAAAAATATTATTATTAAAAATCTGTTCTAAGCAATATCGCTCAGACTAATCCCTCTGAGGGAAGTCCTAGTTTAAGTATTAATTAGCAAAACTTATGAATTAGCACTTAGCAACTTTTTAAATTTCCTAGTAATTCAAGAGCAACAATTGTGACAACAACAATTGTGTAACAATTGTGACTGAATTAATGAAGATTTTAATTATTCTCTTGAAAATTAAAATTGTTTTATTTCTGTTATCTGCATATCTATCATAATGGTAGTTTCTATACTAATTTCTTTTGGCTTTTTGTTTGTTTGTTTGTTTGAAAACATTAATTTTTTTTTTTATGTAGAATCTAAGAACAGATCTGTTTACATTTATCATTATTATTGTAATTTCCTTTTCTAATGCTTTCCATGAGGCATCGAATTTTACTGATTTTTGATTGACTATGATCACTGTATATTTATGTTGAAACATTTAACTGTAATCTTATTTAAAATAAGAGATATTTTGTTTGTTTTAAAAAATGAAAAACTCAAACTGTGTTTCAATTTTTCTATCTCAACTACCTGCCACACATAAATTTACGCTTGTTTATATCAATTTCAATATTTGAGGTGCAAATTTTACGACTACTAGAATTAAAAGAAATTGTACTTAAGACGAAATTAAATTCGAGTACATTAATATGTTCTTGCAGTAAGTTAAACCTTTTAAATACTTCATATTCCTTGCAACAATTATCTAACAAGGAAGGTCTTCATACTAGGCATACTCAGATTTTTTTGAAAAAAATACTATTTAAGCACTCATATATGTAATAAACGATCAGTGAAAATTAGCGGCGGAATTCCATTAGAAAACATGTAAAAAAATAAAATACTTTCGAATATTTGGAGGTAAAAGACGAAAGTGTCTCACGATTTGGCGAGCAGCACTTTTCCCCGCCAAAAGCAAACGATTTTAATGCAACTGAAAACTTTTGGATTTTTAGAATCCGTGTAAATGGTATTTTATGAATTTAAACATAAACGATGAGAGGGTTTAATATATTATTTACACACACACACACACACACACATATATATATATATATATATATATATACATATATAATTGCACACACACACACACATATATATATATATATATACTCTAATAGCATGCATGGTCACAGTGACGTCACTGTGAGTCCCTTTGGTCACATCACATCTGTGACCAAAATGCCACCACTCGGTGACGTCACATTGTGACTGAGATGTGACTTTCTTAAAAATCTTTAGAAATTTATAAATATCCTTCAAAACATGTTATTTACTTTTAAAAACATGTTTCTGGCAATTTAAATATCGTCTTTTTTGTCACAGTTTCGTCACAATGTTAATGTCAAATTAGTCACAAATGACACATTTTTCACAAATTCGTCACATTGTGACCAATTTGTGAAACGTCACAAAATACTTCTCATTTTAGTCACTGTGACTTCACATCGACGTCACGTGACGTCACTACTCAACTACAATGCTCAACTGGACTTTGAACTTGAAACAATTTTAATTACCGTATTTACTCGTGTATAAGGCGCACTTTTTTCCCCAAAAAATTAGGGCAAAACTCCTGGGTGCGCCTTATACACTGAATAATTTTTTATTGTTGGATGCAGTCGAACGATATACATATGAATCAAGAAATTATTCAAAGAAGATATTAAAATTCAGAAAATGTTACTTAATTGAAATATTACTGCATACTTATTTCATTCCTTGCTGTTTTTTATACAAAAGAGCTAGTGACATTATCTAAACGTTAATTAGCAATTCTCTTTAACGTTACACATTCCTATTTCCCGTCATTCTCTTACAACCCGAATTCTAAAAATGCAATTTCGTCTTGTTTTCTGGTCTGGTGTAATGTTTGTTTCGACTTTATTTTTCTTCTGAAAAACTTTTGGTCATTCTTCATTAGCGTATCAAATTTATGATGCGCCTTATATACGAGATTTTAAGAAATCGTCATTTTTACTTGTAAAGTAGGGGTGCGCCTTATACACGCGTGCGCCCTATGCACGAGTAAATACGGTAATATAAATTTGAATTTAGTTTTAAATCTCAAATTTTGATGGTTAAATTTGAATGTAAATACATATAAATATCAATATAACGAAATTATACTTAAAACAAACTAAAGATGACAAAGCCAAAGATATTTAATTTATCTAAACAAGTTCAACATGAAACTTTTTTCTTTTAAAATGCATTTGACAGAAAAAACCATTTTTTGAAATTGTTTTTCTTCGCCAACCGATGATAAATCGCCAAATAACGAAATTTTCATTATTTTTTTACGGACAGGGTTCAGAGGTTCCGCCGAAATTTTATTTTATAAATGTATATATCCTCAAGGGAAGAACATTTTGTAATTTTTTCAGATTTTTTGGAGTATGCCCGTATGGAGACCTTCCTTGTAAGATGAATAATTAAAACTTGCCCGTTGAACAAGGACTAATCTAAATAGATGGGGTTTTATATATTTTTTCACAGAAATGCAATTTTTTAAAATTGATATTTTTAAAATGTCAAAAAATATTTCGATGTTTAAAATTTTTAAAATGCTTCCGGAAAATATCGAAATTTCTCCCCCAAAACCCCGGTATGTTCCCGGGAAAAATGTGCTTTTTTTCGAGCCTTTGCAACCCTATATCTGAAGTATCCTGCTGATACTGTACTATCCTGCACAGATAAGTATATTGCAGATTTTCATCTTGGAGAGAAAATCCTGAACTTTGTTTGGTTGGTCGCGGTTTTGATTATGTAACAATCGTTAAGTTGACATATTTTGTCAGAATATTGAAACTTTAACTATAAACAAGTACCCTATATAGACATAAATGGCTGGACACTTTCAATTTTCAACATTTTGTCTAATATTTCAAAATATATTAATCAGATTCTTCTGGAACTTCAGGATTATGAAGAATATGTTTGATTTCATATTTATCAACAGAAATTTGATAAGGGGGACTACTAGAGGGCCGATAAAATATGAAAGAAAAATAATAATATTTAGGATCATCCTGTACATTAAAACGCACGAAATGATCTATCACTTAAGAATGGAAATATGTGGATACTGTAAAACATGGCCACTAATTTGTGTCAGAATAAACGCATATTCAGGAAAATAAGCAATTTTTTTGAAAAGTTAACAAAAATTCTGCGGTATTTTTATTTTATATCAAGCAGCATTTTCAACTAAATTTAACGGCAGTTTCAGAAAGATTGACAAAATGTAGTAGGAGCTACAAAGTGCAATTGGAATAAAAATATATTAAACATTTTATGAAATATGAGTAGTTGTATAATATAATGTTTATCTGCGCGTGCGCAAACGATAATAACGATCTTTTAACATAATTTAATAGTCAACAATTTGGATCAACTCATAAAAAAATCCAATTGAATGTCGTGAAAATTCAGAAAGATATCGCGGTAGAAATGAGTGATTTATATCTCGCTCTAAAGGCAGTTGAATGATAAGGGATGTTACAGAAATTGCCAATTTAAATTTAATTTTTTTTATTTTTAACACTTTTCAACAAAGTTCAAAAGTGTTTATGCTTTCGGTTTGTCTGACCGTCTGTCAGCGCTCTATCTTTCGTACACATATTCGGATTGCCACGAAATTTTTGGACGTTATTAATGTTTACTCTAGCACGAATCTTATTGAAAATGAAGTTTCTACCATGATTAATTTATTTACAGGGACAGTCAAAATTTTCCATTATATTACGGTCTATACAGAAAAATCGTTTCAAATGAATTTTAAAGATATTACACCCAGTCACACATATTCAAATTTATATGCGTCTACGTAATGCACTAAAATATGCATTCAGTAAAATATGCAGTGAAAAGAAAAGTTATTAATTTACAGGGCCACACAAAAGAGTCCTATTACGTAATAATAAAGGGGAGATTGTTTGCGACATATTTTATTCATAGTAAACGATTCGATGTATAATCGAATTGATATATGTTGCTGAGGCTTAATATGAGTTATTTCAGGCATAATACGGAAGGTATAGCATTTACAGGGACACACAAAAGATTTCAAATAGTATATTCTATCCGAAGTCCTGTATATTATAGATGATGGCTGTTGGATGGATGAAGTGCAATTATGATATGAGGTTTTAAGTTTCATGAAATGTATGCATATTATATGATGAGTATGAATGCTAGTACTTACGTAAATTAGATATACGGGGTTACACAAAAGATTTCGGAAAGGTTACTGAATATTAGCGTAATTTACTGAAAAGTGGTTCTTAAAGAACTTATGCATTTTTGCATTGAATTGCATTCAGTTTACTGAAAAATAAGAGTAGAATATAGATAAAACGATATACAGGGTCACGCAAGGAACTGGATACATGGTTGCTTTTGGATAATAATTTCTGGATGCGATTTGAGAAGTTTAAAGAGCCTTTTCATTTAAACTAAATTTAGCAAAATATTTTCGAGGATTAAAGGTACAAGGTATACTATAGGACTGAACATAATTATTCAAGTATGTTTCCAAGTAGGTATGTTCATTAGTAGAAATTGCTGAAAGGAAAATTTCAATCAGTTTGGCGTTCAATTAGTTGTTCTTGCTAAATTAAATTTTCCGATTATATAGTCTATACATCTACCGACAGATTCAATACAGGGCTGTTCAAAAGTATTCGAATACATATTTGGCAATGAATAGTAATACCTAATTTTCCTGGATAACGAAGTTTTGTTACAGATTTCAAGAAGTGTTGGAAAGTATTTCATAATCCATGCTCAACGCATGATTTTTCTTACTTGTTTAATTAATGTTTTAGTTCTTCTTTCATAACTACCAGAATGAAGCTATTGAATAATAAAAAGAAGTTTCAAAATCGTAACATTTGCTTCATATCTTCTTAATGATATTTATTAAATGAAAGGAAATTCAGTTAATAAAAAAAGGATAATTTGGGGAATATGTTTTATAATTCAGCTGCTTGTAGAGGGAACTAAAAATGAGCTCACTTCTATTTGCGATATCAGTCTGGATTTTCCTAATATTAGACTGGATTTTTTTATAAGATACTCTATAGAACTACATATTTAATTATATATAAAGACTGTTGTTATCTTTCGCGCATGCGCACAAAAGATTTGTTTTATACAACTACTCATATTTCATAAAATATTTGATATATTTATATTACAATTGCACTACATTGTTTCTACTACATTTTGCCAATATTTCTAGAACTAGCGTTACATTTGGTTGAAGATCTTGTTAGACATAAGCTAAAAACATGCCAGAATTTTTTGAACTATTAAAAAAACCCTAGTAGTATAGTAATGACAGTTCCATGCCACCGGGTGCAGGGTGCTGACCTCTAAGAGGGGTTGAAGGTCATCGGGTGTTCGAGCTGTAAGAGGGGGGTGGGGTGAAGGTCATCGGGCGTCACGCAAGGTTAAGATGACGTCATCTTAGAGGATGAGTGTGTTTTAGATAAGAATTTTTTTTTTTAAATTTTAAGCGGGAATTTTAGGGAGTTAGAAATTTTTTTTGGTGTACTATAGTACGATGATTTTTTTTAATTTTAATGCGGGGACTTTAAAATTTTCGGTGCACTTTAGTTTTAGATAAGAATTTTTTTTAATTTTAAGCGGGAATTTTAGGGAGTTAGAATTTTTTTTCGGCATACTATAGTACGATGATTTTTTTAAATTTTAATGCGGGGACTTTAAAATTTTCGGCGTGTTACAGTACGTGGGGTATGTTTTTCGATTAAATTTTGCTGTTGTTCATTTAAAAAGGTAATTAAAAAGTAATTAAAAATAAGGAATGAAGAGACTTTTTTTTTTTTCACCGTGTTCTTTGATGAGGGGTTAAGCGGGTATTTCGGGACACAGAATGTTTTTTTTTTTTTGTACTGTTGTACGAGTGGTTTTTAATTTTAATGTGGCGACTTAAAAATTTTCGGTGAACTTTAGTTTAAGGATCTATTTTTTCGATTTTAAGCCGAAATTTTGGGTAGATTGATTTTTTTTTTTTTCACCGTGTTTTAAATAAGGGGTTAAGCGGATATTTTGGGTGGCATAGAATATTTTTTTCTGTACTATTGTACGAGTGGTTTTTAATTTTAATGTGGCAACTTAAAAATTTTCAGTTTGGTGTAATTTAAGAGTTTATTTTTTTGATTTTAAGCATAAATTTTGGGGAGTTTGATTTTTTTTTATTTCCACTGTACTCTTACATGATGAGTTAAGCGGATATTTTGGGGGAAATTATTATTTTAGCCTAATCATACGCGAAGGATATATTTTTTTTTTTCGGGGGTTGCTATTTTAATAAAGAACTAATTAAGAAGGGTTCATTCATGGTGAATTAATGAATTATTTTTTTTTTGGGGAGTAATTTTCTTAAGATTGAATTATTTTTTCATTTTTTGGAGTTTTAAGCGGATATTAATGTTTAATAGGGGGACTTTAATTTTTTTGCAATGAAATTGACGCGCGCTCGTCAATCTAACCGTTCGGAGTTTGTAATTTTCTTCGAATCATGTGTGCATTTTGGTTTAGAATATCTTAGAAAGACTTCCACCACGTTTATATCTATCCAATATCATAAATAACACATGCTGGTAATGGGAATTTGGGAATAACAATTTTAAATATTTATTGAATGAAGGAACTTTAAAATTATTTCGAGTACTATTTTTAGTCAACTATGTTATACACTTGATATTTTAGAATAGTTAAAAAATAACTTTAAAATTTGAATGAAAAAATATGTTTCAAAATGGGATTTTACGTGCTAGCATTGAATCGCACTTGTCGCCCTAACGGTTTAGAATATGTGGTTTCCTTCGAACCTTGGTGAAAATTTAATTGAATTGATTATTATTATTATTTTGTATGTGTTGTATATATGTGTGCGTATGTATGTTTGTGTGTTGTATGCATGTATGTGTGTGAATATATGTTTGTGTGTTGTATGCATGTGCGTGTGTTGTATGTATGTACGTATGTATGTGTGTTGTATGCATGTATTTGTTGTATGTATGTGCGTGTAATTTTTTGTCGATAGGTGTGATCTTTAGCTGAAAGTGACCTAGGGTCAAAACTTTTACCCAGGAATCGCCACGGGGAGGCAGATCACTTGATTCCCGTATTACACACATTCACATACATTATTTCGAGCGATATTTTTAGTGAAACATAATATGCAAATGAATTTGTAAAATAATTAAAAAATAACTTTAAAATTTAAATGAAAGAATGTTTTAAAATGTAATTTTACATACTAACATTTAATCGCGCTCGTTGGTTTTTACTGTTTGGAGTCTGTCATTTTCCTTTAACCTTGGAAAACCTTGCGTCAATAATGATATTTCAGAAAGACCCTCACTTTGGGTACTCTTTTAAACTAATATTTGTAATGAGATGTGTTCGCGCGCGTCGGCCTAACTGTTTGGAGTATCAACATAAAATCAACAAATTAATACAAAATATTTCACACAATAAAAAACGAAATATTAAAATCGCCAACTCAAAATGAAATCTCATGCAATTAGAATAAAAACATTAAAAAAAATCGCCAAATTAAAAGATTATTCTTATCTCACAATAAATATTCTGAAAGACCTATTCAAAAATTCTAGATGAGATTAAAGTTTTTATTCAAAATTCAAATAAAACTTCTTAAGTTTTGACATGTCACTAAAAATTTAAAGCAAACATTTTTTCAAAGTATAATTATCAAAGATTAATTTTTCTAATAATTAACTCGTGTAAAGATAGTTCAAAGTGCAATGATTCACCATTTGCCTTTTAAATCTTAGAACATATTATCTGTGGTATAATCATCACGTTATCTAAAAAATATAAATAAATATTAGTAGTTTTAAAATAATTTTTTTTCGAATGGGTAGTTTGATAAATTAATAACATTAGAATTTTTTGGATAAAAAAAAATAATAATAATAATAACGATTGAGAAACTAACCATTCGAAAAAAAATTATTTTAAAACTACTAATATTTATTTATATTTTTTAGATAACGTGATGATTATACCACAGATAATATGTTCTAAGATTTAAAAGGCAAATGGTGAATCATTGCACTTTGAACTATCTTTACACGAGTTAATTATTAGAAAAATTAATCTTTGATAATTATGCTTTGAAAAAATGTTTGCTTTAAATTTTTAGTGACATGTCAAAACTTAAGAAGTTTTATTTGAATTTTGAATAAAAACTTTAATCTCATCTAGAATTTTTGAATAGGTCTTTCAGAATATTTATTGTGAGATAAGAATAATCTTTTAATTTGGCGATTTTTTTTAATGTTTTTATTCTAATTGCATGAGATTTCATTTTGAGTTGGCGATTTTAATATTTCGTTTTTTATTGTGTGAAATATTTTGTATTAATTTGTTGATTTTATGTTGATACTCCAAACAGTTAGGCCGACGCGCGCGAACACATCTCATTACAAATATTAGTTTAAAAGAGTACCCAAAGTGAGGGTCTTTCTGAAATATCATTATTGACGCAAGGTTTTCCAAGGTTAAAGGAAAATGACAGACTCCAAACAGTAAAAACCAACGAGCGCGATTAAATGTTAGTATGTAAAATTACATTTTAAAACATTCTTTCATTTAAATTTTAAAGTTATTTTTTTAATTATTTTACAAATTCATTTGCATATTATGTTTCACTAAAAATATCGCTCGAAATAATGTATGTGAATGTGTGTAATACAGGAATCAAGTGATCTGCCTCCCCGTGGCGATTCCTGGGTAAAAGTTTGACCCTAGGTCACTTTCAGCTAAAGATCACACCTATCGACAAAAAATTACACGCACATACATACAACAAATACATGCATACAACACACATACATACGTACATACATACAACACACGCACATGCATACAACACACAAACATATATTCACACACATACATGCATACAACACACAAACATACATACGCACACATATATACAACACATACAAAATAATAATAATAATCAATTCAATTAAATTTTCACCAAGGTTCGAAGGAAACCACATATTCTAAACCGTTAGGGCGACAAGTGCGATTCAATGCTAGCACGTAAAATCCCATTTTGAAACATATTTTTTCATTCAAATTTTAAAGTTATTTTTTAACTATTCTAAAATATCAAGTGTATAACATAGTTGACTAAAAATAGTACTCGAAATAATTTTAAAGTTCCTTCATTCAATAAATATTTAAAATTGTTATTCCCAAATTCCCATTACCAGCATGTGTTATTTATGATATTGGATAGATATAAACGTGGTGGAAGTCTTTCTAAGATATTCTAAACCAAAATGCACACATGATTCGAAGAAAATTACAAACTCCGAACGGTTCCCCGAACGGTTAGATTGACGAGCGCGCGTCAATTTCATTGCAAAAAAATTAAAGTCCCCCTATTAAACATTAATATCCGCTTAAAACTCCAAAAAATGAAAAAATAATTCAATCTTAACAAAATTACTCCCCCCCCAAAAAAAAAATTCATTAATTCACCATGAATGAACCCTTCTTAATTAGTTCTTTATTAAAATAGCAACCCCCGAAAAAAAAATATATCCTTCGCGTATGATTAGGCTAAAATAATAATTTCCCCCAAAATATCCGCTTAACTCATCATGTAAGAGTACAGTTGAAAAAAAAAAAAAAAATCAAACTCCCCAAAATTTCTGCTTAAAATCAAAAAAATAAACTCTTAAATTACACCAAACTGAAAATTTTTAAGTTGCCACATTAAAATTAAAAACCACTCGTACAATAGTACAGAAAAAAATATTCTATGCCACCCAAAATATCCGCTTAACCCCTTATTTAAAACACGGTGAAAAAAAAAAAAATCAATCTACCCAAAATTTCGGCTTAAAATCGAAAAAATAGATCCTTAAACTAAAGTTCACCGAAAAATTTTAAGTCGCCACATTAAAATTAAAAACCAACAGTACAAAAAAAAAAAAAAATTCTGTGTTCCGAAATACCCGCTTAACCCCTCATCAAAGAACACGGTGAAAAAAAAAAGTCTCTTCATTCCTTATTTTTAATTACTTTTTAATTACCTTTTTAAATGAACAACAGCAAAATTTAATCGAAAAACATACCCCACGTACTGTAACACGCCGAAAATTTTAATGTCCCCGCATTAAAATTTAAAAAAATCATCGTACTATAGTATGCCGAAAAAAAAATTCTAACTCCCTAAAATTCCCGCTTAAAATTAAAAAAAATTCTTATCTAAAACTAAAGTGCACCGAAAATTTTAAAGTCCCCGCATTAAAATTAAAAAAAATCATCGTACTATAGTACACCAAAAAAAAATTCTAACTCCCTAAAATTCCCGCTTAAAATTAAAAAAAAAAAATTCTTATCTAAAACACACTCATCCTCTAAGATGACGTCATCTTAACCTTGCGTGACGCCCGATGACCTTCATCCCACCCCCCTCTTACAGCTCGAACACCCGATGACCTTCAACCCCTCTTAGAGGTCAGCACCCTGCACCCGGTGGCATGGAACTGTCATTACTATACTACTTACAATCTAATAAAAGATAACAGTTGTGTCAGTACCAGTTGAATAGAATTGTATTTATTTAGCAAATAATTAATTAAGGTAAAGCAATTTATCTAATATAAAAAAAGGTAATTAATATTTTAACATAAATTTATCTGATAAATTTCTCAGTTAAAGTTTTGATTAAGCATCCGGATTTTGTAGATTGGATGTTATGTTTTATCCATTACTAACAGAACTATTAAAAATTTGTCTGGCTCAGAATGTAACCAGTGTTTCTTCGATGTTACCTACCTAATGATGAGGTATACATGATTCAGTGAAGGTTATGTAATTTACTATAGCCACTTAAAGAAATGCGTTTGTTCTTCGGTCAATTGCTTAAAATTTGGTTTCGGTAATATATGAACCTTTCTTTGAGAAAAATAGACTAAACCTATTGTCGCCCAGTAAAAATTCCTTAAAATATGCTCTAGCGTATCAATTTTACTATGTTCGAAAGAGTGTAACACCATTAAAAATCACTGGAAACCATTTTTTCCCAATTGCCGTCATGTAACGGAATAGTTTTGATTGCCCCTGTCATTAAATTGCGTTCAATTTTAATAAAATTTGAAATGACTCGACAAAATTATGCAACAATTATATTTTTTAAATTTCAAATGACTTGGTTGACTAATTCTTGCTCTGTTACATGCGGACAGACGGACGGACTGAATGACGGCTATATGTGATGCTACTTATTTACATATTTACGAACGAATCTAAAAAGAGGTGTAATCGGCAGCTTACCCAGACAAAATAAAAAATACTGGACTGAATCATAACACTTTGCGTAGTTCAATTGCATTATTCAATTTTAGTGTTGTGGGTTTAATATTTATCAACGTTTTATCGAATATTAAACACATTAATAATGTTGATACATATTAAACCCACACCACTAAAATTGAAAAATCATTTAGTAGTGAAAAATATGTGTTTAATTTACTTGGCCCGACTACATGGTTAAAATTTTAAAATAACGGGTGAGCACCTGTACGGTGTTAAGTCTCCTCGTTTCATTCTTGAAAATATAGTTTTATATAAACATGCGAGCGTATCGGTGTATCTTTGCTTTCTATGAAGATTTTTCTCCTACCGTTTGGTTGCGAAATTGGCGCTCGTTATTTAAAGTTGCGGCATTTAAGACGAAGTGCAAGTGCACTGGCGATGCAAAAGTCTGTTTAAACTGTTTGATGATGTCGATTTTTATGTGGGCAGATTTTAAATGATTTATTATCTTTAAATGATAAATATAAATAGTATAATATAATATAATTATTAATGCATAATTAATATATTGCCTAAAACTACTGATGATATTTTTATAATCTTTTATTAATTATCAGTATTATATTAATGTATTACATTTAATTTAAAATTAATGTGTATTATATTAGATTAATTTTAAACACGATTATTCAATAGGTAAATTAATTATAACAGATGTAAATAACCCATTTTTAATTTTGGGGTGAAAAAGGTCCGGGCCAGGATTCGAACCAGGGATGTACTGGCTGAAGCCGCCAATGTTCTTCCAAATGAGCCATCCCGGACACGAACGCTGGAGGACTATTTCACCCAATTAACCTCAACGATCATTTATCTGGTCTGATACTGGACCAGCTCGACAGAACAAATCGATATTGATCTTCGATTTGTTCTGAAATATTTCACCGTTTTTCGACACGTTTCACAGTGGGGCAAAAACCCAAAAAGCTGGCCAAAAGTCGAAAAATGAAGTTACGATTTAGGGAATTTCGATTGTACAGTTGGCTAGAATAATATTTGGAGAGTCAGAATCTGTATTTAAAAAAAGATTTTTGCTTTGCCCTTACAAGCAGCATCATTTCAAAAATGATGCTTGAAGGAGTATCATTTAGAGAGAACAAAAACAGCAAAACAACAGTTCCTCTAAACGCGTGCTACATTTTATAATATTATCCGATTTTAATGATTTGAAATGGATTCACACTATGATAGTATGTACTTTATTTGCATGTATTACAAAAATTATATTAAGCACGTAAAAATTAATAAATTCATTGTCATTTTTGATAAAAAATTTTAGAATGTTTTTTATTTTTTTGCTTTTAAACATCAAAAAGTTTAAATGTTCCACAGTGTTCCGCAACGAAATTTAATGGAAATAATAACTTGGGCTATTGTCTAGTGATTCATAAAAAACCAGCTGCCTAAAACTGCCTTTCTGCATTTCACGCATATTTTAGTAACCACATGTAAAAATGCCACTTTTTTGGCCGCCTCAAAAATTTTGAAATTGACTACTTTTCACATAATTTAGCTGATAAATATTTTTCAAATTTTTGAATTGTTCAATTTTATAATAGTTTATTTCCTATTATATTGTAAATAAGTACTATAATCATAAGATTACATTAATTTGATAAGTAAGCTTAGTAATGAAAAAATGAAAATAATTCTCTATTACTGATCCGGTAGAATAACATTTTCTTATCTTTATAGGTAGTAATTTTGTTTGTTATATTATAATTAGAAGATTTATTTTGTCAATGGCTATATTTGCTAGATCAAACTACTGAGCGTATTTCATTAATGCGAGTAAAAATCATTTTGAATATCACTTTCGCTTATATTAGTAATTTGGATTTGATTTGCAAGTGAGGATGTGATGGCACATCTAGTCTGAGTACATTTAAACAAATATTTAGCTATGAAGATGGCATTATGTCTAATATATTTTTCTGTTCTTCCGTGCTATTAGAATACATAAATATTGCGAGTAATTCATGAATCTTCAATTTGAAAATATCGAGATCTTCATTTCACTGATTTTATCGGGCCAATCAAGATCCATTTTTCTTTTTCAAGAAATACGGAAGCAACTGTCAGTAAATGGGATTGCATTAAATACTAGCAGAATAAACTTATTTCGTTTAATGCAATCATTGATACAGAAGAAAAAGTCGTAAAAAACGAATTATTGTAATACTCAAAGTTGCTACCTATGTCAGACAACATCAAAACAGCATCTTACCGATCTGACATTTTTTATTAAAAGTAGATTGAGATAATTTAGAATTCAGAATATCTAAGTTACATGCAAAGATGTTTAGAGAGGCCTTACACCTGGCAAACAACTGGATATAAAAAATGAAAAGCTCGTACTCTGCATGAAAAGAAGAACACTGAAATTGCAAAATAAAATATGCTAAAAATATTTCGTTTACAATCAAGACTTCTCGTCGAGAAACTAAATCCCAGATTTGGAAGCACAAATGATGGAAATACAATTCAACGATTCTTTGAAAACGTAACTATTTGTGTTTCTAAACGAGCATATACGAAGATTTGATTAAACGTTTCTATGCCCTAAGTAATTTCTTGTAGCCATGTTATTTATTTAATAAACTTCGAAAATTTTCCCTTACAAATAGCTCGTAGGTTTGAGCAGCACCCCTAGTTTTATATGCTTACTTCAGTACACAAACTATTTATTAATGACAAAGAAATAACATTATCTTCATTACTGCCAATTTGTCAAATGCCATAAAATACTCAAGAATAATGCAACAAACTGATCAAAAAGCATCGAGAAGATTTATCGCAAAGATTCAGTAGCGAGAAAAAAAAGATATTTTTACGTCTTTTAATGTAATCAGATTCTTTCCTTTCCAGTTTAGGTAAATTATCGTAGAAGAAATTAAAACCATTGATCTTAAGAGTCACAGGATCTTTCAATACCGCCAACAAGTTCTGCTAACTATTTCGACACCTTGACCTCTGAAGAATCTTTTTATTATACTACAGTTGATTCTAAAGGTTGATTTCTGGAATATATTTTCGTTTTTATTTTAATAATATAAAAATTAAATAGTGTAATGTTTTACTTTCCATTAACGTACTTAAATTTCTTTTAATTATGTCTTGGTTTTTTGAAAATTCCCTTTTAAGTTTACCTCGAAATTTTAAATTTTATTTAAATTTAATTGCTTTTACTCTTAATCTGTAATTTTATTTATTTATTTATTTTTAAAATTTAACTTTTGAATCCTAATTAGCATCCTGAAAAGTTTACGAAATTGCATATAAATTGAATAACTTTCGAGACATTTTAATTTTTATTCCGCCATATTGTATCCGCCATTTTTTTTTTTCAGTTTTAATTTTGTATTCTTACTTAGCATCCTCAAAACACCTGTATACGAATTTTCGTACAATTTGAATAACATTTTCATATTTTGGCCAGCTTTTCGGGAATTTGCCCCACTGTGCGTTTCTTCAAACATTCAAAAGAATCAAACGGTTGAAATTTCATTAGCTCTTTCATTCAAAATCTCTACGCAATAGATTTTCCACCCAAGGATGCAAAGATTTTATCTGTTTAGCTCTTTTGAAGAAAAAACCAAATTGGAAATTGCATGTTAAGCATAGCAAATAAGGGAAATCGTACTATAAGGAAATTTTAAAAACATTCATATCTTGGTGTAATAGTATAAAATACTTCGGATAGAGTAGAGCATCCGAAATCTTTTGTGCATCCCTGTAAATAATATCTGTTTTCTATAATACAGGAAATAATTTGTAGTATACCTAAGGAACATATATCAATTTTATAAAATGTGAAATACTTTAATAGCATTAAAAAGCGTGCCAAAAAATGTTTTCCCCAATACCATTATATAATGGAATCCTTTTCTGTAGCCCTGTATATGAACAATAAATGTTCTTTGCACCATCGATTGTACTGAATGTATATTTTAGTATATACTTCATTGATGCATATCAATTTTATTATGTTTGAAAAAGTGTAACACCATTAAAATGCACTTGAAACTATTTTTTCCTATTATTATTTTGATTGTCTCTGTAATGAAACAATGTGTCCGATTTTCATAAAATTTGAAATGATTCGACAAAATTATGCAACAATTATATATTTTAAATTTCAAATGACTCGGTTGGGTAAATCTTGCTCTGTTATATGCGGACAGACGGACGAACTGAACGGCAGCTGTAGATACTGCGTATTTCATATTTACGAACGAATCTAAAAAGAGGGGCAATTGGCAGCTTGGACATGCAAAATAAATTATAGGACTGAATCTTAACACTTTGCATTGTTCAATTGCATTACTCAATTTTAGTGTTGCGGGATAATATTTATCAACGCTGTTATCGAATGATAAACACAATAATAATGTTGATAAATATTAAACCCACACCACTAAAATTGAAAAGACATTTATTTATGAAATATTTTTGTTTGATTACCTAGTGCACAGGTCATCAATTCGAAACTTGAAATAACGAGTGAGCACCTGTATGGTGTTAAGTCTCCTCGTTTTACTCTTAAATATATAGTTTTAACAACATTAACATATATTGACTGTTAGCATATCGGTGTAGCTCTGCTTACTATGGAGATTTTTCTGTCATCGCTAGGCTGTGAAATTGGCGCTAGTTATTTGAGGTTGCTGTATTTAAGACGAAGTGCAAGAGCTCGCACTGGCGATGCAAAAGTCTGTTTAAATTGTTTGTTGTGTTTGAGGATGGCGTGGGCAGATTTTAAACGATTCATTATCTTTAAATGATAATTCATAAATATAATTATTAATGCATAATTAATGTAACCTAAGGCATAATATTGCCTAAAACTATTCATGATATTATTATAATTTATTATTAATTATCAATATTATATTAATATTATATTATATTATTATGTTTTATTATATTATATTGTATTATTATTATTATATTATATTATTATAATATATATTATACACTATATGGCCATTGATTATTGGACACTTGCGTTTTTAGACATTTTACTAAATATCTCGAAAAATACATGAGGAATCATCTCGAAACTTTTAGTGTATAAATATAATAGTATACGTCATACATCTCCGTGAAGATTTTTTACCGAAACTCCATAGGGGACCGTCAACAAATTAAAAAAGAATGAATATCTTTTGAATAACCCTGTCAAAACTAATGTAGCAAAAGCGCTCAAACTCTAGATTATGATTGAATGCCTTATTGTAATACACTGTGTTCATGTTTATGCAAATAGCATACATACTCGCAGAGTACTTAAGGTTTTTATAAAAATGGTCCCAAATTTTTCCAAGTTTTTCCCTTATAATTTTCAAAGTTCTTAATATAAAATAATATTTTTTTCAGAAAATATGACAAACAACATTGCACACAGTACCCTGTAATCAGAATTAAAAAATAATAAAAATTGTATGAAAAATGAGTAGGTTTACTAAATAATTTTTTACTGCGCATGCGTCAAAGATATCAAAATTTCATTTGCATATTATGTTATCTAAATGTATAGAGCAACTTTTGTAAAAGTCTCAAAATCATAGCTTGAAAATTCTGAAAGTAATCGTCTATAGAAAAAGGACAAAATCCGTTGTTTCCAAAATGAAGCAAAAAAATGAGGGATTTTATCCAGATGTAGTAGTACATCCCGTATTATATATTCTATATTGACACTAATCAATGAATATATGGATACAACCCCTCTTGTTTTTGCTTCATTTTCAGAATAACGGATTTTCAACTTATTCAATTGACGATTATTTTCAGAAGTTCCAAGTTATGATTTTGTGACTTTCACAAAAGTTGCTCTATACATATAGCTAACATAATATGCAAATGAAATTTTGATATCGTTGACGCATGCGCAGTAAAAAATTATTTAGTAAACCAACTCATTTTGTATACAATTTTCATTATTTTTTAATTCTGATTACAAAGTAATGTGTGCAATGTTGTTTGTCATATTTTCTGAAAAAAAATACCATTTTATATTAAGAACTCTGAAAATTATAAGGAAAAAACTTGCAAAAATTTGGGACCATTTTTATAAAAACCTTAATTACTCTGCGAGTATGCATGCTATTTGCATAAAAATGAACAAGGCGTATTACAATAAGGCATTCAATCATAATCTAGAGTTTGAGCGCTTTTGCTACATTAGTTTTGACAGGGTTATTCAAAAGATATTCATTCTTTTTTTAATTTGTTGACGGTCCCCTATGGAGTTTCGGGAAAAACTCTTCACGGAAATGTATGACTTATACTATTATATTTATACACTAAGAGTTTCGAGATGATTCCTCATGTATGTTTCTAGATATTTTACAAAATGCCTAAAATCGCAAGTGTTCAATAATCAATGGCCATATAGTGTATTATATTCAATTAACTCCTTGGGAACGAGCGACACGTATACGTGCCGCAAAAAGGCCTAAGAATCCTTGTCTATTCCCACCAGTAAAATTAGACTGTAAAATTTGCCTTATTTAATCAGCGCATTTTCTCGATTTAATATGCCACAAATTTTAGTTTTTAAAAACCGGTGACAAAACATTAAAAATTTCGTTAAAGGCGCCCGTCGCCTAGAGTTAAAAATTAATATGTATTAATTATATAATGTAATAATAATAATAACATTGCTATTATTTGTAAATATTATAAAATTAATAATAAATATAAAATATTTTAATACAGTGAAACAGTGGTGACCATCCCCCCAAAACCCAATGACGCAAAGCCCTCCCCCCTCCGCCCAAAAAATAACGTTGACACCCCCCCCCCCGTAAACAAAATATCAATTGTAAAATATATTCTACTTATAATCTACTGCTCATTCAAAAGGTAGCGAGTTGAGCATAGCGGAATGAGTTCTTATTGCCCTTACCTAGAATTTAAAGAAAGAAAACAAAGGAACATTTCTGAAAATTAAATGTTGAAAAAATTTAATAGGCATTTTTTTAACAGTAAAAAAAAAGGAAATATTAAGAATTTAAAAATCCTCCCCCCCCCCCCCGAAATTATACCTTTTCTCAAATTCCCTCCAAAACTAAATTGTATGACGCATCTTGCGTCACCAAACCCCTTTCTGGGCACCCCTGCAGTGAAACCTCTGAATAAAGGACACCTACGGGACCGGAACTTTTGTCCTTTAAATAGAGGTGTTCCTTATTCGGAGTTTTTTATATTATTTTTAATTTATCATTCAGAAGAACATAAAAAAACAAAGCGTTAAAGATGAAATTTAAATGTATCCGAAGTATTTATATTACGTTAATCAGACACAAAAAGAAGAAAACAGAATTAATTAAATTAAAATTTTCAATTCATTACAAAATCATTAAATGATTTGTAGAATTATTGATTTGTATTTTTTATGCAAACAGTGTACATGCAAAAAGTATAAAAACATTTAAAAGAATTTTATTTATTTAATCAAAAGGGATTATTTTGCAAATTTCAATTTTTTCGCTACAAACCTTTCAAGTGTTCACTTACCATACTTATAAATTTTAGTTCTTCATTACCAGCAGTATTTACAAAAAGAATAAAAAGAACATTGCCCAGTTAAACTGATGGCATTGAGCTCACAGGCTACGCATACTAATTGTACATTACAGCTACAGCCTTATATTTTCAAGGGTTAATTCCGTTCGAAAAAAAATATTAAAGAGGGGGGATCAGCTCCCCCTTTCCTCGTTTTATACTTAATCATTGAACCCTCTAAACTGATCAGAGACATGCTTTATCATTAAAAAAAAATCCATATCCAAAATTTAGAGCAAATCGGAAATTCTTAATAAAAACCCATTTATATAATTTAAGAAGAGTTATCCTTCCCTTTTATATACTTAATCATTAAACATCCAAAACTATTCAGAGATTTGAACGAAATCTGACAATTCTGCGTGAAAAACCCATTTATATAAATTAAGGGGAGGGGCATTAGAACCCCCATTTCCGCTGTTTATATTTATCCAATGAACACCTAATACCAATCACGGAAGCGAGAATGATCCTATGTGTAAATTTTGGAAAAAAAAAACTAATATTTCTACATGAAAAACCCATTCATATCAATTATTTTTCCAAAATGATTGCTTATTATTATGCACTAATTGAGGTAAAAAATATAATTATTGAAGAATAATATTAATAATGTAAATAAAATAACAGAAAATAATTTATGATAAAAATTAATGTCTAAAGCAAAATAAGAAAAAATTCAACTGAGGAAAATGATGTCATTCAGCAACCAGATAAATGGGAATTACAATATTATTACGGATGCCTTTTTCATATTACTAATAAGAGTAACTTTTAAAAAACATTTGAAGAGAAAATGACGTGTCAAAATGTCTAAAATTGAAAGTGTCAGGTCATTAATGGCCTTATAGTGCATTGAATCATTCGTTAAGTGACAATTTGTGACTTAGCAGAGTGGAATGACGAGCAACTTGGAATTTGTTACTTAAAATATTTTGATTTTCTCTTTAATTTCATTAGTCCCGAACAAAATTCTTTCAAGTAAGTAATTAAATAAACAAATTTCATGTAATACTAGGTTTATTACTTATATAAATTAATATAAATATAATAATATTATGTATAAAATAATTAAATAATTCGATCAATTTATTCAACATTATTAAAAATTTTGAATGATGTATTTCATTATCTTTTGATAGCAAATATCTGCAATAGTATAGAAAAAAATAACTTCAATAAACACTATAAATTTTCTTGTGATATTTATTTACAAGTACAGGAGTATTTTCAGAAAGAATTTCATAAGTACAGTCCTCCCCACTTAATCGGGTAACGGATAATCGAATACCCCGCTTATTCGAATAAAATCCTCCGGAACCGAATTTAATCCCATTGGCTAATGTTATTTTACCCCGCTTAACCGAATACTTGTCACGAAATGTCCTCGCTTAATCGAATAACAAATGAATGAGAGAATTTGAAAAATGGGTGTGAAAAACACGTTTCAATTGGAATTTCCACCACACTTTTTGTCATTTTCGGTTGTTACACAGAAAACAAATTTCCAGAATTCCCAGCATGGATTTCGCCTGGCAGGTGAATAATGAACTGATCAAGTAAATTCCCTTTCCTTGTTCATTTTTTCAAATTAATTTCAAAAATGGTGAAATAAATTGGACAGTAATTTCGATCAATTTTGTATTTTGTTTACTTGTCAAAGGACTTTTTATTTTTATTTTTTCGATTTCTTTACAGTTATTTTTAATAGAGACACTTTCATTTTCAAAACTGGTTCCGAAACTGAAATCATCCTCATTATAAATATCATCAATAAAAATCGAATGTTAAAAACGACGACGCCCTGTGTACAGATCGATCTCAGCTATCCATTGCAAAAAAGATCGTTTAAAAATATTGAAATGCGATAAAGATATCTTTATAAATGTCTTCTATAGGATTAACATTAGCGAGCAAATCCTTTCGCGGGATCGAAATAGCCCTTTGATAATAATGTGTTGTCACTTAGAGTCCCAAGATCGTAATTGTGATACCATTCGAAAAAAATCTCGTCCATTTTTTCGCTAAAATTTTACATGAACCACTTTCATCTACTTTTTTAAACCTGGATAAATCACGTAAATTAAATTCTAGTAACAAAATTTGGACCCAATTTACACAATCTGCATTAAATGTAATGTAAACAAAATGCATGTGTTTACTATCATTGAACTATTGCGTTTGTACTTGTCATTTTGTTTTCAGTTTGTATTATTCTATTAATACTTTAACAATTTTTTTACTCTGGTAATTAACTACACTATATTTAATAATTTTGTCATTTTATTACATATTAAATGTTACATTTATATGCCTCCCCGTTTAATCAAATACCCCGCTTAATCGAATATTTTTTCTGGAACCGTCAATATTCGTTTATGCGGGGCCGACTGTAATACAAATCTTAACAAAATTGTTTTAAAACTCACACCATAAATTGTTTTAAAGACATAAGAATTTACTAAAAGAATTTTCTCACGCCTATGCATTGAAAACAATGGTTTGAATTCTAGCAATCGGTGGTGATTTACACTTCCGATATCTTTGCTATTATGCAGGTGCAGGGAGTAGGGTTGGGCATTTCGATTCATCTTGAGGAGTCGACTCTGACTCGATTCACTTAGTTAATGAGTCGAGATAGTGAATCGACTCCCGACTCATTTACGATTGGTTGGTTGGTTGTAAAAATGACGCAATTTTATGGCTTCTATCACGCATAGCGCACAAAAGAGAATTGTTAAATGTATTCTCGAATTATTTTATTTTAGTTTTTAGATAAAAGATATAGTTTTGTGGTAAGAGCCGAAATTTTCAGTCCTGTACCGGCCCAGAACGTATAAAAAATAATGACCTGGTTGGTAAAAAACATAAATGTTCGGCCAACTTGCTTCGTACAGAACAGTTATTAACCCGACAAGAAAAAAGTTAAAATCTTCTTCTTAGCCTGATCCAGCATAGTTAAATTTTTAGAAAATATGGATTTTTCCGTTTGAGAAGTTCTAATCAAAAATTAATATTTCAGATTTTTTTTTATGTTTATAATCTTTATTTTTAAAGAAGAACCCTATGTTATGATATTCATTTTTTAATTAATGTTAATTTGTATGTAAATGTTTCAGTTGATATTAATATTGTTAATCCACATATTATATTATATTCTACGCATTAGAGGTTTAAAAATCTGAAAAATGCTACAAAGTAAAATCCTCCAAGACGGAATAACATTAAATAAAAATTCTCTATAGACGAGTTCCCTTCCGATCGCTTCGAGGAAAAAAAGGTTAGACCCGAACCAGTCTTTTAATAAAAAGTAAGTCTCGAGCTTCGCTTGGGAGAATGCAATGACAAGGCCCAATCCGAGGCTTGTAAAATAAAGTAAGGCCCGACCCGAGTGCCGCTAAATATAGGCCGGAGCTTCGAGCCAGGATCCGGCAATCACAGCGTTTAAAATTATTAGACTGTTTTCTTTCCTTTTTTTTGAGGGGGGGAGGGGGTTCTTTACTTAAAAATTTAAAACGGATACTTTAAGTTAATTATATTCTTATATTTATAAATTATTAATTATTCACAAATATCCCCCCCCCCCCCCACCAAAAAAAAGAGAAATATTAGTACAAATTAAGTTAATTGATTTTTTAATTTTTTTTAATATGCGTGCGTTTACATATATGTCGTGTTGGTTATGTTGGAAAGATATCGTATCATCGAATTAAAAAGAAATTAATTACTTTACGTTTAGATTCTGCAGAAATTATAATGCAAAAAATATATCTCCCCCCTCCCCGGTCTAGTCTATTTCTGAATTTATTAAAACTAAAATTATGAAAAAAAGGGGACAACAGTAGTTTGCTGGAAAATAATAGCGATTATCCTGAGTCTCATTGTTTTGTAGAAAATTGCATTTTTCGTTTCACATAAGCTTTATATTGCAGGGCTCAATGTCAGCATGTTTTAAATGTACAATTATAAAATTGATAGCCTAACTATTGAGGGGATTTCGAATCAAATAACGTTTTCCATTTGTTTAATAAATGAACTGCTAATCAAACTAAATACGAAAAAGAAAAAATGGAGCTGTTTTAGTGTGTCTGAAGAGGTGAAGAGATATTAGAAAATTTAAGATTCAAGTCTAGAAAAAAAACTCAGCATTGACATAATTTCTGATACATTTTTATTTAGAACTTTAAAAATTGACAGGCAGTATAGAGGAGATGAAAAATCAAACAGCATTTCCATTTTTTAATAAATACATTACATATGAAGAAAAAATATATTCTTGTCATGAAACGACAGGTTTTTCTCTTTTCCCTTGCAATATAAACTTCAATTTTAAGAGTAATTTTCTAATGTATTTTGCGAAAAATTGGAAAGCGCCAATCAATTACATAATTTCTGAATAAGAAAACTTTTCAATTTTACGAGTTTTTTTTTTCAACTAAAAATGAATTCAGAAATGTGTAAGAAAGTAGCTTTTTTTGAACTTAAGAACAGATTTAATAAATTCAGAGAAATATTTTCAGAAATATACTTTATATTATACAGCTTTAAAAGCTACGACATTTTTAACCCTCTTTTTTTTTCTTTTATTCCAAATTACATTATTTTTTTTAACGAATGTCAAAGAGTCTAAAAATCTAAGTAAACGATAACATTGCTGTTGCTATTGTGTATTTACTGTCTTGCGAATACATACTAAACTAAAATATTGCTCATGAATATGCATAAAATATTCTTAAGAAAATTATTGTGTGGTAAGAAAAGTCGGATTTTTTTGTAGAAATTGAACCGGACTGGGTAAGTTTATTAATTTATTTATTTGTACGGGTCGGGACCGGATAGAACTTTTTATTTTACATTAGCCTGGAGTAGCTTTCGCTTGTACCGGGCCTGGTTGGACCTGTGATCTCCTCTTTGCAAGTTTTCTGTAATTTTAATAAATGTCATTTTACAAATCTATCAAAATGTTCAGTGTCTGGGACATAATTTACCACTTATGCGATCATAAAAAAGCGGCGGGGAGACTAATTTTTTAATTTTTTCCCTGATATTTACAGTTTTTATAATTGACTTCCTTTTGAAATTCTATTTATAAAATCATGATAATATACTGAATAACTGCCAGGTTTTATGTTTTTATCCTACCACTATTTAAAAAATAATAATAATAAATAAAAAAAATGTATTTTAAAATCATCGGAAATTTAGGAAAACAAGCAAATTCCCTTCATAAAAAATAACTGTAAAAAATAAGCATAAAATTTGGCAGCTATGACATTGTGATCCCCACTCCTCCAGATTGACACCCAGAACTTACTTGCGCTACCAAAAAAAGAAAATAAATAAAAAAAAATAAATAAATAAAAATAATAAAAAAATTAAAAAAAATTAAATCAAATAAATAAAATAAAATAAACAGGAAATATTATCCGAATCTGGTTTGAAAAAAAGGAATATTTAAAAAAATCGACCATCTAAACTTTAAAAAATTATATGAAAATTATATCCGTTTTTACATTATCTGCAAACATTTATAATTTATATAAAAAAAAAATACATATTAAAAGAATATATTCGTAATCAAATGAAGGTCAACACTTTATCTAAAATACATCAATCATAAAATAAACTCATAAAACTTTTTAGCAGTGGTGAATTCGGAAAGCGGCCCGGGGGTCAGGCATTCCCGCGGAACAATGAGATCCCCCCCCCCTGAAATATCAGGCATTTTGTGTTTTAAATGATAAAAGAGTGCAGTCTTTACCCCATCCAAAATTCTTTATAACATCCACCTACACCCACAGAAATCTCCTCTCGAAAAAAATGTCTCTTAATTTAACACTGTTTTTTAAACAATTTGCTATTAAAGTAAAATTTTATTTCTCTCTCTTCAACTTTTTTTTCTATATTGCATCAGATAAAGGCAGTTGAAAATATTTCCCTAACCAGTTCTACTCTCTTTTAGCAAAAGATACAAACATAATATCTGCTTTGCTTGATAGTTCGATCTTTCCTCAATACGGAAATCGGCACAAGCTTATCATAAATTCAATTAATCTTCCCAGAAATATCCTGCTGAACGCCCCTTTTTCCATAAATTCAATTAATCTTTCCAGAAATAACCAGCAGAACGCCCCTTTTTCTCTGCCCCTCCCACTCTTTTCATTCATTCGGTATCTTCCTAATTACACGTGAAATGCACATCTGCACTGCCTCCACTTTTCCAAAAATCCCCAACCGCTATATAAAGTCAAACCAAGACATTTGTTTTTTGCTAAAAAGCCCAGCGCGGATTCGAAGAGTCGAAATCTGATACTGAGTCGAAAGAGTGGTTTTCAAGGAGTCGAAGAATCGAAGAGTCGACCACCCAATCTTCAACTCTCGACTCTCCAAGTCCGACACTAAACTGGTCCAACCACTCTTTGAGTGAGTGAGTTGACTTTTCGACTCTTCGACTCCGAATCCCAAACTGAGTTGAAATGAAAGTTCGACTCTTTTGAGTCGACTCCGTTAGCCAGATAGGAGTCGATAGTTCGATTCACTTGTAAGGAGTCGAGATTTAGAGTCGACTCCTCGACTCCTCGGCCAACTCTAGCAGGGAGTTATGTAATGTTACAGTGCCTGGAGTAATTCAAAGAAATAGACTTTCCCTCTCTAAGATCTTTGAGTAATTCTAGGCCAGGTACTGTAGTTATGTCAAGTGTACAAACCGGGGTGGGGATTTCTGTAGCTTTAGGGGTGGGTCACATTAACGAATTTCAGGAGATGGGAGGGGAATTAATTTCTTGATTGTTGAAAACAGAAAATCTCAAATCTTCCAGGGTTACAACTCATTGCTATTGTGTGTGTGTATGTGAGGGGGGGGGGTGTTACAGCACTGCTTGAGATACTTTAACATTAATTCTGCTTCTGGAACTATCAATAAAAATCTGGGACATTTCATTGTTTTGTTATTATTTGGACGTATATATTATTTAAAATTGTTTAATAAAAAGAAAGTGTTTTTTTTTTGTTGTTGTTGTTGTCTTAAAAATCCATTCAGCAAGAAATGTAAATAAAAAATGTACATTAACAATATGTACATCAGTAATATTTTCATTAATAATAATAAAAATATAAAAAATATACATGGTTTTTACTATATATGAAATTACATAACTTTTATTTTTTTTTACGTTGCCAAGTGATGAATGTATAGTTTAACTACAGCCCAAGTTATTTTTGCATTTTTATTTAAAACAATCTGATTTTTATATTGTAATAGAATTTTGAAATTTAATTTTAACCTACATCCTGTTAATCTAAAAAAATAATAATAATAATGATGATATAACTAATAATCACATGTGTTTCTGCTGACAATAAAACTTTTTAATATTTTTGTTATATAATTACAAATTAATCAATTAATTTTAAAGCATTTTTCGAGTAGCCTACAACAACTGATAAATCTGCAATTATTTTCTTTAAATTTATACAAATGTATGTAAGTTGGAATAACAATGAATCTAAAGATGCACTCATAACTACCTGTCAAAATAGGGAGCATTGCTATGAAACTGCAATAATAAAAAAATTGCTCCGGGGAGGGGGAGGATTATAGCTTTCCGAAGGGCAAATAACACTATTTGATCCTCAAGAGCTAAAATCTCAAATCTTCCGGCGGGGCGGGACATTTCAATGCTCCGGGAGGGAATGTCCCTCCTGGGCCACCCAATGAATTCACAACTCAGCGTAGTCAGAGGGTAGGTGATTCAGATGCACTGGATGAACTTTGATATTTTTCGAAATATATATCGAAATTTGTGTAACAGAAAAATGCGCTTTTCTCCAAAAACTATACGATCTAGACTCTAGAGTAATCGCTATGGTTTTCCTGCCAATTTTATGGTAACATCTACTACCTCTAATTTTTTCATAATTTTAATTTCAATAGATTCGGAATTAGATGGGCAGGGAACATATTGTTACACTATATTTTCGACAATATCCGTAAAAATATAATACCTAAAATTATTATATTTCTTTTATTTCTGTTATATATTTTTTAAAGAAATATATTTTTGAGTTTAGCGTAACGAAAGCTTGCACAAGATACTCCACACGCTATATAAAGAAAAGATTTTTTTTTTCTTTAAGTAAGTTAATTAGCCCTCCAACTTCCCCCATCCTAAATGTCATAGCAAACGCGGTAGCGTTTGGTATAATATGTTTAAGAAATAGAAAGTGAGAACAACTTTCTAAAATTTCTGGCGAACCAGTTGAGATACGGCAGTGAAATTTTTTTTTAAAGATAGAACTCGACGAGACAAATAAAATGATAGCATTCAAAAAATTACTGCAGCTTCTAATAGTTTTTTATTTAATTTTAAATGAAAAAATGAAGGCAAAAAATTCAACTAAGTTTAGCTAACGTTTCCGTGGATGGATTAACTTCGTTTTTTGTTTATTTTAATCCTCATGGTAAAACTTAAAACAGTTTTTTTTTCATCTTTGTATGTTTGACGGTCGCTGAGAAAATCGAATTTATGTCGGAAATTTCCAGTTGAACATAGTCTTTTTCTTATATTTGTTTCTTCTTGTAATTGTTGCACGTAAGTTTAAATGAACATAAAAATTGCTATGTAATATAAATAAATAGATTAGATAAATCACGTGAAAAAAAATATTTATTTGTTGTTATTTTCATGTATCATATTCACTATCTATTTTGACACTAGCGTCTAGACCCCGCCCCAAACTTTGGCTCATATCACAAATGCACCCAAGAAAATCCCCATGCTGCCGATATTTTCCCTTTTTAAACTGAAAATATGGTTTCTTGCTTTCCCTTTTTCATACGGAATATACATCATTATTTTTGATATTTACTATTAACATTATTAACATAATATTTACATTATTAGTATTATTTATTATTAACAGTCAGTTTGTTTTTTGCCGTTTCTTGACGATACTACAAATAAAAAAATAAACAGACAGAGAGACAAACATACAAACAAACACATAGAAAACAAACAAACAAACCGACAAAAAGCCAAAGAAATAAACAAACAAACAAACAGACAAATAAAAAAACAAACTGACAAACAAACTAAAAGACAAACAGACATAAAACAAACAAACCGACAAACAGACAAAAAAACAATCAAACAGACAAACAAACAAAAAAAACACAGACGTAAAAATAAAGAAACAAACCGACAAACAAACAAACCAACAAACAAACAGACAGACAGACAAAAACAAACGAACAAACAAACTGACGAACAGACAAACAAACAAACAAATCAACAAACAAACAGACAGAAAAACAAACCGATAGACACACAAACAAACAGAAAGACAGACAGACAAACATCACTGGATCCCTGAAACTCGCTGTGCAGGAAACACTAAAATGCACAAAACTCGCCAACGCCGCAATCATAAACTTGTGTATGAGCGCTGCGCGCCCATAAAAACCAAAAAAAATCACTGGATCCACGAAACTCGCTGTGCAGGAATCACTAAAATGTACGAAACTCGCCAACTCCACAATCACTAACGCGTGTATGAGCGCTGCGCGCCCATTTAAACAAAATAAAATCACTGAATCCACGAAACTCGCTGTGCAGGAATCACTAAAATGTACGAAACTCGCCAACGCCGCAATCACTAACGCGTTTATAAGCGCTGCACGCCCATTTAAACAAAAAAAAATCACTGGATCCACGAAACTCGCTGTGCAGGAATCACTAAAATGTACGAAACTCGTCAACGCCGCAATCACCAACGCGTATATGAGCGCTGCGCGCCTTTAAAAAAAAATCACTGGATCCACGAAACTCGCTGTGCAGGAATCACTAAAATATACGAAACTCGTCAACGCCGCAATCATTAACGCTTATATGAGCGCTGCGCGCTCACTAAAACCAAAAAGACATCACTGGATCCACGAAACCAGCTGTGCAGGAATCACTAAAATGTACGAAACTCGCCAACGCCGCAATCACTAACACGTGTATGATTGCTGCGCGCCTATTTAAACAAAAAAAAAAAAAAAAAAAAAAAAAAAAAATCACTGGATCCACGAAACTCGCTGTGCAGGAATCACTAAAATGTACGAAACTCATCAACACCGGAATCACTAACGCGTGTATGAGTGCTGCGCCCCCCATTTAAATAAGAAAAAAAAACACTGGATCCTTGAAACTCGCTGTGCAGGAATCACTAAAATGTACAAAACTCGCCAAACCTGCGTTAACTAACGACATTAAAACCGAAAACTTAATCTCTATATGCACGAAAGTCGCATGGAAGCAATTTTTAAAATGAGCAATTCAAAATTGTTGTTATTAACGCAGATATCAAACTATTAAATCCCATTATCGGCAGCATGGGGATTTTCTTGGGTGCATTTGTGATATGAGCCAAAGTTTGGGGCGGGGTCTAGACGCTACTGATGATATGTATATGACATTAGCAGAAATCACGCCAACGTGGTGCGCATATGATATGTGTGCCAAAAATGCGTACTTGGTTTATTTACATTACATACGATGCTACTTGATTATCAGGTCGACCAACTTCATCAATTTATAGAAATTGCCAAACTATTCGCCAATTTACTCAAAAGGAAAAATGTTGCCATTCTAAAATTTTAAATTTAAAAAATTAATGAATTTAGCTTAAAATAAAATCCCTAACGAAAGGGATTATTTTAATGATGACGTTTACTTATGGCATATAGATGTACCAAATATAAAATTTGATTTATTTAGATGATTTCGAATAAAATAATACTAATAAAAGTTTTCATAATTTAATCCAGAATTTATGAAATCAAACCATAAAGAGATATTTTTAAGATATCGCATATGAGAATAACATTAAAGTATATTAAATGTATTAATAAAATTTATTAAGGGACATAAAACATATCAATGTTAGCGGAAGTTTGTAAGGAGTCAAATGCTTCTTATTTAGTCAAAAAATGTATGCGGATATAACCATAAAATAACATTAATAAAATCTATTATATTTTTCTCACTTAATATTAAGAGCTATTCGTTTATTGACATAAAATTTATTTTAAATAACAAAAGAACAAATAAATTAGTAAAACATTAATAAAAATACAAAAATATAATTGAATTTAAAATCATTTGTTGACTCAACAAACAAATATAGAGTGTTTAATGTCAAGTGAGTGTAACATTTATGTTCATCCATTATTGGCATTTATCTTACAGTTTCTGTATAGTTCTTTGTCGACAGGATAATCAAGTAGTACCATAAATACATTGTACTGACATCAGAAAAATAAATGCTTGTGTATATGAAACAGTAAATAGGGTGCTAGAATATACATTGCCAAATCCCGCCAAGAACTTTTTCGTCATGTATAACTACTGAAAAAGTACATTAATTTATTTACTTATAGTATTTTTAATAAGATGAAAGAAAAACGAATAATTTAAATGTATCTGATATAAATTTATTTTAAATTTATGTGTTTTTAAATGAAAGTTGTGTATTTTAAATAAAGTCAGCGACAGCTTTATATTTAAAATAAAACAATGGCGAAGGAAACCTATTTGGCGATTGAACTATTTGAGCTAGCTAAAATAAAAGTAGCAAAATAGCCAGCCACTTGGCATATAAAAAATGAAACAGTCAGACGGGAGCTCTTCATGACAGTCACATAACTTATATAGGTACTATATTAAAATTGTCAGCATCTCTGGTGGGATACTGGGAGTCTCGTGGTAATGTATTTAGCGGGTAGTGATACATACATCCCATTGGATGCAAGTTGCGTAAATTCGTTTTTGCTTAGAAATGCTTTTTTCTTTAGTTCTTATTCCTTCGGGAATATTCTTATGTTAATTATTATCCAATTTCTAGAATTATTCAATTTCTACAATTTTTTGTTCCATTCGAGAAAGTACCTTGAATATATTTAATTATTATAGTTTTCAATTCTTTGAATAAAATTGTGAACACATTATTTATTTTTCGTTCGACTCCATGGTTTATTTTTCATATGCATTTTATATGGCAACTAGTATAATAACCCCGTCAAAAATGACGGAATTTTCATTTGCATTTTATTTTCATAATAATACAAACAGAATGAAGATTTTAGTATTGAAGAGTTTGTATTGTAGAAAAGCACATTTTAAAAATAACAATAGATTTCTACAGATACAAATGATAATTTTTTTTTTTTTTTTTTTTTTTTTTTTTTTTAATTTGATATTTAGTTTTTGAACAAATTTTAATTTCAAAACAAATAGCAGTATTTATTACAAAAACGATAATAATAATTAGCAAAATGAAACTCAATTTCTGAAGATTTCCCAAAGCATTAAAATTAAATATTGACGTTTTTTAAATTTTAAAATACATTATTTTTATTAAAAGTATGATTCGGCAGTGGCTTTAATCATGGGCATATGATAGACTTTTAGTTCGATGCTTTTAGGCATGAATTAAGAAGCTTTGTATTTTGTTTTTTTAATTTGGATTTGGCGCTATCTATACGCAGTTAATATAAACAAAACAACTTTTTTTAAAAATAGCAGTTTTATTTTGAAAATTCGCGTATTTTCGACTATTTTTCGAGAAAATTCGTTTATTTCCCTTGATTTTTCGAGAAAATTCGCATATTTTCTGCAATTTTTTGACAAAATTCTCGTATTTTCCGCGATTTTTTGACAGAATTCGCATATTTTCCTTGATCTTTCGTCAAAATTCTCGTATTTCTAACGATCTTTCGTTAAATTCGCCTATTTTCCGCTATTTTTTGACAAAATGTGCGTATTTTCCCCGATTTTTCTACAAAATTTTGATTATTTTCCCGGATCTTTCTTCAAAATTCGCGTATTTTCGGACGATTTTTCCGCAAAATTTGAGTATTTTACACGATTTTTCGATAAAATTCGAATATTTTTCACGTTCCTTCGATGAAATTCGAGTATTTTTCCGCAGCCTGTTCACGGAAATCGCTTTTTCCCTGCAATCTTTTGACGAAAATCGCGCCTTGTTCGTGATTATTTAACAATAATCCTGTCTTTTCCTGCAATCCTTTAACGGAAATTTTTTTTTCATTTTTTTCTGCAATCCTTTGATGGAAATCGCATTATCTCCCGCGATTCTCTGAAGAAAAAAATATTTTTTTCAACTTTTTTTTTTTTTTTTTTTTGTGATTATTTGCAGAAATTTGCTTAATTTAGTGCATTTCGTGCTGGCTTTTTTGTTCTATTTCATCCGTCATGTTCCCCTACCCCTTAAAATATCAATATAGTTTAATGTATCTTTGCATCGATCTCAGGGGTAGTAAAATTCGTCGCCGAAAAAGCGGAGTTTCGCGTTTCCGCGGAAAAGTAGAAGGTCTCTTCAAAAACAGGTTTGCGAGTCCTTTGTTAGTTCATAAATGGCAGCACTGAAAAGTGTTAGATGAGAGGAAGACGTCGGTAGCCTTCACTCCATAAAATGAAATCGTACTAACGATAAAAAACTTATCAGTTCAAACTTCCGCCGATATCTTTATGTATTATAATTGGGTATCATAAACATGTTTTATATGAAAATATGCTGAACAAACATTATTTCAAGTGGAAGAAATTTTAAAAGCATCATTTTAGCACCAATTTTCAGCTAAGCCTAACGTGGCGTTGATCTTCAGTGGATTCCCGAGTGGTACGACCTGGAACCGTTCTTACACTTCCTAAAGACGCAAATTATTATAAGTAGGTGCAATGACATGCAATGGCTTTTTTGATTATTCTAATTCATTAAAAGGGGCCTCCGTGGCCGAGTGGTTAAGATACCATGCCGCTAATCGCTTGCGAGCGTAGGGAGTTGTGGGTTCAAATACCGTTGGCTCCATTGCACACACATTTTGTGTTGAGCTTCCGGTTGTATTTCTCTTGTGCAGTAAAATTTCCTTGTGCTACCTCGTCCTTGCATATTGACGATGACTTTTAAGCAAGCTTTCATGTCGAGCACACAAGTCAGATGTATGTTGTTCAATAATAACAATACGTCAAAATTTTCTGCTGCTGTCATCATTTTATAAATTTTTTACCGCAGCAATTTTTTTTTATTTTTAAGATATTAGAAAATCTTTAGTTTTTATCAAAAAAAAAAATTAAATTAGTATTAAAAAATGCTCTGACGAGCACCAAAAAAGGTTAATATGTTTTTAAGTATAAAAAAGGATTTGACAAGCGCTTCTGTTAACAATTGAGCATGAGGAAGGACTAGGGATCTTTTCTTGGCTACAACTCACTTCAATGCCAACTTTGAAAAAATCATATTTGCACTTTTTCCATTTAAAAGAAGTCAGTCACAGTTACTATAAAAATGTGCAGTGTAAAGACGTTAAAAGTAAAGATGCGACTTGATTAGACATAAATGTAAGGTAAGGCTACATAGGGCCAAAAACCTAGTTATGCAAGTATCACATTCATGCACTGCCATTAACCATGTCCGCAGAGTAGAATTGAGCAGAAAATTTATTTATGGTATACTGCAGAGTGAACAGTGCAGTTAAAGTGTAGTGGTGGGAAACTCTACTAAAGTACCGCAACATTCTTTTATATGGAAAAAGTGCAAATATGATTTTTTCAAAGTTGGCATTGAAGTGAGTTGTAGCCAAGAAGGGATCCCTAGTCCTTCCTCATGCTCAATTGTTAACAGAAGCACTTGTCAAATCCTTTTTTATACTTAAAAACATATTAACCTTTTTTGGTGCTCGTCAGAGCATTTTTTAATATATTTGTAAATGTTTAATAAATTGTAAATATGTGGGTCAATAGTTTCTTTTACTTCTGTCTATTTCGGCTTTCCACTTTTCATAGTTTACGAATAAAATGGATGTGACTGACGGACAGACAGACACGCGAGTGATCTTATAATGGTTCCGTTTTCACTTTTTATGTATGGAACACTAAAATTATTTGTATCCATACCAAAACTTATTAAAAATGTAATTTCAGCTAAAGCATATCCCAACAGAGTCGATTTTTTGCACGATTTGAAATTGTCGATTTTTTGTGCAATTTTGTTTATTTTTGTTGAATTTTCAAAGTGTTCAACTACTTATGTGAGATAGTTTTAAAAACTTTCACGGATTTCTTTTTTTTTCGAAAACAAAAAGTTATGAATTTATTTTTATTAAAATATGTAGGTTTTATTATAGTGAAAAGAAAGTTTACATGAAAAAATGTTTAAAAAATCCTTTAATATTTAGATCATGTTTTTTATAAGCAAGTTTTAAAAACACAAGTGCTCAAAAAGAAATGTGAGCCACTGTATATTATTATTAATATTATTCAGGGTTCGCACGGTTTAAACCAATTGGTTTTAACCATGGTTTAAACCACGGTTTAAACCAATTGGTTTTTTTCTCAAAAAAACCAATTGGTTTTTTTCAAAAAAATCTAATGATATTTTTTCATTTTTCTTCGCAGTTTAAGACTTACAAATTATTGGATATAAATATTTTCTACGTTTAACACTCTATTTCAGCAAAAAGTATTAAATATAGTGATTCTAGGTTATTTTTTATGTATAGGATGAAATTCAGTATGCATTGATGAACATATTCCATTGCTCTAAAGAAAAATCTTAGAATATGTGAACTGATCAAAGATAAAATGGATTTAAAATATTCCACATTTAGTATAAAATATTTTCATTAAAAATGCAGATTATTTAAAGCAATCTATCATAACATGCATAATGCTTTTGAATATGGAGCTACATAACTGGATAATCTTTAAAATTTTGGTGAAAGTATAAAAGAATTTTTTTTTTCTATTAGAGAGATTATCTTTAAGAATTAAAATCAAAATATGAAGTTGAATGAGTATTCAAAAATTGGGGGCTAGTTATAATATTTTAATAATAACAAATTATTTTTCCCCTCAGTTATCTGCTAAATCCAATGACCATAAATGTTGATTTCAAATTGTCTCTCAAAACACAAAACCCCCAAGAACAATCTCAAATTTATTTTTTTTTAATTGTAGAAAAGAATTATATTCATCAAACTACATCAAATGTTTATTATAAGTAATAAAAAGATTATACATAAACATTTTCAAAGCATCAGTGTTTCACTGTGTAGAGTAGCATATTGTTTGAGCATATAACTTTACTAATATCTATTTAAGTTAAAATATGATTGTTTTTAATTTTCTACATAATTAACTATAATTATTTAATTTAAATTATTTTCAAATGATTTTATACTACTTATAATTCAACAATGTCTATTTTTATCAATAAATATGCATGTATATGTAATAAAAAAGGATGTTTTAAAAAAACCCGGTTTAAACCAAAAAAACCTGGTTTAAACCAAAAAACCGGTTTTTTTGGGTTTTTTCAAAAAAACCTGGTTTTTTTCCAACCCTGATATTATTATTATTATTATTTTAACCCTGACATTCATCATATTTTTTGGAATTTAATTTTCTTTCTATTTTAAAAACTATTGAGATTTAATATTGATTCAGTATTCTAAATTTCGTTTGAATAATTGTTTTCGTTTTTAGAAATTTAAAATTTTATTTATAACTCCGCTAATTTTTTTAAATTTCAAATTCAGAGTTCGCACTGTTCCTGAAATTTTTGTACTTTCCTACCACAATATTTTAACGGTAATATTTATTCTATAATTCTATTGTAGATGTTAACCGGACCTTAGATGAAGATTTTTGATTTAAAATACTGGTAGCAACGTGTGAAAATTTTAGAAATGGTTCGAGCCCTGCAAATTTTCAAAATTATTATTATTATTATTATTATTATTATTATTTATAAATAATTTGATTACAACATTTTTAATTTGATTAAAACAAATAACTTCCTTTTGAAATTATTTTAAAAATAAATTTATTGGTGCTACCTTCTATGCTAGAATTTGATAATTATAAATTAACAAATTAGATTTATTTATTAAAGGTAAGTTTTTTTTTTGAAAGAAACAGTAATAAAACAAACCCTCTGTGCTATCTGCGATGAGTTTAAAAGAATGTTTTTGGTTTATGATATTTTTCTTCATTAAAACATTTATTTATTTACTTAATTATAATGAAATGAGTGAAAGACATTATCTTTTTGTATTTAATGTTACCTATTTTTTAATAAAACGAGTGCAATGATACTGAAAATATATTTGAGATTTCTAATCTGCATCCGGAGTGCCTTGAAATGAATTTAATAATTTAAAATTATGCTCAAAAATTATTGTCATCGGAAACTCACACGTGTGGATAGTTTGTATAATTCTTATTTCATCGGCATACGAGCGAAAAACCGATTACAAAATTTCGTCTTTATATACATAAATTAAATTAACGTAATTAAAAAAGTGTAGAAATAAAAATGTTTTGACAGTTCAGGGTGAGCAGAAAAACAATTTAAAATCGATTCCAAAACTTGAGAACATTAAAATAAAAAATAAAAATAAAGTTTAATACTTGTTTTTTATATTTATTTTTAATGATCAGCACCAGAGAGCAGCACTACAACATCTCTTGAATTTGCGTAACTTCTTCGCTACTGAGCATTAGAGGTCTGCACGGGCCGAAATTTCCAGGCCCGAAAGTTAAAATTTTGGCCCGAGCCCGACCCGGCCCGAACCAAAGACATATTAGCCCTCCCCGGCCCGGCCCGAACGAAAAAAATATTGGCCCGACCCGGCCCGGCCCGAGAGTTAAAATTTCGGCCCGAACCCGGCCCGGCTCTGGTGAATTTCTACAGAACATTGATCTTTACTCTAACGAAAGAGTTCAGACCAAAAAAACTTATCTTAGTCTTTTTTTTTTCTTTCATGTTTATAATCTCTATTTATGCAGAAGGGCCATAGGCTGCGATATTTACGCTTTTAAGCCTTTGAGGGGCAAAGCACTTCTATTCTTAAATTGCTGAAATGACTGATTGACACCAGAATTTAAAAATGAATTTATTTCAAAATAGATAAAAACTTTTCTGTACGTACTTGATAAAATTAAAATTTTCTTTTCAAATTTCTGGTGTCAATGTGGTGTATCGCAATTACAATTAAGTGGTATATATTTTATACCACCACCCTTCAAGGGGTTAATAAACCTTTGTTTGCTGTATGTAAATGTTTCAGTTATCATTAGTATTATATATTTAAAAAAAAAAAATCTAAAAATGGTATATGGTAAAAGTAAAATCTTGTAAGAGATTGGAAAAAAATAAGTTTAATTCTTAGCAGATGTAAATGTTTAATATATATATTTTTTTCGCGTATTGTTGTATTCATTTTGCATGAATGAACAGTTTAATAGAAATTTGCAGTTTTCAGTTTAAGGATGTATTTCGATTCAAACTGCTGATTTTCCGATTTATTTTTAAATTCATTTTTCTCTCATATGCATCAAACTGGTAAATTTTCTTATTTAGAAAATACCCAAGGTGCCGTGTTTGTCGATTCTTTGATAAATGCAGAAAATATTGCAAAAAAAGCAATCAAAAACGGCATTTTGAACCGATTTTTCCGAAGCGGAAGATCTCGGAACGAAAAAAAGTGTCCTACTGAGAAGGTAATTGTTCATAAATAAAATTCTTATGAATTGAGCGTAAAAAGACATCACACGCACCTTATACGTCTCTTCAAAAATCCCCCCAGCAAGTTTCATGTTTCTACTTTTAAAAATGTGTCTAAAACTGTATCGGAAAATTTCGAGCTGTTGAAGGTGGAAAAGATTTTTTTCAAATACACCCTTAAACAAAAATTCCGTCATAATCATGTTTTTTTTTTTTTTTTTTTTTTTTCTTTTAATGTGTTTAATTCTATTTTAAGACGCCTAGTGATCTACGATTCTTTAAAAAGAATAAATTCTAATGTTTAATTGTAGAATAATGACGCCTTAAAAGTATTTGTCTATATCGCAAAAATTTTTGGATCAAGCCAAACTTTACTCATTTATGAAATGACTTTTCCACGTCGAGAAAAGGATTTTCATGCGGGAAGATTCAACAGGAACTGATTTATTTAAGTCCGTGAAGACGAGGAAGAACGAAATTAGTCTCGGCTTCGTACGGTAAAAATAAGTTAGACTCGCCCCGGCCCGATACTCCAGGAAAAAAAATTAAGGCCCGAACCTGGCCCAGCCCGAAAAGATTAGTGACTAGGCCCGTCCGGCCCGGCCCGAATGCCATTAATGAAAATCGGCCCGAGCCTGGCCCGTGCAGACCTCTACTGAGTATTAATTCAATGTTAATGACTATTATTGAATTATTTCCTCTCCCATTTGACTTCAGAGCAAGATTTTCATTTTACTTACATTAGTTCGAATCTTAGACTTTCATACATATCATTTTGATACAGGATCAAAGCTAAGGGGGTGATAGAAGGGGCTCAACCAGGGGCGTGCAAAGAGAAAATTGCGGTCGGGCAAAGTTGGAATTTGGCGCTCCCTCCCCCCCTTACTTTTTCTTGTGACAGGCCAAAAATGACATTGGTAGTCACTTGGCGACATCTAAATTTCCGCGCCCGGGACGACCGCCCCTTCGTCGCTCCCCTTTCGCATGGCGGCGCTGGGATCAACCTCCCCCACCCCTTTCTAAAATATTTTGAGCCTCCCTTGAAAAAAATTCCAAGGTCGCTAAATGAATTTATGTTCCGAAAAATACAAACGACATTATGGTCAAGAATCTAATTGAATTTTACGTCCCTTTCACAGTTTTGCAGAAATATTAAATTTAAATTGTCACTAAAATAAGTGTTTCAACACTCACTCACCCAATTTCCACATTAAAAGCTAACATGATGTTTTAACTTGCCTTAGTTATGCACTCCAATTTTTCATCATCATATTATTTTTTTAGCTTAAAATTAAGTTATTACAAAAGTTTAATAATAATAATTAAAAACATAGTACCCAGTGTGAATATGCATTAATTTATCTTTCTGCGTCAGAGAGGGAGAGAGAGAAAAAATGAGCCCACCTCCCCTATATTTATTTAACCTTCCCCCCACCTATTATTCACTTCTAGTTACGTCTCTGTTCTGGTATCAAAATTGTAATTATATTCGAGTATCATTATTATAATGCGATAAAACGGAGGTTCACATATATGGACTCAGAGAACGAAAAGATTAACTTAGATTTATTTGAAGCTTGAATTATGTAATTCAGTAGGTGAGCATCTATTATTTCTACAACTAGTGATTTTAAGTTATTTGCAATTGTTGTTATTGGTGTTAATATCGTCAGTATCACAATAGTAATTATATATTTGACTGGAGTTGAAATAACGTTGAAATATGTGCTTAATATTTGCTTTAAATAATGAGCAATAGATAGCAGCACCAGCAAATTTCTTGTCTCACCATGCTCATCTCTCCTGTAAAAAATATTCCCGAACTTAATTTATTCAACTTTTTTTTGTGTGTTTTTCTAAGATGTTTCCATTGTTTTGAAATAGTTTTGGATTGTATTTACTGTTATGCATTTTTTCTTTTAAACAGTGGCACCAACTTACATGGGTCCACGGGGGCGAGCCACTGAATTTGATCTCTTCATATCTATTTATTTTATCGCTGGCTGAAACAGAATTTGATTTTATTGACGTTCTCAAGTAGTTTTGTTTGAAAAATAATAAGGAAATCAATTACACTCATAGGAACTCTGAAAGCCCCTTTAGTGGATGTAAATGTAAGTGAAATTTCTCAAAAACAAGTTTCCTGCACATTTTGTCATCGATAAAGCACCCTATCCAGGTGACCTAAAATGTATGCTTTTCTTGACGCTTAGATTTTGGCACTTTTCACAGTTAGCAACTTTTATGTTATCGATAATAAACATTAATCTGTAAGAAAAAAAAATGTTATGAGAATGAAATTTAATGAAATTACTTATTAAATAATAATAATTTTGTAGAGAAACCATAATTTAACTTCAAACTATCATATTTCGTCATTTGCTCCTCCCTCCTTCAACAATGAAGCAGACAACAAGGAAGCAGAGTCCCTTATAGTCCAAGAGCCGACCGCACAAAACTCTAAACCATCGAGCACAAGAAAAATTTCCTTCAGTTTATGGAAGAATAGTCATTAGAGGAATCTAATGTTCCATGTCTGCCGGATGCGAAAGGGTGCATCTGCATAAGCCAGAAATTGATACCGCTAGTGGTTGACTCGCAGGATGTGTTTTCCTGCACCCAGTTTTCCATGTTTTCATACTTTTGATTGTACGCAAACATATACTAAACCTATGAGTCAACCACTAGTGGTATTCATTGTTAGCTTATGCACCACTTCACTTCCGGCAGACATGGAACATTAGCAGGGCCGTAGCTAAGGGGGTGCTATGGGCGGCTCAGCCCCCTCCCCCATCCCTAAAATATTTTGAGCCCCACCTGGAAAAGATTCCAAGGTCACTCAATGAATTTCTGTTCCAAAAATTCAAATGGAATTCTGTTCAAAAATCTAATTTAGTTTTGAGACCCTTTCACAGTTTTTCAGAATTACTAAATTCCATCTAAAATAAGTGTTTTAGCACTCCCTCATCCTATTTGCACACATGAATCTAACATGATGTTTAATTTTGCGCCAGTTATACACTCAAAATTTTCATCATCCTATTCTTTTCTTAGCATAAAATGAAGTTATTACAACAGTTTAATGAGAAACATAGTACCTATAATGTGAATGTGCACTGATTTATCTTTCTGCGTCAAAGAGAAAGAGAAAAAAAATATGAGCCCCCGCCCTACATTCTCTTGAGCCTCCCCTACTGTTCACTTCTAGCTACGGCCCTGATCATTAGATTCCTCTTTTACTACTCATCCCTAAAATAAAGAAGTTTTTCTTGTGCTCGATGACTTAGGGTTTTGTGCGATCGGCTCTTGGTCTATTAGTAGAATTATCAATTTATTAGCTTCGGATATTTTTTCTTTACAAGTGTTATGAGACTTTTGTTCATGCCAAATTTCAGGTACTATTAAGTGCTTTATATAAGGAAGTGCTTTATATATTTTATTCTCAAAGGACTATAACGTTATCGTTTTAGGAGGTAGGGATGGGGCCTGGCACATGATATCTTAAGATAAATCTAGGGGGAAAGGTGGGGGGGGGGAGGTCTTTTGATATAGCTATGATTTTTGATGCAATCAAAATTTTCTCTTTTTATTTCTAATATGATCTTAGGTTCAAAATAATAGATTGTATTTTTTTAGTCGGTTATCTGCTTTTATGAAAATGCAAATTTATTATTAAAATCAGTAACTTATTATAAAATTACTTAATTTTAAAATATGAAATATTAAACGTTTGACATTCCTATTCTTTTTCATATGTTTATGTATATATGTATAATCACAGTTCGAGAAAGTATATTATAAATGAAGCTTGTGTTTATTAATAAGTAAAAGAAAGTGAGAAAGAATGTTGTCCAGTTGCTTCGTTGATAAGAATTACTGTCTGTTTTTGAGCCCCTACTCCGTTTGGTGCAAGTGTAGCAAGATATTGTGTAGCAAAATGCATTATGTAACAAAAAGCTATAAAAAATACTTTTAAATAGTAACTATTTCTTTTAAATATTATTTTGTTTGATATAATGGAGAAAGAGAAAGATGGAGGTGCAGTATGCCGTAACATTGGTTTGCAATATGATACGCGTTATCGCTCATATTTAAATGCCCTCATTCGGCCCAAACTAAACAAACACGTGAACAGAGACCGAATTCTTTGACATCAACCATGCATTTTCCCTCTAAATGAAAATAATCTTCTTATATTTAAGCATTTTAAAACAGCATGTCATTGGATTATGAATTTAAAACTGTATATTACTAAACGTTTTCATCTTCTTTTGCGAAAGTACGTGGTTGGGTTTGGGCCTAATGTAGCGGATTTTAGGCTTAAATTTTTGGCGTCACTTCCAGCCACCATTACTTACTCTCTTTTTTCTTTTTACTTCATGATTTAATATAAAGCGACATTTTACCGACTTCTCTTCATTTGAATCAGTAAAGTATGCGAAAAATAAAGGTAACCAGTTTTCGAAGCATTTTTACACTTTAATAACGATATCATTCTCTAGAAGGGGAGGGGGGGGGGGTAGAGGGACGATAACACATGATATCGAAAAGCGGGAAGGGGGACCAAAATTACCAAAAAATTGATAGCTTTATATTTGCACAGCACTTAATCATAATCGAACAAAAATAAGTAAATAAATAAATAAATAAATAAATAAAATAAAAAGAACGAAAGATTATGTGTTAAGCATAGATTGCGAAACACTTTTTAACATATTTAGAATATTATAGCTAAACTTCATAGTTTATTAATATTGAAAGATAATGTTTATATAAATAAATTGGAAAACGCATAACGCATTTGAAAACCTAATTTCAGCAATTATAATTAATAATCTGAAAAAATAAACGATTAGTTTTGCACAGACTAGTATGTGATCTACAGATTTGTGTGTATACTACATAGTATGCCAAGAAATTTGCTTCAATTAACGGAAATGTTCTCGGATCTTTTGTACGGCATTGTATATGATCTATAAATGTTAAACACATCAAGTAGTATGCAAAAATGAAAAAGTCAATTTTTAAAACGTATAGCACAACGGAAAATGGTTGGTTGCTGTTGTGTTTATAACAGCAAATTATTGACGGATATAGGCACTAAGGGGACTGAGTGCCCTTCGCAAGGGTCTTTCTAAAAGAATCTAACCGGTATTTACTCAAGGAAATTCAAAGTACGAAAAAAAAACACGCAAAACTCCGAACGATTCGGCCGACTGCCACGAATGAGTTAGAACTCAGCACCTCCTGCCTACCAGTTTCGAAAGATTATTAACAAGTCGTACATTACACGTCCAACATAGCAAAGGAAAACGAAGTTTTAAAAAAATCCAGACCTTGGTGCAATAGTACATAATTCTTGTTCGAATAATTCTTGTTCATCTATTGTTCGAATACAATATAGTAGCCGAAATCTTTTGTATGATGTCCCTGTAAATACTATCTGCTTTCTCTTTTGCAGGAAGTAACTTGTAACAAACCTTAGCAGCATATATCAATTTCATAAAATGCGAAATTGTTTATTATAAATAAAACGTGTCCCAAACAATGCTTCTTCCTATACCATTATGTAATGGATTACTTTTGTGGGCATTGTATATGGATAAAAAATATTCTTTGCACCACAGATTGTACAGAAAGCATATTTTAATATATACTTCATCGATGCATATCAACTTTATTATGTTCGAAAGAGTGTAACATCATTAAAATGCATTGAAACTGTTTTTTTTTCCCATTGGCTGTCATGTAACGGAATACTTTTCATTATCCCAGTAATTGAACTATACATCCGATTTTTATGAAATTTCAAATAACTGGACTAAATTAGGCAACAATCACACATATTAAAAATTTCAAGCGATTCGGTTAGATAGTTTTTGCGTTGTTATATGGGGACGGATGGACGGAACGAACGACAACTATAGTTGCTACGTATTTACATAATTACGAACGCACCTAAAAAGAATTAAAACAAGTTGGAAATTGCACGTGATGCGTAGCAAATGAGGTGCGTTCGTACGATAATGAAGTTTTAAAAATATCACTCTCATATATCAATCTCATAAAATTGTAAATAGTTAATTACAATTAAAATGCGCACCAAATAATGTTCTCTCTATACTGATTATGTAATGGAATACTTTTGTGTGGCCTTGTAAATCAATAACAAAAGTTCTTTGCACAACAGATTATGCAAAATCTATATTATAATATATGATGCGTATCAATGTTATTATGTTCGAACGAGTGTAATATTATTAAAATGCATTTGCAATATTTTCCCCATTGACCGTAATGTAACGGAATACTTTTGATCGTCCCTGTAATTGATCTATCCATCCGATTCTCATAAAATTTGAAATGGCTCGACAAAATTATGTAATAATTATATATCTTAAATTTCAAAAGATTCGGTTAGGTAGTTTTTGCGTTGTTATATGCGGACAGACAGACAGACAGACGGACAGACAGACGGACGGACGGACTGAACGACAACTATAGGTGCTGCGTATTTACATAATTACGAACGCACCTAAAAAGGGGTCGGGGGTACAACGCTGGTTTCCTATAAAAAAGTTTTTTTTTTCTTTCTGAATACTCTATTATTTTTTAACACGGTGACTGACATTCAACTTTCTGTTTAATCTGCGTCATTCACTGGTAACTGAGAGTGTAAAATATGATATAAAGCTTAAAATAATTATAGAGTTTTAAGTAATTAAAGTATAATCATGTAATAAATAAAAATTAAGTAATTTTTAAATACATTTTCAGTAATTACCTAAAAGAACATATTTTTTTATGTTTTATATCATATTGTTGACTGTCAGTTACCGGTGGCTGACATGGCACTCAACGTGTTAAAGTTTGTATAATTTTTTTTCTTTTAATTTACACTGTATATTAGCAACTTTCTTTCGTAATATTATATCACACATGTTTTACGCTTACTGTTTTAGCCCACTTTTTGAGAGATACGTCACTAAAACTTCCCTAAAAATAAACTCGGAAGTCAGCTATCTTTTCAAATAAAGTAAGCATCCCGACTTTTCTCGTCTTGGGGCTTCCTTCGATTTCTTTTTCTTTCTTTCTTTTTTTTTTTTTTTTTTTTTTTTTTTTTTCTTTTCTCAAGGTCTCTCAGAAAAGGGTTTAAATGATGAGTTCAAGGAAGGTTGGCGAGACCTCTCTTTCTTCCCAGAACAATAGGAAATCGTCTGCATGCTAATCTGTTGCCACTGTTTAGGCGAAAAGATATAAATGAGCCAAGTTCGAGGATTGCAGTTCAAGAGAAATTTTAAAAGCTGTTCTCAAATCCAAATTCACTATTTTGTGAGGTACTCAGTAAATCGGGATTTAGTAAATTTCTTAAATTGAAATCTGAGCTATGCATTATCAGGGTTCATACAGAGTTCGGAAGAAAAAATCCAAGGAGTACATAAAAATCCAAGGAGTCCAAAAAGTGTTTTGTTGTTCTCTATGTGGCATGCACTTGCACCCCAATTCCGCAGGAATTCCGCGAGTTACCCCTCCCCGCGAGAGGGGGGGGGGGGGGTATTCGCGATCTTCAGACGAAATCATCGATATTTTAGCAAAATCGGCGATTTATTGCGATCTTTTGTCGAAATCGGTGGTTTTTCTGCGATCTTTTGATGAAATCAATGTTTTCCCGTGTTTTTTTATATTTTTTATGAAATCGACGTTTTTTTTAGACAAAATTTGCATTTTTACACGATTTTTTCTAGAAAACGGCGTTTTATCCCCACGATCTTTTGACGAAATCGGCGTTTTTTGAGTGATCTTTTGATGAAATCGGCTTTTTTTTTACTTCTCAATGATTTTTTGACAAAATATTTGTAAGCGATCTTTTATTGAAAACGGCGTTTTTTCCCACGATCTTTTAACGAAATTAACGTTTTATCTGCGATATCTGGTGAAATTGGCGTTTTAACCGCGATCCGCACAGGAAATTCGCGTTTTCCAGCAATCTTTTGACAAAGTTCGTTGACAAAAACATTGACGAAATCGTCGTTTTTCCACGAAATATTGACAAAATGAGTGTTTTTTCGGCGATCCTTTCACGAAATTTGCATTTCTCCGCAATTGTTTTTTCCGTGCGCAAAACCGTACAAGTTGGCAACTATGCGGAACCAATAACCCAATTTCAGATTTTCGGAAGAAGATACCTTAATTTTTTGGAAATTTCGGACGAGAATCACCCCTGAATCCACCGTTATCAGCAAAATTGAGCATGATGAATCGTATCATGAAGAAGAAATCAAAGTTGTACAGTGGGTTGCCAAATTATTAGGGACAGTCATGAAATATAGGTTTCTTGTACAATATTAGGATATTATTTGAAAAAAAATTACACTGTTTTAAAGTTAAAAAAGCTTTATTGTTATAGTTTGAGTATTCACGTAATATTATATGAAAAAAAAACAACAAAAATATAATACAGCCAATTTACCAATGTTAAGTAAAGAATGTCAATATTTGGTGACATTTCTTTTAGCTTGAAGGAGCACTTTGATGCATCTCGTCATGCTCTCATCGTAATTTCTGCCACTTTTTTTTATTTCAGGGTTGTCAGGCTATGCATTTATTAGTTTTTCGATGAGTTATACCTTGGATGTAATCATATCTTTGGCGACTTTGCCTTGATGATCTTCAATAAGCTTTCTATGCGGTTCATGTCAGGGGAATAGCCAGGCCAAGGTAAAACTGGGATATTGTGATCTTCCCAAAACTTTGTAATGCTGCTAGCTTTATGACAAGGCAGTGAATCATGCATAAACATAAACACTTCACCATTTGAGAACCATTCTTCAATTTGTGGAAGCTGCCGAGTTTCCAGAACTTGCCTGTACTAGTCTTGTTTCATGATTCCCTAGACAATCTAGAGGCATCCAACTCTTTTAGCGCTTATGACAGACTACACCATTACTTTATCAAGGTATTTAACACTCTCCACGATGCAGTCAGGGTGATATTTTTCGCCTGGGCGTCGCCTGACAAAGCTGCTTTTATCGGCTAAAATCTCAAAGCTTGATTCATCTGAGAAAAGCACCTGAAAAAAATTAAATTTGTTAATAATTTAGAGATATATGATTTTCAATGACATAAATAATAATTATCCTAATACTCATTATCATATAACTCACCTTACTACCGTCATCAAATGTCTCCTGGTGGTGTTCACTAGACTAGGCAATGTGCTTCACTCAATTTCGGTTTCTTGCCTGGACAAAGCAAATTCTGTCAACCCTTCCTCCGCTAATCTCGACTGCACATTTCTCTCAAAACTGGCATTCCAGATTCTTGAATAATGTGAGTAAGTCGCATCTTTTTCTTTAAGTTTCCTAAACAGATATCCGTGATTTTTCTATCGGTATGTGGAGATGTTATGCGTTTTCTTCCCCTTTTACCTTTTTGTTTGGGCGAAAGTGGCTGGTTTTTATCCAGTTTTATTTGTATCCTGTTGACTATTGACTTCGAAACTCCAGCAAGTTCTGCTATCTTCCTTTGAGAATGCCTCGTATGCAGGAGAAAGGTTTTTACTTCAGATTTTTTTCCTAGGGAACAAATTAACCCCACAACCAATACTGAAATCAATAAAAATAAAAAAGGAATTAAAATCATAAATAATTTCACAAAAAACAAATATTTAATAAGTAAAAGAAACATAATACTCACATATAATTCTTAACTTTTTTCAAAAAAGCCCAAAGAATTTTGTTTAAATTAAAGAAAAGCGTTTTCCACTATTGCGTGTGTAAAAGACTCAGCATCTACCCCCTTCTTAAAATAGTTATAGAAAGCGAACAAACCTTTTAACATATTAAAAGTTCTTAAAGGTTGAATTATAGAAGCATTGACAACTGTAAAATACACTCCTGTAACACTTAAACCACTTAGAACAGCAGTCAAGTGCATCCAAAGTATAAAACTAGCAAAAAAGTATGACTGTCCCTAATAATTTGGCAACCCACTGTATATTTAGCTGTAAAGGAAATAAACAGAGTAATCACTTTTTGAAATTAGAAGCTTACAGGTGTGTCTGGATTATTCTTTTCGCTTTCCTTTCCCTTATGGCCGTGAAAAGTAAATCACTTTGGTGGCTATTAGTATGATCCCAACCAGTCACTGCTGTGCTTTTGATGAATGACGTGCATAAAGAGTTTACCGTACGCTTTACAATCGATTTTTTTTTTAAATTCTGGGATCAATATTGCTCGCGTGCAAAACCGCAATACAATTTAAGGAGTTTCTAAGGAGTATTTTGTTTATCTAAGTAGTTCTAAGTACAACTTGGGAAAGTTTTCATTTCTAAGTAGTTTCTGAGGAGTCTAAGGAGTTTGTACGAACCCTGATTATTTAAAAATTACGAAAAGAAGTACACGGTGTTCTAAAGCGATTTTGGTTTACAAAACTGAATAACAAGAAAATTGTGATCTATATTAAAATGATTCATGCAAGAAATTAATGTATGAAGTCGGGAGTATCTTTATTATGCTTCCTTGTTTTAGTTCCAGATATCACCGACAGATGGCATTATGCTATTTCAGTTTATTTTAACATTTAAAGAAATGTATAAAAATGGATCAAAATTCACTCAAAATTTAATAATTATTTTGTTCAGCTGTTAAAGCTTTAAAAAATTTTTGTGTTTCGAAACTACTGAATTATTTTGAGCTATATTACTGTTTGAAACCGTACAGAGTCATCTATGGATGACATTTAGAAATAAAGCAAGGATCAATAGTAAAGAAATCTCCGACGCCACTCATTTGTCTTCTGCAAGAACAGTGTTGAATTCAGGCACGTTTCTCAGGGAGGGACTTTTGTAGCTCCGGGGAGGGGGACTTTATAGAAGAGGGGGATTGCATTTTTTGACCATTGAAAACACAAAATCTCAAATTTTCCTTGATGTCCCCCCGTGTCCCCTTCCTTAATGAAATGAGCATTGTGCAAGAATAACATCAATAGCTGTTACCATTTACAGTTGTTGAATTTTTAAAACGTTCATTGCATTTTAGGACATCTCTGTATACGTAAAGAAGGATGAAAAATGGTTACTTCCTATCAATTAAAATGATAGGAAGTAGATGACAACTATAAACAAATTCGAAATTGTGCGTCAAATGTGAAAAATGAAGTGCGTTGGTAACTAGTTTAATAAATATTCAGATCTTGCTGCAGGAGTTGTTGCACACTTCAGCAAAAAATGCATGAAAGCAAAATGTATTACGATTTTATATAGTGAATTCAGTAATACGGAATAGTAGGACTCTGTCTTAAATGGGACACAATCAACATGGCAATCTAGAATCATTTCTCATCATGGGATATCACTGAATTAATGATGCATCATAATAAGATTTAATAATAATAAGAAAAAAATTATTACTATCTTTTTAAGTATTGAATCGATTTTCATAAAATTTGAAATAACACGACAAAATTCTTCTACGATTCTAATATATTAAATTTCAAACATTTACGCTATTGTATGAGGATACGGACAGACAAGCAACGATTATAGAGCTACGCGCGTATTTATATTATAAAGAACACACCTAAAAATCAGAATACATAAATATTTGAAACAAAAAGCATTCATTTAGCGTAGGGATGCACAACCTACGGCCTGCAGGCCAGAAGTGGCCCGCGATGGTTTAACATGTGGCCCGCGAACTTCGTCAATTTACAACTAGAAAAAATTGCAATTTTTATGCAAAAGTCATAGAAAAAATCGTAAATTTCATCAATTTACCGCGGGAAAATATAAAATTTCGTCAGTCACTTAAGAATCGCAAATTCCTTTGGACACAGAAAAATCGCAAATTTCATTGACTAATTGCGGAAAGATCGCACATTTCGTTCATCAGGTGTGAAAAAATCGCGAACTTAGCTCATGAAAGTCGGAAAAAATAGCAAATTTAGTCGATCGGACACAGAAAAATCGAGACCTTTTGTCGATCCGACATGGAAAAATCGCGAATTTTGTCGATCGGACGCGAAAAATCGCACATTTCATTGCCCGGGAGAAAAGATCGTCAGATTTGTTGATGATGCACGAAAAAATTGCAGTTTAAACTCACCGGCTGCGGAAAAATCGGATGTTTTCTCGGTTTATCACGTGAAAGAAAATGTGAATTTCTTTAATCGGGAACGAAAATTTTGCGAATTTTGTATATGAGAGACGAAAAAATCGCAAAGTTCAATGATAAGGCACGGCAAAATCGCAAATTTTGTGGTGATGCGCGGAAAAATTGAAAATTTCGTTGATCAGCTGCGAAACAATCGCGAGTTTTGTAAATTTATCAACAGAAAAAAATTTCGAATTTCATCTTGTCGCGTAAAAAATGCAATAAAAATGCGTCAAAATAGTTAAAAATCGCGAGTTTTATTAATCGGGTTCCGAAAAATTGGGAATTTCGTTGGTCAGACACGGAAATATCTCGAATTTTGTCGATTTCACGCGGAAAAATTGCACATTTTGTCGATCAGGCTCAAATAAATTTGCAAATTTCGTCCATCCCGTGCAGTCGATCAGTCGAAGGAAATGGCGAATTTCGTTGATCGCCTTTGCAAAAATTCGCAAATTTCGTCGGTCAGGTTCGTAAAAATTGCGAATTCCGTCAAACGGATTTATAAAAATTGCGTTCGTCGATAAAGTTTGTAAAAATCGCGAATTTTATCAATGATGCGAGAAAAAATTGCAAATTTCGTCCATCAGCTTCATAGAAGTCGCGAAAATTGGCGTCGTGAATTTCGCGAATTTTGTTGATTAGGCTCGAAAAAATCGCAAATTTTGTCGATCGACATTCAAAACTCGTGAATTTGCCCATCAACTTCGTATAAATTGCTAATTTTACTGATCAAGTGCCGAAAATTTGTGGATTTTCTCGATCGACCTGGTAAATATGGCGAATTTTGTCGGTCATGCGAAGAAAAATCGCGAATTTCGTCCATCGGCTTCGTAGTATCGCGAATTTCGTCCATCGGCTTCGTAAAAATCGCGAATTTCGTCGATCAAGCGCAGAAAAATCGAAAATTTCGTCAATCATCTGCGCGAAAAATCGCGAATTTTTATTGATCATGTGAAGAAAAATCATGAAATTTTTCGATCATGTTAAGAAAAATTGCGAATTTCGTCAATCGCCTAAATAAAAATCGCTAATTTTGTTGTTTAAGCGCGAAAAAATTGTGAATTTTGTTGATCAGGTGTGGAAAAATTGTGAAATTTCTCGGTCGGCTTCGTAAAAATCATGAATTGTCGTCGATCGGCCTCGTAAAAATTATGAATTTCGTCGATCATCTTCGTGAAAATCGATAATTTCGTCGATCAGCCGCAGAAAAATCACGAATTTTATCGATCATGCGAAGAGAATGGCGAATTTCGCCAATCAGCTTCGTAACAATCGTGAATTTCGTCGATTGGCTTCGTAAAAATCACGAATTTCATCGATCGGCTTCGTAAAAATCGATAATTTCGTCGATCAGCCGCAGAAAAATCGCGAATTTTCTCGATCCAAGAAGAAAAATTGCGAATTTTGCCGATCAGCTTTGTAAAAATCGTGAATTTTATTGATCGGCTTCGTAAAAATCGCGAATTCCTTCGATCAACTTCGTAAAATTAGCGAATTTAGTCAATTAGCTTCGTAACAATCGATAATTTTGTTTATCAACCGCATAAAAATCGCGAATTTTATTGATCATGCAAAGAAAAATCGCGAATTCCGCCGTTCAGTTTTGTAAGAATCGCAAATTTCGTCGATCGGCTTCGTAAAAATCGCAAATTTCGTCGATGAGCATCGTAAATATTGTGTTTATTTCGTCGATCGGCTTTGTAAAGATCGCAAATTTCGTCAATCGGCTTCGTAAAAATCGCAAATTTCGTCGATTGGCTTCGTAAAAATCGGGAATTTCGTCGATAGGCGTCGTAAAAAGTGCAAATTTTCTCGAGCGGTTTCGTAAGGATAGCAATTTTTTTTGATGAGGCACGGAAAATTTTTTTCGATTAGTTTCGTAAAAATTGTGAATTTTGTCTATTATTTTCGTAAGTAGCCCAAATTTGGTTGATCAGGCATGAAAAGCTGCAAATTTGGCTGACTGGGAGTTGAAAAATCGGGAATTTCAGTAATGGAGCAAGAAAAAAATCTTATTGATCGGCTCCTTCCCTCTCCTTCATCCAACAATAAGTTATATACAAAAGTTCAAATTTTTTTCGGCACCAGCCACTTATCTTTTATTTTAGCAATTTTAATAAAATAAAATTTACTCTCTTGAATAAAGTCAAGGAGTAGTATTACATCTTAAGAATAATCCTTGCTGTATCTGTTATATATACAAACGTAAAAACTGCTGGTGTATCCTTGCCAACTGAATTGGATATTTCCCCCACTTTCCTTTGAAAACATATTTTTTATTCGATTATAGGCCGCAGATAACCTTTGAAATTGAATTCTCTCCATGTTATTGATGTGGCCCTCGACTACACTGACATATTTGTAAGTGGCCCTTCCCTTGAAAAGGTTGTGCACCCCTAATTTAGCGTAATTCAACATTTAGTGTTTCCAAAATGTTTACAAAAAAAAAAAAAAAAAAAAAAAAAGCGCATTTCAAGCTTTTTGGACCATACAGTACTGTCAGTTAACCTTTTCAAATGAAAGTAATTGTGTTTATGTAATGTTCAATTCTCACCGAAATTTTCAAAAATGCTTATTTCAAATCAAAGAAAACAACTTTAAACCTCCCCCCCCCTTCCCCTCCAAATTTATAAAAGTAAAATTTAGCAAAATTTTTCTGGTGAAAATCTTGATTAAAATTAGATGGAATATAATATAGATCGGGAAGAAGCAGCATAGACAACCACCTCATAGAGCTCACGAATGAAATTTTAAGATTAGTTAATCTCGATTCGTATATTAAAACGCAATCGGTCTGCCAAGTCTTATCTTAGTGGAAAATGCTTGAAAACCCGATTTTCATGAGACTGACTCATAGGGTTTACCATTGTGTTTTCCTGCACCCAATTGTATAGAAACATGTTAGAGTGGGTTCAGGAAAACATAGTGGTAAACATATGAGTCAACCGCTAAAATCGGGGGCTTTCAAGTGTTTTCCCCCAAGATAGAAGTTGACAGACCGATTGCGTTTTAATATGCGAATCGAGGTTTAACTAGTCCCAGATTTTCATCCGTGAACTTGTTGAGGTGATTGCCTGTGATGCCGCCTCCCGATCTAATATTATTTCCGATGTAAGAATTTCTAGTGATTTCTTGAATTGTATTTAACGGGTAATAAAAAAAAATAAAAAGAATATTGCCCAGTTATCCCCTTTTTTATACTTAATCATTGAACCTCCTAAACTATCAAGGACATGCTTTATTATATAAAAAATCTACATCCAAAATTCAGAGCAAATCGGATAATTCTTAATAAAAACCCATTTAGCATTTATATAATTTAAGAGGAGTTATTCCCCTTGTGATAATTCAGAATTATCATAGGATTTTAAAGCAAAGTAACAGAAATAGGCATTTATTTCTGAAAGAGGTTTCACCATGAAGCTGCAAACTCAAAGTGACCCTCTCGAGAATGTCGGCGATATCATAGGATCGCTACATCATTATCGATCAACGGAATCGACAGGCGGATGACACTAGGGTGAATGGGTGATCGCCCGCGTCATGCCTTTGACGTCGCTCCGACACGAAGCGAAAGTACCAAGGTATCGAGAACGCCAGACAGGCCGGCGCCGTGGGTTTGAAATCTCAGGTACCAATAATAGCACGATTTTACTAATCATGTAATGAGAAAAAGACCATTAAGGTTTATGATTGGTTTGTGACCTCTAAGGGAAGGTCTAGAGGAGGTCCGGGATCGTAAGAAAAAGAGAGGCCAGGGGCTTGCAAGGAGGATTCTGAGAGAGATTTCTCGCAGAGAGTGGAGAAAGAGAGCAGAGCGGTTAGCTCGGAGTGTTCTCTCGTTCTCGACCAAGTGAAGCAGCTCTGTTTTGAGAGCTGGAAAGATAAATCTCGCCAGCGGATTTTAGAAAGTGATTCTGATCGCAGTGCCCGTGCAGCATCAGGAGTGTTCTCTCGCCAGGAAAGACCGCGATAACTCTCGTCTTGAGTGGTTTGATAACGCCGTAATCTGTGAACTATTTTGCCTTTACGTTGTGCGTAATTTTTAGAGACTTTGCGACTATCACGAACTTTATGTTTTTGGAACTCAAACAGAACTTTAATTGAAGCTAGTTGGTATAAGAGCCTACGTGTTCTATAATAATTTTTATGCTGTAAATATTTACTCCAGAGGATCTTTTTTGTTCTACAAATAATAAATAGATTCTCCTTTAAATATTCTTGCCTGGATTATTTGCCGAGCGGCACACACGCTACCTACCACTTAGCATTTTAATCTACTAAGGGCTAAGTTATTACACCCTCTTTTATATTTAACCATTAAACTTCCAAAACTATTCAGAGATTTGAACGAAATCTGACAATTTTGTTTGAAATACCCATATATATAAATTAAGGGGAGGGGCATTAGAACCCCCGTTCCACCTGTTTATACTTAATCTATGAACACTTAATAACAGTCACGGAATCGCTTCATCAGAATGATTCTATATCTAAATTTTGAACGAAAACTTAATTCTGCATGAAAAACCCATTTATATCAATTAAGGGGAGGTGCATGAGCCCCCCGTTCTTATACATATCGAATGAACTCCAAAAACTAATCAGGGAAGCGCCTTGTCAGGATATACTTATATACAAAATTTCAAGTGGATCGTTATATTTTTATAATGAGTTTTCGCGTTACGCACGAACGAACGAACATACATACATACAGAACGGGCGGGCACATAAGCTCTCAGGCTACGATAGCCTGTGAGCTAAAAAGTAAGAAAATGCGTTTGAAGTCCGAAGTCCCGCATCCCTTTAAAGCAGGGGCTTGCTCAGTGTCTACCTGAGAATACATGTATTCCCGGACAGATGCTGTCACAGCCCCTCTGTAAAGGTTAAGGAAAGACAGGACTGGGATGCCATGCACATTCAGATTAATTTTATTTTAACATTTTATGTGTAACTGAATTTTATTCAACTGTTTAAATATATTTTAATTCGTGCGTTTGATAAAACTATACAAAATCTTCAAAAAAAGTTTGAAGTGGATCATTGTTTCATCTCCCTGAAAAATTACACTTTTTAGCCAAAATACCTAAATTACTCGAGCGATTTCGATATATATATATATATTAAGTAGAATATAAATATAAGATCATGTGTGGCAGACAGTTTTTTTTTAATAATTGTAATTAGTTTAAGGAAAATAAAATTCTAAAATATGGAAAATTTCTAAAACATTGCTATTGATCGAAAATAGAAAGTTTTAGTCGACGAAAAAAAATGTCTGCCATAAGTATAGAACATAATTCAGTGAATATGGATTCAAAATTTCACAAAAATCGGTCGGGTAGTTTCCGAGAAAACGGATCTTAAATCTGGCATATTTCTCGTAAGATTGCACTCAGTCTTGTCTACCCTTAAAGGGGAAAAAGGGAAAAAAAAATATTATTTTTTTTATAATATGAACTTTAAAATGTTCAGGTTTACACTGAACATTTTAAAGTTCATATTATACATTTTATGTTAAAAGCAAGGCAGAAATTTCATTCCGTCATGTATTTTATATTCATTATTATTATTATTATTATTATTTTGATACTGCAACTTAAAAGAAATATTCTCAGACAATTTAAAGTCATTAGGAGCAAAACTTTTGGATTTACAGATAATTGAGTCTCCAGGCGCTCGGTTCCTCTGACCGTCACCTAAGCTGTTGGCTTCGTGGCTTCGCCGGGTATTCGTCGTTGGTTGGAGCAAAAAGATGCTCTGGATTATGCAGCAGCTGCAGAAAAATTGCTTTATGGAGCTGGAATGGACAATTCTATAAAAGTTAAAATTCTCTAATTTATTCATGTATCAAACTTTAACTGCGTTTTTCTTAAAAAAGAAATAAAATAAAAAATTAAAAATTTCTGGAAAACCTTTGAACCGATTTCGCCTAAACTTCACATATTTCATTTACATACAATACTAATTTCGGAACGAATGATTTTTTTAATTGCAACTTATTTTTTAATTAAACAAAAAAAAGCAATTTTTGGCAAAAACGAAAGTTTAAATCGGAGTTTTTTGATTGCACCGTCACCAAAAATTCAAAATTGAATATTTTGTTAATTCCTTCGTTCAAATTCAAGATAAACTTATCTACTAAAAAAATCCTTTTCATTTTTTAATTTTAGATGAAGCAATCAGGATAACTCATGATTGCTTCATCTGAAACTATACCGCATAGATTTTTTTTTTCTTTTGAGGCGACTCGGTTCTCCTTACGACCACTGACTGAATTTTCAATATATTTTTTATGAAAATGTAACAGAATATTCAAAGAATAATGCTTAATAATATACAATAAGTTTAAAAGTATTAATAAATAAGGTACTATATAAAAACAAATCACAAAAATGTGCTTTTTTTGTATCTTAGACAGTTGTTTCCACTTAAAGTATTATGGAATTGTTGGAAAGTGCTTCATAAACTATGCTTGACTCATGATTTCGTTCTTTTCTATTTGTTGTTCTTTGTTAACGTTTGTACGCGAGCACAACCATCGACTGTCGTGCAAATGAGTTCAGGGAATTGATAAAGCTTCTCCTAGTTGTTTGAAAATCTACGGATAAGCCCTTGTTTCGTATCATGTTAGTGGGATTAAAATCCTCTGAAAATGGACTTTACATCTGAAGAGAGGCCTCATTTATAGAGTATCATTTAATTTCATTTCTGCGCTGATATTGCTACTGAATTTCTGATATCTGCTTTTTTTTTTTTTACCTGTGTTATTTATTTTTGTCTTATGCAGAAACTTGTGAGAGCGAATCGTAAATAAATAAAATTTGAGTTGGACTATTACATTGGACAGTGTTCCTCCCTCCCCCCGCCCTTTAAACTAAACACTAAAAGAAAAAAAATATAATTTAATGAATTACATTGATCATTTGGAAAATGATATTTTAAAAGACCAAAATTTTAAACTTATAAATAAATCCTATATTTAAAAAAAAATAATAATAATAATAAGCGTTATTTTTAGGATGATTAAAACGTGGCTTTCGTAATAACAAAGTTATACTTTACGTACGCCATCGATTAAACATTAATACTCCTGTACCAATTATAAACAAATTTCATCGAAATCAGTCGAGGAGTTTTCGAGAAAACGGGTCTTAAATCTGGAATATTGCCCATAGTGTTGCACCCAATCTTGTAAAAAAAAAAAAAAAAATCTGTCTGCCATAAGTTTTGAGCCTAATTCAATGAATATTTATTCCCTATTTTATCAAAATCGGTCTGGTAGTTTCCGAGAAAACGGACCTTAAATCTATGCATATTTCTGGCACTATTGCACTCAGTCTTGTCTATCGTTATAGTAGTGTGGAATTGTTGGAAAGTGCTTCATAAACTGTGCTTGACCTATGATTTTTCGTTATTTTCTATTTGTTGTTACTCCATCAACTGTCGTGCAAATGAGTTCAGCGAATTGATAAAGCTTCTCCTAGTAGTTTGAAAATCTCCAAGTAAGCCCTTGTTTCGTATCATGTTAGTGGGATTAACAAACATCTGAAAATGGGTTTTCACCTGAACAGAGGCGACATTTGCTGGGATTCATTTGGGTTCATTTCTACGCTGATATTGCTGCTGAATTTTTGATATCAACTTTTTTTTTTCGCCTGTGTCGTTTATTTTTGTCTTATGCAGAGAGTCAAGAGAATTGGGAGGTCAAATCGTAAAGAAATAAAATTTGAGTATGGACTATTGCATGGGTCGTGTTTTCCCCCCAAAACTAAACACCACAAAAATAAATAAATAACTAAAATAAAATAAGTTGAGGAATTCAGCCAATAAAAAGACTCAGATATACTTCAGATTTCCCAATTCTCTAACGAGAACAACAACTATTTTCCTAAATAGTTAATAAATAAAATAAGTTGTGGTATTGAACCAATAAAAAGATTCAGATATACTTCAGCTTTACCAATTCTCTACCGAAAACAACAACTATTTTCCCAAATAGTTAATAAATAAATAAAACAAAATAAAAATTTAATTTACAAATTACAACGACCATTTGGAACGAGTTACGACCAACGACCATTTGGAAAATAATATTTTCAAAGACTAAAATTTTAAATTTTAAAAATTTTTAATTTTTTTTTATTCTTATAAATAAATTCTACATTAAAAAAACTATATACAGTAGAACCCCGCTAATTCGGACCCCGATAATCCGGATAATTCGGATCGGTTTGGTCATTTTTTTTTTTCAAGTTTGAGAAGCGATTGGCTAATTTCCATAACATTAACTTGTTTCATCGTCGTATTCTAAATAAAAAAAACCATTTTCTGACATGTTTTCGGAAGAATTAAGCAACGTAAACATTATTACTGTCTGCAAATATTCAATAAGTTTAACATAAAGGTGATTTTCTGTTAGCATGTTATATTTTATTTCATTTTTTTCTAATTATCCGGAATTTCGATAATCCGGATTGGATCCAGTCCCAATTAATCCGAATTATCGGGGTTTTACTGTATCATTTTTATAATGATCAAAACGTGGCTTACGTAAAAACAGAATTACATATTACGTACGCCATGGATATTCCTGGACTCATCATAAGAAATTTTAAATGAAATTTCAGTTTCACAATTTTCACTACTGCGAATTTTTAAATTTCTAAAAATCGTGAAACATGATGAAATTGATATGCATATATGAAAGGCACTGAACTATAAATTTTGAAGAATATTCCACACAAACGATATTTATTATTCATTTATTAGGTTCCCCAAAAGAATTCCGTTACATAATGGTATAGAGAGGGGGAGGGGAGGGCATTTTTTGCGGAAAATTTTAATTATGCTAAACTATTTTACACATAATAAAACTGATATATGGGGATTAAGTTTACAACAAGTTACTTCGTGTGTAATAGAAAATGAGTTTTAAAAAATTGTTGAATTAGATATAATATTTTAACTTATTAAAAGGTGGAATTTTGCTACATTATTTGGAGGTGTTGGAAAATGTTCTATGATCCATGCTTGACGCACGATTTTCTCTTAAAAAAAAAAAAAAAAAAAAAAAAAAAACAGTTTGTTTTGACCCGGTTTCGGGTAAAATAGACTTATCTGAAGATAGAAAACCAACGATTATAAATGCACAAATAAAGAATGAGAAGGTAGTAGCAAATAGCTATTTCGAATCTACTATCGAGATTCTTCATCAGTGCAAAACTCAGCGAGCTAAAAAATAGCAAAACTGAGCAAAGAGACAGAGAGACGCAGGCTTATATACACTTATATACGCTTATATACGCTATGGGAACAATCCCGCCTAAAGAAAAGCAACCAATGAGAAGAAAGCAGCTAAGACAACTGGAAGGACAAGTAGCGACATCTATCGGAGAACAAGGAAAACAAAAACTAAAAAGCAAGTGGGAAAAAAAAAAAAGAAAAAAAAAAAAAAAGAAGTATTAAATTACAGATTTCCAAATACTTGGAAAATAAGGAGTACTAGATAAGTCATTGACTAAGGAGTGAGAATTTTTTATGATGTGATAAGCTTCCCAAAAATCAAGATCAAGAATGGAAGGACATTTATGGATGATGGTGGCTGAAGAAAAGTTAAACTTATGTTGTGAAGACCAACAATGTTGAGCAATAGAGGAACGTTTAAGCTCTTGATTTTTGACATACCTTTTATGTTCCATTAAACGAAATCTGAGAGCACGTTTAGTCTGACCAATATAAGAAAGACCACATTGGCAAGAAATTTGGTAAATACCCCAGTTATCTAAGCGATCAATGGGGTGCTTAAGATTTGAAAAAGCAATTTTATTAACAGGAGAAAAAATAACATTGAAATCGAACCTTTTTAAAATTTTAGCAACTTGCTGACTGATTTTGGGGAAAAAAGGCAAAACAACCAAAGCATTGGAGTTCGAATTAAAGTTTTTTCTTTCAGATTGGGTGGATTTTGTCAATTTTTTATGAATTGAATCTATAATATTAGGGGAAGAACCACGATCAACAGCAATAGCTTTAAGATAATTAAGTTCATCACTGAGTAACTGAGGAGTAGAACAAATATTGGAAGCCCGGAAAACAAAAGTTTTAAAAGCCGCAACTTTCTGGTTAGGAGGGTGAGAAGAATATCTGTGCGGTGGAAGACTGACCGCAAAAGGTTTGCGAAAGACAGTAGTCTGAAAATTATCTTCATTGCGAATAACAAGAACATCTAGAAAAGAAAGGCAATTGCTCGATTCAGTTTCAAAAGTAAATTGGATGCAAGAATCAATAAAATTCATGACAGAGAGAATATGATTTATATCTGAATTCACTTCAACTAAAGCATAGATATCATCTACGTAACGAACATAGAACGGAAAATTTAAGATTTCAAACAATTTTATTTCAAAGTAATGCATGTACAAATCGCATAAGTCGGACTAAGAGGATTACCTATAGCCAAACCGTCAATCATACGAAAGAAATTCCCGTTAAATACAAACGTATTTTGAGATAAGCAAGCACGAGTTAGATGAATGAGCTCCTCAATTTCGAAAAAGGAAAAATGACTTATCTAGTACTCCTTATTTTCCAAGTATTTGGAAATCTGTAATTTAATACTTCTTTTTTTTTCCACTTGCTTTTTAGTTTTTGTTTTCCTTGTTCTCCGATAGATGTCGCTACTTGTCCTTCCAGTTGTCTTAGCTGCTTTCTTCTCATTGGTTGCTTTTCTTTAGGCGGGATTGTTCCCATAGCGGGTATATAAGCCTGCGTCTCTCTGTCTCTTTGCTCAGTTTTGCTATTTTTTAGCTCGCTGAGTTTTGCACTGATGAAGAATCTCGATAGTAGATTCGAAATAGCTATTTGCTACTACCTTCTCATACTTTATTTGTGCATTTATAATCGTTGGTTTTCTATCTTTAAATATTTGTGCACAAAGGCTTTATTTGCTATTTTAATAGACTTATCTGATCCGCTGCGGACTCCAGTACAATGATGAAATTTCAGCATTACATACAATGATGAAATTTCTCGAAATGATTGGAAAACATATAAAAAAGTCACTTTAAAATATCAATTTATTTTTAAATGCTTTAAGTGATCTATTAAAAATAACACAAATATCTTATAGTTTTACAATGTTTCATTGCTCTTACGGCAACTTTTTCAAAAACAAATAAAATGATAAAAAGAAATTTTTCACTAAAATATCTTCAAATTAAAAAATAAACAGAAAAACATAAATTACGTGAACATGAGCATAGTAAAGTAAAACTGGAAATAAAAATGAATAAAAATAATTGAGAACGTGAAAATACTACAAATTATTGCCTTAAAAACCTTTGAAGCATTTCCTTCCAAATTTTAGGAAGCTCCATGGAGGCAAATTCATTGCAAACATTGTTTCTACGTATGAAGATTTCTATAGATTCTCTTATCATTGATGGAAAATATGATCTAGAAGGGTATATTATCGGGCTATTTTTTAAATCTATTTATAATGGTTCTTTGCTATATAATCTTGAGAGGGCTGTAGTTTTCCTATTCTATTTGATGTCTGCTATATGTTCTTTAATCCTAGTTCTGAGTTTCCTACTAGTTTCACCAATGTAATATTGTTTTGTTCCATCTTGTTTTGTGAATGGTATTTCATATACGCCCAGATATTTGATGTGGTTCTATTGGGTCAATTTTCCTATATACTGAGTTTTTTAATTTAGCCGACGGTTTTGCAACTATGGATATATTAATTTTATTGAGTTTATATTTTAAACGTTCGAAAAATCCAGGAAAATATTGTTGAGAGAATATATTCGAATTTTGTATTTTGAAGTTACTATTCTTTTTACCATCCATGCTTTTAATTAACTTGTCTATTGTGCTTTTACTATAACCATTACTCTTTGCGGTGTCATCTATACTAATAAAAGAACAAAACGCTCTGTCTGTGTGTGTGTCTGCGATGGCTAGCAAAATCTACAGCACGTACAAAGCTCAAAATTTTTTTGAGAGTAGCCCAATATCTCTCCTGATGCACCTGAGCTTCAGAATTTCAAAATTCCAATTATTAACTGAGTAATTAATTAAAATCAAGAGGTCACTCTCATAAAAAATCATCTTTTCCAAAAATTTTTCTCTTTCATTTGTTTACGGTTGGTTGGTTGTGTAAAAATTTTCGCAGAAGTAATAAGAAAGCTGAGACAGAATTAAAGAAACCCATGGAGGAATAAGATAAGTGGAGGTGAAGTAAGCTCAAAAAAGGTTTGCGATATGAAACCATTTATCGCTCAAATTTAATGTGGCAAACAAAAGGACGTGGAAGAGATTTTGTATTATAAGACGAATTGAAAGAAATGAATTACAGTTGAAGCATATTTCAAGAGGAAATAGCAAATTTTTAAAATGGTCTTCGTTCTATTATTATTTATTAGAATAAATATTCGCTTTTAAAATGAAGGAAATTGGAAAATTAGCAATAATTAAATTTCAAATTAAAATTAAATAAGATATTGAAAACATTTGATACGAATTAAAATTGTATAACTAAAAGTTTACTTCATTAATGTAATTTTCAATACTTTATAACGTAGATGAAAAATGTTTATGACTTAATAATTGCATGTAAATAAATATTTAAAATATAATGATGAAAACATTCTTTTAAAATCATGTATGAAAACTTAAGTAATAAATATTAATCTAAAATATAAATTTCTGACTGCAGACGATTTTAATGTACTATCAAAATAATGTTATATTTTCAAGCAAAACGTTGAAATAATTTTCTATATTGATATTTAAAACACATATGATAAAATAATTAATAAATTTTTACCGGTGAAGCGATAAATTAGTTCTTTTTTTAAAAACGAGAGAAAAAAATGCAGGTTTAAACCTGTTTCAATTGATAGCGAAATTTTAAAATGGAGGGCCAAAATCACAGTCCGGTGAAATCCAAACACCTCATTGGTCATTGAGCCGCGTCCTTTTCAGGGAACAATCTCTTAGCAGTTGGGTAAATGTTGTCATACTCCTTTTTCCGAGAAAAAATCGTAGCGGCAGTTTTGAAGTAAATCTTATCTCTTTTCATTTATAATCTAAATTTTTCACTCTCATTTTATAAAATGGCATCAAAATATCTTAATTGAGTTAATTTCGATGGTTTATCTTAAATACGAACAGGCGGTAACAATCGCTTAAAAAATACTTTCCCCCTCACCTTTTTCAAATGGAGAAACAAGTTCGTGATTTTCACCCTTACCACACGACCAATGGGGTGGCTGGATTTCACTTGACTGTGATTTTGGCCCTTCATTTTAAAATTTCGCCAATTGATAGGCGTGTCAAAGCAGGTGCTTTTGTTGGTACTTAATTGGACTTAATGTAGGGTTACATCTTAAGCATCATCTCCAGAGATAATACCTCCACTCTATTAATTTCTTTTTACTCTATAAAAGAAACCAATTTGAGATTTTGACATTTCAAAAGTGACTGTTTTTTTCCCAAAGACCTTTAAAATTCATAGACTGACAAAATGTCAGTTTAACTTAGGATTTTTGGACATAGCTATTACGTCAGATCGTTGGTACTTCGTACATTAGAATGTATTTGTGGTTGGCTAAGTTGCAGTTAATATATGTATATGTATATATGAGGCTTTTTTAGCAGTTTTTTTAAATCATTGATTAAATTTGAATGCATTTATTTAAGTTAAAATTTTATTAAGACTTTAATTTGTTTTTAAAACAAAAATGAAATGGCTCTTTGACGTACAATTGTTCGAATAGGCAGACGATTCATACACAGTAATAAATTATCAAATAGCAAAATAAATTATATATAAAAAATAGTCACTAAAAGAATAGTAGCAAAACATAATGTTTAGGCGTATTAACACATAACCCGATCCCAACCAGAAAAAAACAGACTATACTCCGATCCAAGCAAGACAAAAATTTCATGAGCATAAACGCGACCCGAACCTAAAAATTCCATTTGAAAAAAAAACTATGGATTTGATATTTGACCCGAATCAAATCTGAATCCCACAAAAATATTCAAATGAAGCATACCCCAATTCGATCAAAGTAAAATAATGTTCGTGTATATGCAACCCGACCCGAACCTAAAATTTTTCTCTGAAATAACCCAAAAAATGACCAGAACGAAACCTGAAATCGATAAAAATATTCCAAAGAACTATAACCTGATAAGAGCAAGACAAAAAAACTTCCATGAACATAAACCTGACTCGAACCTAAAAAATTCCATTTGAAAAAAAAAAGCCTGAAGTTTTATGCAAACTACATTTGAATCCGATCAAAATATTCGAAAGAACCATAACCGGATTCGAATAAGAGAAAATAATTTTCGTGGACTTGAAACCGATCGGAACCTAAAATTCCATTTGAAAAAAATACCTGAAATTTGAATCGACAAAAATATTCCACAGAACCATACCCGGACCTGAACAAGACAAAAAAATTTCCATGAACATGAACCCAATCCGAACCTAAAAAATGAACTAAATCTGAATCTGACAAAAATATTCCAGAGAAGCATATCCTTATTCGAACAATGCAGAATAATTTCCGTTGATGCGCAACACAACCTGAACCTAAAAATTCCATTAAAAAGCCGAAATCTGAATTGAACGACATCTGAACCCGAAAAAAATATTCCAAAGAACCAAAACCCGATCCGAGCAAGACAAAATAATTTCCCTGGACATGAATCCAACCAGAACCTTAAAAATCAATTTAAAAAAATACCTAAAATCTGAATCGAACCAAATCTGAATCCGACGAAAATAGTCCAAATAACTATAACCAATATAATTTCCATGGACATAATCCCCATTCCAAACCAAAAAATTTGTAAAAAAAAGAAAAAAAAAATCCCGAAATTTGAACCAAACTTAATCTGAACCTAACAAAAATATTTCAGTGAAGTATAACCTCATTGGAACTAGGTAAAATAATTTTCATATAAGTACAACCCGACCCGAACTTAAAAATCCCATTTGAAGGGGAAAAAAAACCTCACGAAATCTGAATTGAACCGAATCTAAACTGAACACAAATATTCCAAACAACCATAACTGTATCCGAAGAAGACAAAATAATTTCCATGAACTTGAATCCAATCCGAACCTAAAATTCGGATGTTCTACAAAACATAATGCGCTCCGTAGCGGTGGAAAGTGAAACTAAGTACTTAGCGCGAGATGGTTAAAATATTTCGTTTATAGTAAATGTTAAATTAGAACTTGGTTACGGTTAGATAACAGTTAGGTTGCAATTACGTTCCGGTGACCCTTTTGTTATTTTATTTTCCGGTTAGGTTACAGTTAGGTCAAGGTTAAGTTACAGTTAGGTTAAGTTGCGGTTAGGTTGTGGTTAGATTATGGGTAGGTTATGATTAGGTGACGGCCAAGTTACATTTATGTTATATTTAACTTGCAGTTAGGTTACTGTTAAGATACAGCTAAGTTACAGACAAGTTATGATTCCGATACAATTAGGTTACGGTTAGGATTTTGTTCATAGAATGAACATTACGCATGTGTGATAAAAAATATACACCTATTTTTGTAAAATGGCTCTGAATTTATAATATTATATACTAACCTTTTAGCGAATCATCGAGAATCGATTTCATTCGCGGTATTGTCAGATTTAAGAGTGATATATAATTAGTTTGAAATTCAAAATATTTCACTTGGGATATCTATGTGAAAAAAGTATTTAGTTAAGTCACTTAACAGTAATTTTAAGGATAAATATCAACACGAAATCGTTGGACACATATTCCCTCCTGCGTTTCCCATTGCAGTCATTTTAGGTATTTTTGCAGCTAAATATTAGTTTTTTTAAAAAACCAATTTTTGACACAGTCAGGGGGCACGTATTTAATATAATGTACACTGTAAAAAATTTGACCCTTTTGCTGTATCATCACTCCCCCGCTTTTATCATCCCTCCGCCCATCTCTTTTGACCTATGACAATGCTCCAAAATAGGCTGAAGTAATCATTTTCTATAAAAGCGGTGGAGTGACGATGCAGCAAAAGGGTCAAATTCTTAACAGTGTATTAACACATATTTTGAGTTGAAGATAAAATCATAAAAATTTCAAGTTCGTTTAACATTATTATAACGGACCCGGGCAACGCCGGGCGGGTCAGCTAGTATATTATATTTAATTCTTTGTCTAATTGTCCCGGGGTACAGATTGTGAAGGCCCTTTTGAGGGCATGCCTAAATGCAGACATTTTGTATGAAAACGGTGCTTGAGCGTTACAAGGTATAATGACTTGGTTGGCAATCAGTTTTCTGTAACAGGCATGAAAGTGAAAAATAAGAAAAAAGGAGGAAAAAAATTGTCCATTTATACAATATGGCCATACTTGTATAATTGACACTTATTAACAGTTATTCAAAGAATAAAATGAAATATAATCGAACATATGGTTGTATTTTCTATTTTAGCTTAGAAAGAAATTAAAAAAATGTAAACTAATAAATATATAGAGATTCAATAAATCAAAAGAGAAAATTGAAGACAGTTTACTCTTTAGTTTGCTAAAAATGTCCGTCCCTGATATTCTTCAATATTCTGATTACAAATCTAAATATATCTGATGAAGTTATGGGAAGCAGACATTAATTTTTCTAAATAAATATTATATTGAATGGTTTGAATGTTTCATCACTGAAATTACCACAATGTATTGGGAATTTCTTGAATAAATAGAACAAAATATACTGTTCCAAACAGAATACAGTAAAACCTCTAAATAACGGACACCTCCGGGAGCGCGGAAACTGTCCGGTATTCGGAGGTGTCCGCTATTGGGAAAACCTTAGAGATTCAAAAATTACTAAGGAAAGCTTAATGCTCCATTAATTGGATTTCATATGTCCTAAAACATCTATTATATGATTAATTAGATATTTAAATTCTTGTTAAGCAATACAATTGAAATACAATTCAACCGATAAAGAATTTTTTAATTATAGACATTAATCAGCAAAAAACTCAAATCTTTCAAGGAAGAACGTTTTCTTTCCGAGATGTGAGCAGAGTTGAATTCAGACATTTTTCTCCGGGAGGGATTTCTGTGTCTCCGGGGAAACCTTATAGTGTTCAAAGGAGGGAATTGCATTTTTTGACCATTAAAAGCATAAACTCTCAAATTATCCGGGGGACATTTCAGTGTTTCAGGAAGGAGGGGATATTCACGCCCTGACCACCCCCTTTATTTCGACACTAGAAGTGGGGAGGGAGTTTCCTCAGCTCACCCCCTATATTTATTTTTGATTACAAAATTTGTGACACATTAACTTGATGAATTTAGAGGTTTTTTGCTTTTTTTTTTCCATTTTATTTCTCGTTAAAAAAATTTTTTTTATTCTTTATCGTCAAAATTACTGTCCGCTATTCGGAATGTCCGTTAAACATACGAAAATTTAGGTTTTCGGAATGGGGATTGAAAAAATGTCCGTTAAATAGAGGTGTCCGCTTTTCGGGAGTGTCCGTTATAGAGGTTTTACTGTATTATCAAAAATTCCTCTTCCTTATAAGAAAAAGTGAAAAACTTCTTTTGCAAAACTTTCAAATGCTTATAATAAAAGCATGCCTTTGATTTGATTACTCTTCTGTACAATAATTCAGAAATAGGCTCCAAGGATTCAGGTAGACAAAATGTAAATGTCTGATAGTTAAATTTTTTTACCCCCCCCCCCCCCCTCAATATGCTCACAATATTTTCTTTGAATTTTTGCATCAATCCAGGGAATAGCCAAAATTGCTTTGAAAAAGGTGGTAACTCTTTCATGCCTGCTGTAAACTATACGTTCGATTCCTTGTTGTGTCTTGATTAGTAATACATCCAAATAAGGTATTGTACCATTTTTTTTTCTATTTCCAATGTAAATTTAATTTTAGGGTCAATGCTATTAATCTATGTGTATGTGTTAAGAAGCTATTGATTAAGGTATCTGCCTGTTGCCATATGATAAAAATGTCATCTACACATCTGACCCATGTATGGGGGATATAATCCAGTTTATTGTATGGAAACTGAGATATATCGTTCGAAATTACTTCGAACGATATTAAGTATTCTATCTTATTCCATCTCAGTAAAACACTTTTGCGCGCGGCTGTACAATTCTTTGAAACAATTTCGAAAGTCAATGAGAATCCTTTTAATTTCGGACGTTACATTTTCCTTGGTGTTGTCAACATGCCGAATTTTTTTTTTTTTTAATCAGCATTTTTTCAGATTTCTTGACGTTGAAAAATTGTGGATAAAGAGATTCATTTCCGAATTATTCCTACATTGTAAAATCATTATTTTCCTACATTTCCTAATTCTATAAAGTACTAAAAAAATCTGTTAAATAAAATGTCTTCAGTGATTTAAATGCAACATGAAATCCCTATAAATGCAAATTTAATTTTAATTGACAAAATCTTTCTAAAATTTATTAAATGATTATGTGCATCTTCTAATGTACTTTCGAAAATTCACAAGAAATGCGTCAGAAGATCAAATGTTCACGAATTTACAATTTGAGACATAAAGGGTTAACGTGAAATTATAGTGATCGGTGTTTTAAGACAAAAATAGAGCAGCGCACACTGTTGAGTAGTAAAATTTAAAATTAAATAAATATACACATTTTTAATCATTAAAGTCAAATATAAAACTTGATGCTTTTATACACCATAGAAAATACGCGATAGAACTATAATATGCATCGCAAAAAGCATAAGACTAATATTTCGCAATCGAGTCCGCAGTCAAAAGTTGGCGTCAGAAAAGAGCGATTCTGATAATAGTATGATTTAAAGTGTAGAAAAATTAGAAAAATGGGTTAATAACACTGAAGACTTCACTTGTTGAATTGCATTAATTTATTGTGGACCTCAGTAGGAATCTCTCCCCAATAAGCACGTGATAGCAGAATCCCTAGTTGATAGATCGGGAGGCGGCAGAATTAGATAATCATCTCATCGAGTTTACAGCTGAAATTTTTGAAGTAGTTAAAACTCGATTCGAATATTAAAATGCAATCGGCCTGCCAAATAATATCTATGTGGAAAAAACCGGAAAACCTGATTTTAGAGTGTCACTCATAGGTTTATCGTTCTGTTTTTCTGCTCCCTGTCCACCATAGCATAAGAAAACACAATAGTAAACCTACGAGTCAACTGTTAAAATCAGTTTTTCACAAAGATATGACTTGACAGACCGATTACGGTTTAATATGCCAATCGAATTTTAAATAATTCTAAAATTTCAGCCGTGAACTCGATGGGGGTGATTATCTGTTCTGCCCCCATCCGGTATATATGTTATCAACATGAAAATTTAATCGGCATGTATCTACGTCAAGATGAAAACATGATGTGAGGTTTGATGAAATTCTGAACATTATACTTACTTCTTGGGATAGAAAAGCTTCAAAATTTATATTACACACTCAGATTAAGCCATAGAGGCAGACATTTTCCAAAAATTATCAAATCATGTTCTAGACATCCATTAATAATTTTCTTCGTATAGAACACATATGCTGTAGAAAAAAAAAAAAAAGAAAGAAAGAAAAGTTATGCATGTTTTATTTAATTCATTCACACAAAAAATCTACGAAACAGCTTGAATTTTTCATTGATATTCATAAAATTACTTTCTACAATATGTGTAAGCTTTTAAATTTAATTTATTTGCAATAAATCTAGAAATTTATAAAATTAGATAGATTAAATTCTACTTTGAATAGCAATTATCTAAAATTATCATACCTCTTTTAAATTTGCTATAAACTATACATTTCACTTGCAACTTACTCAACAGGGTTTACTCCACATATTTTAGGGTATATTGTGCAATTAAAGTCAATGGATCAAGCAACTGGGAAAGGTGTTATCCATTAATTCTTATTATATTATGTACCGGGTGTCCCAAAAATGACTGATGGATTTTAAAATTCAATAACTTGCAAACGTTGACAGCTATTTAAAAAATTTTTGCAGGAGAATCTATAATGTCAAGAGTTTTTTTACCGTAATTTTTTATTTTAGTTCGTATCTCAAACAATAGGTGGCGCTGACGGCGATTGAAGGCCAGGTGATCAGTGCTGAGTGAGGTGTCGACCTGGCCTTCAATCGCCGTCAGCGCCACCTATTGTTTGAGATGCGAATTAAAATAAAAAATTACGGTAAAAAAAACTCCTGACATTATTTTTTTTAACTCTCCTGCAAAAAATTTTTAAATAGCTGTCACCGTTTGCAAGTTATTGAATTTTAAAATCCATCAATCATTTTTGGGACACCCGGTATGTACTTATATACTTTATTTGATTTACTATTTTAAAAATATCGGATGTATATCGAAAATATCTTGATATTTATGAACCTTGTTATATATGTGCATTCATAATGCATTTTATTTCAGCCTGTTCTTACTCCTGTTGATGGAACATAATGTGCCAATGTTTCTTTTTTTCTTTTTTTCTTTTTTCTTTCTTTTTTTTTTTTTTTTTTTTTTTTTTTTTTTTTTTTTTTTTTTGTTATTATGTATTTTTCTAAATTTTTACTTTATTTCCCTCTGTTTATAATGTCTCAGTACAGACGCTTATGCAATTCGCGTTTTTATATTCATTTGTTTAAAAGTTAAATAATAAAAACTGAATGTAACCTTAACTTTTGAAGACCAGTGTATTTATTAAATAATTATTACGCAGCATAAGGTTAATAAAATCATAACCAATAAACTGGACAAATAAATTTTGAAATGATTCAAAGTGTCACATTAATTCTTTTCAAAATCTTAAAACAGCAAGCAGTTTCGCAACAATATCAAATAAATTTCTCTTACTGAGAGCAATTTCGCCCTGGAGATAAAAAAGTTATCTATGTAAGGGTTAGTGGAACAACAAATCCTTGAACAGAACGCTGAGATGAGTTGGTTTTTTGCCGCCTCATTCCGGTATTATACTTGCTGTAACATTTTTGTTACATTTGTAGTCTACAAACACAAAATTAATGACGTAATTAATGCTCACGAAAGTTTAAGGACAGATTTTTTATCGTATAAAGCAATGGTAAAATCCTAAGATGTAATGAAATTGTGCAAGGTGTAACAAGGACTATATCTAATGAATGATTTAATAGATCCATTTGTTATTCTTTCACTTAAGTCAAGTCTATCTATAATGATACTTAAAAGGTAAGATAAAAGTATCATTATAAGTTTAGATATCATTATAGCCATGGTCAAGGCAGTCGCAAGTATCTCACAGTATAAAGTAATCCATAATTATGAGTTTGTCTACAAGTTGTTTCTAGGAAGCATGTGAAACCAGGGCCTGTTTACCGAATAGGCCCGTGAAGCCCGTGCTTACCCATTGATTTTTAAAAGGGCCCCAAAATTTACTTTTCAAACTTAACTTTTAGATGAAAAAAAATTCATGATAAAAAAAAAAAATAATGGATTTTTTTGCATAAGGATTTTGTTTTTCTTATTATGTTGTAATTTGAAAATCATAAAAAGATATTTTGAAGTTGAAATATTCTTAATTATAGTTTCATATTGGTTTCTTACAAAATTAATTTGTTATATTTAATTATGTATCTAATAAAATACTTTTTCATATGTATAATAAACATATAATCGTTTGAGTTTAATATTAAAAATGTTATTTATCGAAATTTTGATAGCAAAATTTCATATCATCTAAGCATGTGAAAAATAGATTATTAAATAAATAAGTTTAAAAAAATAGTTGATTAATAGGGGGCCCCCAATTGGACGCCGGGCTTCCCCTACTTCTAATTCATAAGCGGGCCCTGTGTGAAACACCCTTTAATTCAGAGGAACTAGTTCAAGATTTTATTGTGGGAGAAGGATGGTTGGTTGTTTAAGGGGTAGGACTAAAAGCAGCATGCAGTATTGTTTAAATCACGCACAAAATAGGAAAATTCCACATAATAAAAAAGTTGTGTGGAATTTCTTATCTTAAATTCTTTCGCAGGTATATGAATATTCAGCAAATATTTCTTAATTTTCATAAAAGTCTGCAATTTTTTCTTTTTGTAGAAATTTTCTTTAGTCGGTCACGGAAAAGGTGGCAAATTCTGCGGCTTCTTCAAACGACACCATGGGGGAAATTGCAAATTTCAACAATCGTTCACAGAAAAAAAATCTAATTTTTTCATCAACCGTGGAAAAGATCGCAAGTTGCGTAAAAAAATAAACTGCGAAAAAAGTCGCGAACTTTGCCTAAACCATAGCGGAAAGTAATCACGAATTTCATAAACAGTAGCAGAAAAAATATCCCGAATTCAATTTATCAACTGCGCAAAAAAAAAAAAAAAAAAAAAAAAAAAAAAAAAAAAAAAAAAATCGCGAATTTTGTCAAACAATTGCTGAAAAAAAATAACGAATTTCTACAAACTATCATTAATAGGTATCCGGAATTTTGTCAAAAGATCGTGGAAACAAATAGTGAATTTTAATAAATCGTGGTAAACTATTGCAAATATCGGCAAATGGGCGCGGAAAAAAATTAACTTCGTCATTCGCAGAAAATAATTTCGACAACTAATCACAGAAAAAAACTTCTAAATTCCCTGAATGATTGCGAAAAAAAACTTGCGAGTTATTTCAAATGGTTGAAAAAAAAAAAAAAAAAAAAAAAAAAAAAAAAAAAACAGTAATATTGAATCAGTCACAGGGAATTTAGCAAAAGAAAGCCATCATAGGTCACGAAATTTGCAAATTCTTTTCTGAATAGGAATGCAAAAATTTTCATTTAACATTTAGTGCTTTCCTCTCCTGACAATGATCTAAAAGCCGCGTATAATTCAAATATCTGCAGTACCGTTGATCACAAGTAGTAAAATCTGAATCGTGTCAGATAACCCAATTTTATCCGAACCCGACACGACTCGATCCGCAGTTTAAACGAGTCTGGAAAAACTGACTTTTTAGGTGCGTTCGTAATTATATAAATATGTAGCACCTATTGTTGTCGCTCAGTCCGTCCGTCTGTCCGTCTGTCTGTCTGTCCGCCTGTCCGTCCGCATATAACAACGCAAAAACTACCCAACCGAATTATTTGAAATTTAAAATACATAATTATACCATAATTTTGTCGAGTCATTTCAAATTTTATGAAAATTGGATGGATAGATCTATTACAGGGACAATCAAAAGAATTTCGTTATATTACGGTCAATGGGGAAAAAAATTTCAAATGCATTTTAATCGTTTGAAATTTAAAACATATAATTATTACGTAATTTTATCGAGTCAATTCAAATGTTATGAAAGTCGGATGCATAGATAATTTACAGGGACAATGAAAGGTATTCCATTACATTACGGTCAATGGGAAAAAAGTTTCAAATACATTTTTATGATGTTACACTCATTCGAACATAATAGAATTGGCATGAATCTATGAAATATATAACTAAAATATGCATTTTGTACAATCTTTGATGCAAATAATTTTTATTATTAAATTACAGGGTGACACAAAAGTATTCCACTACATAATGCTGCACGGGGAAACATTGTTTGGAGCGTGTTTTAATTATATTCAACTATTTCACATTTTATGAATAAGATATACGTTGCTGAGGTGTAATAAAAATTACTTCCTGCATATTTACAGAAACGCAAAGATTTCGACTACTATACTGTATCCGAAGTACGCTCTACTATATCAGCAAGATCTGAATATTTTTAAAACTTCGTTATCGTACGAACGCACCTCATTTGCTACGTTCACATGCAATTTCCAACTTGTTTTTCTTTCCATTGCGGTTCAGGGTGAGGACAATTCTTTGTGTTCTGTGGTGATATATATATTTGCATAGATACCAACATCTCAGTTATTCTGGAATCTGATTCAAGAAGAATATGTTTACAACCAGAAATTTTATTTTCAAAATTTTTTAAAATGAAATATATAATGTAACCTTATTGAATAGGATCATTTTCTTATATATATTTTCTGATTAAAAATATGTTTGTCTTGAATATGATTCCGGAATAACTAACAGATATTGGCATCTATGTATATGTCGTGTATACATTCCAGTGTACTATTTTTAAATTTATTTGTGCTATTGTCGGAAAAATAATTTCTGTCATACTTTTTTATTGGGATATTTAAAAAAACTATGAGATTAATTTCATCATTATTATTTATTTATTTATTTATTTTCAAACTGCCGCTGAATGGCTTTTTTTCTGGGGGGGGGGGGGGGTCGGATTGACTTCAAATTAAAGTCCATCGGATAAGGAAACCCAATTTTGCCCACACCGATACCGAAACGTTGATTGGTTTGGATTGACTTAAGTGAATTCATGTTTTTTACTTTCTTCTATGCTTTTGTTTGTTTATGTAATGATAATGTTTCTATTTTAGCCAACTCCAACAAGCTGTTCTTGCTTTTGTGCAATTTCCGAAATATTTTTAATTTTTATTATCCTATATTAAGATAATGAGTTTTTAACATGTAAAGTCACAATAAATGTTTCTGATTAAAGTAACAAAATGGTATTTTAAGTTATATGTTAATATGAATGTTATCTCTTAATTCTAATTTTAATTATTTTATTAATTTAATTTTATGTTAATATCGATTATTAATTATTTTCTCCGGTTCAATTATATTTCCATTCAGCTTTATCTTTTTTGTTTGTTATGGATAACTATTATTTTTACTTACTTTCAACTCCTTTTTGTAAAATATCTTTGTTCCTTGTTTAATAATATGGTTTTTGTGAGCTGGTAGCCCCAATTACGTATTATTTTGCTATTTCATGGCTAATACGTGGATGAAACCGCACACTTCATTTGTAGTTCCAGAGCATTTGGGGCCTGATGATTCTGCTTTTGGGGCTACAAATTCCATTTGCATTCATTTTATTTATTTATTTATTCAGATTTACTCGTTACACTATTTTTTATTTTATTATAATTCAATTCAATTCTAATTCTTCGTTTTGGTTTATTGTTTTATTGATAAAATCCATTGGTGAATCTTGTCTACTTTTAATGGTATTATATATATATGTATATATACATATATATAGTTAGTGTGACAGCTGTGATAACTGATAAATGTTCTAACATATGCAATTCCTTTGGGGGGGGGGGGGAGAAGATAGTGTCTTCTATCTTACATCTCAAAAGAGATATAAAAACTTTTAAAAAACGGAGATTTTAAACAGAGAAATGAAAGTGTGAATTTAGGAGATTAAACCATTAAAAAATTTAATGAAAAAAAAAACTAATACATTAAATGTTTATATTTATTTTAACTTTCTGTCAGTACAAATAACATATTTTAATACCTGATAAGATTATTCTTCATCTTTACAATTGAAGCAATATTAAAATTTAAAACTTTGTTTGTAGAGATGGACTTTAAAGTCGTCGTTCCATGATACACTATAAATAGATACATTAATATTATACTAAACAATCAATAAAATATGATTGCCTTATCAAATAATTTAAATCATAGTAAAACTGAAGTAATAGTCCAAGAGCCGACCGCACAAAACCCTAAGTCATCGAGCACAAAAAAAATTCCTGTATTTTATGGAAAAGTAGTAAGAGGGGAATCTAATCATCCATGTCTGCCGGAAGCGAAGTGGTTACATAAGCCAAAAATTGATACCACTAGTGATTGACTCGTAGACTTAGCATTATGTTTTTCTGCATCCAATTTTCCATGTTTTCGTATTTTTAATTGTATGGCAAACACAATGTTAAATGTACGACGCAGGGCCGTAGCTAAAAGTGTACGATAGGGGAGGCTCAGGGGAATATAGGGGGGGGGGGCTCATATTTTTCTCTCCTCTCTCTAATGCAGAAAGATAAATTAGTGCATATTCACATTGTAGGTACTATGTTTCTCATTAAACTATTGTAATAACTTCATTTTATGCTAAGAAAAGTATATGATGATGAAAATTTTGAATGTATAACTGGTGCAAAATTAAACATCCGATTAGCTTCATATGTACCAATAGGATGAGGGAGTGCTGAAACACGTATTTTAGATACAATTTAGTAACTCTGCAAAACTGTGAAAGGGTCTCAAAACTAAATTAGATTTTTGAACAGAATTTCATTTGAATTTTCAGAACATTTAGTGACCTTGGAACTTTTTCCAGGGGCGGCTCTAAATATTTTAGGGGGGGGGGGGGCTGAGCCACCCATAACGCCCCCTTGGCTACGGCCCTGTGTACGAGTCAATCACTAGTGGTATCAATTTTTGGCTTATGTAACCACTTCGCTTATGGCAGACATGGATGATTAGATTCCTCTATTACTATTTTTCCATAAAATAAAGGAATTTTTCTTGTGCTCGATGACTTAGGGTTTTGTGCGGTCGGCTCTGGGAATATAAAATATCATGTTATATTCAACAATCAATTATAATATTTTCAATGATTGTTTGACAAATTTACTTTTTTAATTTAAAAATAATAATATTTTTATCAATAAATATATTTAGAAATTAGTGGAATAAACATTATCATTTTAATTCCATTAAGTAAAAAATAATTTATGTGTCAGTTGGAATAAAAGTTTCAAATAATAATGGAATGAATAAAAATTCTCACTCCTGAAACTCACAAACACATGGGAAAACAAGTTGGAAATCGCACGTGAAGCGTAGCAAATGAGGTGCGTTCGTACAATAACGAAGTTTTAAAAATATCACTCTCATTTATCAATCTCATAAAACTGTAAATAATTACAATTAAAATGCGCACCAAACAATGTTCTTCCTATACCATTATACAATGGAATATTTTTCTGTGGTCTTGTAAATCAATAACAAATATTCTTTGCACCACAGATTATGCAAAATGTATATTATAATATCTACTTTATAGATGCATATCAATTTTATTACGTTCGAATGAGTGTAACACCATTAAAATGCATTTGAAACATTTTTCCTCGATAACCATAATGTAACGGAATTCTTTTGATTGTCCCTGTAATTGAACTATGCATACGATTTTGATAAAATTTGAAATAACTCGACAAAATTATGTAATAATTATGTATAAAAAATTTCAAACGATTAAAATGCATTTGAAACTTTTTCCCCCATTGACCGTAATGTAACGGAATCCTTTTGATTGTCCCTATAATTGATCTGTGCATCCAATTTTCATAAAATTTGAAATGACTCGACAAAATTATATAATAATAATATATTTTAAATTTCAACCGATTCGGTTGGGTAGTTTTTGCGTTGTTATATGCGGACGGACAGACAGACGGACGGACTGAACGACAACAATAGGTGCTACGCATTCACATAATTACGAACGCACCTAAAAAAGAAAAGAAAAAAAAATCTAAACGAACAAAAATAGTTTTAAAAAAAATCTTTCGACTTTGCGAATTTTGCAATTTCTCTTTCCAAAACTCAGGGTTTTCCCAGGTTTTGTTCTTGTTTGTTTGTCTAATATCTTGCACTCTACCTGACGTGTAGATGCGAAGTTAAAGGGATTAAGCTGGGAGGATATTGACATTATCCCTTGTAGATAAAGATCTCACAATGTTTACTAGGTAACCACGTGATAGAACCTTAACAGATTAGCTTTTTGGATACAAGCATCTTGAATAAATATGTTGTAGGATATCAAAGGAGGTAGATAGATAAGGATTTTTTTTTTCACCCCTCACGGGGTCATATCTTTATTTTCATTGTTTTACAAAGATTTTTTTTTTTTTTAACAGAATTTAAAATATACATTTACTTCATCTCTGACTGTTTAAATGATCTAAATTAAATGTTTAAAGGCTGTTCAAATGTATCATAAATGAGCCGACAGATGGATTTGTTCTGCAGATTTTAAGGTTTTAAAATTATTATCAATTTGATATTTTTCCGATATAAAGCACTCATAACAACATCATTGTTTTTGTATATCTTAATATGCGCGTAATACTACGTTCACATTATGAAAGTTGAGTTACTTCGTTCAACTTTTTTGAAGAGGACAACCTGGAATTGGGCTTCAGTTGTTCACATACATTTTAAGAAACAGGGAGGCGGCAACACATATAATCATGTCGTCGAGTTCACGGCTTAAATTCCAGCAGGAGTTAAAACTGCTGAAATAAGATCTTCAATTTTATCTGTTTTTTAAAAACGTTTATTTAGTTATCTCACCTAAATACGTATTACGCTATCTCGTATGTGGCTCAAAAATCACGATTATTTGTTAATTGTTAAATGGCAACGTCCAAATGAAACGCATCTTATTGGTTACTGTGCAAAATTTCTTAGGTAAGATTTAGGCTGTTGTAAATTAGATTTATTTATGTTTTGTTCCTTCGCAGAAATTATGGAGCTTCAAAATATCATTATTTTTATTTTTTTCTGCTCTTTTTACTTAAAAATAAATAAAAGTCATGAATTATAAACTTTTCAGTTTCAAATTAAAGTTATGTGTTATAAATGAAATGAGTGAAAGGATTATATTATTATATCTTAAATAATTAATGAAATACAAAAAATGCCACGGGTACAATATTTGTCGATTTATTATCTGCGCCATCCTAGCATAAAAATACTGAGTTCTTGCTTTATCAGCACAGATGTCATATATGCACCACATTTGGCGCGTTATTTTTCTGATGCTAATTTGACGAAAACTTCGTTTTCAAATACCAATTACATACATATTTTAAAACTATTTTCTATTATTTTAAAAAGGAAATAATAATAAATAAATAAAAGTTTAGTTAATAATTATAGAATAAAACAATTTATATCATTAAAAAAAAAAAAAAAAAAAAAAAAAGTAAACAAACAGTATGTTAATAAATAAATAACAATAGTCGGGTTACCATGAGAGTCACATATAATTTCCATTTTGTTGCAATCGCGCCAATGTGGTCATATATGATATCTGTGTCTATTTTTAGCAGAATATTCTAATTTGGAAAAACTGAGCAATTAAAATAAATTATGAATAAAAGCAATATCATTTAATGCTTAGTATACATTCAAGGGAGACCAACGCATTATTTGTCTTTCTTTCTTTCTTTCTTTCTTCTTCTTCTTCTTCTTTTTTTTTTTTTTTTTTTTTTTAATTGAAATTTACTAAATTTGTTTGCGTTGATTATATCAGATTTCGATGATTAAGAAGGCAAATTTTACCATTAAATTTAATGCAGATTAGAAAAAAAGCATAAAAGTAGGCAGCTTCAGTAGCAGATTTAATATTTTACTATAATCGATTATTACTATAAAAATTATTTGGTTAAAACTAATTTATTAAGTAAAAAAAGTAATAAAATATTTCCAATCTGCTGTAACTTTCAAATTCAATTACCATTATTTTTGATATATTACAATCACAATCTTAACATTTGTCAGTGGTATATTTGACGTACTGTCTTTTTTTTTTTTTTTTTTACTGCATAAAGCTAATGCGATTATGAGAATTTTCTGGCAGCCACCTGCAAAACTTAAAGCTGATTTCAATTGACGATTGTCCTTGATATTTATGTACAAAAGGAAAACGACCTGTATATTTTTAGTAAAGGTATTATTAAAGATATTCAGAAATAACAGCAATGCGAAAAGCTTGAGGTTAAAGTTAATTTAAAGTAGCATGAAAAAAATATTTAAAAAATTTTAAAAACATTTCCACAATTTGTATCGAAAAACTTTTACAGATGTTTTTTTCTTTCTTTTTTTTTAATCATAGTTTATTTTAAATATTGATACTTCTTTTTATTTTTCAGATAAATTCGTAGATATTTTTTATATTTTTTTTGCATTTTAAAAATTTACAGATCAAGGTATTGTTCATTATTAATCAGTAGTGTAGTCAAAGAAAAGGCGGGATTCTGAAAAAATGTTGATGGTAGGTTTTATTTCGTTTTCTAATTCAAATCACTAAAATGGGACACAATTCCGAATAATAACTAATAAGGATACTACAGCTGCAGAGGGAGATACTCTCGGGCTAATGCAAAATCTATGGGGAGATTATTTTTTAATAACTCGTTTGCATTTCGACATTTTCCTTTTTTCCCTTGATTGGGTAACTGAAGTTCATATAATACATCACTCCATTTTTCATTTTCGATTTTAGTTGCAGATATTGTTAGAAAGCGACTTTCACTTTCGAAACCGGTTTAGAAAATAAAAGTGCCATTCTAAAAAAAAAAAAATCTGCAACTAAAATAGAAAAAGTTAAAAAGAAGCGATGAGAAAGAAGAGATGAAAAAAAAGAGATAAACTTCAATTATCCAATGAAAAAAAAGAAATCCAAACAAGATATTAAAAAATAACCTACCCATAGGATTAGCATTAGCTGGCGAGTGTCTTGACCTGCAGGGATAGGATCTTTCTTACTGCAATTAATAGTCGAAAAAGCATCTTGTTATTCATGATAAATTTCTCTGGTCATATTTGCCATTGTTGTAGCGCTTGCTATATGTAAATAAAAAACTACTGGAGTTTCCTTATTAGAAAATTCGGTTGTTATTGAATTGAGTACTAATAGTACTGAGTTCACACATCATCAATAACATTAAAGGAAATAAGCTTGTTTATCTTTTTGTTTGCTATGTTCACAAGAGACCTCTGCATACCAAGCTACGAAATTTGGCAGGAAGGTACTGCTAGGTATGTAATTATGTACCTTGAAACTTAGTTTAGGATTTTTCGATTAGATTTTAAGTATATTGCGTAAGAAATACTGGTTATTACATTGTCTTCTATAGTGGCATTTCTGAAAACATTTTGCCGATGTACGCCGATTATGACCCCTAGAACCCATAATTATCCCCAATTCAAAACTTTATATCTATCTATATGCATATATACATCACTTTTTAGGTGCCTTCGTAGTTATGTAAATATGTAGCACCTATAATCGTCGTTCAGTCCGTTAGTCTGTCTGTTCGTCTGTCCGCATATAACAGAGCAAAAACTACCCAACCGAATCATTTTAAATTTAAAATATACAATTGTTGCATAATTTTGTCGTGTCGTTTCAAATTTCATGGTAATCGGATGTATAGTTTAATAATAGTGAAAGTCAAAATTCTTTTGTTACTTGATAGCCAATGGGAAAAAAAGTTTCAAGTGCATTTTAATGATGTTACACTCTTTCGAACATAACAATATTGATATGCATCTATGGAGTTAATACTAAAATATGTATTCTGTATAATCTGTGGTGCAAAGAATATTTATTATTAATTTACGAGGCCACAGAAAAATATTCCATTACATAATGGTTTAGGGGGAAACATTGTTTGGGAGAAGCATTTCAATTATAATAAGCTATTTCATATTCTTATGAAATTGATATATGTTTCTGAGGTTAATTAAAAGTTATTTCCTGTGTTATTGAAAGCAGATAGTGTTTACAGGGACATTCAAAAGATTTCAGCTACTATACTGTAATTCTAAATACTGTATACTATCATACCAAGATCTGAATATTTTTGAAGCTTCGTTATAGTACAAACGCACCTCATTTGCGGCTCTTGGCGTGCCGTTTCCGATTTCTTTATTGCTATGATAATTTTCATAATTCTGCGTACATCTCTTTCAAACTGATATATAACATCAAAGGGCAAAAAATCTCGGTCAAGTTCGTGAATAGGCAAAATCCGACCAAAGGGGGTGAAAATAAGGAAGGGTTTGTGAAAATTGAAAAAAAAAATTGTAATTTCTTAACTATAACACAAATCAAATCAGTTTAAAGCTATTATTACTTCTAGGTAAAGGGACAAAAATTTATATATGAAATGTTTTTCATAAAATTAAAAATGGGCTCAAGATGCGAAAAAAAATATAGTTTTAGCGGGAAAAATTCTATTCTAAATATATCAAATCCACTTAAATTTATTATAAATCTCCTTTATATTATTTACAACTTTTATGTTGGCAGATTTTTGATAAGACCAACTCTTAGCTGAAAATAATATAAACAACAACAACAACAACAACAACAACAACAACAACAATAATAATAAATAAATAAATAAATGAGAAGTTGAAGAAGAATAAAATTCATAACTTCGTCAATTCACAAGATATCAAATCCCTTAAAATTTATTATAAATCTTAATCTACAACTTTTATGCAAACAAGTTTTTGATAGGACTTTTTCTTACAGCGAAAACAAATAAAAAATAATAGAGGTTGAAGAAAAATGTTATCGTATTAACATGTTTCTAGTAAAACGAACTCTTATAGAAAAAGGAAATTAAAAAATCATCAAATGCAGCCAGATATAATTGTTAAACTGCGCTTATCTCTAATCTTGATTTAGTTTTTGTTGGTGAAAGTAGTGCTTATCTTTGAAATCTACATCTGCCTGTAAGGCGGGCTGGCAGGAATTTTTTTATTTCATTTTTTATACTATATTAAACGTTCGATCACATTTTGCGCTATTTTTTTTTCTACATTATCAAAATGAATCAGATTGCAATCGTTTAATGCAACATAGAAAAAATCGTTCTTTTTTCAATAAAAGTTATTCGGAATTCGTAGAGCAATTTTTTAATTTTTCATGCTATATTTTAGAAATTTTTCGCATTTTTGGACAATTTTTTTACATTTGTGAAAGGTTTTTCTATCTAGTTTTAATCTTTTAGTGCAATGCAGTAATTTTTTCTTCTCTGTTATTTTTATGCCATTTTATTATTGGGTTTACGCAGTTAAGTATGATTTTTCTGCATTAATAAAAATTAACTGGTTTATATCCTCTAGCCGAATAAAATTTTGTTTTCTTTTTAAAAAAGTTTATTATGAAATCCTGTAATGGTTCTCGAGTTTTTCTCGTTTTTTTTTTTTTTTTTTTTTTTTTGTGCAATTTTGATAGTTTTTTCGCTTTTTTTTTTTTTTTTTTTTTTTTTTTTTTTTTTTTTTACGGACTTGGGCAATTTTTGCCGGCTTAGTTAGTATTTAATTTCTTCGGAATCAAATTTAGTGTAAGTAAATATTTTAATGAAAGTTCTGTAAATTGTATTCTTTATTAAATTATAATTTAACCATACACTGCTCGATTTTTTCTATTTTTAATAGAAAAAATATTCGAAATCTATATATTGGACAAATAATAGGCAAGATAATAATAATAATAATAATAAAATTAATAATAATAAAAATAATAATAATTTTAAAATTTTCAACTAATAGGCGAATATCCTGCATACATAATTAGGGTTTTTAAATATTATATTGCTATATTTTGCAATTAAATGAGCGTTAATTAATTTATTTTATCTGCTTAACACTCAACAGACTTCTTTATATTAATTCTTCGAAGTATTCAGCGAAAATAATAAAGGTAAATTTTGCCTAAAAACCGTTATCGAAATTTGTTTTGTTTCTGGAGAGCAAATTCTAATTTTTTTTGTCAAATTCATCCATCTGACATGGAGAAAATAACTGTTATTCTATTTTTTGGGCTGTTCGTGATCAGTTACACGCAGGGCCGTAGCTAAGGGGGCGCTATGGGCGGCTTAGATCCCCCCTAAAATATTTTGATTCCCCCCTGGAAAAGATTCCAAGGTCACTCAATGAATTTTTGTTCCGAAAATTCAAATGAAATCCTGTTCAAAAATCTATTTTAGTTTTGTGACCTTTTCACAATTTTGCAGAGTTACTAAACTGTATCTAAAATAAGTGTTTCAACACTACCTCATCCTATATGTACATATGAAGCTAACAGGATGTTTAATTTTGCACCAGTTATAGACTCAAAATTTTCATCATTATATACTTTTCTTAGCATAAAATGAAGTTATTACAACAGTTTAATAAGAAGCAGAGTACCTACAATGTGAATATGTACTAATTTATATTTTTGCGTCAGAGAGAGAGAGAGAGAGAGAAATTATGAGCCTCCCCCCCCCCTACATTCTCTTGAGCCCCCCCCCCCCCCACACACACACACAATATTGTTCACTCTTAGCTACGGCCCTGATTTACAGCGATCCTATTAGCAAAATTCATGGCACATTATTATGTTTATTATAATACTTATAATACTTTAATGTAATTATAAGGTTTTTATGAATGTATGAGATGTGACACATGGTGCAGTGAAGAGTTAAGTTATGATTTCCTCGTTTAGAATGTTGGTGAAGAACTGAGATCTTTGAGACGTGCGTGCGTTACCACATTAATGTTTTTTTTTTAAACAATTAACAGTCGTCACCTTTGACCTATATCATAAATCCCCCGTGTTTTTCATGATTACAGTACTGAGTGTGATATGTGTAAAAATCCATAGGAACAATTTAAAAATTAAAAGATTTTTCTAATTATTATTATTATTTTTTTATCTCAGCCAGCTCGGAGGGTAAATAAATTATATTAAAAAGACATTTTTTTATTATGTCTTTTTTTAACCTTTTTGGAAAATAGTTGTTGTTCTCGGTAGAGATTTTGGAAATCTGAAGTATATCTCAATCTTTTTATTGGTTGAATTCCGCAACTTATTTTATTTTATTCGTTTTCTGAATGGTCCATGCTTAATACCTAGAAATGAAATATTTCTATTTTTTATTTTATTTGTTTTCAGATTGGTCCATGCTTAGAAATGAAATATTTCTGTTTTTTATTTCATTCGTTTTCTGATTGGTCCAAGTTTAATGTCCAAAAATGGAATACTTCTATTGCCACAATGACAAAAATAGTATTAAAAACCATAAAAAATTAATAACTTAAGAACAAATTTAGATAAAGTTTTCAGACATGTTGCATTTAAAAGTAATTTTTTTTCTTTATACAAGTGTACAGTGATACGAGTGTACAATGAGTGTACAGTATACGAATATACAGTGTAAAAATTGGAAATGTGTGATGTTTAGAAGTTTAAAAATCTACAGCAGGGCTGTCCAACGCGGCGCCCGCGGGCGCCATGGCGCCCTTTGCAGGTTTTCTTGGCGCCCGTTTGAAGTTTTAATGTTTAAAAATAACATTCCTTTGTAAAAAATACTTTATTTAAAATACTTGATATTTCTTGAGAGATATTTTAGAAATCTCTACAAATGATTATTGTCTCAAATGATTAAGTCTCCTTTATAACTTACGCGACGTATTAAAAGAAAGGCAACAGCACATGATTAGTTTTTCAAAGAAACAAATCATGTGCTGAAATCATGTGCTGTTGCGTTTCTTTACTAATTTCTAGCTATTCATTTTATGGAAATTATGCCAATAGAAATTAATAAATGTCAGCAATAATTTTTTTGAATATGTTAAGAAGTAAAATGTAGAAAAAAAAAAAAAAATAAGCGATCCTCTCCCTCCTTTCATGCATGAAAATTCAGCATGTTTTTTTCGTTATGGATATTGTTTTATTTATAAGACAGGATAAAGGCTGTCTTTTTCTCGAGCAGACCTTTCTAACTTTACATAATTTTGAAGTGGTGACCATCCCCCCCAAACCCAATGACGCAAAGCCCCTCTCCCCCCCCCAAAAAAAAACTTCATACTTTAACATTGACCCCCCCCCCCTTTAAACAGAATATCAATTGGAAATTTCTGGAACTTAAATGTTGAAAATTTTTTTAAAGTTATACTAAAAAAATAAAGAATTTTTTAACAGTAAAAAAGGAAATATTAAGAATTTAAAAATCCCCCCCCCCCTAAAAAAATTTACTTTTTCTCAAATTCCCCCCCAAAATTAAATTGTGTGACGCATATTGCGTCACCAAACCCGTCTCTGGGCACGCCTGATTTTGATGATTTTATTAAATCTACAAAGCCGCGCGAAAGGATTTCTATCAATGAAAATTATTTCGGGCTTTCTCTTTGTAATCACCCATGACTTTAACTCTATATTTTTTATAATGACAAATTTACACATAAAAAAATCAACAACAGCAACAAGCAGTTATTACAGAATATTTGCGTCCCCCGAAAACCTGATAATATATCTGACAGGGGTGATTCTGAATGAAATTTTTTTTTCGGAAATTCGCATCGCATTTTCGGAAATCGGCGCAGGGGGTGAAGGGTCGCGAGTCCCCCCCCCCCCTCCAGCGATCTTCGGACAATAGCGGCGTTTTCCCGCTATCCAGACGAAATCGGCAATATTTTAGCAAAATCTGCGCTTTATTGCGATCTTTTGCCGAAATCGGCGTTTTTTCCGCGATCTTTTGAAGAAATCGGCGTTTTTCCGCGATCTTTTGATGAAATCGGCGTTTCCCCATGTTTTTTTAAAGTGAAATCATCGTTTTTTAGACGATCTTTAGACAAAATTTGCATTTTAACGCGATTTTTTCTCGAAAACGGCGTTTTATTCCCGCGATCTTTTAACGAAATCGGCGTTTTTTCCGTGATCTTTTAATATAATCGGCGTATTTTTTCAAATATTCTATTGACAAAAAATTTTAAGCTATCTTTTATCGAAAACGTCGTTTTTTCCCGCGATCTTTTAATGAAATCGGCGTTATATCCGCAATCTTTATACGAAATCGACGTTATATCCGCAATCTTTAGACGAAATCCGCGTTTTATCTCCGATATTTGGTGAAATTGATTTTTTCCGCGATCCGCACAGGAAATTCGTGTTCTTTATCGATGTTTTGACAAAGTTCGTTTACAAAAAAATTGATGAAATCGTCGTTTTTCCACGAAATATTGACGAAATGTATGCTATTTCGGGGATCCTTTCACGAAATTAGCATTTCTATGTAATTGTTTTTTCCGCGCGCAAAACCGTTCAAGTTGGCAACTATGCGGAATTGATAACCCAATTTCAAATTTTCGGAAGAGGATGCCTTAAATTTTCGGAAATTTCGGAATTTTCGGACGAGAATCACCCCTGATATCTGATTACAATTTTATTTTAATAATAGGTAATATTTCATTTTCTAGCTCCTTCCAATCCAAAAATGTTTGTGATAATCCCCTGTAGAAAAATGCATTGTTCAAAATTTACTACAATTTACAATTTGATTCCCCCCCCCCTTTTTTTTTTTTTTTTTTTTTTTTTTTTTTTTTTTTTAATTATGGTATTTTAGATCTATAGGCGCATTATGTCTCTACCGCATTATGCATTTGCCTATATGTATTGCTATATGAAAGATGATTTTCTTTTATGTTTTGAGACATATTAATAATGGCGCCCTTAACTAGTTGCCAAAAGCTAAGATGCGCCCTTGCTTAGTAAAAGGTTGGACAGGCCTGATCTACAGTAACGAAAATTGTTAAACTGAAATTTCTTTTAATATTTGTTTGTTATCGGTACAAGAATATTAAAGTGTCTCTAAAAGTCCAGGCATATTAATATGACTCTTGTTAGTGACTCTTGTGACTCTTGTGAGCTACGTTTTGATTATCATAAAAATTATGTTATTATTGTTTTTTTTTTTTTTTTTTTTTTTTTTAAATATAGACATTATTTATAAGCCTAAAACTATAGTATTTGAAAATATTATTTTCCAAATAGTCATTGTAGTTTGTTAAATTACAATTTTTTATTTATTATTTATTTAATAAAAGGTGATAGAATCTGAATAATGATTATCTTTGTTTAATATTAACCATCTAATGTTTCTCTTACATCATTAGTTCAAGGATTGTAAGAAGTGTTACAAGATATTTGAGAGATTTTCATTTTGTTATAAGCGAAAACTATTGTAAAAAAATAAACTGAAATTAAGCTACAATTAAAATAAATAAAAATAAATAAAAACCTGCAGCAACTTTTTCATTTCATCGCTTCTTTTTGTCGGATTATAATCAAAATTTGATGTTTGACAAAGTCGAATTTTACGTAACGATTATTTTCTTATTATAAGAAGCAAATGCAATTACAAGAATTTTCTAGTAACCATCTGCCAGATTTCAAATTAAATTCAATTGTGGATTACCCGTGACATGTAAATATGTATGAAAAAATTCGTATAATGGATTTCACTAGATTACTTTTAAAGATATTTCGAAATAACAGTAAGAAAAGATTGAGAGGTTAAGAGATATGCCAACCACTTATATATAAAAGTTTCTACAGATATTTTTGTTCTTTTTCGTAAGTTTTTTTTTAATAGATATAAATAACTTTTTCAGATATGTACATCAATTTATACACATGTATAGTACTGGTGAGGGAGAGAACTAATGTACTCCCTGAAATAATCCTGCGCGGGTCGGGTTATATCCGAAAATTATACTTAAAGTCAACTCTTCCCGAATTCCAGAAAAAAAATTTGTCAAACAGAAATCCGACACATCTCAACATTAATTAATTAATTACAAACTCGAAATAGGAGAATTTGATGCAATTATGAAAAATTAGTTTATAAATATATATCTTACATCAATTTTTATATTTTATGTTAAAAAAAGAAACAACCTGCGATTCTACGTGCATAATTCACACTATATTTCAATGTAAAAAAAGTTACAATCTCTTTAATTAAACAATATAATATGTAATTTGACCATAAAAGTTTACTCATCTAATGAATTTATTAAGAAATTTTTACTGCATTTCTACATTCATTAGATGGAAAAACTGAGTATTTTGTAAGAATTAGACAGTTTTGTATTTTGTAAGAAGAAGAGAAATTCAGAATATAACTGTTAGATAGCTATATTCTGAACGCATAGGCTGGCTATACGAAGTATAAAATTTCTTCTATATATTATATATATATGTTATATATATATATATATATATATATCCATTAGATAATACTACAAATCAACATCAATATGTGGAATAACTCGTTAATGACAAATTATATCAAACAGAGGAGATGTCAAAAATTGGAATAATATTGTAAATGTGGTATTTAGCTCGTTATCAAGGGCAATGCTAAATAAATAAATTAATAGAATAATTAATTTCAATATGACAGTATCATATTACTACATTAATAAATCAGAGTGATGAAAAATAAGTAGCAATCAAATGGAAATTCTTAAAGAAGGGTATCAAATTACTAAAAAGTAGAAATCCAAATAATACATAATGAAAATGCGCACAGCAGCATTAGACATTATGTATAAAAATTAAATAATTTGCTAATGTTAAACATATATATATATATATATATATATATATATATATAAATGTTACCGATCAAGAAATTCTGACTCTTAAAATGCTTTAAGATTAAACTATACAGCTTAAGTTTAAAGCTATAAAGCAAACCACTATAACGTTTAATAGCTTAAAAAAAAAAAAAAAAAAAAAAAAAAAAAAAAAAAAAAAAGAATAAGTAGAAAGGTTTTACATTAATATTGCATTTTTATATCATTTAAATGTATTTCTAACATTAAATATAGTTTTTAATATTAAAAAAAGCATTTTTTTTCCGTTTTTGTGATACTTATTTGCAGTAAGATTACTACATTTGTTGATAAATTCAAATCATTAATTTGTAAACAAGGAAATTATCTATGATTCACGAAACCCTTGGTCCCGATCTTTGCGGATTAGAGGGAGTTTAATGTATATGCTTCTTAATGTTCCAAAATATTCTTTCAGTTTTTGTTTTTTCTTTTAATTGGAAAAAATATTCTGCATTTTTCGAAAATATCGGATCAGTCTAAAAACAGTTTCAAAACCAATCCGAATCCGAAACAGTTAAATTCAACCCGACTCTCAGTAAAATAAATTATAAAATGCACAGAAATAATGCATAAAAAAATTCTACCAAATTTCACCAGTCACAGTTACTCTCGTAAATAAGACATAATCCGAATAATCTGCATCCTAGAGATTGAAAAAAAAAAAAAAAAAAAAAATTAAATTATAAAACATTTAAAAAAAATTCACTTTTTCAAACAAGCATTTATTTTGATTTATAACGAAACTTTGATCGATCAAAACAATGGCTCGAACTCTGACTCTGACCTGTTTCGAGTTCCCAAACGACAATAGGAAAGCAACGGGATCTAGAATTTTGATTTCTTTTATCTGACATGGAATAAGATAACAGGAACGAAGAGAAAATCCTATGTATCAAACGCTGATAAGACTTCGCCGTGTAGGTAAAAATAAGATGAGTCACGGTCAAGACAAGATTTCTCCTTTCGTTGTCAAGGGAACGAAAGTAAAGTTGACAAGTCCTGACTTTCTTATTTTAGCAGACGATTTCATAACTTTTTTTGTCAGCACTTTTTAAAAAGATGTTTGATTTAAATGATTTAAAGACTATTGTGAAGCTTCAAACAGCTTTTGTTAAACTGTTTTTTTTTTTTTTTTTTTTTTTTTCTTTTTTGTACACTTTTTCTTATCAGAATATATTTAATACCTATGACTAAAATTTTAAAAAATATATTTCCTGTCAAACATAATATACATTTAAAAAGCATGATCGGTTTATCTAAAATAAATTTTAATAATTTAAACGTAAAGCTTATAAATCCATAATTTCATATTTCAGCAAAAGATTTCATATTTCTATTATCAGCACATTTTGCAATAATTTTTGAATCAACTTATTTAAATTGACTTTATTGTAAAGTTTTCTTCTTTTAACTGCCACTTTGGTAAACTGCTGCATAGATAACTCTACATAATTCTTAATATAAGCTATTAAAAAATTTTAAATTCTTTTTATTTTCTTTCTTTATTCTATTTTACTTTTATTTATTTATTTATTTTCTTAGAAAAAAGATTTCAATTAATTTGTTTTAGCAGCAGTCAGGACCTGGTAAAAGTAACCAACATGCCAAATTCCAAGTATTTGTTCATCGAAGATCTTTTTATATATATCAAGAAAGATCAAAAGAAGTATGTGACACAAATCGTAATTTTAGAAAGTCTTTGCTTCTAAAACCTTTTAAAATTTCTAAATTTTTATAAATTGTTCTGTGGGTGAATTTTCTTCTCAAAAGTAACAGTCATGATTAGTTCTAAATATTTATCACTGAAAATTTCCGATAAACCATAGCATAAACGTTTTCTAGAGATTTTCTCTCTCATTTCAGCACTTAAAATTTCTAATTTTCTTAGAATGTTTTCTTAGTGAACAATTATTAAAAATAACCACCATGGCAAATTCAAATTTTCTAGTTTAGCAGCATCACTGAAATTACAATTTAAGAGACGTTTTTGCGTCTACACCCTTTTTTAATTTCGAATTTTGTAAAAACTGTTCTATGGATGTTTTTGGAACGTTTTCAACTCATTTTACCCTTTAAAATTTCGAATTTTGTAAAAATTGTTCCATGAATTTTTTTAGCTCATTTTATCCTTTTGAGTTTCGAATTTTGTAAAAATTGTTCTATGAAAGTTTTTGAACTGTTTTTAACTCATTTTATCCTTTTAAATTTCGAATTTTGTAAAAATTGTTCTGTTTGAGTACTGACATCTTAAAAATAAAGGTACGCCTAATTTTGAATTTCTGTCTCTGCAAATTCTTAGAAGAAAAAAAAAAAAAAAAAAAAAAAAAATCTGAATTTAGAACATTTATGAAATGTTTTTAATTCCTTTTATTCTTTTAAATTTAAATTTTTTTTTAACTGTTCTTAGCGAGTATTTACATCTTTAACATTAACCGCCGTGCCAAATTTCAGAATTTTGTACCACAATAGCATCATGTAAATCACAATTTTAGAGCGGGTTTTGCTCTACACTTTTTCAAATTTCGAAATTATATAAAAAAAAAAAAAAAAAAAAAAAAAAAAGTTGGACTTTGCACGTCATGCGTAGCAAATGAGATGCAGTCGTACTATAACGAAGTTTTAAAAATATTCAAATCTTGATGTAATAGTATACAGAACTTCGAATACAGTATAGGAGCAGAAATATTTTGTGTGTCGCTGTAAATACTATCTGCTTTCTATTATACAGGAAATAACTTGTAGTAAACCTCAGCAAGGCATATCAATTTCATAAAATGTGAAATAGTTTAATATAATTAAAAGACGCCCCAAACAATGTTTCTCCCTAAATCATTATGGTTTGGTTCGGTTTGTTTTTTGTCGGCCGATTATCTACACTAGGGATATAGGCCCAGGGGAGGGATGCCCTTCGTGGGGATCTTCCTAAGGGAACCTAACCCGTATTCACGCAAGGTTCGAAGAAAACCACGAAAATTCCACACGGTTAGGCCGACAGCCGCGATTGGGTTCGAACCCAGCACCTGCCGTCTACCAGTTGAGAGGTCAGAACCTCTCGGCCACTGGTGGGGCCTAAATCATTATGTATGAAGTATATTTTTGTGGCCCTGTAAATGAAATAGTCTTTGCACCACAGATTGTACAGAATATGTATTTTAGTAGATATTTTATAGACAGCGGTATAGTCGTAGAAAAAAACAGAGGGTATACGATGTAAGCAGAGGATATACGCTTAAGGCAGAGAGTATACCCTAGAGTGTATATACTATAACTTTTTCAGAAAGAGAGGGTATACGGTGTTCTTTTAAAAAATCTAAAAGGTGTACGGCTCATTACCGCATGTACCTTCCACTGCATCCTTGTTTATAGATGCATATCAATTTTATTATGATCAAAAGAGTGTAACATCATTAAAATGCACTTGAAACTATATTTTGTCACTGACTATAATGTAACGGTACAATTAAACTATACATCCAATTTTCATCAAATTTAAAAAGACTCGACAGAATTATGCAATAATTATATATTTTAAATTTCAAACGATTCGGTTGGGTAGTTTTTGCTATGTTGTATGCGGACGGACGGACGGTTTGAACGACGAATATTAGGTGCTACCAGGGATGTAGTAAAGGGTATTCGAGTGTATACGCTGTGTACCTTCTGAATTTTTTAAAAGCTCCGTATACCCTCTGTTTCTTATATTTAACATTATCGCATACCTTACCTATGAAAGTCCACGATATCAGCGCACACCCTCTGCCTATATCGTACACTCTCTGCTTTTTTTACGACTACAACACTGGGTGCTACATATTTACATTATTATGAACGCACCTAAAAAGGTTCTGCAAGAACATTTATCTGTCTCAAGTAACAACAATACCAAATTTTGATTTTCTAGCACCAACAATTCCAATTAAATCGTAATTTGCAACGTTTTCAGCTCATTTCATTCTTTAAAATTTTGAAATTTTCAGAAACCGATCTTATGAAGTATTTAATCTTAAAATTAATTACCACACCAAATTTAAAATTCCTAGTCCTAACAAAATCATAGAAATCTCAATTTTAGAACATTTTTACTTCCACTCCCCCTTAGGGATTGCTGTAGAGAAATAAAATATAGTCTATGCTGGAGCTGAGATCATCACTATCATTTTGTTACTATTATTTTTGAAATCGGTTGATCGGTCCGGTAGTTCCACGTTTACCATCACATCAACAAACAAACACTACTTCTTTATAATATTAGTATCGATAAAACCTTGCATCAAAATGCGGATGTTAATTTTAAATTTTGAGAAAAAAGTAAATAAAAACGCAACTCATTTATTTAAAAATAACTTTGTTAAGTTTTTATCTTTCAATCTTAACGTTAAACTTTTTTTTGAAAGAGTATTTATATAAATTTTACCACGCCTTTTTTGACATAAAAATAGACATCATAAATATACATAAACTTCATAATTATTATTCAAGAATTATAAAACTAACCGTCAGTTATCTATGTCTCTAAAAATTAAATAAAAAAACATTTTTTCCCTTGGCTGATGCACAAATTGAAATGTTGCCAATAAAAAGAATTAAAAAGAAAAAATTCTGTTAAAAAGTGAGAATTTTGAGTTATTGCTTCTGGGAATGTCTCTGTCAATTACAAGCTTAATGGCCTCAATCTCGCAATTGTTTGGCAACCCCCGTTATGTCTATTTGAGCATTTCTTTTGCATATATTTTGTAGCCTTGCAATGATTACGGGAGTTTCTTCAAGGACAGCGTCTTTAAGAGACAGAGAAAAAAAAAACTGTGATTAAAAATCTTGTAATTTTAGTTTACAGTTTGAATCTCAAGGTTTCGTTCATGTGACGAAATCATTGACTCGTAGGTGATTTTTTTCTTCTTTTTTTTTACTTTTTCGCTGAATAGTAAGATGTCTTTGACATGTATTGCTGCAATCTGTTTTGTTTTGTTTTGAGTCTTTTAGAGCAAAAATTAAAACGTCCGATACAAGGGTTGAGGGAGGAGCGGGGTTCACGGAAGTCATGATCAGGGCTTGGGCAATCATCCGCAGTGTTGAATTCAGGGGATCCCCCCCCCGGAAAATTCGAGATTTTGTGTTTTCAATAGTAAAAAGTATAATTTCCCCCCTGAAGTATATTGTGTCCTCCCCGGAGCCACAGAAGTCCCTCCCGGAGAAAAGTGTCTGAATTCAACACTGATCATCCAGCAAATGGAACTACTAATCAGGACTACGTACCAGTTGCAGATTTGTTTGCGGCCCCGACCATTTTAATATAATTCGATCTAAAATTAACCTGTGCACAAATAAGATATTGACTTCTTCAGACTTCAAAGTTTATATATGTACTTTTTAAATTTTCACGTATTGATTTATATTAACAAACTTATAACTAAAAAAGATTAAACAGCAAAAAAAATGGATTTTTTTTTTTTTTTTTTTTTTTTTTTGTAGATAAAATTTGATGATACACGGGAACTCAAAACATAGATTTTTGGTTAATTTCTTAGTAATTTTTTTTAATTTACTTTACATTTTTTAACATTTCAAATCATTGAAAAATATAAAATAAATGTATATTTAATAATCTTTTATTACTAACAGACTTTACAAATGGTATTTTAACGCGCAGTAAAATTATTTGCGTTTCCATTTTTGTACATTTAGTAATTTTTGGTGCAAGCCATTTTTATATAATATGTAGCTCGCTGAAAAGGGTGTGATGCCTTCATATGAAGACCGGGTAGCGTGGTGCGGGTACTTCGGTGAGGCGGTGACTCATGTGTGAATTAATCAAAAAACATTTTATTATATGTTATAGAAGAATCTTGATTACACAAAATCACTATCACAAACAAAGAGTTATTAGTCTATGAAAGGGTTTCAATTTCAAATAAAATTACTGAGATGAATGGCTGAGTCTGAGAGTCTTTGATTCTATTCAATTAGTCTATTGAAAATTCACTACGAGCATTTAGTTGCTCAGATGGAGAAATGCAATCAATAGTTCCTTTGATTAAAATAAATCGTTTTCACAATTTCACGACGAGTGTCCACTCAGCTGCACCATTCTTGCTCCCATATCCGGAGTCATCTTCCTTGAAGATCAGCCAGGTCCGCTGATTTTAAGTCACTTCCTCGAGAGAAAAACCACTCTGCTCCAAGCAGGTGTCCTCACCTTTTTCTCCCTTCCAGAACTGGACTCCCTTCTCTTTCTCATCTTTTTCCGACCCCCCTTCAAAAAAAAACCTCCGTTACTTTTTTTGTCCATTTAAGTCTTATCTACCTTATGTCACTAACAAGCTGTTTTCTTATTCGTCGATCCCAGTTTCATTTTTGCCTTTCAATATGTTTTCCGAACCGTGGGATAGTCTCGAATTCTCACCGAAGCGGCAATTTCAAAAGGGCGACATTCTGTCTCTCCTATTTTCTGCTTCTCTGAAAAACTGTCTCTTGCTAAGATGAATTGATACACATTATTTCTTTCTACTTTTCCGACCTTTGTATGGGATTTTTCTTAAATTTTGTACTGTCTGGGTTTTTCTCTCGGAAAATCATCTAATTTCCTACAATACCCCCCTCCTTAAAATGATATTCTGGCTGCAAGACGGAATATCTGGTAATCAAAGGTTAGCTCACATATTCTGAGTGGCTCAATGCATACACACCCACAAAAGAAATTCATCTCTGAAATTAACTATTTCTATCCATAAAAAAATTTTGAACTTTCCTACTATATCTTTTACACTTATAGTCAAATATTTTTTATGAGAATTTTACACTATATACATTTAGAAAAACTTACTCACTCCTACTTAAATAGTCGACATGAGGTATGTCTTTGCCTGGCCTATATTTAATGGCATAATGATAAGGTTGCAAAGTTAATGTCTATCTTCGCAAACTACCTCAACCACCTTTTATTTTTAAACCTTTTTTTATTATTCTTATCCTAGCCTTTTGTCCCTACCATTCTAGGCACATTAAGAATTTACACTTTATAAAAATAAACCACATACTAAATCTAGCACTTTAATATTTACACAAAAAAAACAAAATAGGAATTAATATATTACACCTAGCTTATTCTAGAGTTTAACTTGTTCAATTTTTACAACAGTTTAACTTTGACAAGTGTATTTATACATGGATTCGCTCTGCCATGCTTTTGTTCTTTGCTTTTTTCAGGGGATTTAACAATATTTTTACTCTGATTGTGGGAATTTTCAACTCTCCCCGCTACTTTTTCCGAGTAATCTTTCAAGGTACTTATAGCATTAACTCTTTTTCGCATCGTACTACTTGCTTGGTCGTATGATTTACCTCTTTTAAACCTGACCCTTTGTCCCACGTCGATGCATCCCTTTTGTTAACGTATCTGTTGAATCCCATTTTTCTGTCGCTTTTAGCCTGATCAGTTTTTGCTGGCATCTTTCCCAATTTCCCCCATCTACTCGCTTTGTGTTCCTTCTGTTTATTTTGCGGCTTTTGCCTGACTTTACCGTTTGAGTAGCCCGAATTATGATTTTTAAAACGTTCTTTAAACCATTGTCTGGTCTGGTCTGCTTTTTTTTCTTTTATTTCCTTCCGTAACAAAGATTTTCCTAATCCGAAATTCACGTATTTATTTTCTTGCGTCCTTTTTACACCCCTTCCTTTCTTATTCACATCTGAAATCTTTCCTGTCATATTTGACTGGGAGCTATTCTCTTTTTCTCCTCTTCTCTCAGCAAAAGAGCATTTTAGTTCTGGTTTTGTTTTGAATCTATTATGGGAGGTGTTTCTTTTAATTTTATCTATTTCTTTTTGAGTGTCGTTACCCAAAATATAATATGACAAGTCTGTGCTTTTATCCGCCACTATAGCTTTCGTCTTTAAGCTTCCTAGTCCTTCGATATTTAATGTAATGTCCGCCGTAGGTAACCTTCTTACATCGTTTATTAGCGGTTGTTTTATGTAAATTTCCCTACCATATAATTGATTGGGTTTAATTAACCTTTCGGGAATCACATCATACTGGCTTCCCGTGTCTCTTAGCGTCGTGCATTTTTTTCCATTTATATGCGCCTGACCTAGATAAGGTTTAAAATTCTCTTTGAAATTTGTCCCCTCCTGAATGTGAGGAACATTCGCAATGTTTGTTATATTTCTCTTATTTTCTGGGCAATTTCGCTTCCAGTGGCTCGGATCTCCGCAAACGAAACAAGTGTTTTTCGTCGTTTTTTCGAAAGTTTTCTGCCTGTCCTCTTTATCATTTTTTTCTCGCCAATTTGGTTTTATTTCCTGATTTTTTTTCGGTTCTTTTTCCTCATATCTCGACCCTTCGAACTTTTTTTTCCGCCGAATACCTATCTTTCCATGTCCGTTTTTGTAAGCTTTTTATGGCTTCGTAGCCATCCAGATCTTTCACTAGAGTTTCCGGATTTTTATACGACGCCCACGAATCAATGAAGTGTTCCTTTATTTCCGCCGGCACACGCCTTTTAATTTGTTCCGTTATTAATAAGTCCTTTAGCTCTTCAAATTTTGTGATACCTATACCATTTAACCACCCGTTTTGAAAGCTATTTAATTCGAAAATTAGATCTTTCCAAGGGCCGTTTGGATTTTTCGCATGTTTGTTTAGTTTTTGACGATACGCTTCTGGGCTAAGTCTGTATCTTGCCAATAAAACTGATTTTACATGCTCAAAGTTGTCCACAAGTTCTTTTGTTCGCGTAATATTAATTCTGCGATCTCTATGGACAGTAATGCCAACAAGAGTGTCAGAAGATCGTCGCTTTCTATCCCGGACCTCTCGGCTTGTCTTTCAAATAAGTTAAGAAATAAAGTGATATCGGACTTTTCTGGATCAAAATTTTGCATAATTCCCTTTAATGAAATTTTAGGCGTTCTTTCTGATCTATTACTCGAAATGGAGCTTCTTCTGTCTGCGTTTTGCGTTAACCTAATTTGTTCTAACTGAAACTCTCTTTCTTTCTGCTTTTCTTCTCTTTCTATTTCTAATCTTTCCCTCTCTTTTTCCTGCGCCAGATGATCCTCCCTATCCTTTATTATGAACCCGACTTGCGTAAGCGCAAATTGTTCATCATAACTATCCGAACTTTGTATTTTCTCGATAATTATCGCTATTTTGTCATGTTCTGCAATCTTTACGTCTAGCACGTCTGCTAAATGTACCAGATTAATTCTTCTGCAGTACTTCAGTGAAGTAATCTTTGCCATATTTACTTATTTTAACTCCTCCCCAAATAATTTAAATAATACACAAAAACTAATACTTTTCTCAGCTGATATCTAATTTTAGATTTTACTTCATTTCCTAAAATATTTTAATTTTAAAGTACTTTCATATGCAAATTTTTGAACACTATCCAATTAAATAAGGTACATATAAAATAAATAAATCTTAGGTAAATACATAAATTAGCAATAACATATAGACACTTTCTTATTTTTTTTTCACTCTTTGTGAAAATTATCACTCTTATGCAAAAATTTCACTCCTATTTTAATGCCCTATACACATATATGCACAGTGAAAAAATTTCATTTCATACGTAGTACCTCATCACTACCTATACTTATGTTTTTATTTTTAAACCTCCCTCAAATATTGAGCACTCTTTGCATCCTTATCAAATGTCTATATTATTTTGGTCCAGACTATATTTTTCAAGAAAAAAAAATTCTTTTATACTAATTCTAAGTATTTTTTTAATACAAAATATCTTGCAAGTATTACACTCTTTGCCCAGCATCAACTGCTGACTGTATCTTTTTTTTTCTCTTACATGTTATCTAGACTTACTAATTTTTTGGTAACTTGTTCCTTTTGGAAACAAAGAGAAAAAAATAAATTATTTCCTTACCCTAGACTATCTACTAGAATTTTTTCAATATTTATTTGCCTAAATTACTTAATCTTACTAAATCCTCATTTTTATTTTCTTTGAAAGATTACTTTTAATCAACAAAACAAACTCTCTATACCTCAAAATGTTAACTTTTGAATTAATGCTCTCATACAGTAATACTAAGCCACTCAAAACATGCAGCTTACCTTGTTTTGTTGCTGGACTTCGCTCGTTGCTATCACAGTAAGAATGGTCTGCCCGTTTTTCCGCCGTCGCTGGTTGTCACGCTCAGCCTGGCTCGCCGCTGGATCGTTCGATGTGTCTGGCTTGTTCCTTCTGTGTCGCAGCTCTCGTCCGGTGTTAAGCCTCCGAACACTGTCTCCCGGAATTTGTCCCGCTCGCACTTGCTTAAGCCTCGGTGCTGTGCGTTCCGTAACTCCGATGTTGCTCGGGGTGAACTGTTGTCGCTCGGGATGAACTCCTGTTGTCGTTCGGGATGAACTCCTGTTGTCGCTCGGGATGAACTCTTGTTGTCGTTCGGGATGAACTCTTTTTTCGTTCTGGATGAACTCCTGTTTCAGATTACCTCTGCTATATCTAACAATAGTCTTTATTTGAAATCGATGTGCTGCCACCAGTTTGTGATGCCTTCATATGAAGACCGGGTAGCGTGGTGCGGGTACTTCGGTGAGGCGGTGACTCATGTGTGAATTAATCAAAAAACATTTTATTATATGTTATAGAAGAATCTTGATTACACAAAATCACTATCACAAACAAAGAGTTATTAGTCTATGAAAGAGTTTCAATTTCAAATAAAATTACTGAGATGAATGGCTGAGTCTGAGAGTCTTTGATTCTATTCAATTAGTCTATTGAAAATTCACTACGAGCATTTAGTTGCTCAGATGGAGAAATGCAATCAATAGTTCCTTTGATTAAAATAAATCGTTTTCACAATTTCACGACGAGTGTCCACTCAGCTGCACCATTCTTGCTCCCATATCCGGAGTCATCTTCCTTGAAGATCAGCCAGGTCCGCTGATTTTAAGTCACTTCCTCGAGAGAAAAACCACTCTGCTCCAAGCAGGTGTCCTCACCTTTTTCTCCCTTCCAGAACTGGACTCCCTTCTCTTTCTCATCTTTTTCCGACCCCCCTTCAAAAAAAACCTCCGTTACTTTTTTTGTCCATTTAAGTCTTATCTACCTTATGTCACTAACAAGCTGTTTTCTTATTCGTCGATCCCAGTTTCATTTTTGCCTTTCAATATGTTTTCCGAACCGTGGGATAGTCTCGAATTCTCACCGAAGCGGCAATTTCAAAAGGGCGACATTCTGTCTCTCCTATTTTCTGCTTCTCTGAAAAACTGTCTCTTGCTAAGATGAATTGATACACATTATTTCTTTCTACTTTTCCGACCTTTGTATGGGATTTTTCTTAAATTTTGTACTGTCCGGGGTTTTCTCTCGGAAAATCATCTAATTTCCTACAAGGGCTATAAGGGGGGGGGGAAATTGCTGTTTTATTTAGTTGCGCTACCAGTAATGCTTCATTTACAGCAACTTCTCTTTTTTTTAAACATTATTCATACACGTAAAAAAAAGTAAATATGTGTATTATCCTATGAGATACATCATTTGTGAAGAGGTTAAGGTTGGTGTCAGGTTCATAGAAGACATCTGCCCTGAATTAGAAAGGAATAACATTTCCTTATCTGAATATTTTATGTATTGTGGGTTGTGTATCCGTGAAGCTCGAAATACTTTTTTTTCTTTTCTATAATAACGAATGACAGATGTTGACACAGGTGTGTAGATGACGCACTCGTTGATGAATGAAAGTGATGGCCGCGGGGCGTGCCTCAGCTGTCATCTAGCTATTGGAGTGATGTGTAAACAGTAGATGTCATGATTCAAGGTTGGTATGCGGAATTGAACCAATGGAGGAACTCTAAGAGGCCCTGCTGGGGGAAGGAAGATCTCTGACAAGGTCAACTCTGGACGGAGAGGTTAGACAGTTCTCGCTTGGCGTTGAGACCGATAGGTCGCTCAGGATTTGTGGTCCTGTTGGATAGTGTATATTTTGAGCGCGGGACAAGGCGTACCGGTGGATAGTGTTATAGGCCGAGAAGTGAGGCCTAGTACCCTTGTGTATTGAGATTCTGCAGTAATCTCTGATAAAGCGTATCCAACGTGCGTTGAGTGTGAGGAAGAAAGTGTAAGTTGAACGGTACACAACCAACGTTTATTGTAGTTAATTTAATGTTGAACCGGATCATCTATATCCGAGTTGTAATTGTAAATAGTTGTAAATATTATTTCTTGTGTACATATCTATATCTTAAATAAACTGTTAGTTCAGTTCATTAACAGTGTCAGTGTTAGTTTACCCAATCCTCACAGCAGGTGACCGATATCACCCATTAATATCGGTGGTGGCAGCTAAAACTACCTAGGACATTCTTCTAAGTTTGGTGGACTGAGAGGAGCGTCCGACAAATTGTTGGCAGCGTCGGGATAGAATCGCCTGAAACCAGTGACCAGCGAGCCGTGTTGCAGTCTGTTAAGGCCAGAGTATCCAGTGGAATTCTTGTGTGGTCGTGCCATATCGTCGAGTATGTGCTAAAGCATCGTGCCGGATCGTCGATTGTATGCTAAAGCGTCGTGCCGTATCGTCGAATGTGTGTAAAGTGTCGTGCCGTAGCGTCGAATGTGTGTAAAGTGTTGTGCCGTATCGTCGAGTATGTGCTAAAGTATCGTGCCGGATCGTCGAGTGTGTGATAAAGTATCGTGCCATATCATCTAGTGTGGACTAAAGTGTTGTGCGTATCTTTATTAGAAAGAACTAAACTGAACTGTGTTGTGCCTGATTATCGCTACATCGTGGAGCTATCTGTGAATAGAAGAGTACCCCACCAAATAAAGTATAAGGTAAGGTGTTTTGATCATATCTTTCTTCTGACATCTCGAATCAAATTGTATTGTTGTATAATTAATAGTAATTTAAGTAAATTGTCTATGTAATTTATGTGCAATGAAATAATTGTGTTCAGATAGGTGTAAAGAATTAGTAACCATATTGCTATTGTTTTAAAGAAAGGTCATAATAATTTGAGATGATAATGATATGCTATTTATAATGATATTAGTGAACTAAATTAATGCATTAAATCTAAATTATTGTTAAAGTAATTGTTAAATGAAGCAATACTGTTTAAATTTTAAGAGTTGCATTATCAAAATTCTAAGCAAATGAAAATTTTAATTGGCCAATACTAGCGAGGAAGAAAAAAAAAAGGCTCAAAAGAGAGCCATAGTGAAAAAAAAAGGCCCAAAAGAGAGCCATAGTGGAAAAAAAGGCTCAAAAGAGAGCCATAGTGAGTAAAAATAAAAGTAAAGATTTTCAGTATATTGGTTTTAAGTGTGAGAACCAATATTGAGTTCGGAAATATTTTATGAGGATAATTGTAGAAATTTATGTATGCATGTGTTTCAATTTTTCTTTATGTGGATTTTTTGATTGACGTCAATACTTCTATGCAATTTCAACATATCTGTACGTTGCAGTTTGCTTCCCAAAACATCCAATTAGTATTATTGCTGTAGTAAGCATTCTCCCACGAGAACCGAATGACTCGTACACATTTGTTTATCTGCTGACGATCAGGTTTTATCCAATTAGCCTGATAGCAAAGAAAAGGAAAATACATCAGTTTCGTTGTGGGACTGACACCGGGCAGACGGCCCGAGATCCCTCCACTCTACGTCCAAGCGTAAGCGGCCGGCGAATGCGCCCCGGACTTACTCCAAAGGCCTAAGCTTCCCCCTTTCTTTTACCCTGACATGCTGTACATAGACTTAATTAGCCAAGAATTCCAATAAACTGCAGTTATATTATTAAGTAATGACTCTTATAATTATAATCTCCACCTACCACATGGGGGGCCGGACTATGAATCCTGTATTAAGCGGACTGTATTAAGACTCTGCTAACCTGAACTGCAAATCTCAGCGTCAGATCACCTGCTTTACGCTATCTTTCGACATACGGCATCCACGTCTGTGTTTGCCCGCACCCTATTTGTTTTTCAAGAAATTATTGCTCGGATATTGCGAACTGTTTTGCTCCTCTCCATACTACAGCGCTTCTGGAATCTCAGGGATTGTTGACTACGCCTGTTGCGGGCATCTATCTTTGTGTGTTCAACGGCGGACCTCCCTTTCTGCAACTGTTCGCTGCAATCGGCGAAAATCGGCTCCTTCCCAGCTGTAACGGATGTGTGGTAAACAGTGTTTCTTCAGTCTCAGCGGCGCGCGATATTGTGTTTTTTTTTTCTCTCTCTCTCTCTGTCGCTTTATTTACCAGCAATATAAATGCTCCTCCGGCTCTCTTTAAGAGCGGATTTTTTTTAAAATTGGATACAGTATATGCCAGGTAAGCGTTCACCATTTTGATTATTTTTTATTACGGTACAATTTATTTAACATATTATATACGAAATGCAGTTAGCCGACATATCTTTCATTCGAAGCCAGATTAAATCGGCCAGAACTGATAAAATTAAATTACTACACCAGCTAATTTTTTCATCCGACGAACACCGTCAGAACCGCCAAAATTTACGATTATTTTCCGGGTTTCCTTTTGCAACCCAAACTCCAGAATATGAGGCAAAATTGCAGGAGATTTCTGACACTTTCGATAAGCTACAGTTAATTACTGTTGCGAACCTGCTAAATCTCGATATTTCGGGAGAAATTCCCGAGTTAGCTAAGCGCATAGTAGATTCTTTAATAGACATCTCTAAATTGAAATCTTCATTTGACAATGCCTCGAATTCTGAATCAGATGAACCCAAAAATACTTCTCATATCCGTACAGAGACAGCTAACTTCGCATACGAAGACAGTGATACACAAACCGAAGCATTTCACCCTACACAACAACATTCCATTTCTTTTCACGACTTAGAGCATCTTATAACACCCTTTAGTGGTGCAAAACACGAGGATATCACAGTTTGGATTGATCGTTTTGAAAAGCTAGCGAACTCTTTTAAACTTTCCCATTTTCAAAAATTCTTGTTCGCGGAACGTGCACTTTCTGGGATCGCATTACTATATGTTCGGGGTGAACCTAACATTTCCTCATATCCCTCACTCAAACAAGCGCTTTTGCGCGAATTTTCGAAATCCGTTTCCCCCGCAGAAATTCATAGGTTACTCTCGGTGCGACATAAGAAGAACTCCGAGTCATTAATGGAATACTTCTTAAAAATGAAGGAGTTGGCTCAAAGAGCAAATATTGATGACATGTCTGTCATCCATTACATCATCCAAGGTATCCCAGATCCACCGGCTAACAAATCTATTTTGTACGGATGCTCGCATTTAGCTGATTTTAAACAAAAACTTCTCATATATGACGAAATTTCTGCTTCCGACTCGCATCCTAAACACAAAATTCATCACAATACACCTAACCGTGTCCCTCCCCCTCCCACTCCTACCCCCCCGAAAGATAGAACGCATAAACTAGTCTGTTTTAACTGTAACCAAATTGGACATGTTAGCTCAGTATGCAATAAGAAAAATCTAGGCCCTAGGTGCCATGCTTGCTCCCGTTTTGGCCATATCGCTTCCAAATGCAATGAGCGTTTTACTAAGCCTCAGAAACCGCCTGAGACCAACCCCCCTTCCCGCGCGGTCACTTCCGGAAAAAACAGACAGGTTCATACCGTCGAACTCACTCGCTCTTCCCACAGTATGCAAAAACCGGTCAAAATCGCTGATTTAGACATTACTTCCCTCGTGGACACGGGCAGCCCAGTTACGCTTGCCCGCGAGGATATTTATCGGTTATTAGGATCACCACCCTTGGCACCAGTACCCCTTAAATTTACCGGATTCGGCAGTGGCGATGTTCGCCCCAATGGCTCTTTTTCTACCGATATTGAGATAGACAATTCAGTCTTTCCCGCTAATGTTTACGTTATCCCTTTTGCTCATATGTCCCACCCTTTTATCTTAGGAACAGACGTTATAAGTCAAGGTACACTTGTATGTAATGAGAGTGGTATATCTCTGACAAAACAACCCCAATCAGATATTTTTATTAATCTCATTAATGTCAGTGATGATATCCCTGATGTAGACTTAGTTCATATAACTGATCGCGCAGTTCGCGAGGAAGTAGCTAACTTAATCAAATATTACCGTCCCACCAAATCGAAATCTACTAATTTAAAAATGTCTATCGTATTGACCGATGATAAACCAGTCTGTCAGCGACCGCGTCGAATGTCCATAGCTGAGAAAGCAATTGTCCGAAATCAAATTCAGCAGTGGCTACATGACGGAATAATCCGACCCTCTTCCAGTGATTATGCCAGCCCTATCGTATTAGTCCAGAAAAAAGACAGTTCCACACGCTTATGTATAGATTATCGTACTCTTAACAAAAAAGTTGTTAAAGATCGTTTTCCCCTCCCCCTTATTGACGATGTTCTCGATCAACTGAAACAAGCAAAAGTCTTCACAACACTTGACCTCAAAAATGGATTTTTCCATGTGGATATCGACCCCCAGAGCACCAAGTACACAGCGTTTATTACACATGACGGTCTCTACGAATTTCTCAAAGCCCCTTTTGGCCTCACGTCCAGCCCTGCCGTTTTTTCAAGATTCCTAGCTTGTGTTTTCCGCACACTATTAGCAAACGGTACTTTGATTCAATATATGGACGATTTTATAATCCCCTCAGAAACCGAAGCCGAAAACCTACAAAAACTTCGACAAGTCTTACAGACTGCCGCCGACTATGGTTTAGAAATCAACTTTAAAAAGTGTCAGTTTCTACAGCGAAAAATTGAGTTCTTGGGCCATATCATTCAAAACAATACTATTGCGCCTTCCCCGTCAAAAATTAAAGCGGTCCTACACTTTCCGGAACCCACAAATGTCAGACAACTCCAGTCACTCCTTGGTTTGACAGGTTACTTCCGAAAATTTATTCCTAACTATGCTTCTATCGCTCGACCCCTCAGCGATCTCTTACGCAAAACATCGAACTTCGAGTTCGGACAGGAACAAAAACACGCGCTCCATAGCTTACGGCATATACTCACGAGCGCCCCGCTGCTACACATATTTATTCCCGGTTCTGATTTAGAGGTACACACAGATGCTAGCAAGCTTGGATTTGGTGCTGTTCTCTTACAAAAAGCCGACGATGGTCATTATCACCCAATTCAGTACATGAGTAAAAAAACATCCCCCCAAGAAGAAAAGCTTAGTAGTTATGAGTTAGAGGTGCTAGCTGTAATAGAGGCACTTAAAAAATTCCGCGTCTACCTCCATGGGACACAGTTTCGAATTATTACGGACTGTCAAGCGTTTCAGAAAACTCTAGACAAAAAAGACTTGACACCGAAAATAGCTCGCTGGGCTCTTTTCCTCCAGGAATTTGACTTTGAAATAAAGTATCGGCCAGCGACTAAGATGCCGCATGTAGACGCTCTCAGCCGCTATCCTGTATTAAATATAACTTATGATGAATTAACCCTTAAAATTATGAGAGCGCAGGAACAAGATCCATTTCTTGCCGGTCTTAAAACTGCAGCGACGGACACACCAATTACTGATTTTGTTGTACGTAATAATATTTTATATAAAATACTAAATGATCGTGATTTATTGGTGGTCCCCGAGGCTATGCAAATTAATGTACTTCGGGACATCCACACAAAGGGTCATTACTCTGCTAAGAAAACGGAAGAAATAGCGTCGCAAACTTTTTTCATTCCGAATATATCGGAATTATCACGTACAGTAGTAACTAATTGTATCCCTTGCATCTTAGCTACAAAAAAATTAGGGAAACAAGAAGGATTTTTACACCCGATTCCTAAGGGTGACCACGCTTTAGACACTTATCATTGTGATTTTTTAGGACCACTCTCTTCCACGAATAAAAACTATCAGCACATTTTCCTCGTCGTCGACGCTTTCACGAAATTTTTATGGTTATACCCCGTTAAATCAGTGTCTGCAAAAGACGCCCTGGATAAACTCAAGCTGCAACAAGTCACATTTGGAAATCCTAGACGAATAATTACAGATAAAGGTCCTGCATTCACGTCTGCTGACTTTAAAAATTATTGCGACATAGAAGGTATAAATTTTCACCCAATTACAACTGGCATTTGCCGCGGAAACGGCCAAATTGAAAGATACATTCGATCCATTATTCCGGTTCTCACCAAACTCTCTTTAGACGATCCGAAAAAGTGGTATAAACATGTACCGGCCGTCCAACGAATTTTAAACAGTACAACTTCTTCGGTAACTAAATATTCCCCATTTGAATTACTAACGGGTGTGACTATGAAAAACAAAGATGACTTACGAATAAAACAGCTCTTGGATCTCGAAAATGTAGAAATGATCATGGATCATAAAAAACAGTTACAAGAGAATGCCAAAGTTAATATTTTGAAGCAACAGGAAATTAACCGAAAACAATTCAATAAACGACGCAAAAAGCCATCCATTTATCAAATAAACGATTTAGTAGCAATTAAGCGTACTCAATTCGGCAGTGGATTAAAGTTACGAATCAAATTCCTCGGACCATATAAAATTACTGCTATTAAACCAAATGATCGATACAGCGTCATGAAAATTGGGAATCACGAAGGCCCCTCTATCACAGAGACGTCAGTAGACTTCATGAAACCTTGGAGCATGACGCAATAGGGAAAACGAAACGAAACTTTCTCCGCACCAAGCCATCAATCAACCACACCCTCCTTTTTCGACAGCGTGGAGAGACCACATTACTATCAGCTGTTTTTTTTTCTCTCCCTCCTGTGTAAAGTTTCTCGAAGATTGTTGTGAAATATGCATTTTTTTTTACCTTTCACCGTTTATGTACGAAAAATCACTGTGTATTACTCAAGAAATCACATTCTTCTCCATTTTTTTTATCATGTATGACTACGGCCAGCGTTCATCTCTAAGTGTGTGAATATATGCTCAGTGCACCAATTTTATTTTTGTGTTTTATTTTTGTGTTGTGCTCCAGTCACCCAAATTGTGAATCTACAGTGTACTTAATCAGTGGCTCAGCTTATGTGTAAAGTGCTCGGGAATCAGCTCGCTTATGTGTAAAGTGAACTGTCAAGTTACAGCTTTCTCATCTAATAGTGCTGTTTTGAAACTACAATTTTTATTAGAGGCACAATTTTTTTTTAAAGTATTATTTTTTTTTCTCGTTTGTGAAATATGCTCCATGATTGTAATTTTTTTTTTCTTTCTCTCATTTTGTGTCTCACTCAAGATTGTGCAAAAGTGATTTTTTTTTTATCACTCGTCCTTCCGCTGACATAACTTTTAACTAGTGACTATAGACAACTTTGGACAGTTTCACCAGGACTGCCAACACTTTTTGAAAAGAAACTATCGTTATGATCTCCACACTTTTACATCATATTGTTGTAATATATATTATCTGATTGCTATGTATATTATCTTTTGATTATTGTGTTTTATTATGTAATTTATTTCCTGTATATTGTAATATTGTACCCCCCCCCCCGTCCCCAATTTTTTTTTCTCTCTTTTTTTTCAGTTAAAGTCTAAATTTTATTGTCGTGGCACGGATAACTTTAAACTCGATGCAACGGAGGAAAATTGTTTTTTTTTACCCGCCGTCCAGACGGGGCAAGAAGCGGTAGAATTTTTTTTTAATGTTATATGAGTCGTGTGTCTGCGGTTTTTCAGACGGAAATTTCGCAGAACATCACAAGAACAGACGGTTCTTGTTGCCTCTTGTGAGAGTAGCATTCAAGCAGACGGCTTGATACGCACAGACGGTGTCATGGCTACTCGCGCTGTTTTGTTTTGGTTTCGTTTTCTTTCCGTTCGCAACTTGTTTTGTTTCCGTGTACCACTTAAAGTTAATTTAACTTTAATTAATTCTGTATAACCGAATTTTGAAAAATTCACCGTTTTTTTTCCTCAGTTTGACAATAATTTAAATTTTAAATTATTTTTTTTTCCCTAATATCTTTTTTTTCTCTCTCTCTCTTTGTGGTTTTTTTTATTTTTAAAATACAAGTGCGGGGACGCACTGTCGTCGATGGCCGCGTGTACGTTGCAGTTTGCTTCCCAAAACATCCAATTAGTATTATTGCTGTAGTAAGCATTCTCCCACGAGAACCGAATGACTCGTACACATTTGTTTATCTGCTGACGATCAGGTTTTATCCAATTAGCCTGATAGCAAAGAAAAGGAAAATACATCAGTTTCGTTGTGGGACTGACACCGGGCAGACGGCCCGAGATCCCTCCACTCTACGTCCAAGCGTAAGCGGCCGGCGAATGCGCCCCGGACTTACTCCAAAGGCCTAAGCTTCCCCCTTTCTTTTACCCTGACATGCTGTACATTAGGGTGGGCCGAAAAAAACTTTTTTTCGATTTTCGATTATGGCGGGTGCGGAAAAGTGGCCACTGGTGGCACTCAGTTCATACAAAAAATTTGAGATTTTTTGGACATTTCCTTACCCTGCCGCAAATGGCTTGAAGTTTTGCAAAAATGTTCATTTTTGAACTTTTTTCGAAAAAAATTAAAAAATGTTAAATTAAATTTATTTTGGTTGTATTTACTTGAAAAGGCATATTTAATGTACCAAATGTTTAAATAAGATCTGATCATGCATTATTTAATATCTATGTGTATTATAACTTAGGCTATTTTTATAGCTTTTTCGCATATAATAGGCAAAAGTTGTATTTGTTTGAATCGATCGTTAGTTTCTGTATTATTTATGTCCCTTTGTCTTCTTTATATATTTTCTATGTATCAAACGTCATATATTTAGGGAAAAGACAGTATACTTCAAAAACAATTCTGGAAGGTGAGAAAATGCTGAAGCAGGGCTCTAAACGAGCGCAATGACTCGTCTAATACTCAGGGAGAAAAGGACGAAATAGTTGAGAGCCAAAATGCGATAAAGGATTCTTATTATTTATCCTTGCTAAGTTACCTGCGGCATTTGTTCCGTGTTTACGTGAAACCCTTTTGTGGTGATATACAGTGCTTTTTGGATCGTTTAATGTGCCATTGTAGTGTTTTGTGGGTTTTATTACAACGAGCTTAGAAATGGCTAGTATAAAGGGCCATGACAATGCAAAGACACGCGATAGCGTGAAAAGTAACTCTTTGGGGGCATCATGCATATTGAAAGAATTGCAATTGCCAATTTATGCTGATAATCATGCGCCACTACTACTGGTTGCTTCACCATGTAGAAGTTGTGACAGCAGAGGATACGAATCTCGTCATCGATAAAAACAAAGACAGAAGAGAGAAATAGAAACTTAGAAAGAAGATACAGGTAGAAGAAGTTATTGAAAGAAGGAAAATTAAAAGCATATTTTTTGATGGTTGAAAGGATAAAAGTATATTCAGAAGAAGAAAAATAACAAGCGGCACCGTCGAGAGAAAGGCGAGGAACACATCACCGTGTTGTTTGAACCGGGTTAGGAATACTTGTGTCACTTGATACCTCGTTCCATTACGTTGATACCTCGTCAGTTCAGAAAATTCTAACTTGTGCTGACTTGGAAGATTGTATAATGATTTTGCTATTTCTTTTCCATGGCCAGAACGAGGTATCAAGTGACACAAGTATTTCTAACAGGTTCAAACAACACGGTGATGTTTTCCTCGCCTTTCTCTCGACGGTGCCGCTTGTTATTTTTCTTCCTCTGAATATACTTTTATCCTTTCTACCATCGAAAAATATGCTTTTAATTTTCCTTCTTTCAATAACTTCTTCTGCCTGTATCTTCTTTCCAAGTTTCTATTTCTCTCTTCTGACTTTGTTTTTATCGATGACGAGATTCGTATCCTCTGCTGTCGCAACTTCTACATGGTTAAGCAACCAGTAATAGTGGCGCATGATTATCAGCATAAATTGGCAATTGCAATTCTTTCATTATGCGTGATGCCCCCAAAGAATTACTTTTCACGCTATCGCGTGTCTTTGCATTGTCATGGCCCTTTATACTAGCCATTTCTAAGCTCGTTGTAATAAAACCCACAAAACACTATAATGGCACATTAAACGACCCAAAAAGCACTGTATATCACCACAAAAGGGTTTCACGTAAACACGGAACAAATGCCGCAGGTAACTTAGCAAGGATAAATAATAAGAATCCTTTATCGCATTTTGGCTCTCAACTATTTCGTCCTTCACTCCCTGAGTATTAGTCGAGTCATTGCGCTCGCTTAGAGCCCTGCTTCACCACTTTCTCACCTTCCAGATTTGTTTTTGAAGTATACTGCTGTATTTTCCCTAAATATATGATGTTTGATACATAGAAAATATATAAAGAAGACCAAGGGACATAAATAATACAGAAACTAACGATCGATTCAAACAAATACAACTTTTGCCTATTATACGCGAAAAAGCTATAAAAATAGCCTAAGTTATAATACACATAGATATTAAATAATGCATGATCAGATCTTATTTAAACATTTGGTACATTAAATATGCCTTTTCAAGTAAATACAACCAAAATAAATTTAATTTAACTTTTTTTAATTTTTTCGAAAATGTTCAATAATGAAAATTTTTGCAAAACTTCAAGCCGTTTGCGGCAGGGTAAGGAAATGTCCAAAAAATCTCAAATTTTTTGTGTGAACTGAGTGCCACCAGTGGCCACTTTTCCGCACCCGCCGTAATCGAAAATCGAAAAAAAGTTTTTTTCGGCCCACCCTACTGTACATAGACTTAATTAGCCAAGAATTCCAATAAACTGCAGTTATATTATTAAGTAATGACTCTTATAATTATAATCTCCACCTACCACATATCAGTATTATTATATAAGTTGTATGTTGTTATCTAAGTGTATATATTGAGACCTATATTGCATAGTAATCAAATCGAATTACTCTTTTACCTTTTGTTTTATTGGAAGTATATTGTGTGATATCAATGGTTGAGGAAAATTAGAGTATTCAGTAGGTTAATTAGAAATGAAATGTATTGATTATCTGAAGGGTATTAATTAGTTTAATAAGTGGAGGAATATCTGTACTAAGTTAGAAATTTAGGAAATATTAAGTTGGTAGGTTTAACTATTCTTGTGGGGTGGTTATAACAATCGGTGAAGGTATGGCTTTCTTATTGAAACTAAAAAAGGTTGATCTTCAGGTGATAGCTGAAGAATTGGGTGTTGAATTCGCGGAAGATGATACCAGAATTCAGCTTAAGAAAAAGATAATGGACAGTGATGAGTATGACGAGGGGGTTATTAAGGAATTATCTGACGCTATTGTTGCAGAACGATTAGAACAAGAAAAATTAGAACGCGAAAAGTTAGAAAAACAGGAAAGGTTAGAGCGTGAAGAAAAACAGGAAAAATTAGAACGCGAAAGGTTAGAAAAACAGGAAAAGTTAGAGCGCGAAGAAAAACACGAAAAGTTAGAAATGGAGAAATTGAGGATGGGACATGAATTAGAAATGGAAAGGCTCAGAGTTCAAGGTTCAGCAAATAACTCTAATGGATCTAGGGAATCTAGTAATGAAAGTAACATCGAAAAATTGATCAAAAGTGTTAAAACTCTATCTATCAAAGTACCAGAAGGGACTGAGGGATGGAATTTATTTTTCAACAGTTTAGAAAGGGCATTCCAAACTAAAGATGTACCGGAAAACCAGCAGGCCGAAATTCTACTAAATATGTTAGGAGATAAGGGGGATAATTTGTTAATTTATACCACTAAGGAACAAATGGAGAATTATGAGGAATTAAAGGAGTTAGTCCTAAGGGAACATGAGCCAACCCCGAAGGCATGTTTAGAAAATTTCCGGAAAGCTAGGAGAAATCCGAACGAAACCCATGTATTATTTGTATCGCGTTTAATAGCTACGTGGGAAAATTATTGTAAAATTAGAGGTGCGGACACTTATGAAAAGGTCAACCAGTTAATAGTTACTGATAAGCTAATGAGTACGTTAGATGAGGATACTGCGTCATATATTGGGTTAACTCATCAAAGTAAATGGTTAGAAGCTTCTAAAATTGCTAGAGAATGTGACCATTATTTTGACCATAAAAATAAATCTTATGCAGTTACGTATAAAAGTTTTAAAGGCAAAGATAAGTATGTAAACAATGGAAAAATGAGACCGAGGGAGGATAGTAAATTTAGTGGTAGTTGGAGGCAAAATGGTAGTAATGAGTGTAATTCTTTTCCGGATAGGAAAACAGAGTTTAAGAAGACGAATGATGCTTCAGGGCCTAAATGTTTTAAGTGTGGTTTGAGAGGTCATTACCAACGTTTTTGTAATAAAGTGGGTAATGAGGGAACTAATAATGGCAATAAAGGGCGAGACCAGAAAGCAGGTGTTCATAAGATTATGGTGAAAGAAAATCAAGAGTTACCTAATGGGGCTATTGTGGCTAGAATATCGGCAAAGGCCGAGCAGAAAACTAATGTTATTGGTGAGAAATTAAATAAACTTGAGAAAATTGAAGTTAGTGTTAATGGGCAAAAAGCAAAGGGATTGGTTGATTCTGGATGTGAGATTAGTGTTGTTCATAAAGATTTAGTACCGGAAGAGAAATTAAAGGGAGCGGGTAGTATTTATTTACAAGGGTTATTTGGTGAAGCTGTTAAATCACCGTTAGTTAAACTACCACTAGCTATTCCGCAATTCGGGCAAACTAATATTATTCATCAGGAAGTACTTTGCGCAGTAACTGATAATATTAATGAGCAAGTAATTTTACATCCCGAGGTGATTAAGGAGTTGTCAGGTGTCAATCTTGAGGAGCCATTGATAGAGTCCGAAGAATTAAAAAGTTCCGAAATTATTATTGATAACTCGAATGAAAAGGAAGATGTAAGTAACGATAGCTGTAATGTTTACGTAATAGACGCGAGATCGCAAAATGTACAAAGTCAGGATCCAGAAAAAACTGAAACGGAGGAAAATAATGAATCTATTGTTAGTAACTCAGATATGTTTAAGAAATCCCAGTTGGAATGTAAAGAATTAGAGAAAGCTTGGGAATTAGCTAAAAAGGAAAAAGGGGATTATTATATTGTAAACGGATTATTGTATCATAAAGAGAAATTGTTAGGCAAAACTATAGCGCAATTAGTAGTACCCAAGGCAAGAAGGGAAGAAATCTTAAAATTAGCGCATTCATCGGTATTTGGAGGGCATCATGCAGCCAAGAAAACGTTGCAGAGAATAAGGTATTCTTTTTATTGGGAGGGAATGGCAAAAGAAGCTAAACAGTTTTGTGAATCATGTTTAGAGTGCCAATTGACTAGAGGGGTTAAAGTAAATGATAGAGCTCCTATTTCCCCAGTGTCGTGGCCGGAACTTCCATTTCAGGTCGTTAATGTTGATTTAATTGGGCCTATTGATCCTAAAAGTTCACAAGGGCATCGGTATATACTGACTTTAATTGATCAGCATACCAGATGGGCGGATGCGATCCCTCTAAAAAGTTTAACTGCTAAAACCGCGTGTGAGGCGTTACTTCAAATATTTATGAGAACAGGAATTCCTAATGTAATTGCCTGCGACAATGGAACCAATTTTACTGCCGACTTAACGAAAGAATTTGAGAAAAGGTTAGGTACTAGTCCAAGATTTTCGACTCCACAGTATCCACAGTCCAACGGACTTGTGGAACGATTTAATCAGACTCTTAAACGTATGCTACATCATACGATTAGGGAAGAAGGAAAAAAATGGCATGAACAAATACCATTTATATTATGGGCGTATAGGGAAGTCCCAAATTCTACGACGGGAATCGCACCTTTCCAGTAATTATATGGTAGAGCGCCGGAGGGTCCGTTATCGATTCTTAAGTCGTCATGGGCAGGAGAAAATAAGGGAGCGCAGTTAGATACTACGCCGATCCATGAGTACTTGGATAAACTTAAGAACCGCTTAGAAAGAGCCGCAAATGAGGCAAAATTGTCGTCTGAGGTTCAACAAAATAGAATGGCGTATCATTATAATATAAGGTCAAAAGAAAAAACGTTTGAGGTAGGCGATAAAGTTATACTGTTAATCCCCGATTCGACTAATAAGTTATATTCTAGGTGGCAAGGGCCGGCAACTATTGTAGAAAAACGAAACCAGCATTCGTTTATTGTTGAGTTAGCCGACGGGAGTAGGAAGCATGTGCACCAAAATAAGATAAGAGAATTTATCGCTAAATGTAATATAGTTAATATTGTTTTCGAAGGTGATGAGGAATTTGGAGAAGTTGGGGAAATTCCTATTTTGAACCGGGATCAAGAGATAGAACGAGATATTGAGAGGTTTGAAATAAAAGGGCTATCTAATAGTCAAGTCAAAGATTTAAAGTCCATTTTGAGGGAAAATAAAGAAGTGTTTATGGGTCCTGTACGACCAGCGGAAGTAGGGGAACATCGTATTGATCTGAAACCGGGTGTAGAAAGGAAAAAACCAAAGTTATATAGCGTGCCGGTAGCTTATAAAGAGGAAGTGGATAGGCAGATTCAGGAGTTATTAGAATTAAATCTAATCGAACCGTCGAATGCTGAAATTAGCCATCCAATTGTTTGCGTTGCGAAAAAAGATGCAACTCTCAGAATGTGTATTGATTACAGAGCTTTAAATTCTGTAACGCAGGTTCCCACCTTCCCGATGAAAGATTCCCAAGAAATTATGTATACCGCAGGGGCGGCTAAATATTTATCTTCAATAGATTTATTGAGGGGTTATTGGCAAATTAAAATGGCTGAGGATTGTAAACCTCTGACAGCTTTTACGACGCATAACGGAACTTATCAGTGGCGTACAATGCCTTTTGGATTATCAGGGGCTGCTGCTACGTTTCAAAAAGACATGAATGAGGTTCTCCAAGGTCATCGGAGGTATGCAGAAGCATATATTGATGATGTCATCATTTTCTCCGATACCTGGGAAGAGCATTGTGAGCATGTCAGGGCTGTCATTGAAGAGTTGAAAAATAGAAATTTTACGATTAGACTAGACAAATGTAAATTTGGAGAGAAATTGACTAAGTTTTTAGGTCATGTTATTGGGGGTGGAACTCATGCACCTGATGAGGAGAAAATCGGAGCAATAAGGGACTTAAAGAGACCAAAGACTAAAAAGGAAGTTAGATCAGTTTTGGGATTAATGGGATTCTACCGATCTTATATTCTACATTATGCTGAGATAGCTATACCTTTAACCGAATTAACCAAAGGAAATGTCAAAAATACTGTACCATGGGATGAAAGGGCAGAAAAAGCATTTAATACTGATTCATAAAGATGAGTTGTGTAAAGTGACGAGTTTGGCTACACCTATCGTAGGCCGGGAATATCAGCTTCACGCCGATGCTTCCGACCTTGCAGTAGGATGTTGTCTTACTCAAAAGGATGAAAAAGGTCAGTTTAAACCTATAGCTTTTGCCAGTCAGAAATTGTCAGGGGCTCAGCGTGCTTGGCCGAGTACAGAGAAAGAGGCTTGGAGTGTTCTCTTCGGGTTGCGGAAGTTTGAAAAGTGGACTTATGGATCTCAAATCGAGGTCATTACCGATCATAATCCATTAAAATTTCTCACGGAAACAACCCCAAGGTCGCCCAAACTCACTAGGTGGGCTCTAGCCTTGCAACGCTGGAACCTGAGCATTTCTCATCGTCCCGGAGTTCAACATTTGAATGCTGATGCAATTTCGAGGCTACAGAGAAAGAGATGGGAAGAACAACCAGTTACTAGCCCATCAGTATCAATGTCAAAATAGTAGACAACCTTAAAGGATGTCATCACATGTCTAATTTTTTTTTGTGTGTGTGTAAATATCTTTTTTTAAGTTTGGTGTTTATAATAGTAAATTAGCATGTGTATTGTTTATGCAATAGTAGTATTAGTATAAGGTTCAGTAGAGATGGCAGTAGAGAATGTTCAGACACCTGAAAATGCCTATGTAATATTTAGAATGGAGAAATCTGCAAAGAGACTATTGAACTCTTCCGTAATATTATTATATGTTTGGGGAAAATTAGCCCCTAAGAGGCATATTTTCCGCTAAGGTGGGGGGTGTCAGGTTCATAGAAGACATCTGCCCTGAATTAGAAAGGAATAACATTTCCTTATCTGAATATTTTATGTATTGTGGGTTGTGTATCCGTGAAGCTCGAAATACTTTTCTTTCTTTTCTATAATAACGAATGACAGATGTTGACACAGGTGTGTAGATGACGCACTCGTTGATGAATGAAAGTGATGGCCGCGGGGCGTGCCTCAGCTGTCATCTAGCTATTGGAGTGATGTGTAAACAGTAGATGTCATGATTCAAGGTTGGTATGCGGAATTGAACCAATGGAGGAACTCTAAGAGGCCCTGCTGGGGGAAGGAAGATCTCTGACAAGGTCAACTCTGGACGGAGAGGTTAGACAGTTCTCGCTTGGCGTTGAGACCGATAGGTCGCTCAGGATTTGTGGTCCTGTTGGATAGTGTATATTTTGAGCGCGGGACAAGGCGTACCGGTGGATAGTGTTATAGGCCGAGAAGTGAGGCCTAGTACCCTTGTGTATTGAGATTCTGCAGTAATCTCTGATAAAGCGTATCCAACGTGCGCTGAGTGTGAGGAAGAAAGTGTAAGTTGAACGGTACACAACCAACGTTTATTGTAGTTAATTTAATGTTGAACCGGATCATCTATATCCGAGTTGTAATTGTAAATAGTTGTAAATATTATTTCTTGTGTACATATCTATATCTTAAATAAACTGTTAGTTCAGTTCATTAACAGTGTCAGTGTTAGTTTACCCAATCCTCACAGCAGGTGACCGATATCACCCATTAATATCGGTGGTGGCAGCTAAAACTACCTAGGACATTCTTCTAAGTTTGGTGGACTGAGAGGAGCGTCCGACAGTTGGTGATAGCCAGGTAGGTACCACATAACTTAAAAGGTAGAAAGGCACTGCAAGCTAACATATCCAGATTCGATTCCTATAGTCTGGGCATCTTTCGCTCTATTGGGATTAACCTCAACAGTGTTACTTCGATCATGAATACAATTTATCCTCTTGAAATAAGAACTATTCATTTAACCCTTTCGGGTCAGGTGTACTATTAATAGCACATGTCTTTATATGAAGTATTATTTTGTTTCAACAAAAAACTTCTGTTACTGTTTAAATGTAGTAATAATGTTATTATGTGTATATGCATTTACTATATGACTTCATTAACGTATATGACATTTAATAATAATAATAATTACACTACTGGCCATTAAAATTGCTACACCATGAAGAAATGCAGGTAACAAAATGATATTTATAGGACAAATATATTATGATAGAAATAACAAGTGATTAAATTTTCAAGAAATTTGGCTGCATAGATCCTGAGAAATCAGTACCCAGAACAACTACCTTGGGAGGTAATAAAAGCACTTATACCCCTGGCCATTGAGTCAAACAGAGATTGGATGGTATTTACAGGTACAGATGCTCATGCAGCTTCAACACGATGCCACAGTTCCTCAACCGCAATGACTGGCGTATGGTTATGAACCAGTCGTCGGCGACCATTGACCAGACGTTTTCGATTGGTGAGAGATCTGGGAAATCTGCTGGCGAAGGCAACAGCAGAACATTTTCCGTATCAAAGAAGATCCATAAAATTTCGGAAACATGCGGTCGGGCGTTATCCTGCCGAAACGTAGGATTTTGCTGGTCTCGAATAAAGGGTAGAGCCACGGGTCGTAAAATATCAGAAATGTAACGTGCACTGTTCAAAGTGCTGTCAATGTGAACAAGAGATGACCGAGAGGTGTATCCAATGGCACCCCTTACTATCACGCCATGTAATGAGCCAGGATGACAATGACGAATGCACGCTGCCAATGTTCGTTCACCACGATGCCACCAAACACGAATACGACCATCACGATGTTGTAAATAGAACAGGATTCATCTGAAAAGATGACTATGTGCCATTCGTGCACCCAGGTTCGTCCTTGATCAAGCCATTGAAGGCGCTCCTGTCTATGACGCAGCGTCAATGGAAGTCGCAGCCGCGGTTTCCGAGCCGAGAGTCCATGCTACTGTAAACGTCGTCGAACTGTTCGTGCAGACACTTTTTGTCTTGCAAATGACCTAATTTCTTGACTTAGGGCTCGAAACGTAGTTGCACGATCCTTTATGGTCATACGGATAACATGTGCGTCTTCTCGGCTGCTAGTGATAGGGGGCCGTTCAGATCCCGTACGGCGTTCCGTATTACCGTCCTGAATCCATCGATTCCATATTCTGCGAACAGTCATCGGATATCGACCAACGCAAGCAGCAATACTGCGATACGATAAACCGCAATTCCGGTAGGCTATAATTTGACCTATATCAAAGTCATCAGAAACATGCTGGCACGCATTTTTCCTTTTTACACGAGGCATCACAATAATTTTTCACCAGGCAACAACGCTCAAATGCAATTTCTGTGTGAGAAACCGGCCGAAGATTTTCCTCATTTAAACACATTGTAGGTGTCGCTACCGGCACCTGCTTGGTCAGAATGCGCTGAAAAGCTAATCATTTGCATATTGTAGCATCTTCTTCCTTTCGCTTAAATTTCACGTCTGTAGCATGTCGCCTTCGTGGTGTAGCAATTTTAATGGCCAGTAGTGTATTATATGCGATTCTTTTATTTTAAATATCCATTTTACTCTTTATAATTAAATTAAAGGTCACTTTCCTGAAAGAATCATATGTAATAAAACGCAAAAAGTATTAGAAACTTGTAATAGCAATTGTATCTTATCGTAATACAATATTTTCTAACACATTCGCTGCCGCTCACGCGCTGGCGCGTGATATGGCGCCAACGTTAAGGGGCCACTCACGTGTCAGCGCGTGATGTGGGGTGATGTCCAATAGCCAGTCACTCGCTGGCGCGGGAAAGTCTTTCCCTGCTTCTTTGTTATAAAAAGTAAATTGGCTTCTGGGAAAAACCCACTTCTACAGTGCGGCATTAACTATCAACACATCTTCACGTAAGCGGCAGCGAACGTGCTAAACATCTCCAAAAACTCTTCTTTAACCTATTGTCATATGAATATGAATTGAATGTACACAAAACAACAACATTTGTTATGTTTCAGACTATGAAATATTTCTTAAACTCTAATTAATATTTATGGAATGCTAGCGTAAATGTTATTAACGTAAAAGTAATTTTTTCTAAAATTTGAAAAAAAAATTATGGACCCGAAAGGGTATATATATTTTTTTTTCAACCTCATAAAGTAGGCAGAAGTTTAACAGGGGATGAAAGTGGGCCTCGAGGTAAAATAAATTGAAAAACACTGCTCCAGAAGTTCACCATTTGGAGAAACACATATCTTTTTCATCTATAGATAATTTTTTTCATCTGCAGTTATTTTATTTTCACTATTTCACATTCGATTAACTAATAAACAACTACTACAACACGGAGATCAAACCATATGAACAAACATGTGCAATTCATATTATTTCGTACATGTTCTGACACATGTTATGTTTTTTTATGCAAGAAATTTGAGGCGAACTTATCTGAATTGCGATTGCAGATGACGGGCAAATGATACGGTTCAAAAAGATTAGATTTGGTATAAAAGAAAAGAAAATGCTTATTGCTGATAGTATTGAATTTCTTTAGAGTTAACTTTTCGAATGGTTACTGCCAATCAAACGAAAGTCTAATCCATTAGTGCCTGAATTATTTTCTTCGTTAAAATTCAAATTTTGCATTTTCCCACCACTGTTAAAGCAAGAATAAATTTTATCTTAATTTATCGAGGAATTTGTCTCCAGAAAGAAAGTATTTATTTATATTTCTTTTTATGGAATGCTAGTGGATTTGAAATGCGGAAGGTGTGAAAGTGGTGTGAAATGCGCTTACTAGAATTTTTTTAAACTGTCCCAAAATTGGAACGCTAGGCACTATTGGGTTAAGCATTTTTTCCGCATTGATTGAACTATAAATGACAAATTTCTAAAGACAACTTTGTAATTAGTGTCATTTTTAAGGAGGCAGTTTACCTCACATTTGACATCAACCGATTTTTTTTTTTTTTTTTTTTTTTTTTTTTTTTTTTTTTTAATATTAAATGAAAGATTCTTCAATTGTGAATATTTTGAGCCCTCGTTTTTATCCATGAGGCAATTATATCGCAAGATATTATAAATGTTGTCAATGTATTCTGCGCATTAACCCACACGAATTGAAACGTTAAATGACTTTTTCTTCATGTTCTTATTTTTCGCCAGATTCCTGTTTTAAAAATGCTAAAGCTTTTTTTTTTTTTTTTCTTGTATTTGAGAAAGAGATTTAAACTTTTTTGTGTTTTTTCTTTTCTTTATTCTACGTATGTGATAAATCTGCGTTTGAGCTAACCTTCCGGTTTTATATGTATATTTTTAAAAATAAAACTATATGGAGATTTGTTAGATTTCCTCGTATCATTAGTAAAACATATTATATTAAATGCAATATTAGATGTATGTACGTATTATACGTTAAAAAAAATAAATGGACAAAATAATTGACTATTAAAAAAGTATTAATGGTTTTTAATATTGCAATTAAAAAAATTATTTTAATGACATATGCAGTTACCTTTTTAATTTTTTAATTCACTTTTAGTCGAACTTTAGTTTACTTTCAATAACTACAGTGAGTTATTGAAAGTCCGTTATTTAAAAGTCCGACCATTAATTGATTCCGTTTGAACCATATTTTTATAAAAAAAAAACCAAAATTGTTGAAAATTTAAAATGTTTCCATAAACCAATCCGATACACACTGTAAAAAAAAATTCAAGGGGTTACTAAAATTTTTTTTAGTAAATTTGTATTCCACAGAATTTTTTAGTAACCATTACAAACTTTTTTTTGCAAGCGAAACAAGCATTTCTTTTGTAAACTGAACAAAAGAATTTTTTGTATAACTAGCTTAAAAATTTTTAGTATGAGCCACCAAGCAAATTTTAGTAATAGCTCCAAAATTATTTTTAATAACCATTACGTGGGCTCGAAGGGCGGGAGCTTCCTTCGAGCTGCTAAAAGTTTTTTAGTAATTACAAGGATCACTAAGGTTTTTTTAGCAGATCGACACTTTTTTTTTACAGTGCAGGGCTCAGCTATAGTATACAATTCGGTGCTGTTCAAACTAGAGGTCTGCACGGGCCGAAATTCCCAGGCCCGAGCCCGGCCCGAACGAAAAAATATTGGCCCGACCCGGCCCGGCCCGAAAGTTAAAATTTCAGCCCGAACTCGGCCTGGTCGAGAAAAAAGTTTAAAATTTGGCCCGAACCCGGCCCGGGTCGAGTAAATTTCTACAGAAAATTGATCTTTACTCTTACGGAAGAGTTCTGACCAAAAAAATATTAGTCTCTTTTTTTTTTTTTTTTTTTTTTTCATGTTTGTAATCTCCATTTATGCAGAAGTGCCGTAGGCTGCGATATTTACGTTTTTAATAAACCTTTGTTTGTTGTATGTAAATGTTTCAGTTATCATTAATATTATTAATACATTCCATCAAATAAAAACAAAAAAAAAAAAATTCTAAAAAATGGTATATGGTAAAAGTAAAATTTCTTAATACGGAATCTCTTTAGAAAAAAAATAAATAAATAAAAATAAAAAAATACGCTCCCTTCTTAACAGAATGTAAATATCTAATATATTTTTTTCTCGCGCATTGTTGTGTTCATTTTACATAAATGAACAGTTTAAAAGAAACTTGCAGTTTTCAGTTTAAAAGAAAATTCCGTCATAATCATGTTTTTTTTATGTGTTTAATTCTATTTTAAAACGCCTAGTAATCTACAATACTTTAAAAGGAATAAATTCTAATGTTTAGATGCAGAATAATGACGGCTTAAAAGTATATGCCTTTTTGCAAAAATTTTTGGACAAAACCAAATTTTAATTATTTATGAAGGGTCGAGAAAAGGATTTTCATATAGGAAGATTCAATAGGAACTGATTATTTTGGTCCGTAAAACTAGGAAGAATGAAATCAGTCTCGGCTTCGTACGGAAAAAAAAAATTAGTCCCGGCCCGATACTCCACCAAAAAAATTAAGGCCCGAGCCCGGCCCGACCCGAAAAGATTAGTGACTAGGCCCGACCCGTGTCTTCAGAAGTAAGGCCCGAGCCCGGCCCGGCCCGAATGAAATTATTGCAAATTGGTCGGGCTCGGGCTTCGGGCCGAGGCCCGGCCCGTGCAGGCCTCTAGTTCCAACGGCTTTTTCGGTGCGTTCGTAATTATGTAAATACGTAGCACCTATAGTCGTCGTTCAGTCCGTCCGTCCGTCCGCAACAACGCAAAAACTACCCTGCCGAATTGTTTGAAATTTAAAATATGTAATTGGTGCATAACTTTGTTGTGTCGTTTCAAAATGTATGAAAATGCGATGTATACCTCAATTATAAGGATAATCAAAACGTATTCCGTTACACGACGGTCAATGGGGAAAAAAAGGTTTCAAGTGCAATTTAATGATGTTACACTCTTTCGAACATAATAAAATTGATATGCATCCATGAAGTATATAATAAAATATATCTCCTGTACAATCAGTGGTGCAAAAAATTTTTATTATAAATTTACAGGGCCACATGAAAGTATTCCATTACAGAAAGGTATAAGGGGAAACATTGTTTGGGGCGTCTTTTAATTATATTAAACTACTAGCTGACCCGCCCGGCGTTGCCCGGGTCCGTATTAACAATATTAAACGAACTTGAAATTTGTATGATTTTATCATTAACTGGAAGCATGCAGAAATGCATTGTCTGAAATACGTCGCAGCTGACTTTGTGAAAAATCGGTTTTAAAAATAACAACTAATATTAAGATCTAAAAATACTTAAAATGAGCAAGGAGAAACACGGGAGGGAACATATATCCAACGATTGCGTTAGTTTCGTGTTAAAGTGTTGATATTTACCCGTAAAAATCACTGTTAAAACACGTAACTAATTATTTTTTTCGCATAGAAATCCCAAGTGAAATATTTTGAATTTCAAACTAATTATATTACTCTTAAATCCGACTATACCGTGAATGAAATCGATACGCGATGATAAAAGATTGGTATATAGTATTATAATTTCAGAGCCATTTAACAAAAGTGTATATTTTTATCAAAGCATGCGTAATGTTGACTCTGTGGACAAATTCCTAACCGTAAATTTTTGTACCATAACCATAATCTGTCTGCGACTTAACATTACCCTACCGTAACTTAAATATAACATAAATGTAACCTAGCCGTCACTTTGAAATATCAATATAGAAGCATCATTTAAGATTTTGCTTGAAAAGTTAACATTCTTTCGTTAATGTCTTAAAATCGTCTGCACTCTGAAATCTAGATTTTAGACTAATATTTGTTATTTAAGTTTTCGCGCATGATTTTAAAAGAATGTTTTCATAATTATATTTTATATATTGACATAGAGTTATTAATATATTGTTAAATTAAAAACATTTTTTCATCTACGTTATAAAGTATTAAAAAGTTCTGAAAAAAAAAAAAAAGAAAACTTTTAGTAATACAATTTTTAGTTCAAATCAAATGTTTTCAATATTTTATTTAATTTTATTTTTACATTTAATTTTTTCGAATATATCAATTCCAATTATTTTAAAAGCAAACATTTTTTAAAAATAAATGATATAATAGAAAAAAGACCATTTTAAAAAATTACTATTACTTCGTAAAATACGCTTCAGCTGTAATTCATTCCTTTCAATTCGTCTTAATACAAAATCCCTTCCACATGCTTTTGTTTGGGACATTAAAATTTGAGCGATAAATGGTTTAATATTGCGACCCTTTTTCGATTTACTTCACCACCACCTATCTTTTTCCTCCATGGTTTACAACCGCTGTGATAAAAAATCATCATTTATTTAAACTGACAGTTTGCCAGTCTATGAATTTTAAAGGTCTGTTCCAGCTTTTTTAATTATTTATGCGAAAATTTTATGCAACCAACCAACCATAACTAAATGAAGGGAAAAAAAGAAGAAAAAAGGCGATTTTTTTATAAGAGTGATCTTTGGAATTTAATTAATTACTCAGTTAATAAATAGAATTTCGAAATTCTAAAGCTCAGGTGCATCAGGAGAGATATTGGGCTACTCTCATAAAAATTTTGAGCTTCGTACGTCCCATAGATTTTGCTAGCCATCGCAGACACACACACACACACACACACACACACACACACACACACACGCAGACAGAGCGATTTGTTATTTTATTAGTATAGATTTATCATTTTATGAAAATGATATGCGTTGCTGAGGTTTACTACAAGTTACTTCCCGTATACGTCCGAAAGCAGATAGTATTTATGGTGACACAAAAAGAATTTCGGATAATAGTATACTGTATTCTAATAAGTATATGCTATCACACCAAGCTTTGAATATTTTTAAAATTTCGTTATGGTACGAACGCACCTCATTTCCTACGTTTGAAGTTCAATTTCCGACTTCTTTTTTTTGTAAATTCGCAGTGATGTTCGGCTTTATTTTAGTTACACTATTTTATTTAACTAAGCCTTATTTTCTGTATATAAAAATGGAATTTTTTAATTTATTTTTAACCCACTTTTAAAAAAGTTCAATTTGTAAAAAAAAAAAAAAAAAAAAAAAAAGAGAGAGAGAGATTACAGTTGGTTTTTTGATGACAATATAAAATTTAACCCATTGGGGTTGAACGACTCATACACGTGTCGCAAAAAGGCTTAAGAATCCTTGTTTATCCTCACCAGTAAAATTTAACTGTAAAATTTGTCGTATTTAATCGGAAAAAAAGAACCCTAATTTCAACATTTTTCCGATGACATCATAGTTTGGAGGTAAGACATCTCGTTTGTATACAGAGGATTCTTACGTGAAGCTTCGATGCTGGAAGTTGGAATTTTCAATTAAGATGGATTTAATTAAAAGAAATTCCGTATTTGTTGCCAATTTAAGGGATTATATTATTTTTATTATTATTAATATGCTGTAATAAATAATTACTAAAATTCATAATATTTTTTGGATTTCAATTTTTTGTCTATTTTAAAAATTATTGCGATTCATTAATGATTCTGCATTTTAAATTTCGCTTAAATAGTCTTTAAACGAATGTGGTAAAATGCCTCTTTCGCTTGAAGTTTTAGAAATTAAAATTTTATTTATATCTCCGTTATTTTTTTTCTTCGGTTTTTAAAAAAAATTAAAATTTTGTATTTTATTTGAATAATTTGGTTTAAAGATTTTTAATTTGATTAAAATAAATAACTTCCTTTTATGATTATTTAAAAATTAAATTTGTTGGTTCTACCCTCTATATGCGAATTTAATAATTATAAATTAACAATTTGGATTTATTAATTAAAAAATAAGTTGTTTTGAAAGAAATATTAAAGAAAACTCTCTGTGTGATCTGAGATCATACTTTCTCACTTGTCTTTTGGCCGCCTCGTTGACAAATTACTCAATGTTTTCTGAAACGCTTATATTTTTATGGGAATTGAAACAACAATCGCTTTAAGGTAGGCACGCCAAAATGTGCCACATAATTGCGATAAATTGCAACAATGTGTTGAGTATAAATTATAAATAAAGAAGGAAGAAAATTCATGTATCCGCAATTCGGACGACCGTTGCGGCTTCAAGCTTAATGTCAATCTGCATCTGCAAAATTGCTGAAAAGAGGCGGCGAATGAGGGAAACGCGAAATTGTACGACATTCCAAAGAAATAGATTGTTTCTCAAGTAAAGTTTGAAAGGAAAAGACTGCAATGTCATATTTAGATTCAAGGGTAATATAAAAAACCAAATAGCTTTTTTTTTTTTTTTTTTTAAATTTTAAAGTTTTCTAAAACTTTTTATCGACAAAATAATTTTTATGGAGAAATACTTTACAGTTAAAAAAAAGATCCATTAAAATAGTCCCATAAATAAATAAAGTAAAATTTTAACCCTTTTGACAGTGGCAATTATGCTGAATGAGATCCTTTATCGCAAGTCCTAAAGTATGAATTTGAATATGAATTTCAAAAGATATTTCTTTACAGGTAAATAAATGTTAACTGATAAGCTTTTTTCTTTTTTTTTTTTATAATTAAATTATTCAATTAACTAGAGCTCAAATTCAAATGAGCTATTTTAACGCACAACGGTGGATTCACTTTCATTCACAAATGTATAAAAATCACAAGTATGTATATAATAATCTATGGTAGGGATGGGACGAATATTCGGCCGCTATTCGGTATTCGGCTTATTCGGCCCTTTTGCCGAATATTCGGTTGGCCGAATATTGAAGGCTTGTTGACCGAGTACTTCGGCCGAATACCTGTAGCCGAATATTTACAGATATCTTGCCGAATATTGCTAACATCTCGCCGAATAGTGAAAGATATCTTGCCAAATAAATTTTGTATTTAAAGAATTTCATTCTTGCAATTTTTTTCTCTAATCCAAATTGGCTACTTCATTTATGAAGTCATTCTCACTCTTACTTACAAAATATAGAGTTATTAAGATACTAAAATAAATACTTTAATACACAGCCTTTCTGTATTTCCTATAAAAGTTAGTGATATTCTAGAAAATGCTGCCCAAGCTGGAGATTTAATTGTACAAGAAATGTCATCATTAGAGAATGATCCATGCACATATAAAAAAGACTCTTATGAATTCATAACTTATTTTCTATAAAGTAAGAAATGAAAATTTATTCACTAGGTGTGTTAACGAAGATTCATTTTCAAAATTACATATAATATATAACCATTCCAAATACAACGGTATATCTGAAAGCAGAACTGGTGTCAAACTCGATACACATTAGATGACACAACTTGCTTTATGAAGATAGATTTATAAATATTTTAATATTAATTCTAAATACCAGGGATGAGATTGACAAAAAAGTAAAAAGTCTGAAAACTGCACAAACGACATTTGACTAATAATACTTATGAATTTCAAGCAGAATAAATATTATAATTGCTATTAAAATTTATATATTGCATGAAAAAATGGACTATTATATCAAAGTACAAAAACAAAAGTAAAAAACTAAGGAAAAAATATAAAATTTCCCCCAAAATTTAATTTGTGAAATTTCTTTAAAAATTGAAGAAAAGTCTGAAATTCAGACTAAAGTCTGAAGAATCTCATCCCTGAAATACTCAACAAAATTTTTTCATTCTATAGTTTTCACTTTTAAATAATTATTTGCATAATTACTGACTTAAGTATATAACATTATTATGTATATATTTTTAATTTAATCTTCCTTCCTTCATGTTGTTATCAATTTTCTGTTTATTCTTTTAATGCTTATTGAATAAGTGGAATATTGAAGTTGAATATTGTATGTGCCGATTCAAATGTCAAAGATTTTGTTAACATATGCATTCTACTTTAAGCATAATCTTTTGCTTTATCATAATTTGTAATTTAAAACTTGGCACAGACCCTTATTACCGCATGGGCAAATCGGGACTTTGCCCATGGGCCCCGGACCTTAAGAGGGCCCCGAATCCATAAATTAAATTTAAAAATATTTACTTTCTTTTTCCATTTCCACCTCTTCCATATGTTGAATCATTAAGTTCATCTTGAAATAATATGACAAATTGCTAAATTTATATAAAAGATTTTTGTCCTGTACTAAGGAGGTAAAAAAAAGGGTGTACTTTTATTAATTGAGGCATTTAATTTAGAACTGACGGAACTAAAAATTTTCTATTTGTACCCAAGGTGTGAAAATATGTTCTATGCATTACACATAAACACATAAGTGACCATCAGTTCTATTTGAATAATGTTGCATTGATTCGAAAGGGGCCCCCTAATTTATCTTTGCCCAGGGCCCCAATTAGTCATAATCGGGCCCTGACTTGGCATCTGATTTCAGAACAGTCTCATTCTTACAAATTTGCTTATCACTACAGACACAAACTCTAAATGATCAAATTTACTTCATTAAAGGTTATTTCAGAAAATATGTCCATGTGAGTTCTGAGACAGAGAGAAATTAAGAATATTATTAATTTTGGATGCAAGAAGTATCAATTGATAGTAAAAGTGAAGTACATTCTTCATATTTTAATGGAAATATTTTCCCATCTTGACTTACTGAAAATCAATTTGATATACATTAGAATAAATGATATAATGCAATTTCATAATTTTTTTTTTTTTTTTTTGGTTAAAATAAGTTTTTTAAATTAAAAATACATTAAAAAGCACATTTAAGAGTAATAATTATTAATGAATTCCTTTTTTTTTAAATTATATATAATCAAAATTTATTTTCTTTATTGGGGAAAAAAAATTACTATTCGGCCGGCCGAATATTCGGTATTCGGCCTAAAATTTGGCCGAATATTCGGTATTCGGCTATTCGGCCAAATCACTATTCGTCCCATCCCTAATCTATGGAATCGAATTTAAAATTTTATGAAAATAGGATACTTAGTTCAATTACAGGGACAATCAAAAGTATACCGTCACATGACGACCAATGAGAAAAAATAATTTCAAGTGCAGTTTAATGATGTTACATAATAAAATTCCGAACATAATAAAATTGATATGCATCTATAACGTATGTACTAAAATATACATTCTGTATAATCTGTAGGGCAATGAATATTTGGCATTCATTACAGGGCCACACAAAAGTATTTCTTTACATAATGATTTAGAAGGAAACATTGTTTGGGACGCGTTTTAATTATATTAAGTTATTTCACATTCTATGAAATTGACATATGTTGCTGAGATTTGCAACAAATTACCTCTTATTTAATAGAAAGCAGAAAGTATTTACAGGGGTATACAAAAGATTTCGAATACCATATTGCATCCGAAGCACTGTACATTATTACACCAAGATCTGAATATGTTTAAATTTCGCTATAGTACGAACGCACCACATTTACTACGTTTGATATGCAATTTCCGACTTTGATAAAGGTAAACGATAAAGACAAAGGATATTTTAGAAAATGCTGTTAAAGTTGGCTTTCTAAACTGAACTTCTATACATGACAGCCTATGAATGATCATCATAAGATAGGATTAACTTTATAACTCGAGATACAATAAATTTATAGAAAATAAGAAAACTGCTATTCGATTCCAATTTCTTTCAATAGTCAAATTTGCACAATTTATACTTTTACATTTAAAAATTAGTTTTGAAATGAGTCTGTGAATTTTTCAAAAAACGTTCCAGGTGTTTTTGTTTTGTTTTTTAATAGTTTGAAATGTAATTTCATTAACAAAATTTCAAGGCTTTGTACTTAAATAAATTTTGAAAGTAATTGAACAACAAAATTAAATTAATAATAATAATAGAATTTAAATAAAATAGTAATTATTTCAAGGTAATATTAGCAATTATTCCAAGGTTACGCTATTCAATTTGTTTCCCTTGAAAATGAAATCACCTTGAAATCGATATGCTTTAAAAATATTGTTTGAATACAAAATTGAAAAAAATATTTTTAAAGATCGGTATTTCTAATTTATAAACTTCCTTATTTTACTCTTATATTTAAATAAATTAGTTATACAAGATTTTAAATAAACGAGTGCCTGATTAAAGTAGGTCAAAATTATTTGCTGATTAACATTTCAAGTTCTAAAGAAGTTTTTACTATTTTTTATGAAATAATCTAAAATAACTTTTCCATGAATGACTCCTATGTTAAGTAAACATTTTAATTTAAGACTAGTAATTAATTTATTTTTCCATTAATGACGTAAATTTCTATTACAAGGACAAGTTCTGTGTTATACATATGCAAAAATAACTCTATAAGTTTTTTTTATATCAGCCCGGATGCATGTTGGCAATATCTACTCGATTCTGGTATTTTCAGTATGTTTTTACTTACTTCTATCTTCGCAAGAAGAAAGTATTAGTTTCGTGAAAAATTTTGACTTTCGGTCATCGATGGATTTTTACGTTTTAGAAGGTCCTAAACAAGATTCGATGGTTTTTAGAAAATGTCTGTCTGTGAATCTGTCCGTCATTCTGTCATTCTGTGAGTCTGTATGTGACAAAAATTTTGTGGGCACTCAATCTCAAAAACTGATGGACGGAATTTCACAAAACTTCAGATACAGTTACATCTTGTTATAAACTAAAGCTGATTAGTTTTTGGTGTATATTAGAGATGAATTCGGGCTCGTTTTTTGAAGCCCTAGCCCGAAAAAATTTTTGCCATCATAGTCCGAACCCGTCCGAGTCCAATACCAAAAATATACAAAAAAAAGGGGGCGGGGCACGACATTTAAAAATTGTTTCTAATGTGATGCCTCGTTTTTACAAATTTCTTACATAAAAATTATTGTTAAATAAAAATTTAAATTCAATCTTATCAAAAGAGCAGTTTGGTATTAAATAAAAATATACTTCATATTTAAAAGGATTCCTTTTTTTTTTTTTTTTTTTTTTTTTTTTTTTTAATTTTATTTTTTTATTTAACAAGAAAATTTGATGAATACATTAAAGAAGTGTAATGAATAAATATATGATGTTTGCAGAAACTACTATTTGTTTGCTGAAGAGTCGAACAACATTTCAATTTCCTATAAAATATGTACATCTTTAAATATAATCAATTCATTTCTCATAACAATTACCCGTAATTATGCAAATTAATACGTTGATACGTTTCTTAAAGGTCTAGTGCTTTTATAGGAAAACAAGAAAGACTGATTGGTGGTTTTCTATCGGAATAACATGAATAATATGTTTACTTACGAAGGGAATTCCTCAATTTAAGTAGAGTTCATAAAGAAAAACAGAAAAAATAATCACTATGTTATTTTCATATGAAGATCGATTATGATTCGCACAATTTAATATTTTGCAAATCTTAAACTTTTGGCCTACATAAAAAACGAAGAAATCATTCTTTAAGTTTTATATAAGTAACTAAATAAATAAATAAACGATTGAATTAAAAAATATCCTCTGTTACTTATGAAAATCCAACCAGAAGCTAATTTATTGTTTGTGCTTGTTTTGATTGGCGCCATATCAATAATAGATCATCGTCGGAAATACAGTAGGCATAAATTTCTAATCATCACAAATTTACTTTTGAAACAGCAATCAACTATTAAAATACAAAAAACACCAATTCTGTTCCTCTTTCGTTTAGATAAAATAACACTGAAATGATGTGAAAAACAATAAGTACTCTTAAGCGGGGAAAAGTTCTTTCAATCTTTTCTACACTCGAATAAACAATTTTCCGGTTTCAGGAAGAATGAGCCCGACCCCGCCGGGACCCGAAGACTAAAATGAAAAAAGAGCCCGGGCTCGGGCTGAGCCCGTCTCATCTCTAGTGTACATCGCTCAGTAGATGGCACTGTTCAATGTCTTTACGAAAAAAAGCTGACAATAATATATATTTTTCTTTTTTCATATATGTATCTTTTTTTTTTCTTTTCTTTTCTTCCCGGACTGTCCTACACCTTTATTCACCTTTTCATTTCATTATGGCCTTCGTATTCAAAAGAGCGTTTGTGATAACTCCTAAACCAGTTGCTTACTATCAATGCATAAAACAAATATTCTCCCGCAACCGATCATAAATTACCGAATAAATTATAGAGAAAAATGCCCAGGTTTTTAACCAGATAATCGAATTCGTAAGCAGATCAAGGACGTTAAACTTGTATCATTTCGGTTCAATATCCACGCACAAACTGATACTCATTTTCATTGTTTAACTACCGTTTTTACGGTTAAGGACGGGGACTAAACTATACAATAAATGTACGAATACTTCCGCTAAATTGTTAAGATGAAAGACTGTTCGCCTTGATTGATTCTATTTTACTATTACTTACGTTGATATTTGCAGGCGTGGTGTGATTTTAGATCTACAATGAAATTGAAACTGCATTTTTAAATCATTCTGTTGTAATTAACGAATTTGAATATCCTTGGAATAGAGTCATTTTCTTTAATTTTGTGCATTCACTTTTTTTTTTTAATGAAAAGGGATAAAAAATTACTACTTCATTCATGTCTCATCATAGACATTTTACGCATTCGCCGAATTTAATACGTCAAACTTAATAACTTTCATGACCTCCATTTTTTTTTCTTTTTTTTCTTAGAAACATTATAATTGTCTGGCTGTATATTTGTGAATATGTAAAAACAAAGATTAATCACCTTCGAACATATTGCAGCAAAATAATTTTTTTCAAGGTGGCTAATTTTTTTTTTATTCCGACCATGTTTTCGAATTTCTAGAAAAATATGAGATGAATTTTTTTTCTTTGATATTTGGCTAATCTAACAGGATACTTGATTTCATTTTTTCAAGGGATAATTCTACCTCGAGATCATTTAGGAGACTATTAAAAAATGCAACAAGAATCATACATTAGATAAAAATCACACATTAGATATAGAATATGAAACATTTTCAAACACTGAAAAAATATTAGGGACCATACAAATAAAATGTTATCAACTTTTTGGTAATTTTGGACCGCCTTAACGCTTACGATATCATACGTTATCATTAATCACCTCCTCCCCCCCCCCCTCTTCTTCGTAATAACATTGTTATTAGTGTCTAAAAATCAAATTTTTACTTTTTGAATTTTTTTATTTTATTTAGAATGATATACAGATATTATTATACATTTCTTATTTGCATATGTTTTTATTCAAATGATGAGAAAGAAGTCAATAAAATATCACTTTGCATATGAAAAAAAAAATCATATTAAATACCACTTAAAAGAAATAGTTACTATTTAAGGAGCATCTCCAAAAAACCAAAACCAATGCCTTTTTCAAAATACCGAAATACAAACAATGTGCAATTAAGACTTTTCTTTCCCCTATTCTGCCTAAAATGTATATCCTCTACTACATTATCCAGAAAAATAAATTTTATATGCCAAAAATTAATATTTAAATTGAAATATATAAAATTTATTCTGAAAATATACTGATGGAATAGAATAATTATATATAGAATCATATGTAAAAAGCTAGCATCGGATAAGGGTAAAAGTTAGTAAAGCATAGAGTAGAAGTTTCTAGGAGACTAAAATTTCATGCAACTAAACAACTATCTATTTAAATATGTAAAAAAAAAAAAAAAAAAAAAAAAAAAAAAAAAAAACGGTTATTATTATTTTTTAATTGGTTTTAAATTAACTGGATTAAAAGGGATAAATTTATTAGTATTTACTTATATAAAGGAAAAGAATGGTTTTATCTTCAACTTCTAGTAAAAAGAAAAATTAGGTATGTGTATATACATATTAGTTTATACTTGAATTATTAACAATAATTAACCATATGTCTACGATGCCTTTCTCATACCCCCTCCAAACCCAATAAATTCATCTAATTATAATTTTCAAATCTGTGGTGCATTGCAGCAAATTACAGCAATTTCATCTCGTACTCAGTCAACAAATCTTAAAAGAAACAAGTTGGAAATTGCACGTGAAGCGTAGCAAATGAGGTGCGTTCGTACGGTAATGAAGTTTTAAAAATATCACTCTCATATATCAATCTCATAAAATTGTAAATAGTTAATTACAATTAAAATGCGCAACAAACAATGTTCTCTCTATACTCATTATGTAACGGAATACTCTTGTGTGGCCTTGTAAATCAATAATAAAAGTTCTTTGCACAACAGATTATGCAAAATCTATATTATAATATGTACTTTATGATGCATATCAATATTATGTTCGAATGAGTGTAATATTATTAAAATGCATTTGAAACTTTTTTTTCCATTGACTGTAATGTAACGGAGTACTTTTGATTATCCCTGTATTTTATCTATGCATCCTATTTTCAAAGAAAATTGAAATGACTTGACAAAATTATGTAATAAGTATGTAATTTAAATTCAAACGATTAAAACGCATTTGCAACATTTCCCCCCATTGACCGTAATGTAACGGAATACTTTTGAGCGTCCCTGTAATTGATCTATCGATCCGATTCTCATAAAATTTGAAATGACTCGACAAAATTATGTAATAATTATATATTTTAAATTTCAAAAGATTCGGTTGAGTAGTTTTTGCATTGTTATATGCGGACAGATAGACAGACGGACAGACGGACGGACTGAACGAACACTATAGGTGCTACGTATTTACATAATTACGAAAGCACCTAAAAATGGGATAATCTATTTATTAGAAATTAATGTAAATATACTAAATAATTCTTGTAATGTGGTTCATTAATTTAATGTTTTTTGGTCTTTTTTTACATGCAGTTTAAAACAAGGTAAGACCATGATATATAAATGACATATAAGACTTGGTTTATGACAGGACTGTAAAAATCTAAGCGCGAACGGGCAGACTCTTACCACTAAATTTTATTAGCTTTCTTTGCTTAAATTTTACTAGTATTCTTGTAAGAAATTTAGACGAAATACTGGATGAAAAGTAACTATTATAAAATTTAGTGATGAAAGACTGCCCTCTGGCGCCTATGTTTTTACATCCCTGATTTATGATATATTAGTTTTTGAATGTATATTTTTACAACCCTGGTTTATGATATATTAGTTTTTGAGTGTATGTTTTCTAATTGCATTTTATATATGAATTTGTATTCATTTTTAATTATAAAAAATATTACGTTACAGAAAATTTTTGTTGTTAATTTGTCTTGTCGTAGAAAGCTTTGAAAAATTCTGCCAAAAGAGCCCTGTCAATGAACCAAAAATGTTACGTATTGCATTTTCAACATCGAACATGCCACAGTAAACCTCATTAGAGTATATTGATTTCACGGCAATCGGACTTTTTTACCTGAGGTAGAACACGGACAGACAGATAGACAGATAAACCGAATTCACAAATACTTCTCAACAATATTGGAAAGTGTTAAAAAGCAAAATTTCCAGTTTGTTCCATCTTATCCTATTCCACCTAGAATTTAAATGACATATCTTTAAATTATCACCTTATTAGGACGTCATTATTCTATTTTGTGGCTTTGCAAGTAAAGATAAGTTGGGATTTTTTATAACTTTATCAGGTGTTATCGTTCCTCACGTCCATTACACATTCTGAGAGAGTTTTTCCAAAAACAGTATTTTACTTTAAGATATCGGATAGTATGAAGTCAGAGGGTCTTATAGATAAACATAGTAGTTGGTATTGTAGTAAAACACTAATTATGAAATCAAAACTAGAACTTAGAGGTCACCATAAATTATATCACCAGCGCCGTGCGAAAGGGGGGAGGGGCGAAGTGAGCGGTCGCCCCGGGCGCGGAAATTTAGGGGGCACCATATTTATACTACCAACGTCGTTTTTGGCCTGTCCGAAGAAAAAGTTGGCAGGGGGCGCCAAATTGAGACTTTGCCCCGAGCGCAGTTATTTCTTCGCAAGCCCCTGGATGTCACACAGTTTTACAAAATTTTTGGTCTCCCTCCCCCCCCCCCTTTGTCACAAAGTGTCACACGTCATCATACCCATCCCCACCCCGTCTTGTCACATACCACGCTATATTACGTAAACGTATACATACAGTTCAGCGACAAAGCTCTACGTTATATGTCATATTTCAAATTTTACTTTTAAACTCTAATTATGTTTTTAATGACATTTGTGAGCAACACAATAAAAATTATTCGTGTACTTATTTTGTATGATATAAATTTGAGGTTTACAACAAAAAACATAATTTACATACAATAATAATAAAATATTAATATGAAAAAGAAATTGAAAACAGTAGTATTTTGAAAATTGAAATGGAACTTAATATACAGGGTGTCCAGCAAATAACACCCTGATTTTAAAATTAAATTTCTCAAAAACAAAGATTGACAGAACTATGCGGTAAACGGTTTGTTTATTAGGTAAGCTGTAAAAATCTTATACAGAAGTTTCTCACGGTGAATATTTTGAAAAGATTGTGTTCTGATTGCAAAGAATGCTTTGATTTGACATTTTTCTTGTTTTAGATTGCTTGCAGAGATAGAGTTTTTCGGCTTACAGTGCTATAGTTTAACCATTTTTCGAACTAAATTTCTTGAATTTCGAAATTTTAAAAATTTAATTCCAAAAATCTTTAAACTATGGCAATTTAAGCCGGGAAACTCATTCTTCGCAAACAATCTAAAACAAGAAAAATGTCAAATCAAAGCATTCTTTGCAATCAGAACACAATCTTTTCCAAAGATTCACCGTTCGAAACTTCTATATAAGATTTTTACAGCTTACCTAATAAACAAACCGTTCACCGCATAGTTCTGTCGATCTTTGTTTTTGAGAAATTTAATTTTAAAATCAGGGGGGGGGGTGTTCTTTGCTGGACACCCTGTATTTGATTTTAAATCTTATCTTTACTTTATGAATACAAATTTCATAATTTAATCTCCTGACTTTTAATGCTTTTATTTTAATCAAAATGTGTGATGTTACACTTCTTTTTACCCGCTTGTAACAAACTGTTACAATTGAACGAACACCCCTCCCCCCATCCAAGCGTGACACCATTTATGAACAGCTCCTTATTTCGAATTATACTAGCATCAGACCCGTTAAAAAGTCCATGTCACAAACGAACCTATACTGAGACATAGATAAACATACAAGAGTGGACACTGGACTGGAGATCTGCATTGGCCGGCCCGACCCGCGGGTCGGGGCTCAGGCTTATTTTCGTTCAAGACTCTGGGGCCGGGCTTGTTTCACCCGGAGTCCTCACGGTACGAAATTTTCATTTCGGTTTTTGACACAACCTGTATGAAAATCATTCTTTTCGCATGGCCTTGTCCGTTTAAAATTCCGTAAATTAAGGCCTGAACCAAAAAAATTTTGAAAGCAATGCATACATTTTTAAATCGCCGTTATTCTACAATGAAAAATTATTATTTTTTCTTTTTTAAATAATTGTAGATTTCTACGCTTGTTAAAATATATCTAAGTTAAAATATTGTAAAAAGAGTGAAAAAGATCCTACCTGTGAATCTCGTTTTAAGTAAAAAACATACTGATCATGCAAAAATTAATATTAGAGTAACTAAGGGACATTGATACATAGGGCACATTGATACACCCTCTCTATTACTCATACGGCCATTATAGGAAGTTTCACAACAGCTCCAAAAAGTGATGTTAGTTGCACACAACTACATACAGAATCTCTTGGCATGATTCAGTAGTTTGATGAAATGGGGCGGGTGATTTATTGTTTTTGTTGGTCAAAAGTAAATTTATGTTGTACAATTGCAATGGTATTTATTATACAACTGTTCCAGTATTTTCAACCGAAAATAATACTCTCCCTGGTTAATAAAGGTACTATTTATGAATTACTTATTCCTTATTATTAGGTAAATTATGAAGTGTTGGAATTGAGATTCATTTTATTCAAAATGGCTGTATGGGCACATTGATACAGTCCATGTCGGGGTATTTTGGTACGTATCAATGTGACCCATGATACCTACAGACAACCTCAATCATTTTCAAGTTCATTTTTTTATTATCTTTTATTATTTTATTTTACCATACACAATTTTATCCAACCATTTCCCGCCAAAAAATTCTAATATAAGTTTTTATTGAAGTGAAACAGCTCCAGTTTTTTATATTATAACATTTTATAATTCTTTTGCAAACAGAAAACGTACGAACTTACCCAAAAACTAGTGCTAGTAGAACTAACAAAAGAAAAAGATGGCAGCCTGGCAAACCTCGAATTTATATCGATTCTCAAGAGAAAAAAGTATTTTCGACATGAGAAATGTTAAGTAAGAGAAACAAGCTTCAGAACAGAAGAGTATAATTATATTATAAACAGAATTTTAAATATAATTATCCTTTATTTTCTTTTTAAAAACCGATTTATAAACAGAAAACTTGGTATTTTTTCATCTTTCCTGAGAAAGAAGGTAATGCTGGGGTTGAAGTGCCTGATATGACAAAGTTACCACAGCCAACATTCAGACAAGAAATTGCCAGAACATTAGGTCATTATACGTTTAATTTTGATTGCTTTAATACTGCTTACAAATAAATTGTGGGTGATTTGTATTTCTATAAATAAATATAAAATGGTTTGCTAACTCATTTTCTATGAAAAAAAAATGCATTGGTGTTATTTTGTCTCCATTTTTTCCAAATGTATCAAAGTGCTCCATGAGGTGTAGCAATCTGCCCTGGGGATGGGGCACATTGATACAAATGACTTTTTTTGTTTTTTTGAAAAATTACATGCAGAAATACTACATAAAACAAAGTTTGTACATTTTTATTACACACTACACAAGTTTTGCTGACACCACATGGAAAGATAACTTAAAATTTCTACTTCCTAATTTCTACTTCCTAAACACCAAAAAAATTCTTAGAAAAAAATGTATCAATGTGCCCCAGTTCCCCCTACTAATACGAAAGAAAAGATATGTAACACATCTTTTCTTTAGATTATATAGAAGATTATACTGTATATCATTTTTCAGATTTTTAACACTTCAAAAAATGGAACATGGATTAACAACATTAATAATAACTGAAAAATTTGCATAAAAAAATAAATTCATTCAAAAATAAGTATCGCAGCCTGCGGCACTTCTATAAAAATGAAGGTTATGAACATGAAAAAAAGGTAAATATTTTTTATCAGAATTTCTCGTAAGAGGCATATTTTTAACTAAATGGATGTAAAAATCAATGTTTTGTAGAAATTCACTCGGACCGGACTTTAGCCGTCATTTAAATTTTTTTCCTAGTCGAATCGGGCTGGGCCGAACTTACTTTTTTATCGAGCCGGGCCGGGCTGGGGCTCGGACAGAACTTTTAAATTTTCGTATGGGACCGAGCCGAATTTTTATTTCTATGAGCCGGGCCGGGCCTTAAAATTTTTGCTCGTGCAGACCTTTACACTGGAAACAATCATAGACTAAAATGGTAACGCAATAACGATCGCAGCGTTTGTAGTGATAAGGGAGGTGGGGGAAAGGGGCTACTCATCCGCTATATTTCCGCTTTGAGCTTCTGTCATCATATGATCTTTCAATAATACGGTCACAGCAAAAACCATCTTGACATATGCGATTTCAGACGTTTTGTTACATATCTAGAAATATACATGAGGAATGACTCTGAAACTCCAGATGTATAAACAAAATAGCACAGGTCATATATTTTCGAAAATATTTTTTTCCAAAATCCAATAAGGGCCCGTCAACAAATTGAAAAAGAATGAATATCTTTCGAATAACAATGTCAAAATTAATGTAGCAAAATCGTTGAAACTGCAGATTATGATTAAGTGGCTTATGGTAATTAACTGTGTTCATTTTTATGCGGATAGCATGTATACTCGAAGAGAAATTAAGGTTTTTATAAAAACGGTCCCAAATTTTTCCAAGTTTTTTTGCTTATAATTTGCAAAGTTCTTAATGAAAAACAATGTTCCTTTCAGAAAATATGAGAAACAACAATGTACATAATACCCTGTAATCAAAATTTTAAAATATTAATAATTGTATGAAAAATGAGCAGGTTTACTAAATGAATTTTCACTGCGCATGCGTCAACACTTTAAAAATTTCATTTGCATATTGTGTTAGCTAAATGTAAATGTGAAAACTTGATTTGTGTAATGGTAGCTGAATGGTAAAGTTAAGAGCTTAGGAAGTCGCAAGTCTTGAATTCAAATCACATTTCGCTAAATAGTGCCAGTTTACTGTATATTGAATTCAGCAGAGAATTTCTTGTCTAGATATATCCTCCAAAACTTGTGTCTGGCATTTATAGGGAAAAAAATAGAAATAATATCAGAATCACGATTTCCTTACTTCTCAAAACTTTATTTTACAGTGTATTTATTCCTTATACAGATTCTATTCATAAATTTTGACTATACTATTTTAAGTTCTTCAAAACAGTTTTAACAGAAAATAGCATTAACCCGCGAGATCTCATGCGCGCGCGCATGAGATTTTCTTTCACCATCTTACCCATTTAAAGACTATTTTTAAGGCTATTTTTCATTTTAATAAAATTTCAAAATGTGATTTCGATTACTTTACCTCTTTTTTAAATAAAAGTACTAAGCCAAACAAAAAATTTCATATTAAGTGACTGTAAAGTAAAAGAAAAGAATTGGGCACCGTGAGAGAAATTCTCATATCGAGTTCTTCCGGGTTAAGTAATGTAATTTCAGACGATCCTGTTTTTTGTAAATTAAGGTTACATTATTTTGTGGTCTAAAATAAATCTCCTGAAAATAAAACAAACACATCAAGCACAGGTGTTCTTCATAAAAATTTGTTTTGCGACCCTAAAAATAAAAATATTTAGTTCAAAATTTACACCTCATACGACAAGGTTATGTACAATGTACACAAAATCCATCTTTTTTGCATATCACAGAGATAAGTATAAGTATACTCATGGGCAATTTACACTTTAAACTGTGTATTTCTAAGTTAACCAGTAACATTTTGCACACTTAAGCCGCTTATCCTCTTCAGACCTGGGGTACACAATTGTGCACCTCCATTATTTTCCTCATAAAAACTAAACTGTTCAAATTTTTTGCATTTTAACTTCACTTCTATACAGTTGAATGTTTTTTGCTTTAAAACAAAACCAATAAATGTCAGCGCTGATGAATATTACCTCATAAAATAAATATTACTTTCATCCGAGTTTTGAAAATACATTCAAGACATTGTGGCCAAGAAAGTAAGAAATAATCATGATTATTTAACTTAAATGCTTTACAATAAAAAATTATGAGGATTTGCTGATCATTTACTTGTTTAAAGACCTTAATTTTGTTATTGCGTAAATTTATATTACTGGTAGTTAAATTGATGTTTTAAGGGGATTAGTACTTTTATATCCATATTTGTAAACCAAAATTATCAATCCCTTAAAGTGTTGATTTCATAAAAGTGACTCTTTCTGTCATCTATGGTGTCATTTCGATCATTCAAAAGCAATAAATATATATTTGTAGTGTTATTTTATGCTCGGGTCCGAAGAGGTTAATTCCCCACACGGATAAATGAGTATTTTAAAACTGACTGTGCTTGTATTTGGCAATGTACACGTTTTTACAAATAGCTTTTGTATTATCAGCATACCTGTTTTAAAGTAAAAATTTACACATTAATTTTTTAGAATGAAGGAGCCGAGGAACAACTTAACATCCATGGATTTTAACTTATCAGCCGATAAATTCGATAAAAAAGTTTTTAAATTGGATTAAGAGTTCAGAAAGCGAAATGATTCTTTAACTTGAAACGAAATCAACAAGTTCGATAAAAAAAATGGACGAAGCATTATTATTATTTCAGAAAATAAATAAAAAATAAGAAATAGAAACAAACAATTTATGTTTGTTTATTCAGAGAGAAAGAAAAAATCCGCGATATGCACTGTTGCAATGTTTGTTTATGGTAGCCTGAAAACATACTTAGAGTACATCTGCAATTTCTGCAGTAAATACGTAGATTTACACAGTAATACAGGTATATTAATGATTTAAAAAAGTTTTGTTTGTATGTGTAAAAAGGTGTATAAATTGCCAAATATACGCCCTAATGTGTCAATTTCAAAATACACATTTTCCTGTAGCACATTATGCGATTTAAATGTGTAAAATGTTATCAGATAAGTTAGAAGTATAGAGTTTAACGTGTAAATTGCACATGAATACACAATATATCTGTGTAATATTTAACAGGTTGGAAATTGCACATCAAGCGTTGCAAATGAAGTGCGTTCATACTACATTATATTGCCATTGAATATGGGACACTTGCGATTTTAGACATTTTACTAAATATCTAGAAAAATACATGAGGAATCATCTCGAAACTCTTAGTGTATAAATATAATGGTATAAGTCATACATCTCCGTGAAGATTTTTTCCTGAAACTCCAAAGGGGACCGTCAACAAATTAAAAAAGAATGAATATCTTTTGAATAACCCTGTCAAAACTAATGTAGCAAAAGCGCTTAAACTCTAGATTGTGATTGAATGCCTTATTGTAATAAGCCTTGTTAATTTTTATGCAAATAGCATGCATACTCGCAGAGTAATTAAGGTTTTTATAAAAATGATCCCAAATTTTTCCAAGTTTTTTCCTTATAATTTTCAGAGTTCTTAATTTAAAATATTATTTTTTTCAGAAAATATGATAAACAACATTGCACACAGTACCCTGTAATCAGAATTAAAAAATAATGAAAATTGTATAAAAATGAGTTGGTTTACTAAATAATTTTTTACTGCGCATGCGTCAACGATATCAAAATTTCATTTGCATATTATGCTAGCTAAATGTATAGAGCAACTTTTGTGAAAGTCACAAAATCATAACTTGAAAATTCTGACAATAATCGTCAATTGAATAAGTCGAAAATCCGTTATTCTCAAAATGAAGCAAAAACAAGAGGGGTTGTATCCATATATTCATTGATTAGTGTCAATATAGAATACACAATATGGGATGTACTACTGCATTTGGATAAAATCCCTCATTTTTTTGCTTCATTTTGGAAACAACGGATTTTGTCCTTTTTCTATAGACGATTACTTTCAGAATTTTCAAGTTATGATTTTGAGACTTTTACAACAGTTGCTCTATACATTTAGCTAACATAATATGCAAATGAAATTTTGATATCTTTGACGCATGCGCAGTAAAAAATTATATAGTAAACCTACTCATTTTTCATACAATATTTATTATTTTTTAATTCTGATTACAGGGTACTGTGTGCAATGTTGTTTGTCATATTTTCTGAAAAAAATATTATTTTATACAGCTCATATTCAAAATATTAGAATAATTGAGGAAAAGTAATAAGAAAAAATTATTTGTCATTTATTTATTTTTTATACTAAGTAAATGCAATTAAATTTCTTATAAATTAAATCTGGAATGTTTAGATAAGATTTTAACATTTATAAAATATAAAATACAGCACAATAAGTTAGGTATACAGCTTCCTTAAACACACCAGAATATTAGAATAAAATTTAGATTGGTTCAAAATATTAGAATATTTTATTTTACACAACAATATTACCTTATGAATATGAAGTAAATGGTAGTTAATATTTTGTAGCATCCCCTTTAGTTTTCATAACAGCATACAATCGATCTTGCATACTATATACAAGGTGTTTACAAACATTTCTATCAATATTAGCCCAAATAGACTTTATACGTGCCACTAACTCAGTTTTACTTGAAGGAGGATTTTCTTGAAGTTTTTTCTTCATTATACACCATAAGTTTTCGATGGGATTACGATCTGGTGAATTTGGTGGCCAAGGAAGTACCTTAATGTTGCGGGGACGCTAAATCTTGTTGAAAGATGAAATCATCTTCAAATAAATCTTCTGATGATGAAATCATGTAATATTCTAAAATTTCTTGATATATCAGAGAGTTAACCTTTTCGAAGACGATGCATAACTTTCCAGGTCCTTCTGCACTCATACAGCCCCAAACCATGACACTAGCAGCAAATTTTACGGAACGTTTAAGGCATTCTTTATCAAATGCTTCTTGCTTCATTCTCCAAACTCGAATACCTTGATTACCATATGAAACACAAAACATACTTTCATCACTAAATAATATATTTTTCCAATCTTCATTGCTCCATAAACGTCTTGATTTACACCAATTCAATCTTATACGCTTTTGTCTTGCAGTCATGAGAGGTTTTGTTTTCGGTACACGAGATTCAAATTTAAATTTATGGAGACGTCTTAATGTTGTCGATGTAGAAACTTCAACTCCTTCTTCTTTCCAATTTCGGTGCAAGAATCGCACACTTTTAAAACGGTTTTTCTTAACTATACGCTTCAGTTTCCTGTCATCTCTAGCAAATGTTTTTGGTTTTCGGCCACCATTTCGGCGATTATTTTGAAATTTTCCAATTTTTGAATATTTTGTTAGTATTTTACTAACGCTCGATTGCGAACAATGTAAATAATTCGCTATAAAACATTGATTTTCACCGTGCCGATACAAATCAACCATACGAAGTTTAGTAGATTCAGGAATGTCACTCACACGGCCCATTTTAAGACGAAAAAGAAACAAACTGCAAAAAAGAATACTGATTTTAAATAAAATAGTCTGAATTTAATCAATGATGCCACCAGTTAATAATTGGTAATAATTAAAGGAGAATTAATGTGAAATATTCTAACATTTTGAACCACTTGAATAAATATTCTAATATTTTGACTTTTCAAAAAAAAATTTTTTGCAATTAATCTTTTCAAAAATGATATTAAATTTAAGATAACAAGTAAGTTTAATCAACAATAAGTTCTTAATAAAAATATCGTTTGCATATTTTCATTAAAAGACATTAAATTACTAAACGATATTTTCAATTTCTAAAAAAAAGGTAATTATTCTAATATTTTGAATATGAGCTGTATTAAGAACTCTGAAAATTATAATGGAAAAACTTCGAAAAATTTGGGACCATTTTTATAAAAACCTTAATTACTCTGCGAGTGTGCATGCTATTTGCATAAAAATGAACACAGTGTACAGTAAGGCATTCAATCATAATCTAGAGTTTGAGCGCTTTTTCTACATCAGTTTTGACAGGGTTATTCAAAAGATATTCATTCTTTTTTAATTTGTTGACGGTCCCCTATGGCGTTTCAGTAAAAATTCTTTACGGAGATGTATGACGTATACTATTATATTTATACACTAAGAGTTTCGAGATGATTCCTCATGTATTTTTCTAGATATTTAGTAAAATGTCTAAAATCGCAAGTGTCCCATAATCAATGGCAATATAGTGTATAAGCAAGTTTGAAAAATACTCAGATCTTGGTGTAACAGTATACAGTACTTCGGATACATTAGAATATCCGAAATATTTTGTGTATCCCTCTAAATACTATCTGCTTTCTATTATACAAGAAATAACTTGTATTAAATCTCAGCAACTCATACTATATCAATTTTATAAAATGTGAAATAGTTTAATTATATTAAAACGCATCTCAAACAATGTTTTTCCGTTATACCATTATGTAATGGAATATTTTTGTGTAGCCCTCTAAATTAATAACAAATATTCTCCGTACCACAGATTGTACAAAATGTATATCTCAGTATTACTTCATAGATGCATATCAATTTTAGTCTGTTCGAAACAGTATAACGCCATTAAAATGCATTTGAAACTATTTTTTTTTCTATTGGCCGTCATGTAAAAGAATATTTTTGACTCATGTCTGTTATAAACTATGCATCTAAATTTCACAAAATTTGAAATGACTCGACAAAATTATACAAAAATTATATATTTTAAATTTTATATGAAATTTATATGAGGTTGGGTAGTTTTGGTTTTGTTATATACCGACAGACAGAATGACGATTATAGGTACTACGCATTTACTTAAATACGAACGCACTTAAAAAATGATGGATTTTGTGTTCATAATAAATAGCCATATAGTTTGGGATATAAATTTTGAACTAAATATTTTAATGGTTGCAAAATGACTTTGTATAAAGAGCAAACAAAGTATGAATGGTAAGTTCTTTCTCATTCCAGGAGATTTGTTTTTAGACCACGAAATAGCGTAATCTTAATTTACAAAAAAATCAGGATCGTCTGAAATTATATTTACTGCATGCCACCTCTCTGTTAAAGTTGTTTGGAAGCCTTAAAATAGAATAGTCTGAATTCATGAATAGAATCTTAATAAATACAGTGTAGGGGCTGTGCAAATATAACGTTATTATCATAGGGGGGGGGGGGGCACATGATTTCCTTAGATGTCTCTAAGGAGAGGAAAGGTTGTCTTTTAATATCGATATAATTTTTGATCCAATCAAAATTTTCTCTTTTTATTTGTAACATGGTTTTTGGTTCAAAATAGTATGTTCTCTTTTTTTTAGTCGGTTATCTATTTTTTATGAAAATACAAAGTTATTATTAAAATAGCTAAATTATTTAATTTCTCTCTTTCTTATATTGGCCAGACTAAACGTGCTCTTAGATTTCGTTTAACTGAACATAAAAGGTATATCAAAAATCAAGAGCTTAAACGCTCTTCTATTGCTCAACATTGTTGGTCTTCACAACATAAATTTAACTTTTCTTCAGCCACCATCATCCATAAGTATCCTTCCATTCTTGATCTTAATTTTTGGGAAGCTTACCACATCATTAAAAATTCTCAGTCCTTAGTCAATGACTTATCAAGTACTCCTTATTTTCCTAGCATTTGGAAATCTTTAATTTAAATCTCTCTTTTTTCTTTTTTTCTTTTTTTCCTCGCTGTTTAGTTTTTGTTTTGTTTGTTCTCCGGTAGATGTCGCTACTTGTCCACCCAGTTGTTCAGGCTGCTTTCTTCTCATTGGTTGCTTTCCTTTATGCGGGATCGTTCCCATAGCGGGTATATAAGCCTTCGTCTCTCTGTCTCTTTGCTCAGTTTTGCTTTGTATAACTCGCTGACTTTTTGCACTGAAGAAGAATCTCGATAGTAGATTCGAAACAACTGTTTGCTTTCTTTTCATACTTTATTTGTGCATTTATAATCGTTGGTTTTCTATCTTTTAAATTATTTAATTCTAAAATATAAAATATTCCAGTGTTTGAAATTCCTTTTCTTTTTCATATATTGTAAGCATATATAATGAGGGTTCGAAGTACCATATATTAATTATATTTGAAATGAAACTTGTGTTTACTAATAAACAAAAGAGAAAGAAAAATAATGTTGTCTACTTGCTTTGTTGACAAGAATTTCTATCTAAACTACCACCATTCCCTCGTTCCGGGCAAATGCATCAAAACTTTATTACTGTTGAATGCACTATGTAACAAAAATATTTTAGAAAATACTTTTAAATAGAACCACTTCTTATAAGTGTTATTTGATGCCAAGCGATATTTAATTGACTCCTCTTCATTTAAATCAATAAAGTATGCGAAAAATAAATCTAACCAGTTTTATATATTTCTCCAAGTAAAAGAAATAAATACTAAAAATTTAAAAGTTTTTACACTTTGATATCATTTCCATGGGAGAGGGGAGGGGGATCGAGGAATGATAACATATGATAATGATATCGGAAAAGAGGAAAGGGGTCCAAAATTACTAAAAAATTGATAATGCTGTATTTGCACAACCGGAAAAATACGAAAATCATGATGCTGGCATTATTTTTATAAAAAAAAAAAAAAAATTCCGACACTCTAAGAAATAAATTCATAAATTTACAAATTAAAACAAATATACTAATGATACAAAAACGATTTGTCTCTATGTATAAATTATCAAAAACACGTCCTGGTACACGTCCAATTTCAAAATACATTTTTTCATGTGTTGAGCAGTAAGCGGTTTAAGTAGGTAAAATATTATCAAATAATTCAAAAATAGATAGTTTAATGTGTAAATTGCTCATGAGTACTCTGTGCATTAAAAATAAAACTGGTATGCATCGATGAAGTACATACTAAAATTTATATATTATGCATAATCTGTGGTGCAAAGAACATTGGTTATTAATTTACAGAGCCACAGAGAAGTATTCCATTACATAATGGCATAGGGGGAGGAGCGACATTGCTTGGTGCACATTTTAATTACATTAAACTGTTTCACATTTTCTGAAATTGATATACGTAGCTGAGGTTTACTGCAAATTACTTCCATACATTCCTTCCATTACTTCCACTTACTAGAGATAGGAAAGAATGCGACAAATGGCGCTAGATGAAAGAGCAAATGTAGAAGACGAAAGTGATGCCAAAACAAAAAGATGGAAATAAAATAAACAGAAAAAATAAGTGGAAAATAATAATAATAAGAAGAAATGAAATAGAATAAATAATAAGAAAAATAAAACAAAGAAAGGAAAAAATAAAAAAATAAATAAAAATGATAATAAAATGATAATTATAATAATAAATAAAGCATTTTTATTTAATGGAAATAGACAAGGACAAGAGAAAGGAATTACAAAAATAATTTCCATGCAGAAGAAAGGGAGGGAGATGATGAGAGATCATTGACAAGATTATCAGAGTTTTTACAGATAAAATAGACTTCATGAACATTTAAATGATAGAAAGAGGCAGGAGTAGAAGTAAATTAGTGTAATCTTAATTTATGAAAAACAGAATCATCTGAAACTATATTTACTGTATGACATCTCTCTCCCAACATTTTGAGTGTCACATCAGTCATCGGTGACTGTCACCGAACTTTCCATTTAGTCGCGTTAGTCACTTGTGACCGACAGTCTAAAATATGATGTGAAACTAAAATAATTATATGGTTTTAAGTAACTACTAACCATTTATTTAAAATTTACTTAACTTTTATTTGTTACAGGATTATTCTTTCTTAATAATTACTTAAAACTTTTTTTTAAAACATTTATACCGTATTTTCCACTGTATGTCACCGGTGACAGGAGCGGCCTAAACGGAAAGTTCAGGGTCAGTCACCGTGACATTCAATGTGATAAAGTTGTTTTAAAGCCCTAAAATAGTATAATCATAATTTATAAACAGGATCTGAAAAAATACACTGTAAAATAAATTTTTGAAAAATACAGAAATCGCGATGCTTATACGATTTTTGTAGTACACTGCTCAAAACAATTAAAGACTATTGCAGTTTTAGGTGGATTTTGTATATGGGAAACGTTTTAGCTGATTGATACATGGTTGACAGACATAGTAGGTTATATGAGAATAAATTACACATGTTTGGCAGAAAAAATGCATTTTATTGCGCATTTGTGTACAAAAGGAAAAAAACACAATTTGTGCATATGAGAAAAAAAAGAATAAGAAAAGGTGTTTTCTTCAAAGAAAATCATTTTCAGTAGGGGGTATGGTTTCCACGGGCGGCCAGCAACGTTGAACACCTTTGAGGCATGGACTCAATGAGGCTATTAATGACGAGTTGGGGTATTCTGCCCCACTCTTCCAGAAGAGCTCTTTCCAGTTCTTGGAGAGTTTGTGGGGGTTGTTGGCGGCCAGAAACTCGTCTTCCTAGAGCGTCCCAAACGTGCTCGATTGGATTCATGTCTGGAGAACACGCTGGCCATTCCATTCGAACGATTCCTTCCTCGAAAAGGAAATCCTCCAACAGGTTTGCACGATGTGGCCTGCAGTTATCGTCCATTAAAATGAAGTTATCTCCGATTGCTGCAGCGTAAGGGACTACAATAGGTCTGAGGATCTCATCCCTATATCGGCGACCAGTCAGAGCTCCATTTCGAATGATGTAGAGGTCAGTGCGCCCGTCAATGGAAATGCCGTCATACACCAACACTCCTCCACCGCCAAATCTGACACTTTCGTGCACGAACGCAGGATTATTCCTACTGCCACGGTCCCTCCAGATGAAAATACGCCTATTATCAGGATGCACAGAAAAACGGGACTCGTCAGAAAACAGACTATTGCTCCATTCATTTCTCCTCCTGTTGACATGCTCGGTTGCCCCTGCGGTCGCGACGATGCCTTGATGTTAATCTAACACATACCATCGGTCGGCGAGCATACAGACCTACAGCATGGAGCCGGTTTCGGACAGTCTGAGTTGAAATCGTGGTGCCTGTAGCCGAGCGAAGGTGTTGTTGGAGAAGAGTAGCGTTCATGTTTCGGTGTCTCCGAGCTGTTAACGCTAAATACCGATCTTCATTGGGCGTTGTTGCCCGTCTACGACCTTGCCCTGGTCTTCGGCCTGCACATCCACTCTCCAAAAAACGGTTCCAGAACCTGGAAATGACACTTTGTGACACTCCAATGGCTTGCCTACTTCGGCTTGAGTTTGGCCCCCTTCTAACCTACCCAACTTCTCCAAGCTTCTGAATCTGTCAAATGACTTCGCTGAGACATCGTACTAATCGAAACAAAGCAATCACTGAATGCCGATCATCCTTGTCTTCATTCTCTTTTATCCAGTTGAAAGTCAAATTTCATTCGCTGCCGCTGAAGCGACGTTTTTGACGTCGAACTCAAAATTTGCATACTCCACAGTTTGAGAACCAGAAAAATTTGCATTTGTGATTCTCTTCTTCTATTTTCGGCAAAAAAAATTTCGTTTATATCTTTATTTTATATAAAACTTCAAATATCCTTTAATTGTTTTGAGCAGTGTATTATTTTTTCCTAACAGTTTCAGTCGTAAGTTTTGAAAAATTCATCTACAACAAGAGTAGAAATCACCGTATCATTAAATCTACAGTAATATTCTTATTTACGCATATATATGTGTAATATTGTTATAGCATGTATTTTGATATAAATATAAAATTACGTATAAAGTCTATAACTTTAAAATCTACTTCATTTGTAGGTGCTTACATATTTGTGCATACATTATATATTATATATTATGTATTGTTTATTTTGCATATTATGTATTGTTTATTTTTCTGTGATTCTTTAAATGGCTATTTCCGGTTTGTATTTTGGGCTATATCTTTGTTTCTGACTATTATTGAACCAGGAGTAAGAAATTTTTGAAATCCTAAATGTTAATTTATTTCCAGTGTTGAATTCAGAAACTTTCCTAGCGTTCCGGGAGGGAAATTGCATCTTTTGACCATTGAAAACCCAATATCTCAAATTATCCGGGGGGGGGGGACACTTTATTTTGCCCATCCCCTGGATTCAACACTGATTAGTCCTTAGCGTATTGTCATATAGGGGAAGATGGGAATACTTGAGCTACTTTTTAAATTTTAATTTTTTTAAATTTTTTATAATTTTTTAGAACAAAATAAAATATTGAAAATGAAAATTTGGTAATTTTTCTTCAACTGAAAACCACTTTCAATTAATTTTGAAGTATTTTTCTATGTCTAATTAATTTTTACTTTTTTTTTTTAATCGTGGCTCAAGTATCCCCATGGAGGGGATACTTGAGGCATGGTGAAGGGATACTTGAGCTAGTACAGAAAAATACCTACAAAAGTGATTTTTTCGCTCTATTTTTGCACAAATATTTTACAGAATGATAAATTATGATGCATAAAGTCCTTCAAAACCATTTGAGATTAGAATTCAGATGTTTCAGCTCTTTGACAGCATGTATGAAGAACAAATTCAGAATGGTTGTAAAACCACACATCTTTTTTATTTTACCTACATGGTAACTCAGTAGTGTCCTCTGCTGGGGACAATAGAAGTCATTTCTTTGATTTAAAAAAAAGCTACAGTAACAGAGGTTACAATTTCAATATAAAATATTAATCTTAATATATTATATTAAAAAATAAATATTTAATATGTTGGACCTCACTAATTAAAGTATTAGAGATTATTTTACATTTATCTAGACAGGCTATTTTGTTAGTCAAAATGAAAAATAAAATGGATATTTTCATTTAAAAAAATGTATTTTTAAGCATTTTTTTCTAAATCATTATTATTTGAAGAAAAAAAAATAAAAAATTATGCTTCCTTTTATCCAGAAAAAAAATCTATTAGTGAATATAAGGACGTAATTTTATTTTTTGTTTATTTTACCCATGTCTAATTTCCTAGTGGGGATGTTTGAGCATGGCTCAAGTATCCCCAGTCTCACTGGCTAAAGTATCCCCATTACCACTATTTTTGTTTATCAGTGTTTTACTAAGTAAAGCATGCAGCTATTTTAGCTATTTTAGATTCAAAATACAATTGAGATTATAATTATTAAATTTATATATATTGTTGCAACTTTAAACGAAACTTTGATAGCAAAAAAATAGAAAAAAACCATGCACCTAAATATTTACTTTAGATAGGGAAAAACAACTATTAATCACCATAGTTTCAAAATGGTACCAAGGTATGTGATTTCTTTTTTACATGTTCAGAACTATAAATATGTTACCATATTGCCAATTTTAGAAAGAAAAATTAACCAACTGTAGAAATAATAGGAGTAGCTCAAGTATCCCCTATGCTCAAGTATCCCCACTCTCCCCTAAATATTAATAGAATAGTAGGGGAGAGGGGGGGGGGGTTAGTGTGGACAGAAAAATTAATTTAATTTTATAAAATTCTATGAGCATTTTTAAACTTTCACAACCCTTTCAAATTGAAGAATGATATTTTCTATTTATTAATATACAGGAAAGATGATGATAAATACAGTTAAACAATAAGAAAATCGGCAGTTTTTAACATTGATCCATGTGTCCACACTAACCCCTTGTAGGGGTTAGTGTGGACAAAACCAAAATATGTTGGGGTCTAGTGTGGACAGGTAATTTTTTCACAAATATTCCTTATTATCTAAACTTCTAAGTTTAAATTACAGTCTAAAGGGTTTATGGAGAAAGAAGCAACACCAACAATCACAAGCTGTATGATTTTTTTTTCTATTATTCCCCATTTTTAATCAGGAAATTATTTTTCATATCAAGAAAGGTAAAATGATGTGCCGGATCGTTTTTTCTGTAGAAATGCAACATCATAGACACTAAAACCATTTACACTTTTCACTTTGCCTACAAAATATACAATATTGCAACATCTAACAGTTGGTGACGATGGGATTCATTTATAATAATGGAACAGTTGATATTTCTCATGCTTCTAACCAACATAAAATAATGTATATTCTATTTTATTCAATTTATTTAAAATTAAGGCTAAATTAATCCTCTAAAAATGCAAAATTGGTGAATTTAAATAAAAAAAAAAAAAAAAAAAAAAAAAAAAAAATAGCAAAAGAAAAAATTTCAAATTTCTGCTTGAAATGATTTGATGAAAATTTCAATACATATCCTTATTTATATGGAAAATAGTCTTATTTGATGTTTAATATAGTAATTACATTTGTAAGTAAACATACTTTCTGTAAATCTTTACATTATAATAAATTTAGTACTTAAAATACAAATTATGCAGTACAATAAGCTGTCTACACTAACCCCTAGTAGTGTGTCTACACTAACCCCATGCTAACATTGTGAAATTATTCTTCAGTTATACTCATTTAACCAATTTTATATCTTAATAATGAAAGTTATAGAAATAAAGAAGACAATTTACACTTGTCTTATAGCAACTTGTTTATTGGATTCTAAATTTAAATTCTTTGTGCTGCAAAAATGAAAAGGAAATCGTATTTTTACTTTTCATGCATGAAATTAAACTTCTTGCAACTATTCAAAAACTTTTTAACCCTTTGCAACTAAATTTTTGCTTAGTAAGGAGTACAATGTCGTCAGTTTGTATAAATTTTTTGGTAATTTTTTCTACATTATTTAAATTTTTATTTTGAATGTCTACACTAACCCCACTCTTCCCTATGCAAAACAAAAACATTCGTTATCTTCCAGACAATAAAATAGTCGTTAAACACGAATTAATCTATTTGGATAGCTAGTGTTAATGTTATTAACGTAAAAGAAATTTTTTCTAAAAATTAAAAAAGAAATCGGATTTGAAAGGGTTATGCCTACTAGTCATTGGCGATTAATTACATTTCCTGATATCGAGTCCTTATATGGACAAGGTTAAGCTACGTGGCTAATCAAATCACAAACCAGATGCTTTTGCACATAGTAACAAGCAAAAGCAAGTCTGATACCCTACAGAAATTGAAAAACTTGAACAGTATATTCATAGAGTCTTGTAATCCACTACACAAAAAAAGGGCGTACTTTTTTTTCAGGGTGTGGGGATATGCAAATAATTAACAGTTAATTGTTGATTAGACGAAATAAAAAATGTTTCATTCAAGGTTTTTACGAATGGACATTTGCTCCTGCTTACTACGTTTCTGTTTTCTTGGACACACCTTGGTCAAGAAAAAGCTTGGCTAACTGCCCAAGGAAATCTACCAAATGGCATTTTTCTAAAAATAAGAAAAATCCAATAAAATAAACAGAATAAACAAAACAAGAATAGAAAAAAAAAAAGTATTCGCTGTAGTAGTACAGATGCTGTTTTTTTCAACCAGACAGTATTCAAGGTTCACAGTATATTCGAAAAACTTGGAGGCGTTTGTGCGTGAAAACGATACATTTGAAGGTAAAACGATGGCAAAATCATGATGTAATTGATTACGTTTTTGTTGATAAAAATGCTGCTATATTTACTATTTATGAAGTTGCATAAAAAAACTTTTTTGCTTTGGAGTTATGTAATCACATCCGCCGGAAGGCGGGAAGCTCCTTTGCTCTACCTTAGATTTTTAAACTTGATAAACTGTTTACTTTGAACAAAGCAATAAAAATTTTAATTCTAAAATTGTAACCCACTCGATAGAAACTGATCGTTTTCCAAATTTTGAATCGGCCAAGGTCATGAAATCAAACTGCAATATATATAAAAGCCGTGTTCACCTAGAGGCATGGTATACCAGAATAGCCAAATTCTCATTGAATACATTTATTTCCCTTGATCTAACTGAATTACCTATCTCCGTCTTTAATTACTTCCGGCACATGGCTTTAACTATAGGTTAAATTGTTGTATCTCCTCATTTTGTGTTATTTGTATTACTGATGAGGAACTTGAATAAGTTCGAAATGTTTAATGCTTTATTTTTTTTAAAAAATAATTTTTATGTTTTTTCTACCTATTAAATTAAATTGTCTGTATTTTTGTAATTGTTTTTAATGTATTATAAACTGACGTAATTTCCTTTCTTTTTTTTTTTTTTTTTTTTTTTACTTTCAATAAAAATAAGTTTATAAAATGGCTTAGAATAATTAAACACTAAGGAAAAATTCTAAGAATTTTTTGTCAAGGTTTCTGCCCTCTTAAACCACGTCTACTGCAAAAAAAAAAAAAAAAAAAAAAAACTATAAGGTTATGAAACTGCGATGCCTTGAAATACTTAAACAAAAGCAAAAAAAAAAAAAAAAAAATTGTAACAAATACACTTTCGCTCTGAAAAACAAAAAAAACAAAAACAAAAACAAAAAACAAAACAGAAAACAAAAAGAAAAAGAAAAAAATTGTAAAATTACTAAGAATTTTTCTGTAAACTGGGAGTCTGGGATGTCTAGAACTTTGTATGTATCTACAAATAAATAAATAAGTAAATAAATAAAAGTAATTATCCTTGGTTACCGGTAAAATTTGAGCAAGCATGCAGATTTTTGTATCTTTACAGACCTAGATTTGCAGATTTACTTCTTTTTTCTTGTGGTGCACAAATAAAATTTAAGTAAACAGATTTCTGAAGCTTTTACAAAAACTAGATTTGTAGATTTATAACTTTTTAGATGTGTTTGTAACTATGTAAAGATGTAGCACCTGTATTCACTGTTCATTCAGTCCGTCCACATATAACAACTCAAAAACTGCCCAAAGGAATCGTTTGAAACTTAAAATATATAATTGTTGCATAATTTTGCCCAGTCATTTCAAATTTTATGAAAATCGGATGCACGGTTCAATTACAGGGACAATCAAAAGTGTTCCGTTACATGACGGGTAATGGGTAAAAATAGTTTCAAATGCATTTTAATGATGTTACACTCTTTTGAACGTAATAATGTTGATATGCAGTATATATGCAGTATATGAAGTATATACTAAAATGTACATTCCGTACAGTTTGTGTTGCAGAGAATATTATTTTTAATTTTCAGGGGCACACAAAGTATTCCATTAAATAAGGATATAGGGAGAAACATTGCTTAGGGCGGTTTAATTATATTAAACTATTTCATATATAATGAAACTGATATATGTTTCTGAGGTTTACTACAAGCTCCTTCTAGTATAATAGAAATCAGATAGTTTTACAGGGACGCGCAAAAGTTTTCGGATATTATATTGTATATGAAGTATTGTATACAATTACATCTGAATATTTTAAAACTTCGTTGTAGTACGAACGCAACTCATTTGCAACGTTTTAACGTGCAATTTTAACCTCTTTTTTTTTCTTTTTACAGTGTGGAAAAAACAATATTTAGTTCTCTTTCTCTCTTAAAAAAAAAAAAAAAAAAAAAAAAAAAAATCTTAAACTGGAGGTTTAGAGGGCAAGCAGAGAAATCCTGGTTTGACGAAAAAATTAAAACTATTTCAAATCAAAATTTTGAAAATATCCGGTAGAAAGTAACTTTTGTGTGCTTAATTATTTTTTATCTGTCACATTCCTGCATATCTTTTTTCATTCATATAGTTAAGAATTGTTTTGCAAGTCAGGTGTGATTTTTTGAAAAATTAGTTATTTTATTATTTATTTATTTATTTATTTATTTTCATTTCAAAAAACGCGATCTAGTTGTATAATGCCGGCATTTCAGTTCGAGAATCTTGCCCTAACTCCTAGATTTCGCATTACCGGCTCTCGTAATAGCATAGTACTATTCAAGGTTTATAGCATCCAAAAACCTTGGAAACATTCGTGCGTAGAATCGATGCATTTCGAGGTAAAATAACGATGTAATTATGATGTAATTATTTACAATTTTGCTGACATTGTTGCTATTATTTACTATTCATGAAGGTGTCTCATTATTTTTTTTCTTTAAATTAGAGGTTATGTAACTCTAAAAATACATATTCTGTTTGCACATGATTCATGTGTTACTCATATGAAAAAATAATTTATCGATTTGTAAAATATAAATTCTTATTTAATCATAGACGTAAAATTGTGAATAACAAAAAATATATATATACTTCAGCTATAAATTTTTCAAGGGGAAAACATAACTTCCCTTGAAAATTATAGTGAGTGCCTAACATTAAATTTTATTCTTAAAATTGTTTCTTAAGTGCCTACACGAGTCACTGAAAAAGGCCTGGATGATAATGTTATGTTGATAATGCAATGGAAGCGTTATTTTAAAATATCTCGCTCAAAATTTATTTTTATTTTTATTTTTTATTTTTATTTTTATTTTTATTTTTATTTTTATTTTTATTTTTATTTTTATTTTTTATTTTTATTTTTTATTTTTATTTTTATTTTTATTTTTATTTATTTATTTATTTATTTATTTTGAATAGGATAGCTGAGGGCGACTAATTTAAGGATAGTTTTTATTTTTTCGATTTTGGCTTCAGATTTTTTTAAAAATTATTTTTACTTTCGGAATAGGTTCTGAAATTAAATCTATATAATATAAAAAACATATATATAACCAAAATCGAAAAATTAAAAACTAGCCGTCCTCAGCTAGCCTATGCAAAAAAAATATCGTCCAAAAATATTAAAATTTGTGCGAGATATTTGAAAAGAACGCCTCCATAGTCTAACATTATTATCAGAGTCCCTTTCAGTGACTCGTATAAATTCTTAAATCGATGAAATTTAATTTCATTTGTATTATTAAGACATTTTTGCAATTGTGCCATATTAATAAATTATTGTAAAATTGTAAAATTAATTTAATTTGACTTGATAAATGCATAGATATAAATAACAAAAATATGAAACAAAGCTTTATTAAAATTATATTATTTATTTTGAGCCCTCTAATTTCCTGGGTAGAATGCTTTCCAGAAATTGCGTAATTCATAAAATCGGGATTCATACCAGAAAATCTAAAAAGCAAATTTCGATTTTATAAGGGAATCTGGACTAGAGGTCTGCACGGGCCCGGCCCGCGGGCCGGGCCGGCGGAATCGTTCCGAATTTTCTTACGGGCCGGGCCGGGCCGGCAGATTTAAAATAGTTTTTTCAACGGGCCGGGCCGGGCCGACAAACAACATAAACGGGCCGGGCCGGGCCGACAAACAACATAAACGGGCCGGGCCGGGCCGGCAAACAACATAAACGGGCCGGGCCGGGCCGGCAAAAATATTGAACGGGCCAGACGGGCCGGGCCGGGCTGATAAAAAAATTTTCGGGCCTGCCGGCCCGTTCTGAAGATTTAAGCAGAAACGATAAAATATAAGCTATTTTCAACGAAAATGGTTTTAACGAGAATAAGTATAAATATGGCCAGCCACTAGTTTGACAGCATCAATATAAAAATGCACAGTGTATCGGCATCGGAGAATTACATTATGTGTAACCCGTTTTAATATTTTTTTAGCTGACTCATGCCGATCCGAGATCACGCTTGCACTATTTTTCTACATATAGACTGGCCGGACCGGTACTAGACTTAATTATTGGCAGAAAACATTATTTGTAAAATTATTAACAGCGATAAAGAACTTATGTTAGCTTAGTCTTCGGATATATACTTCTTGATGATTTTTAAATTAATTTCTCAATAATGCGAAAGTTTGACACATTTTCTGGTTAATTTTAAATTGTAAAAGTATAAAAGTGATAAGCCTAACTATTGAAGGGATTTGGAATCGAATAGCGTTTTTCATTTTTGGTAAATAAAATACTTGTATAACCTTGTTGAGTTATAATAGTTTCTCAAATGATTGCAGGTTTTTCTCCCTTCCCTTGCTATTGTTCCGAAAATTCTATTCAAAACGCTAATTATCACAGTATTTTATTTGTTTGCAGTATTCTTAAATTGCTTGTATCAAAAAATGGATAACGCCATTCGATTATATAGTTTCTGAATAAAGATATCTGCTAATCTTATGCGTTTCTGAGAAAAAAATGAATTTAGAAATGTATCACAAAGGAGCTTCTTTGAATTTCAGAATGAATTTAGATTTGAAATCTATAATAAAATGATATAGAAATATATTTATAAATCTTCTTTTATTAAACAGCTTCAAAATTAACCATATTTTTAGCTTTCTTTCTTTTTTCTTTTATTCTAAGCCATATTAATTTTTTAATGAATCTTTATTCGAATGCTGAAAGCCTAAGAATCTAAGTAATCATTAATGTTGTTAATGTGTATTTGCTGTAAAATATACTGTAAAATCATTCCATAGATATGTATGCAGTATTCTTTAAAGGAATCTTAGTTATATGATAAAAATCTGAACTTTTTAGAAATCGTAGAAATTGTAACGGGCCAAAACGGACCGGGCCGGGCCGGGCCTGTTTTCGCTGATTTTTGTACGGGCCGGGCCTGGAAATTCCGGCCCGTGCAGACCTCTAATCTGGACTCTGGAGTATAAAAATAGTAAACTTTTCTAAAAATAATTTATTGCATTAAAAATTTCTTTTATTTTTTTTCTGCTTAAAATAGCGTTTAAATCATGTTTCTTAACATGATTTAAACGCTACTAACGTTACTAACACTGAACTTTCCATTTTCATCGCGCCACTCACCGATGGCTGACAGTATAAAATACAATATAAAATTTTAAAAGTTACACTCTAAATAAATTTTAATTAATTTCAGGTATTGTACTAGATATTTCTTACCAAAAAAATTTAATGGGTTTTATTAAAATACAGTAAAAATAAAAACGGTTGTCTTTGGCAGGTAACAAAAAACGTGGCAACTTGCCTAATTCATTTTCCGGCCATTTCTATACCAAACTGTGCCGCATTTTCTTCGTAGCATAGTTTACAATACCGCCACACTTTAGAGACTTCTACAGTTTTTTTTTTTTTTTTTTTTTTTTTTTTTTTTTTTTTTTTTTTTTTTTAAGAACTAAAGAGTTCCCCCCCCCCACACACACACACACTACGAGCTACGCTCATCAACCCCCGTTCTGATATAGCATTCCCTAAAAACATGCTAATTTGATCAGAAGATTGAATTATGATTAAAAATCCAATGGCGATCTTCTTGTAAACGTGTTTAGATTCCTTTCCCTTTGATTGAGCAATTTTCAGTTCGAATCTGTTTCTGTTTAAGAAATACAATGGTGGTTTTCGTCTTTGATTGAATAAGATCAGTTAAACATTTGCAAATAAACCAATATAGAATGAATTAAGAAAATATAATCTTTGTGTCCTGGTATTTTACAATGCTTTATTAACAACGCTGTAAAAAAGCCGTCTCTATGAAATAGGTAAGAAATGCCAAACCGATTTCAAAATTATTGTTGACAATTGAATGATGACAGTTCCTGTATCAACATAGGCCTTTGATGTTGGTGCCATTACTCCTAGAGAGATAGTTAGACAAAAAGCTTGGAATTTGACATGACGATTAAATTTAATATGTAAAGGCAAATGAAGAAGATTGTTTCTAAAGTAGTCAAATGTTCAAAAGAATACTGAAATAAGCGTATGAATTGAGCATAAAAATATCAAAATGTTTTCTAAATTATTATTTATTTAGAAGCAGTTTTAGTTCTTATTAATTTAAGCTTTATTTCTGCCTAATGCAGTTTAATAATAAAGTTTAGTCAAACTGTGGCTTAAATGGTAAATTTTGAATTATTCCTAAAAGTTTAATTTTTTTTAAATAAAATTTAGGCACTCAAATATCACTTGGCCTATTTCCGCCTCAAGATTAATGCCTTAATATTTTAACTGTCATCTTCGCAATATCTTTCTGAAAATAAAAAAACAAAAAAATACACACATATTTATTTCCTAACGTAAAAGAATATATGCAGCGTAATCTTTTGGTTGTACTATTCTTACCTTTTCTCTTTCCCTTATAAATGATTTTTTTACTTACTCAAGAAAGATCGAAAAAGGCAATGTTTAAGATTTTTGTCCTTTTAAACTAAAAACATTAGTTTAATTTGAATTCTTGTGATGTAATTCTTGTTAATTCGTTAAATTGATTCTAGATACATTATTTCAAATTTTAATTATTTTTAACACAATCATCTTATTAACACCTGGCGCGACACGCATTCTTGCCGATCCCACCGAAGCTAGCACAGGGAAGTAAATACGGGCTTCTGATTGGTTGAATAATTTAAAGGGCCTCTTGTTTTGATTCATTTTTGACTTCAAGTTTATTTAATCATCAGTTTTTGTTTAAAAACCTTTTAAAAGACAGATTTTGATTGATTTTCTTCTAATTTTACTTATTTATTAATAGATAAAAAGAAAGATTTTCTGGAATTTAGAATAAAGATGTTAATGATGATGTTTCTCAATTATTCTGTATTATTTATTAAAAATAAAATATATTAAAAATAAAAGTGAAATTTCTTCTTAATTATTTTAACGTGATAAAACAATTTATATACAAACGATAATCACATTTCCTTTTTATGGCGTCAATTATGTGATATTTACAAACCCAATTGCTCTATATTACTTTTAAAAAATTCTTATTATTACTCTTCTTATTATTTTAACGCGATATACCCCATATACTTCTCTGATACGTTGTACATCCACATCAAAATAATTTAATTACAAACAATATTTGCTCTTTAAATTTTTCAACCAATCAGAAGCCCGTATTTACTTCCCTATGCTAGCTTCGGTGGGATCGGCAAAAATGCGAGCGACACAAAAGGCTAAAGGTGCTATTACACATGCGCTGCTGCAGGCGTCAAATCGCAGGCGTCTCCATGTAATCCTATGGGACCAAGGGAGTCGCTTGGTAGCGCGGGATTCTCTTTTGTCGGAGCGTCTTTGACGCGTGGAACGAAGCGAGTCGCCGGCAACAGCCAATCAAATGCTTGGAAATCCAAATGATGGTAAAGACTCTTCTCGAACAGCCAATGAAATGCTAAGAAAACGAAAAAACGCAGGCGATTTTTGTCGCTTGCAATTTTTACGTGTAATAGCACTTTTAAAGGGCTTATTACACGTGTCGTGTTGCAGGCGTCAAATTGCAGGCGTCTCCATGTATCCTATGGGACCAGGGGACTCGCTTAGTAGCGCGCGATTCTCTTTTGTTGGATTGACGCCTGGAACGAAGCGAGTCGCCAGTAAGAGCCAATCAAATGCTTGGAAATCCAAATGATGGTAAAGACTTTTTTCGAACAGCCAATGAAATGCTAAGAACACGAAAAAACGCAGGCGATGTTTGTCGCTTGCAATTTTTACGTGTAATAGCACTTTAAGAATCCGTGTTTATCCGCACCAGCAAAATTTTACTGTAAAATTTGTCTTGTTTAGTGGGAGCATTTTCGAGATTTAAAAAATTCTCAAATTTCTGTTTTTAAAAACCGGTGACAAAACATTAAAAATTCCGCAAAAGACTTCCGTTGCGAAGAGGTTAATAAATAATTCATATAAAACGGAAATTTCTCTATTTGAACGAAATGTTTCGCTCAGTCAGAAAAAATTAATGCTGGTATAGATTATTTATCAATCAGTTGATCGTATTAAAAATAATCAAAGCGTAATTATTCACACATAGTTGTAGTTCCTTTACCTGCGGTTTATTGTACCGAGTTATTTCAAAGAACAGACCAGATGTCACTAGCATGTGGTTTCCTGGGCGAATATTGTGTTATCTGGGATGTCACCCCTATGCACTATATGGCCGTTAATCACCGGACGCTTTCAATTTTAGACATTTCATCGAATATTTAAAAACATAAAAAAAAAAGAAAAAGAAAAAAGAAAAAAAATCTTTTTTTCTTGTTTTTAAGCAGTTAACAAATAATAATAATAATAATAATAACAATAATAATAATATGTGGGATCGCCTTGTAAATTAAAATCCACGAAATGATTTATCGCTGCAGAATACAAATATGTGGATACTGTAAAACAAGTTTACTGATTTGTTCAAGAATAACACGTATATTCATCGAGATGTAGCTATTTTTTTAAGTATGAAAAATTCTTGCATGTTTTTAGCTTATATCATGCAGGGTTTTCAACCGAATTTAACGCCAATTTTCGAAAAATTAACAAAGTGTAAAGTAGAAACTGTATAGTGCAATTATAACATAAATATATTAAATATTTTATGAAACATGAGCAGTTGTAGGTAATAATTTTTATATACGCATGCAAGACTGATAACAACATTTTCCCGATAAGTTAATAATCAATTCTATGGAACAATTCTTAAAAAAAAAAATCCAATCAAATAACGTGAAAATTTAGAAAGATATCATCGATCTTTGCTCCGTGAGCTGATCGCTCAATCGATTATTTGCTCAATCTAAATAGTATTGGCGATTGAAGCTAAAATTTATGTCTTCCACTCCGAGCCTGAACACATTTTGAATAAAATGTCCGTTGAAATAAAGAATTTATTTATTTTTCGATACACTCATTTATTTTATTTTTGGTGACTGTGCTATATTATTTGCAGTCTCGAATAATTCACTGCTTAAGGGAGTCCGGAACACAAGCATCTTCAAATTTTCTAAAAAAATTTAGTGCATTAAAAAATTCTCTGTTTTCTATGCTTAAAATGACGTTTAAATCATATCTATATCTTAATAATAAGGAGAAATATTATTTTTTCTTTTAAGTGTGTTTTCAAAATCTAGCTTTCAAGCAATGGTTGTCATGGAAATGATTTCTTGTGAAAATGTGTTTTTCTTCATGATGCTTTTCATTCAAGAACCGTTAAAGACAAATGCTTCAAACTTAGAGCATGTTTTTCTTAACCGACTTCCAAAAAGGAGAGGAGGTTATCAGTTCAACGCGTATGTAATTTTTTTTTTTTTTTATGTATGGATGTTTACCGATTACTCCGAAAGTATCCAACCGATTTCTGTTATTTTTATTTTAAATGAAAGAGAATGTTCTCGAATTGGTACCACCTCTGTTTCATTGAAGTTGGTTCAGTACTTTTTTAATAATTAGGCAAAAACTAATAAAATTAGAGATTTCTCACAAATTGAAAGTGTTGAATAAGTTCGCTGACTGGAGTGTCGATAGAATGGCCGAGAAGTCTAAGGAGCCAGATTTAAGCTTTGTGTCTCAAAAGAGAACGTGGGTTCGAACCCCACTCCTGACATAATTTACATCCATGTTTGATTTACAATATTTTTTCCTTATTACAATTTTTATTATTAACAGGCTTCAGAAAAGGAAGAGGAAGTTATCAATTCGACGCGTATGTATTTTTTTTTCTATGTATGTTCACCGATTACTCCGAAACTATCCAACCGATTGATTTGGTTTTTGTGTTAAATAAAAGAGGCTACTCTCGAATTGGTACCACTTCCATTTCATTGAAATTGGTTCAGTACTTTTTTAATAATCAAGCAAAAACTAATAAAATTTGCGATTTCTTACAAATTAAAAGTAACACGGACTTTGAATAAGCACGCCGACTGGAGCGCATACAAGATGACTGAGCTGTCTAGATCTCCAGATTTAAGCTCTGGAACATTTCTCGAAAGGGAGCATGAGTTCAACCCCCACTCCTGACATAATTTACATCCATGTGTCGTTTACAACATTTTTTCCCGTGTTATATTTTTTTATATTAACCGGCTTCAGTAAAGGAGGAAAAAGTTATCAATTCGACGCGTATGTATTTTTTTCTAAATATATTCACCGATTACTCCGAAACTATCCAACCGATTAATTTGGTTTTCTAATCGACTTCAAAAAAGGAGAGGAGGTTATTAATTCAACGCGTATGTTTTTTTTTTTTTTTTTTTTTTTTTTAAATGTATGTTCACCGATTACTCCGAAACTATGCTACTGATTTCTGTTATTAGTAATTAGGCAAAAAACTAATAAAATTAGCGATTTTTCGCTAATTAAAACTATTGAATAAGTTTGCTGAATGGAGTGCAGACAGAATAGCCGAGTGGTCTGGGGCGCCAGATTTAAGCTCTGGTTCTCGAAAGAGATCGTGTGCTCGAACCCCAATTCTGACATACAAATATACAGTAACTTTTTTCCGTATTATAATTTCTACATGTCTATTTTACAAATTAAATACTAATTATGCTATTAAGAATATTTTGTATTTAACTGTTAGCACCGAGTATCAGAGATCTTTTTATCAGTGAAAAGTACTAAAATAAATAGACTTGCGAAAAGTAACATCAGGTTAAATAAGTTCATCGAATAGATTGCAGTAAGGATAGCCGAACGATCTAAGGCGTCTGATTAAAGCCGTGGTTCGCGAAAGAGATAGTGGGTTCGTACCCCACTGCTGACATATGTGTATAATATACAGCATTTTATTTCCGTATTATAATTTTTTTTAACCGACTTTAAAAAAAAAAAAAAAAAGGAGAGGAGGTTATTATTCGAGGCGTATGTATTTTTGTCTTACGTATGTTTACCGATTACACCGAAACTATTCAACCGATTAAACTAGTATTTGTGTTAAATGAAAGAGGTTACTCTCGAATTGGTAGCACTTTCCATTTCATCGAAATTGGTTAAGTACTTTTTTAATAATTAGGAAAACTAATAAAATTAATAATTTCTCGCAAATTAAAACTAACATGGACGTTGAATAAGTTCGCCGAACAGAATGCAGTCAAAATGGCCGAGCGGTCTAAGGCGACTGATTTAAACTCTGACTCTCGAAATAAAGTGTCGGTTCGAACCACACTCCTGACATACGTGTGTACAATAATTTTTTCATTATAATAATTTTTATACGTATATTTTACAAATTAAATACTAATAATTATTAACCGACTTCAAAAAACGAGGAGGAGGTTAACAATTTGACGCGTATGTATTTTTTTCTAGATATATATGTTCACTGATTACTCCAAAATTATCAATCCGATTTATATGGATTTTGATTTATTGAAAGAGCTTACTCTCGCATTGGCACCACTTCCGTTTCATCAATACTTTTTAGTAACTAAGCAAAAACTAATAAAATTAATGATTTCTCGCAAATTAATATTGATTGTTGTAACCGTTTCCTCAATCATAAGCTAATATAAAAAAACTATAAAGTGAAAAATAAAGTTTTTTTTACCAAAAATAGAACCGACTTCGAAAACTACTGCAAAGTAAAAAAATAAAAAAAATTTCAGAATAGTTAATAAGAAATTAAACAAAGAGCATTGTATGTACTATGCGTTTTGTTACATTTATGTACATTAAATTGATTTTTTGGAGTCGGTGCCAGCCAAGCCAAGTTAAATGCAATTATTCAATATTAGAAACTTAGCTTTAGTTTTGAACTTGGCTTGGCTGGCACCGACTCCAAAAAATCAATTTAATGTACATAAATGTAGCAAAACGCATGGTAAATATAATGCTGTTTTTTTAATTTCTTATTGACTATTCTGTAAAAAAAATTATTTTTTACTTTGCAGTAGTTTTTGAAGTCGGTTCTATTTTTGGTAAAAAAGTTTATTATTACTTTAATTTTGATTCAGCAAATTTGAAAAAATATATATTTATTCTTGACAATAATTTTTTTGAATAAAAGTTACATAATTTTTTTTCAAATATTTACTTTAAATATTTTTTAAATGGTGAAAAAAATAAAAATTTAAATATTTTTGTTTATTTAAATGTAAAAAATTGAAATTCTACAAATAATATTTTGAGTTGTAAATATTTTAAATTACCTCACTTTTTTGATAAATTTAAAATTTTAAAAAAATGAAAAGTTTTATCACGTGATATGTTTAAGCATAAGAAAAAAAATTTAAAATTTTAACTCAATAAATAAAAATAATTTTAAAATGTGTCGCGGACCCCCTTAAATTCTATTCAAATATTCTATTCAAATTTCAGTTAAAATCCATTAATCATCTGATGGCGTCGAACACGAAATTCTATTTTAATGTAGTAATATTTAAAAGTGTAATAAATTATTACCGTATTTACTCGTGTATAGGGCGCATGCGTGTATAAGGCGCACCCCTACTTTACAAGTAAAAATAGCGATTTCTTAAAATCTCGTATATAAGGCGCATCATAAATTTGATACGCTAATGAAGAATGACCAAATGAATTTCAGTTAAAAAAAAAAAGTCGAAACAAACATTACATTAGACCAGAAAACAAGACGAAAATGCATTTTTAGACTTCGGGTTGTAAGAGAATGGCGGGAAATAGGAATGAGTAACGGTAAAGAGAATTGCTAATTAGCGTTTAGATAATGTCATTAGCTCTGTTGTATAAAAAACTGTAAGTAATGAAATAAATATGCAGTAATACTTCAATTAAGTAATATTTCCCGAGTTTTAATATCTTCTTTGAATAATTTCTTGTTTGATATGTATATCGTTCGACTGCATCCAATAGTAAAAAATTATTCCGTGTATAAGGCGCACCTAGGAGTTTTGCCCTAATTTTTTGGAAAAAAAGTGCGCCTTATACACGAGTAAATACGGTATTTGCTAAACTTGAAACATAATTATTTAAACATGTTTATTCTTCAGAATAAAGAATTTGAAAAAAAAAATACAATTAGTCAATAAAATTTATTAAATTAGATTAATGTTTTTACCTACTTATCATGCGTAGTGTAGGGTAAATCTTGCAATCGCTTTGAAAATCGGAAAAAAATGGCGGACGTTTCCGACATTGGAGATTCTAAAAAACTTATTTTTAGAAAAAAAAAAAATGTCGTCTGTTTTTCTGTTTGTAAACGTTCTATCTCCCGAGAAAATTTAATCAGAGTCTTGAAATTTAGTGTGTACTTAGTATGTAAAAATTTAAAGAAGTCTATTGATTATCAATAACCTCGATTATCCGTAACTATTTTTTTCGGACTCTCGAAATATTCGTTCTCATGAAAAGTACATAAAAATTTTCGATTTTTTTTTTTTTTTTTTTTTTAAGGAAAAGGTTGTAAAAGATATCGATAAAACATAAATTTATATGAAGAATGAAGTTGATCGGATCATTAGTTGCCGAGATATTTGTAATCCTATTTTCATACTCTTCGATTTTTTATGACCCTGTATTTCATTCAAATTTGAATTCGAATGTATATTTTAATTAGAAATGAAACACTTCATCCGACGCAGCAAACTGTTTGTTAATAGGTTTGTCATTGTTAGAGTTATAAGGATGTTTATTTTACTACTTGACTATACCGTCGACCGAAAAACTAATGCCAAGCTATAAGATTAAATGCCAATAATGACTTATCGTAAATGTCACATTCACTTGATATTAAACAAATTGCATGCGTTTGTATAACATCAAGTGATTTTTAATTTGATGTTTTATTTGTATTTTTATTAATCTTTTACTAGTTTATTTGTTCTTTCGCTATTTAAAATAGAAATTATGCCAATTTGTATAATTTACGAATAGTTTGCCGATTTATATAATTTGTCGAAATAGGTTGGTGGAGATATTGAAGTAGTACGACCAATTCAGTAATAGAGCATTATACTCTGGATTATAAGTATTTAAATATAAGTTTAAATTTTATTTTTGAATTGCGTTGCATTTTATAAATAGTTTACACGTATTTTATTTGCATGTTTAATACCATGCATATCCATGATGGGTAAGTATTATGGTGGCCCCCAACAACTAGTTAGTAAAATGAATAACAAATTACTAAAAGATTATAAACTTAAACACCAAATTAAAGAATTAATTTTTTTTTACCTAACCACAATTAAATTTAGTATAGTTCTATTGATATATTATTATTTTAACAATAAAATCACGATATGTTAAAATTATGAATTAAATCATGATCAAGTCTATGGAGTACTAGTATGTTAAAACTGGTGTATTACCATTTTTTTATTGTTATATATAGGTATAAATAAATTAGTATGCATAATTTTTAAAAAACCAAAAAATAAATATTAATTATTTAAAAGAATCTATAGAACCTCTTCTATAGAGCTTCTATAAGTTTTATAGTACTTTATAAAAAAGATATTTTACAGAAAAAAAATTTAAAACATTCTATGAAAACTTTTATTTAGAAAAAAAAAAATCTATAGAACTCTTTAAAACTCTGTAGAAACAATATTAAATAGAAAGGCTATTCTGTAAAATTTGTAAAGAATTCTATAAAGCTGTATACAGCTCTAGGAACTTATTTTCTTAAGGGATATTTGTATATCATATTTTAACAACACTTTCTGTTTTCGTGCTCTTATCAACGCTTTTCAACTTGACACAGAAAACTTCAGATTTTTGCCATTTGCAATCCCTTATGTTCTGATGATCTAGGTGAAATTTTAAAACATTTATGCATGGGCGTTTAACCCTTTTGAATTTGATTTTTTTTTTTCAATTTTTAGAAAAAATTACTTTTATGTTAATGACACTAACACAAGCTATTCAAATAAATTAATTAGAATTTAACGAATATGTCATTCTAAAACATAACGAATGTGGCTGTTTCGCGTACTATTCAATTCATACTCATATGACAATAGGCTAAGAAAGAGTTTTTGGAGATGCTTATAAAGTATTACATTACAACAAGATTGAACTGATATTAGAACTTTCTAATACTTTTTCTGCTATTACGCATGATTCTTTCAGAAAAGTTGCCGTTATTTTAAATTTAAAGAATGAATCATACATTTAAAATAAAAGAATCGTAAATGGGGCAAATATAATAATATTTATTACTATTATTATTAAATGCTTAAACATTAATGAAGTCATATAGTAACTGCATAGACATATGCTAACATTACCACATGTAAACAGTAACAAAAGTATTTGTTAAAATGAAATAATACTCAATTAAAACACATGTACTAAGGTACCTGTGCCTAATATGGATACCCTAAGGAAAATCTATTTTTTTCACCCCCATGTACACGTAATAGGACTCCAAAAATACATGACCGTGATCCCTGGACTGTTAACTATCATTATTAATATTAGCGACTTTGTAACTATTCCGGTTCAATTTAAATGATTAAAAAAAAAAAAAAATTACAAATGTCCATATAAGGAACCACTAGTCCCTATTATGGACAGGTGGCTCCTTATTGATATATTACAAAAGGTGTATGGAAGAACCACTTTTCTATGGAATTTTGGAGGAAAAGGGATAAAAAAAAATGTATCTTAAGGTATTGCATAGGAGGGTAGAGCACAGTAAATGTCTTCAGAACATGCACTTAGGGACGGGCTGTCATTTTTGGGTGTGACTCTTCGAAGACCGATGCAAAGCACCTAAGTTACTACAAAATATTATGAAATGGCAGTTGATTTTGCTTAGGTTTCTATTTTTTTTTTATCTGAAGCTTAACCTGCTGTACTTCCAATGTGGACATAAGGTGTCCATATTGGGAATCGGGAGTAGTTTATTAAATCTTGTAATAAATAAATAACGAAACTTTTTAAAGCAATATATGCAATAGCAATTGAAAATATGTTTTAAAAGTTTTCTAAAACACTCTACTTTTCAATATTTAAAGTAATTTTACAATGTCTAATAAGAATTTAAACTTACCTGTATTTACGATTAGCACACCATGAAACAACAAGTTTCCTTCTAAATGGCGAACAGCGCGCTTTTTTGTACTTTCCTGGCTTAATTATCTTTTCAATTGCTTTTCTTCACGAGCATGTAGCGCGATCTCTCTATCAAAATTGTTACTTTTAAAAATATTAGGGGTGTCCATATTGAGAGCACTGTCCATATAGGATACAAGTACCTTATTAATAGTAGACCAGACCCAAAAGGATTAAAAAAGAAAAAAAAGAAACATTACACGCTTTAAACTATGGTTTTACATTCTTTACAGTGTGTAATTCTTAATGCATCAGTAACGAAATAGATTTTTTTTTTCGATTGTTTATTATTACTTTAGAATTTAAACTTTAATGTTTTTCTCCCATTTAAATGTTGCCTTACGAATACTACTTCAAAAAATAAATGATGCAGACACATTTATTTTTGGTCGCAAATAACCCATGGAATGTGTGTGCTCATTTTCCTTATGTTATGCTACATTGCTTACATACATTAATCAAAGTTTTTTTTTTTTTTTTTTTTTTTTGGTAAAAAGACAAAGATATATTCAGATTTTCACTATATTGTGACATGAAATTTGAAGAATACGCCTTTAATTTTAATTCTAGATATATAGTTCTTGATAATTCCTTATTTAACTAAAATGGACTAGAAACCTTATTTAAGATACTTTTTTAGAAAATTATTATTCCTATTAGAAATTTTAAACTATTTCTTTTCTTTTTTAAATATTCTAAACGTTGCCATTATTTCAACTTTCAAGTATAAATTATGTATATACATTTATTTATAAATGTAAACAATCCATGCAATATCCATGCGTTATCATTTGGCAATACTCAATTGTCGTCTTCTTTTCATCAACGTTTTTAAACTTCCATATAAAGACACAGAAAACCGCGTTCCAGACTTTCGCCATTTTGCGATATTACCGGTCCATAGTTCTCACGGGCTTTTATGTTCTGTTGACCCAGGTGAAATTTAAAAGGCGATGGCGTCAATAGATGACTTTGATTTTGTTGACTAAAACACTTCTTCGTCAACCGGGAATTGCCAGATTTCTTGGTCTTTGAAGTGGGGTGGAATATTGATAGCGTCTTTCAGAATCTGGAAAAGAAAGATATGGAACACTTTTACCGGATCTTTTATTGTTGGGGACTGTTATCACCGTTTCATTCGAAATAATGGTTGTCGCATTTGTTGCTTTTTATAAATATAATATTTGGGGGGAACTAATGGTGATAAAGTAAAACATAATAGGCAGCTTTTGGATTTTGGTTTGTTTATTTGAATATTTATGTGGGAACGGTTTCATTGAATGCTATCGTTTTCGTTGATAAACAATATTACCGTTTCACTAACGTATTTTGCACCCCTTTTTTCATGATTTCTAATATTAGAGTTCGAGAGTTCGAAAAATATGCGACTTTTTTATGGCATTAATTTTTCTCATAAGGCAATTTAAAATAAAATAAGAAATCACTTTTTATAACATTACAATAACATTTTAATCTGCTATATATAAAAAATGCAAATGAGAATTTCGTTCAGGCTGCCTATAACTTGAGTTAATCTGAATCGATTTTGATAAGACTTTCTCTCCTATATAATATTTCAAGGAAAGTTCTTATATATTAGAGATCATCATTTCGTCCCATGGCATATTCCATTAAGGCCTACATAGCGGCGCTGAATGTTGGGCGGAATGGTAACTGCCATTCCGCCCAACATTGCACCCGCTATGGTGTTGTCTCACGGATCAAGCATGTGAAGCTGCCGTGCCAAATAACTGTTGTCTAAGTTTCATGCGCTACACATCGCATGTCGCATGCCCTGAGCCCCAAACCAATCTAACGTCTGACTGTACGCCTAGATAAACTTTCAGTTATAAAAGGAGTTCTTGCCGTCATTTCGGGCTCACAACCAGGTTCAGTCAAAGAGGCCCAGGTTTTCCGAACATCTAAAAAGGAGCCGAGCCTGAGATACCGTGATTCCCCAGGACACTATTTTTAATTTATGAAGCCTTCCTAGATTAGATCTTAATTACAGAAGAAACAAATATGGTCGGTAATGGTAAAAAAGTAATACCCGAAGCTCTGAGGGGGTGGAGGGGTCATGGGAACTGCTTCATGATACTAAAGCCAATCTATCGCTTAGATTGTGGGCATATGTCTACCTCGGTACAGTCCAACCAGATGACCCTCCAACACCAGTTCGAGATCGCGAGATCGGCCACCAGGCTCCCACCATCGGAATTATCTCTACCTCGGGGATACTTTAGGTTCCGCGTACTGAAGCGTCGCTGCTCAGTACAATGTGCCCCCCACCCGGAATCCGTAGGTGCCATGGGCGGAACCTTAAAGATCGTGGAAATATTTTTGACAGGCCACAGAGAGACACCTCCGCCCAGGAAATTGTAGCTTGAAAGAAATGTTTAGACACAGTTCATTCAACTATCGGGACCTAAGATTACGACTACACATAGACATGCCGGGTTGGTTTGCGACCTGGAGGATCGAGACTTTGGTTCGACCACTTTTAAGCTCCGAACACACGTGTATTTTTTTCACGTTCAACTGAATTCCATGAAATTCTTTCTTCTCTCCCCTTCTGCGGATTATTGACAATAGAAAACGAGGACATTACAATGGTTCAGGAGATAACTATCTCAACCCTACTTAAGGGAAAGGTCCCTGTCGTACAGTCGGATTGAAGTTGAACGGGAAAAGTCATTATAGTATATATAACTCAAAAACGCCGCCTTCGAACATAAAATAAGTCGACTTCGAACCGCAAAAATTAGTTGTGTGTGCTCGCAGCCTAACTAACGAGTCTCCGGCCCACTTGGTCGACGAAGAACGGGAATGGGACCATTTCTCTGACTAGAACAAATGTGCAGAGCGATCACCTATGCCCCTTTGGTATCGTGCAATGTCACCATTTGGTCGATAGAGGACATTCACCTTTTCTGGCCGGACCTTGAGGTTGGCTCACTACTACACTTGCCGCAGTGGATTCAGAGAATGAATTATCAGTTAGTTAAGCGTTGTCCAAAGTCTTCCCCGACACTGATTCCGGGAATTCCTGCATGGAGTGCCCGCGCGCACCGTCTCAACTCTAGGGAGTCTCTGAGATTTGCTCTACTGAGTATGTTTTTACCTTACTCCTATTTTATTATTTTCTCTTTTCAGAATCACCAACTTACTTTAAATTGGCTTTGTCGCTTTCCACCTAGTGCGATATCTATGTGGAGGGAGTGGACTTTTCACCAAAACACAATGCTTCACTATCTGTAGGCGCAAATGCAGCCTGAGACTTGTGCACATTCGACCCCCGGCGCATTAAACGCTGCTGCATACTCTGTCAGGCTTTCGATCATTGTCTCCACTCAACGGATCAATTCCTAAGGCTGCGAGCGAACAGCACTACTTTTTATTACACTGAAAGAGCAACAAATCTATCTTTGTTTCCGTACGGAACAAAGGTGAAACCTCTTTAAATGATTTTTGAGGGACTGACCCTACCGAATTGACAAAGGAAAGGAAAGTTTATCTCCCCCCATCTTCAGTCGCAAAGCTGTCAACTGATTTCGAGTTCGATTTCTCTCTTGAAGGTCAAAAAAGTTCACTGAAAAAGCAATTTATACATCAAAGCACCGACACGAAAAATCAAAAATAGCGACGCTTGACCGCAAGAAGTTAGTGCTATGTGCCTGGTATTTAACTACCAGAGGGACTGTTGAGAGTAAATCAGATCGGTTAATATAAGAGCTTGGACTGATTCAGTGTATGCTTTGGCTCTGTCAGTTGATCATTCCGTATTGCTTCGAAGGCATCAAGGGTTGTGGTGACAGCCAATGTCACAATTCTTGATGTTAAAGGAGTATTTCTTCTTTAATTTAAAGGAAGGGAAGGACCAAAGAGGGCGGTTGCTCTCAAAATAATAATAATTAAAAAAAAAAAACTTAAAAAACGGCTTTTTTATGAGATTTTGGAAAATAGATTTGGAAATAGATTTTTATTATATTTTATATCTCTGCATTATATATATAAAAAAAAAAGTTTTCCAAACCAAGCTTCTTAAAGTTAAACATCGTGATTCTGTTTATTTTAGCAAAGAAATCTCATTTTTCTGAATTTACATTCTGGATGTTTCTTGGAAAAAAATATTAATTATTAATTTATTATTAATACTACAAAAATCGTTTACAATCCTTTCAGTTTGGAGTTTCTGCCGCTTTTCAAATCAAAAAATAAATAAATAAAATCTCAAGAACTGGAGAAACCAAATAAATAAATAAAAAATATGATTTTAAAAATTAATAGACAGCAGTAGAAGCTGAATATACATTGTTATGTGATAAATGAACAACAACAACACACACGCAGAAAAAAAAAAAAAAAAATCTATCGGTTCATTTATTGCACTATCGTCATGTGAAGTGAATTTATTTAAAGTTATTAATTACTTCACTTGGAATTTTAAACACTTCCTGTTACAGCTTCAGGAAAAATATTCAGCTGAGAGATTTTTTTTCCTGTTTAAGACAAAAAAAAAAAATTAAGAAAGTAGTTTTATTCAAAAACAAAGTTTAGGTTAGAACCATCCCCCCTGCCCCTCTTTCTGAAATTGTTATTATCTTCACGGCTTTTTTAAGCCTAAATTTCCGGTAAATAGATGCCAGAATCAGATATTTACATTTTATTAGTTTTCATGTCACATTATTGTAACATTCTGACATCTAATTTTTGACATTTCTTAAAAAAAATTCTAGACAGTCAAGCAACCTTGGTAACAAGGTTGCCAGGTTTATTTAATTCTTTTTTTTTTTTTTTTTTTTTTTTTTTTTTAATTGGGTGTGTCACGGGTGAGAGAAGTCCAGGAATTTTTTTCTTCAAAAGAAATTAATTTTAGAAATACTTTAAAATTATTCTAACATCCAAGATTTATTTTTTTAGTTTTAAAAATTCCACAATCCATTAAAAATAATAATAATAAGGAGGAAATAAGTGACATGTTTATTAAATAGCTTATAAATTTTAAACGCAGTAATTTTAAACCTCATTCAGTATTTAGCCAACAAATCCACCTGTAATAAACTTAAAGAATGTAACTAAAGATTAAAAACACAAACTGTTATTTTGTGTGTGTGTATGTGCTTCTGTTGTTTTAACCATTTGAGCTCTGGTGGGTAATTTTTTTTCAAAATTTCAAAATTTACATTCACACCAGTATTTTGCAAAGAAAATATTCGGTTTATGATATACACGAAAAAATGCGTTAACTCTCTTAAAATAATTAGAACGAATATTCCTGTGTCATTGAGATACTTCGGAATTAAAATTAACTGGTAGATCAACCATCAGAGCTCAAAGAGTTAATAGCTAAATAGATTAAAACTCAAAAAAAATGGTCTAAATCAACGCTTTCCATTCTTTCTTCCAACTCGTCGCTTTTCCGGGAATTGTGGATAATCGAATAATTTTTTAAAAGTTAAATAAAAGACATTAGAAATAATGAAAGAATAAAATATTTGTAGGGTCTTAGGGAAAATGTTGCTTTTAACATTTTTTTTTTTTTTTTTTTTTTTTTTTTTTTTGAGGAGGAGGAGGAGAAGGGGGATAAGAAAATAAAGAATGCGTAGATTACAAATATGGAATTAAAATACAATAAATATGCTAAGATATTATTAATAATATATATAATACAGCGGAAAATTTAGATCTTATAAGAATTTGGAAATAATTAATGGCGAATTTTTTTATTATTACATAGTTTATTATTTTACTATTATATATTATAACTTTGAAAATCAAAATACAGTAAATAAATTCTTCTCACAAAATCTGATCTAATCTTTCATTGAAGATGGAAAGTACTTAATATGTATAAAGAGAATATTTTTTAATTTAATAACAAGTTAGCCAATCGAACAATAAAATTATAAAAATTTATTTCGAGATTTCATTTAGCAACGTATTATATAATAATTGCATAGGGGAAAATTCGAAACATTATCTAAATAATTTCTATTGTGAAATTAACAATAAAGAAAAAAATCATGTGTTAAGTGTAGATTATGAAGCATTTTCCATTACAATAAGAATAATGTTATAAAATTGCACCATTTAAAAAAATTAAAATATGTCTCCTTTCACCATATGGAAGTGTATAATGCATTTCAAAACCCAATTTCAGCTGTTCCCATCTACAATCGGAAAATTATTCGAATTTTTAGCAGCCCTGTATATGATATAGAGATTTGTATCTATTAACAACATGCATTCCGAAATTTAGTTCATTTAAGACACACATATATTCAGTGTTCTCGCTGTCGCTCGCCATTGCGCCAAAATGCGATTAAATTCTTCATTTGGCGAGTAAACAAGCGATTAGATTCGCCAAATTGCTAGTGCTCAGTTTTTGCTTTTTATTTCTTCTTTTTTTCGTTTTTCTTACAAATGCATATACATATTTAATATACAGGGTGTTTCGCTACCAGACCGACAAACTTTGAGGGATGATAGTAGACACGAAGACAAACATTATTAAATAGGAAACCATGGGGCGCAAACGTCTTCTGTAGGAGTTAGGGGCCATTGAAATTTAAGGTCCAAAATTTCAAACGATGATAAACTAGTCGTTGGGGGGCCACCGTAATACTCACCCATCATAATATAAAATATGAAAATAAAACGCGTGTCTATGGCAACTCCAAAATAAAATTTAAACGCATAAATAAATAATTCTAACATGCAATAATGCTCCATTAATGAATTGCTGATGAGCCAATTTTGACTAATTATATAAAAAGCCAAAATACTCGAGTAGTACCGGATTGCGTAAAAGAAACATCCTTATAACTCAAAAAATAATAATCATATAAACTAAAATTTTACTGTGTTGGATTAAGCGTCTCATTTCCAATAAAAATATACCCAGGAATTGAAATTTGAATGAAATACAGGATCATGAAAAATTGAAGAATTCGGAAAACAGGATTACATATATCTCGACAACTAATAATCCGAACGACCTCGTTTTTTATGCAAAATTTGTGTTATTTTATTGCCTTTTACGTCCAGGCCTTAAAATAAAAAATTTTGAAAATTTTTATATACCTTTCATTAGAACGAATTTTTCGAGAGTCCGGAAAAAATAGTTCCGGATAATCGAGGTTACTGATATTAAATAGGCTTCGTCCCATTCTTATATACTAAGTACATACAAAATTTCAAGTCTCTATCTCAATTTGTTCGGGAGATAGAGCGGTTACAGACAAACAGACAGACAGATAGACAAACAGACGTACGGACAACAAAATTTTTTTTCTAAAAATATGTTTTTCGGAATCTCCAGTATTTGAAACGTGTAAATCCGTCAAAAAATTTTTTTCGATTTTCAAAACGATTGCAAGACTTACCCTATACTACGTATGATGGGTAAGTAAAAACGGAAAAAAGGGTCGATTCGTTTGCGGTTTTCACTAAAATTATTCTTTAAATCACGATTTTTTTAGAAATTTTTTTTTAAAGTTACGTTCAAAAATTGTCGATAGAGGGCGCTTTAGACTTTAAAGTAACGAACAACTACTTTTTATCGTTATTTTGTGCATGTGGTTGGAATTATTCTAAAGTTTAGACTTTAACTTAAATTTTAAGCCCTTAATCGGAAACATTGGGATCGGTTAACTAGCGAAAATTTAACTGTGAACAGAGGGGGAAATTTTCAATGCTCATAAATATTGAACAAACAAATCGATTTTGTTGAGGTTTGCGTGTAAGTCATTCCCTTGGTAATTATTTTATTCAAAATGACGCACAGCATTGGTGTCTCCATTTTTTGATAGAGGGCGCTTTCGACACATCTCCGAAATTTCAATGGCATTACTCCTGTATGTTTTACTACCAGATCAAGATACTTCCAGGAAGTGTTAGGGATGCAAAGATGACTCCGAATCATACTGTAATGTAACGTCGAAAATGCCTTTTTTACGAGTTAGGGTTAAAAGAAGCAGAGAAAAAAGCAATTTGATAATTCGACAACACGCTCTGTCGGAACTTCTGGTAAAAGCACATGTTCCTCTTTCGTTGCACCACACTATAGCACGATGGAGCTCCTCCACATTTTACATAACATATGGACAGCGTTGGATAGGTAGTGGTGGCCCGGTTCGTTGGCCTGCCAGATCGTCGCACCTACTTCATTATATTAACTACTTTTTTTACCTACCTTTATTTTATTAGTGTATAATTTTTCTGTAGCTTTTTAAATGAACGTTGCTGGGTGGGGCTAGTTGAGCTCAAACCAATTAGTAGCCCCCCCCCCCACCTGGCTCAATCTGAATCTGAATCTGTATGGACTTATTCTGCTGGGGTCAAATGAAAAGTTGAATGTATGAGACTCCCGTACCTTCAGTGGAAGACCTCTTTGTCAGCTCGAATTTCTGTAGCTGCCAGAAAGCTGTCCGAGATGCCAGGAATTTTTCAAAGTGAGAGGAATTGCATGCATGGCTGCTGTCAACCATGCCCAACTACTTCTGGTCGTAATTTCGGACACCTTTTGTAGTAAAACCCTTAACTAAATTGTTTTCTTCCATATTAACGTGTTGCTGTTTCACTACCTGTTTCTGTTGCTTTTTTCTCTGCTTCTTTTAACCACAACTCGCTAAAAAGGCATTTTCAACGTTACATTCCTATGTGATTCCGAGTCGCTTTGCATCCCTAACACTTCCTGTTAGTATGTTGGTCTGGTAGTTAAACACCTAGGAATAATGCGATTGAAATTTAGGAGATGTGTCGAAAGCGCCCTCTATCAAAAAATGGGGACACCAATGCTGTACGTCGTTTTGAATAAAATAATTACCAAGTGAATGAATTACACGCAAACCGCAACAAAATCGATTTGTTTGTTCAATATTTATGAGCGTTTAAAACTTCCCCCTCTGTTCACAGTTAAATTTTTGCTAGTTAACCGATCCCAATGTTTCCGATTATGGGCTTAAAAATTAAGTTAAAGTCTAAACTTTAGAATAATTTCAACCACATGCACAAAATAACGGTAAAAAGTAGTTGTTCGTTACTCTAAAGTCTAGAGCGCCCTCTATCGACAATTTTTGAATGTAGCTTTTAAAAAAAATTTCTTAAAAAATCGTGATTTAAAGAATAATTTTAGTGAAAACCGCAAACGAATCGACCTTTTTTTCCGTTTTTTATCATCGTTTGAAATTTTGGACTTTAAATTTTAATGGCCTCTATCTCCTACAGAAGACATTTGCGCCCCATGGTTTCCTATTTAATAATGTTTGTCTTCGTGTCTACTATCATCCCTCAAAGTTTGTCGGTCTGGTAGCGAAACACCCTGTATACATATTTGTAACATTTGTAGCGGATAGTTGAAATTAGATTAATAACAATCGCTGTCGGAGTTACAAAAAAGGGGGGGGGGGTACATTAAATTGTTAAAGATATATTTTTGGGCGAAACTGTTTTGCTAATACATTTTTCATTTGGCGAATGTTTTTCATTTTTAATTAGCCAAATTACTAACGTTGGTCAAATGCCAGCGAGAACATTGCATATATTTCAGTTGAAAGTTCCCCTTCAACAATTTCTTCTAATAAGGAGAATGGTATGTGAATACTTTTGTGCAGCCCTGTATATAAGGTATGGAATTTATATATGAAGAGTAATATGCAAAAAACTAATTAAATTAAAAAGCGTATACCGAATTTTAAAACATGCTCTCCAGCAATTACGGAAACACATTACTATAATCGATTTATTTTGTGTGCTAATTAATAAAAAATGCTATGAATGCTCCGTTTTAACGTAATCGTATTAAAATTCAGTAATCGAATTATTTTGAGTATCCCTGTAAATGAACCATTAATCGTACATACTTCATATGTAATACCAAACATCCTTTGGTGACCCGAAATAAGCTTTAACAATTACATGAAAATCGGAGTATATTTACGGGAGTTGCACTGAGAAAAAAAATATACCTCCTTCAACTAGAATGAATAGTTAGTCACTTTCTGAATACCTAAACTAGAACTATATATGAAGAATCTATGCGAATAGGTTAAACAACTAAGCTGAATAGATGAAATAACATACCATTTCTAGTCTCGCGTTTTCTTGATGACAAAACGATATTGAATCATTTCAGTAACGAGAAATACTCGCTTAATTTAGGGAATGATTTCATAAACTAGAATTATAGTTTTTAAATCAAACCTCTTATGTTCGCATCTATTTGTAGAGATTTTTAAATAAATTGGACAACGAGATTATGGGAAAATGCTTCGAAATTCTAGTAGGAGACTCTAGAATTCTCAAGCTAAGTGACAAGTGAGTTAGAATTTATAAGGATGACATGGAACTATTTTTTCTAAAGCCACAATTTAGATTCTAGATGCCAGAGCTATATTTTTCTCTCACTGTGGAACGTGGACAGACGGACAAATGTACAGACAAACTGAATGTATAAGAACTTTCTAACTGTCTTGGAAAGGGCAAAAGAAAAAAGAAATAATTAATGATGTATGATGCCATAAAAATTTAAATGAATATAATTTAATCATATTGGAACAAAAATGAATTTAGATAAATTAGGATGGAAGTTTGAAGACCAGGGTGACGCGTGGATGTTTAATCATCAGCCGGCAAAACATCTCATGGCACAAAAATGCAATATTTTATGTAATAGAAATACATATCTATCTATACCTACATTATAAAGACGTAAAGTTTGTTTTATTTGTAGGGGCTAATCTCTAGAACTATCGAACCGATTTCAAAAGAAATATCTTATGTCAATGTTACTAATCCAAGGGGGGGGGGGGATGCAGGAGCAAAAAGTGTTCCAAAAGTACGATTTTTATGTTACTAAAAGACCTAGAAACATAAAATTTGGCATGCCAATTACTTATAAGATATAAATGATCGCTAAGAACATTTCTTAATAATATTAAATTTAAAAGGAGTGAAAATACACGAGAAGACTTCTAAAAACGTTCTAAATAGCGATTTTTAAACAATATGAGGAAGGCCTTCTACACTTACATTTTCCTATTAAAATTCTCAGTGTTAAGAGCCCACACTATTGATTGAAAAAGACCCGGTTGATAATGTAAAGTCTATATGTTCTTTTCAAATATCTCACTGTAATTTTATTTTATTTTTGAGCTGAGGACGATCCAGAACCGGCCTAGTTTTTATACATTTTTTATTTTTGTTGTATTCTTTTTATATTAGGATAGTTTTAGTTTCAAATCGGTTCTAAAAGTTAAAGTTTTTTTTTTTTTTTTTTTTTTTTTATTTGACACCAAAATTGAAAAAGTAAAAACTCGTTCAATTGTAGATCGAAAAAAAAGAAATCACTTTAAAAATATTTCAGTTTGAGCGAGATATTTGAAAAGAACGCCCCGATAGACTTTACATTATCATGCGGATCTTTTTCAGTCAGTAGTGTGCCGTCTTAGGAGTTATTTCCTCTATGCAGAGACTAATTAATATACATGAAAAGGCTAGGTTCGTGAGTAAAAGCTGAGACAGGCTGTTGCCATGAGCCGGCTATACTTACATAAATGGTAATACTCCGAATTAAATTCGAAATTTAAAAATTATAATATGAAAGGAAAGAGCGAAAATCCTTTTAAAAAAAATTCCTATATTACGATTTCTATGCAAGCTCAGGAAGTAATAAATCGATTTTAAAAGTAATGGTTGCGAATCAATGATGGCACAGTCTGTTGCCACATAATCTATATTCTAAGCCGGTGCCACTACCACCTGGGTAGGCAGGAAAACAACAAATGTTCTAAAAAATCCTTTAAAAACTTTTAAAATTACGTTTCAATGGAATAATAGGAAATACCAAACCGATTTTAAAAATAACGTCGGCAAATTAATGGTGACATCCCTTTTACTTACCCATCATACGTAGTATAGGGTAAGTCTTGCAATCGTTTTGAAAATAGAAAAAAAATTTTTTTTGACGGATTTACACGTTTTGGATAGTGGAGATTCCGAAAAACATATTTTTAGAAAAAAAAATCCGTCCGTCTGTCTGTAAACGCTCTATCTCCCGAACAAATTGAGATAAAGACTTGAAATTTTGTATGTAGTTAGTATGTAAGAATGGGACGAAGCCTATTTAATATCAGCAATCTCGATCATTCGGAACTATTGTTTTCGGACTCTCGAAAAATTCGTTCTGATGAAAGGTACATAAAACTTTTCAAACTTTTTTGTTCTAAGGAATGGACGTAAAAGGCAATAAAATAACACACATTTTGCATATAGAACGAAGTCGATCGGATTATTAGTTGCCGAGATATTTGTAATCCTGTTTTGCACATTCTTCGATTTTTCATGACCCTGTATTTCATTCAAATTTCAATTCAGAGGTATATTTTAATTGAAAATGAGACGCTTCCGACGCAGTTAGTTGTTAGTTGATAGAATTATTATTTTTGGAGTTATAAGGATGTTTCTTTTACGCAGTTCGGTACTACTTGAGTAGTTTGGCGTTTTATATAATTTGTCGAAATTGGTACATCAGCAGTTCTTTAATATAGCATTACTATGTATATTAACAATATATATAATTTTTGTTTATGAATTGCAATGCATTGTATAAATAGTTTTCAAATGTTTTATTTTCATATACATATCCATGATGGGTAAGTATTACGGTGGCCCCCAACGACTAGTTTCAGCTTCATTTTATGTTAATACTACTAGTACCCCTAGACCCTAGACTGATAGTAGACCCTTAGAAAAGAAACTTGAATTTTGACGTGATGGTTAATTTTAAGATGTAAATGCATACGAAGAAGATTGTTTCTAAAAAAATAAATACTTCAAATGAATACTGTAAGAAACGTATGGATTGAGCATAAATGTTTTAAAATATTTTACAAATTGTCATTTGTTACTTGCCCATCATTCGTAGTATAGGATAAATCTTGAAATAGTTTTAAAAAATAGAATGTTTTTTTTTTTTTTTTTTTTTTTTTTTTTTTTTTTTTTTTTTTTTACAGATTTACACGTTTTAGATACCGGAGATTCAGAAAAACATATTTTTAAGGCGGAAAAATGCCGTCCGTCTGTCTGTGTGACTGTAAACGCTCTATCTCCCGAACAAATTGAGATAGAGACTTGAAGTTTGGTGTGTACTTAATATGTAATAATGGAAAGAAGCCTATTTAATAACAGTAACCTCGATCATCCGTAAATATTTTTTTAGACTCTCGAAATAGTCATTCTGATGAAAGGAATATAAAAATTTTCGATTTTTTTAATTTTAAGAATTGGATGTAAAATACAATAAAATAATACAAATTTTGAATAAAAATTGAAGTCAATCGGATAATTAGTTGCCGAGGTATTCTTCGATTTTTCATGACCCTTTATTTAATTCAAGTTTGAATTCAAAGATTATATTTTAATTGGATATAAGACGCTTAATCCGACGCAGTAAACTGTTAGTTAATAGGATTGTTATTTTTGGAGTTATAAGGACGTTTCTTTTAGGTAATTCGGTACTACTTGAGTAGTTTGGCGTTTCATGTAATTTGTCGAAATTGGTTCATCAGCAATTCATTAATAGAGCATTAATATGTGTTTAAAATATTTTAATAATAGTTTAAATTTTACTATAGAATTGCGATGCATTTTATAAATAATTTACACATGTTTTTTTTTTTTTTTTTTTTTTTTTTTTTTTTCATATTTTGTATTACGCATAGCCGTAATAGATAAGTATTTCGGTGTCCGCTTCTCCCACCCCCCCTTTGAACGACTAGTTTAGAATTAGCTTTAGTTCTTATTATTTTAAGTCTCAGTTCTGAATAATACAGTGTAATAATGAAATTTAATCAAACTGTGGCTTAAATGGAAATTTTTGAATAATTTCTAAATATATCATTTCTTCTAATAAAAATCAGACATGCAACTTTTGCATAGCATATTTCAACTATTACGCGAGCAAAACCCCGGTGTTTACAGCTGTATATATATATGTTACTAGAGTAACGAATCTTTGCTCTGATGCATGTATTTCTGGGATTACAACACGTTGTAGACAGCAAAAATAAACATGTTAAGCATCTATTGTAAGCATATTAAATATTTTATGTGAAAGCATGATAGACATAAAATTTTATTAGCCTCCTGAACACATATTTGAATGTTACTGCGTCACCTTGCGAAAAATTTTCCCATGGAAAATTTTTGTTTAAGTTTCTGTTTTGGTTTGTTTTCTACAGCGCATCGTTTTAGTTACCTGTGTTTAGTTTTTTCAGGGGCAAAACAGTTCTGCTGAAATGATTGCCCGTTACCAGAATTTATGAATAATTTGATAAAATACCGCTTTTCTTCTTATAGGTTATAAAAGCAAATATTTTATTGAAAAATTCCGGGGTAATTTGACAATTGAACTTTCATATCAAGTGGTATAGCATACCATCACCTTTCAAAGGGTTAAATATCGTCAGATTCGAAGCAGTAGAATTCACTCTCATAAAAAACGCTTTTCCACCTTCAACAGCTCGAAATTTTCCGATACAATTTCAAACACATTTTTAAAACTAGAAACATGAAACTTGCCGAGGGGATTCTTGAAAGCACGTATGAGATGCCGTGTGATGTCTTTTTACGCTCAATTCATTAGAATTTGAGTTATAAACAATTACCTTATCAGTATGACCCTTTTTATCGTTCCTAAATCTGCCACTTGGGAAAAATCGGTTCGAAATGCCATTTTTGATTGCTTTTTTTTGCAATATTTTCTACATTTGTTAAAGAATCGACAATCACGGCACCTTGTGCACTTTCCAAATAAGAGATTTTGAAAGTTTGGTGTATCTGAGAGCAAAAGTTAATTCAATAATAAATCGTAAAATAAGCAGTTTGAATCGAAATACACCCTTAAGTAAGTTAATTTTGTGCTAATTTTGTACTGTAATCTTTCAGTATTTGAGACTTTTAAATATTCGTGAAATAGAAAATGCGGAACATTTCAAAATTCGCGAAGACTGAACTCTTGGTTATTCCCGAATTTTGTTTTATAAAAAATAGTTTTTTACAAAGTAAACTTTTTTTGTTTTACCAATTCTACGACCTACGTAACACTAGAGACATATCTACTATGTAGCCTGCTGCATTATTGTTTAGCCTTAGTAGCGAGAATTTTAGCCCTTGTTGTGTTTTGTTAGTGTTGAAGAAAAATATAGATCAATAACATTCTTTGTTTTTTCTGCAGATATTTTTCTTCAATTTTCTAAATTTTAAAATTTTATTGTTGGTGAAATCTTTTCTAAAAAAATTGTTGGGAATATTTTAAAACACCAACAACAAATTGTTGAAAAAGCAGTAGAATGCAATTCTTCACTGGCGAGGAGTCTTAAATTTAAAACAGGTATCAAGGCCTGAACTTTTTTCTTTATAGAAATTTATAAATAAAAGATCTGTTTTGTCAAACAATCGTACATCACAAATTTTTTCCGCCATCAACTATCAAATAAATTTTGTGCAACACGTTTATAAGCATTAAAGTTTATTTAAAGCATGTACTTTTATTTATATCATGCTAAGTAATAAATATACTTTCTGAATTTCAAATGATCTTTTCCCTTAATATGTATATACACTATATTGCCATTGATTATGGGACACTTGCGATTTTAGACATTTTACTAAATATCTAGAAAAATACATGAGGAATCATCTCGAAACTCTTAGTGTATAAATATAATAGTATACGTCATACATCTCCGTGAAGATTTTTTACCGAAACGCCATAGGGGACCGTCAACAAATTAAAAAAGAATGAATATCTTTTGAATAACCCTGTCAAAACTAATGTAGCAAAAGCGTTCAAACTCCAGAATATGATTGAATGCCTTATTGTAATACACTGTGTTCATTTTTATGCAAATAGCATGCATACTCGCAGAGTAATTAAGGTTTTTATAAAAATGGTCCCAAATTTTTCCATGTTTTTTCCTTATAATTTTCAGAGTTCTTAATATAAAATAATATTTTTTTCAGAAAATATGACAAACAATATTGCACACAGTGCCCTGTAATCAGAATTAAAAAATAATGAAAATTGTATACAAAATGAGATGGTTTACTAAATAATTTTTTACTGCGCATGCGTCAACGATATCAAAATTTCATTTGCATATTATGTTAGCTAAATGTATAGAGCAACTTTTGTGAAAATCACAAAATCATAACTTGAAAATTCTGAAAATAATCGTCAATTGAATAAGTTGAAAATCCGTTATTCTCAAAATGAAGCAAAAACCAGAGGGGTTGTATCCATATACTCATTGATTAGTGTCAATATAGAATACACAATACGGGATGTTACGACTACTTTTGGATAAAATCCCTCATTTTTTTTGCTTCATTTTGGAAACAACGGATTTTGTCCTTTTTCTATAGACGATTACTTTCAGAATTTTCAAGCTATAATTTTGAGACTTTTACAAAAGTTGCTCTATACATTTAGCTAACATAATATGCAAATGAAATTTTGATATCTTTGACGCATGCGCAGTAAAAAATTATTTAGTAAACCTACTCATTTTTCATACAATTTTTATTATTTTTTAATTTTGATTACAGGGTACTGTGTGCAATGTTGTTTGTCATATTTTCTGAAAAAAATATTATTTTATATTAAGAACTCTGAAAATTATAAGGGAAAAACTTAGAAAAATTTGGGGCCATTTTTATAAAAACCTTAATTACTCTGCGAGTATGCATGCTATTTGCATAAAAATGAACACAGTGTATTACAATAAGGCATTCAATCATAATCTAGAGTTTGAGCGCTTTTGCTACATTAGTTTTGACAGGGTTATTCAAAAGATATTCATTCTTTTTTAATTTGTTGACGGTCCCCTATGGAGTTTCGGTAAAAAATCTTCACGGAGATGTATGACGTATACTATTATATTTATACACTAAGAGTTTCGAGATGATTCCTCATTTATTTTTCTAGATATTTAGTAAAATGTCTAAAATCGCAAGTGTCCCATAATCAATGGCAATATAGTGTATATATATAATAAGTTATTACATGATTTTAAAAATAATTAACACATTGCGTAAAAAAATGTTTAAAAAAGAATTATAAAAAATAAAAATAATACAAAAAAATAAAAAATACAAAAAATTAAAAAGTATGTATAATAGGATGGATGGGTGGGTTGGATGTTAGATTACGGAGGAGGGCGGTGTTGTCTGGATAATACGCAATGGTTAATTATTATATATTTAAACAAAAAAAACAACTTTACACATAGTATTAAAATTTATGTTTACCTAAAATTAATATGCATAACTTAAAAATGATCAAGTTATTGAGATAAGCTATGGTTGTCTATTGCATTTGTCTTAAAAAAATTATTTGTAAAATATCAGAATAGAAATTATTCTTGGAAATTCTTAGCTTTTAAATAATTTATTTTTATTCCAATAATATTTCTCAGTAATAGATGGCAGCACCATAAGTATATAATTTAATTAATATATTAATCATATAGATGGCAGCACTAAAACATTTTTTGTACTGGAAGTTGAAGTAACATATTCTAGTTAAATAATTAATATAGTAATATTAATAATTGTTTAAAAATATAATACTTCTAACAGTAGCAATTATTTTTTTCTAAATGTATTATGAATTTTAGAGTATAACATATGTTCTACTAATTTTTATTATTATTGTTACAATTTTAATTTTATTATCTATATGATTTATACTGTGACTATAACCTTAACTGTTACAAAGTCACATGTAATTTATATCTACTGTAGATTCACCTGAACTACACATCATGCTAGGATATAGGTATGGTAAATATTTTAGTATATATATACTTTTTAAAGAAATATTATATTATTGTTATTTTGTCATATTGTTTTTATTTTCTTCAATGAATATATTTTTACTAATTTGTAATAGTAAATAACTTCCAACCAGTCGGGTGCATTGTGGGACGAATTACTTAGCTTTGAGCACGTCCCATTACAGAAACTGGTTGGTTGTTTTTGCTTTTTCATTAAATTATGCACCCCTGAAGAGTAGTTTAATGAAAAAGACTTCTAATGTCCATTTATCCATATATTTTTTATTATTTTGGTAACTTAAATTCGCATGAACACCATTAGTAATTTTTTATCCTATTCTATCCAAATGATTTGAACAAATAATCTTCCTCTTTCGAACGTTTATATTTTTAATTTCTTCTATCTTACAAGAAGAAAGAAATTGGATTCGTGAAAATTTTCGAAATCTGATTTTCGACGGATTTAAACGTTTTAGGGGTCAGAGAAACCTAAAAAAAATTTTTTACAAAATGTCTGTCTGTATGTGACAAAAATTTAGTGGAAGTTCTATCTTAAGAACTAATGCATGAAATTTCACAAAACTTTAGATTTCATTAGATTTTGATATAAACTAGATTTGATTAGTTTTTGCTGTATATCGCTCAACAGGTGGCATTGAATGCTGTATTATTCCCATTTTCTACAATTGCCATACCTCAAAAAATAGTGCATGGATTATTATAAAACTTTAGATTTAGTTAATACTTGATATAACATGATGGTGATTATGTTTTGGTGCAGATTGCTCGAAATTGAGCAACGCCATTGTGCAATATTCGTGACTATCGAAATAGCTTTATCTCAAGAACTAATGCACGAAATTTTCTAAAACTTCAGATTCAGTTAGTCCCTGATATAAATTAGTGTTGTTTAATTTTTGGTGTAAATCTGGTTATAGACTTTCAGTCTATAATATTTATATCTATACATTTACCTAAACTAAGGGGGATAGCCCGCCGTTCTCCCTTTAAACTTTCCCAATAAATCCACAAAACAAATCAGGTAAGTGCCTTATCAGAATGAACTCATGCCCAAAATTTGAAGCAAAAATGCAATTTCTACATGAAAAATATATTTACCTGGATTAAGAAGGCTTACCCCCATTCTCCCCCCCCCCTTTTTTATAGTTGAACAATGAACATTCAAAACTAATCATGGAGCCACCTTATCAGAATGATCCTATTCCTAAAATTTGAATGAAAACTTATAATTGTGGATGAAAAACCCATTTTTTTCTAAATTAAAGAGAGATTCCCCCCCCCCCAGTTTCCCCTCTTATACTTATCTAATGAATTCCCAAAATTGATCAAGAAGGCGCCTTCTCAAAATAACCTATATCCAAAATTTGAAGCAAATCGGATATTTTTATCATGAGTTATCGCGTTATGAAAATATATACGTACATATATACGTACATACAAAACTTACGGGCACATTAGCTCCCAGGCTTTGATATCCTGTCAACTACAAAAGAAGTTTAAATATTTATATCCTGAGGAGAAATTTTAAATATAAGGATGCGTCAACCGCCCATAGACATAACATTACTCAGTGCCAAGGAGCCTTAACCCCTTTGGGACGAGCGACCGGTAGTCGTGCTTCATATGGTGCACAGAATCCTTACTTATTCTCACCAGTAAATTTTTGTTGAGAATTTTGCATTATTTAATTCAAGCATTTTAGCGATTCAATTAGGCAAAAGTTTCTGCTTTAAAAAAAACGGTGATAGAAGATTTAAAATTCCGTACAAGAAGCTCATCCAGAAGGAGTTAAACATAAATTTCCCACGACAGCACCCAGAAATGAATATTTAGAAATTTATCTTCCATAGCACGTTACTCAAACATATGTCGATATATCTTTTAAAAAAAAATCCAAATAGTCCAATAGCCTTGGTGACAAGGTCGCCAGGTTCATATAACGCTTTTTAACTGGGTGTGTCAGTTACATTAAAATCATCTTGTCATTTTTTTCTGCGAAAGAAATTAATTTTGCATATGTTTGGTAAATCGCACAAACAGCCAAGATTTTATTTTTCTGTGTTTCATAAAATTACAAAATATGGAAAACAGCTTTTTTTTTAATATGTAATTTTAAGACTATCAACAGAGCAATTAAAAGAAATGTGTTTTTCATTATATCTTGAAAATTATTTTTTTAAAATTGATCACTCCTAAATATGCTGATTTTTTTCGAATTCACTATAGTAGAGAAGTCGATCGTGAGAAATATAGTCAGTGCTCTCCCAAACTGCGATACGTTCAACCTTGAGTAATATAATTGAAATAAATACTGTTGAATTAAATTAAGATATATCTGAAGGACCGTCTGAATCAAACAAGGTCACTATAATTAATCATATACCAGATTAAAAAAAATAAATAAATAATAAACAATTCGATAATTATAAACTTTTTAACCAAAGAAAAAAAAGACTTCAATTACTTAATTTCATATTAAATTTTAAAAAAAAAAATTGCCGGAGTCATTTTGTTCCACCTTGTTTTACATAGAAATTTCTCCACTTTAAAAGTACAATTCTTCAAATAAAGCGAGTATAGCGGAGAAATCTTCAACGAATTTAACCCCTTGGAGACGAGCAACCGGTATAAGTGTCGCATAAGGTTCTCAGAATCCTTGATTATTCTCACCGCTAAATCCGAGCATTATTCTGATTAAATTGTAACGGTCCGGTGCTCGTACTGGGGTGTAAATGCAGACATAACTCAGGAACTAAGATAAAAACAGTTTATTTAAAACGGTTAGGGCTCAAGGACAGTGGAGCAGTTCTTAATTTTAATAACTGGTAACAATGCTAAAAGATTAAACTCATACTTACAGCTCCGGAACTAGCTCAATCGGGGCACTTCAGGTTACTTCTCAGCTATCTTTCGGCTAAGCTGCTAGATAAAATCTTATTAGACAGCCCGTGGCTGTATATATTTCTTTATTAACTTTGAACTAGGCAACGTAATTACTATTAACTTCTTACCACCGGCCAACTTCTCGAGTCGAATTCCAAAACTCCTTGTCAACTCACTGGAGGCTCACCAATACTTGATATCGCTTGCTCTAGATTCACTACTAGCTGTCCAATGCCGCTAGACACACTCCTAGCTGGCTACTGTCGCCAGAGACACTCACACACACTCAAACTCCAAGCTTTTATATGCTGCAAACTGAGATATTACAAATTTACATATTACTACTAACCGCGACATAACTGTAGAATCCGAAAGAGACACACACGCTCTAGAAAGTTAAAGTAAAAGAGAGGATAGATGTCGCTTTCACGCTTACACATGTTAAATCATTGACGTCACGATCTCAAAAATGCTAGAGTGCCTTTATTACAAAGGTCACTCCCTCACAAAATTAGGCAAAAATTTCTGTTTTGAAAAACCGACGATACAAGATTAAAAATACTGTATAAGAATTTAATTGAGAATGGCTCTTATTTTTTTTAACCATTTCGAAAATGGTTGTTGCTCTCGTTCTAGAGAAACCTGAGACACGTTTGAATCCTTATGATGTCCGAATTTTATTCGTTTTCTGATTGGTCCAGAGGTATTAATGTTTAATCCATGGTGCACGTAATATGTGACTCTGTTATTATGTATAAGCCACGTTTAGATCCTCATAAAAATGGTGGTTTTACACATTTTTATTAACTCAATGAGAAACTTTCCAACATTTTGCTTTGGGCAATGAATGTCCGCATTTTATTTATTTATTTATTTATTTATTTAATATTATTAGCCCCCGATGCTATTTCTTTCAGACAAGCTAAAAAATGTCGTGTCGTCAGCCCTGGATTTTCTACTCAACCGATTTTCATAATTATTTTTTTAAATGAAAGCTATTTATTTGTAGTTGTGCCCATTTTAACTATTTTTCAACTTATTTCCATTTTTATGTTTTATTTTTAATTTTAAATGCTTTTTACGATATTTCTTAAATATGGTGGCAACTCAGTTTAGCTTTTCTCTCGATAATAAAAATTTATTTTCCATTATCACTTTCCACGAGTCAGAAGCTTTATTTCATCAGTGAACATGTCCTTGCATTTAAAAGAAAAAAGTCAATTGTTTTCGTAAAATTTAACCACAATAAAATGATTGCGTATAATTATGCACTAATTGAGGTTAAAAAATATATTTACTGAGAAATAATATTAATAATGTAAATAAAATAACAGAAAATAATTTATCATAAAAATTTATGTGTAAAGAAAATTTTCAAATGAGGAAAATGATATCATTCAGCAACCAGATAAATGGGAATTACAATATTATTACGGATGCTTTTTTCATATTACTAATAACAGTAATTTTTAAAAAGCATTTGAAGAGAAAATGACGTCACTGTTTAAAACATCGCATTTTTACTCAGAACGATATTACATTTCAATATTTCTTTTCTTTATGGACACTGAGATTGAGATTTTACTTTCAGATGACTTCAGTTAGTGAAAATAATGTCATAGTAAAAATAAAATTAGTTTTGTTTTTGTTTGTTTTTTGTTTTTTAATAAAACTATTTTTCTGCGAGTGCATATAAAATAAAATTTCTGGATTTCGCCGGCACTCAGATTACAATTTTAACTGAAGATGAGCGAATATTTGCATGCAAAATTGTAACTGGCAAACTTGACATTAAGTTTGGAAATATATTTATTATATATTGATTCAATAATGTAATTACTTTTGCTTTTTTTTCAAACCAAATCGATCGGGTCTTTTAAATATTTCATTCGTCGAATTCGATGGGATTCCACTCGTTTTATTGTTAAAATGCATTTTCTTTTTCTCAGCGTCTATAAAAAAGCGTTTAAACTAAAGAAAAAATCCGTTTTTGATGAATCTAGTCAATGAAGAAGTAGCACGTCAAATTGTATCTCTTTATTATTCCGCAATTCCAATGACTCAGAGAGAAATTGCTAATCAATTGGGTATTTCACGCCGTTCTGTTTGCCATTATATTGATAAACACAAGAAAAATGAAGTTAGTTCATTGCATTCTAAACGGGGCCGCCCTTCTAAAAGACCCTATCGATTTTTTTCTTTTCTTTTTTTTTTTTTTTTTTTTTTTTTTTTTTTTTTTTTTCCTAATCGGAGGCGAAACTGAATTCTGCAATGGCAGAATCTACATTCAACTTGTTTATAAACTTTTTCTAGACTGAATGTAACCGTGATTAAAAATTGGCTTCCATTTGTATAATAGAATTAGTACCCTGTTAAAAATGTCGTTAAAAATTTTCTCTGATTTTAAAAACTGTCAAATTTCTGACAAATGGGAACGGCACATAAACATTTATGGAGCGTTCTGATTGGTCAGAAAATGCATAGTATTTAAAAACAGAGGTAATTTTTTACGATTTTTTTTTCCTTAACAATTTAGATTCTTTTCGTGGACAAAAGTTTAAGCTCTTAGTTAATCTTACGATTAGTTAAAAAGAATCATTTCCCAAATGTTCATTGTAATTTGCTTTTTGTGTTTTTCCTTTTCTTTTTTTACTGATTGTTTATAGACCGCGAGGTACTATGAATGTATACGGTATTTAAAATGTATGAATTGTTTATGTTCTGAACTTACAGTTTGGTGATTGAAATGAAAAGAAGAAGTTAATAAAAAAACACTATTATGTGTGAAATAAAATTATCAAATAACACTTTAATGAAATAATATTTAAAAGAATTTAACAAAGCCGTTTGTTTTACAATGCTATTAACAGTAATATTGCCTTCTTGTATTTCTCCCCTAATCGAAGGTAAGCAGAAATTCTTATTAACAAAACAAATGGACAAATTTTGGTGGAGGGTTTTTTTTTTTTGTTTTTTTTTTTTTTGTTTTTTTTTTGTTTTTTTTTTTTTTTTAGCAAACATGGACAGGCATCATTTCGAAGCTAATTTCAATAACTCTTTCGAGTCTGGCGCACTATTAATAGTACATATCTTTTTACTGAGTATTACTTTGTCTCAGCAATTACTTAATTACTTTCGACAAATAAAAATGATAATATATGGCTATGCCTTTCTTATTTTAACATTGTCTTGACATTGGCATTGACTTAATTCATGTTTTGACAGTTGGTAATAATAACAATAAAAGTTTAATTCTCTTTGCACCTATTTTCCAAACGTCTCTATACACTCTTCTTTAGCTTGTTATGTTATCAATATGAATTGAATTCTCCGCAAAATAAGTACATTCGTTACATTTCAGACAATGAGATAATCATGAAACTTCAATAAGTCTATTTAAATAGCTTCAGTTAACGTTATTAAAATAAAATTAATATTGTTCTCAAAATAGATAGGAAAAAAATAAAGAATACTGCCCTGTTAAACTGATGGCATTGAGCTCACAGACTACAAATACTAATTGTACATTAAAGCCTTATATTTTCAAGGGTTAATTCCGTTCGAAAAAAAATTAAGAAGGGGAAACAGCTCTCCCCTTTCCTCTTTTTTTATACTTAATCATTGAACCTCCTATACTATCAAAGACATGCTTTATCATATAAAAAATCTATATCCAAAATTCAGAGCAAATGAGATAATTCTTAATAAAAACCCATTTAGCATTTATATAATTTAAAAGGAGTTATCCTCCTCTTTTATACTTAACCATTATACTTCTGAATATCCGAAATATCCGATCCACTGAAATTTCAAGTGGATCGGATATTTTTATCATGAGTTATCGCGTTACGCACGAACGTACATACAGAACGGATGGGCACATAAGCTCTCAGGCTATGATAGCATGTGAGCTAAAAACAGACCCGAAAGCGTTTATGACGAATTAAATGCGCATATGACAGAAGATTGAGAATGGCGAATTTTGAGACATTAAATATTTTGAAATGAAATGATTTTATAATGATTTTAATAATAACTTTGTATTTCCATAAAAATGGATATATTTCTAAAAAAAAAGATAACAGATTATATTTATGTAAAAAAAAAAAAGATAACAGATTATATTTATGTTAAAAAAAAAAAAAAAAAAAATCAAAGAAGGAAAATTTTGATTGTTTCGAAAATGATAACAATATCAAAAGACAACTCTTTCCCCTAAAGCGATAACGTTATATATGCATAACCGTCTAATAAATATCTCAAGGGCAATGGTGTAGTCGTAAAAAAAAAAAAAAAAAAAAAAAAAAAAACAGAGGGCATACCATCTAAGCAGAGGGTATACACTCAAGGCACATTAGGGTATACTCTAGAGTGTATATATTATAGCTTTCTTGAGAAATAGGTAGTATATGGTGTTTTTCAAAAAAAAAAAAAATCCAGAAGATATACACCGTATATCTTCTGGTGTATACTCCGTATACCCTCCACTACATCCCTGCTGAATCCCTTCATCTATATATTTTATTAAATGAACCATTGACAATACCGTACAGTGTAATTTTTTTAATTCCATTGCAAAATTTAAATCGATTCATGCATTTTCTGGGTGAAAAAAAATAAATAAAGCAATAGCTTTTCCTAAAAGTAAGCGAAAAAAAAAATTAAAATTAATGTTGTTGAGATAAAGTTACAAGCTATTTCTCTCATTTATTAATTCGACTGTATTAATGCCCTGCATCGAATCGGACTACCCAATGTTGAATTCTTTTCATAAAGATATCTAAGGAATTCTAAAATTGATCATTACCTGCTTACGATCAAAACCTATTGACAGATCTTCTCTGAAACATAATGCAACACAAAATGCAAAAAATTATCCTAAAAAAAGATCAAATTCCAGTGGATCGTTTTGAACAATTAAGATCATTAATAGTTCAACGCCACGATGAGACGGTATGAACTATAATAAAGTGTAATGTGTGCTCCGAGCAAACAGCACTTAATAAATACTTAACAGACTTAATAAAAATGAGATATTATATTTTCTGGATATTGGTATACAATTGTGCGAAAATGCACATTAAAAGAGTGTAAATTTTTTTCTGTTTTAAGGAGAAAATTTTTGGAAATTCCACCATTGTGCTTTTCTGCGCAAATGCCCCGCCAATAAATCAATTCTCGTCATATCGTCGCCAGGAGTGTAGTCGTAAAAGTAACAGAGGATATACGCTCTAAGCAGAGGGTATACGCTCAAGGCAGATAGTATACCATAGAGTGTGTATACTATAGCTATATTGAAACAGAGGGTATACGGTGTTCCTTTAAAAAATCCAGAAGGTGTACGGCGTATACCCCCGTATACCTTCCACTACATCCCTTATCGTCGCATCAGAGCAACAAAAAAACATCTTGCTTTTGCTCCGTATCAATTCCTTATGGTGTTAGCTATTTCTGTAACAACAGCCTGTTTATTTTTATATATTTCACTATTCTCAATAATATCGTTTAAATCGGCAATAGTCATTTTATCATTAATATTTAGATTTATTTCAGTGGCTATATGCCTTAAATCCTTCTTTTTTTAAATCTATATATAATGGTACAGATAAGAAAAATCACATTCACTTACTTTTAGAATAATCTTCTCATAAATTTGATTGCACGGAACTACATCGGCTTTTTTTTTTTGTTGTTGTTGTTGAATTCAAATAATTCAGAAATTTACTCCTTTCACTTAATTATAGGCTGATCCTTCGTGATCGGCGGACCAAAATTTATGTCGATAACTCATTATTAAACACCGATAAATTCATAAAACACATATTTAAAAAAATTCTATAGACTGTAATTTATTTAACTTAATCACAACTCAACCGCTCATGGCTACGTTTTTTACAAAAGCATTCTCAGAACTCGTATAAACAAACGCAGACGATAAAAATCAATGCCAAAATTACAAAGCATAAATACGACCAACAATCATTTAGGTTCTTCATCATTTAGCCTTATAATATTTAGCTCTATTTTTTAGGAAGATAATTAAAAACTCGAAAATTTGAACCACTTTATGTTCCATGTGTTTTTAAAGTACGTCGAACGTGTTTGGGAATGTTTCATATTATAATATACTTGGCGTATGATTTTCTTTCTTGATATTTCTGGTATTTATTTGTATAAGAAACCTGTATCAATTTTCACAATCGTAGAATTTTTTTGGACGGCACTGCTGTCCTTAATTGGTATTATCTTTCGATGCTTAGATGAACATCCACGGCTCTGACAGAAAAAACCCAATTAAACGTAAAAAAGTAAACTTAACGACATGCTCAAGAACTAGGAATATGTAACATTGCACAACTTTTATTGACAAAGAACTGTTGCTGTCATTATACTTCTCGATGGTCTGCTACGTCAGTTTTGAAATCGGAACGTTAAAAACAAAGAAAGAAAGAAAAAATCATGCGTCAAGCATAAAGAATGAAGTACTTTCCAAATTCCAACACATTCAGAATAATGTAACGAAACTGGCTTTCTCATTTTCACGAAGAAGTGACGTATTTGTATAAATAAACAGCAATTAGCTATTAAAATATTCTCTGACGAAGGCCTTGTGATGCATGTTAAATCCTGCTGTACTATGATATTTTCCGAATTTTTCTTTTTTTAAATCTTCCTTAGCCTATATTGTCATATGAAAATGAATTGAATAGTGCGGAAAGTAACTACATTCGTTATGTTTCGGACGATGAAAAATTCGTTAAACTTCCGTAAATTTATTTTGGTAACTATTGTCCACGTTATTAACGTAAAAGTAATTTTTTTCTCAAAAATGCAAAAATTTCTCCCCCGGAAAGGGTTAAATCAACTTATTAATTTCATTTTAATAAGTTAATTAATTCTTTGATAATTATTTTCAAAATATCATTTTTTTTTTTTATTTTTTTTTTATTTATTTATTTATTTTTTTTTTTTTTTTATGCTTTTATATGCTTGATATTCAAATTCGTTGTAGTTGGAGGTGAAAGTTGATAATTTTTCTCATTCTGCCTAAGAAAAATTATCCAACTTTAACCTCCAATTACAGTGAATACAGTACTTCAAGTTGAAACTTCGTTTATATATAGATATATAAATAATATAATTGATATTTATTTTCAAAATGTCATATAGAGGGGAAGAAAGGATAATTTAACCACTCTAAGATTTTGTGAATTTTTATGATACTTCTGTAATCAGTAAAGCTCTAATACCAGAAACAAATACCAATTGTAACTGTAATAAATGTAGTTTCAATTGCCATTTTACTTTATTTATTTGTTTATTTTAAAATGTACATATTACTTTAAAAGAATTACAAAATATGCACTTTTCTCAATTACATTGGGCAAATTGGCCAATATAGGAAAATGAACAAATCACATTAATTCAGAATGTGTATTTAATCAATACATGCTATAATAATTCACATTAAAAATAAATATTATATATTTTTAATATTTAAAGTATTAAATTGTTACATGATAATGTAAACTGTGATGTTTATCAGTATGGCGAATGGAGGAATATAAATCCCCAGTAGACATCCAGACAGCAAATATCGAGAATAAAGCCTTTCGCTGTTGAAATTATTGAGCCAATCTGTCTTCTTTCTAACATCTAATCTACATGACTTAACCTTTCAAAATACACATAATAAGAGCAAATAATTATAATACTACAGATTTTTTATCTACAATCAAGAAATTATACTATTTGCCAAAAATAAAAAAAGATCAAAAACAATAAAATCAGTTCAGAACTAGAAAAATGTAGCGTTCTGCTTCAAAATGTTATACAATGCTACATCATCTGCACCGACTATTTCGCCTAATTCCTGTGTGACGGGTGCATTACATAGTGGGAAGAACTCAAATGGCTACTTTGCCTTCACAGGCCAATTTATCCGTCCCTCCTCTATTAGAGGTCTGCACGGGCCGAAATTTTCAGGCCCGAGCCCGGCCCGAAAGTTAAAATTTCGGCCCGGGCCCGGCCCGGCCCGAACGAAAAAAATACTGGCCCGAGCCGGCCCGACCCGGCCCGGCCCGAAAGTTAAAATTTCGGCCCGAGCTCGGCCCGGTCCGGAAAAAAGTTTAAAATTCGGCCCGAACCCGGCCCGGCTCAAGTGAATTTCTACAGAACATTGATCTTCAATCTTATGGATGAGTTCTGACCTAAAAAAATTATATTATTATTTTTTTTTTCATGTTTATAATCTCCATTTATGCAGAAGTGCCGTAGGCTGCGATATTTACGCTTTTAAATGAATCTTTGTTTGTTGCATGTAAATGTTTCAGTTATCACTAGTATTATTAATCCATATTCCCTGTAATGGAGACAAAAAGTCGAAAAAGCGGTGTATGGTAAAATTTCCAAAGACAAAATCGCTTTGGAACGAAAAAAAAAAAAAAAAAAAAAAATACATTCCCTTCTTAACAGATGTAAATGTTTAATATATTTTTTTCGCCCGTATTGTTGTATTCATTTTGCATGGATGAGCATTTTAAAAGAAACTTTTAGTTTTCAGTTTAAAAGAAAATTCCGTCATATATATATATATATATATATATATATATATATATATATATATATTTTATGTGTGTGTGTGTGTGTTTAATTCTATTTTAAAACGCCTAGTAATCTACGATTCTTTAAAAGGAATAAATTCTAATGTTTAATTGTAGAATAATGACGGCTTAAAAGAATATGCCATTTTTGCAAACATTTTTGGACAAAGCCAAATATTACTGATTTATAAAAAGTCGAGAAAAGGATTTTCATATAGGAAGATTCAATAGGAACTGATTATTTTGGTCCATGAAAACTAGGAAGAATGGAATCAGTCTCGGCTTCGTACGGAAAAAAAAGTTAGGCCCGGCCCGTCCAGCAAAAAAATTAAGGCCCGAGCCCGGCCCGGCCCGAGTCTTCAGAAGTAAGGCCCGAGCCCGGACCGGCCCGGCCCGAATGCCATTATTGGAAATCGGCCCGAACCCGGCCCGCAGGCCGGGCCGGGCTCGGGCTTCGGGCCGCGGCCCGGCCCGTGCAGACCTTTTTTTTTTTTCATCACAACAAATGTAAATGATATTTTTAGCTGTTACTAATTGTGTCATTCTATAAATAAGTACTTCTGCCTCTTTACTCAAAAAAGAAGAAAGAAAAAAAATATAGCGTTATCAGATTTTACATTTGAAGTTGGATTTTTAAATGCATAACCAGTAATCATGTGGGTTAATATTGACTTAGAAAAACCTTGAAAGATAAACTGTCCAATTTAGATAATTAATTACAGATACATTAAAACGAATCTGTGGACTGTTTTTTTTTTTTTTTTTTTTTTTTCAGTTTAAATTGTCCAACAATTCATTTATATTCAAACGTTTTAGTCAAAAAAAATATATTTTTTGTATTTACAGTAATTTTTTCCATAAAAGCGATTTAATTACTTTTTAAACTTGTTTTTACTAAGATTATGACTAGAAAATGTGAAAAAAAGTAAAAAATATTTTATTCATTGATAAAATTTTGATAAATGGAGGAATTTATCGCAAAATTTAATGAAATTTGGCCCAAAACGCAAAACGCTCTAAAGAAAATTCTACTGTATGTATCTTAATTTCCTTTTTACAATTCATATTTATGACACTGGCAAAGGGAATGAACTAAAATCTAGGAGATGTTTTAAGTATTTCAAAACTTATAGCGTATCGTACCTGTTTACATGTTAATTTTCATAAAATTCATCGATTCATTCCACAAAAACATCCATAAAACAAAAAACATTTATTCTAAATTTAAATCTTTAGTTCATTCTCTTCACAATAGTGTAAATAACATATATTTCAAATTTCATGTTGATATTCCTATAACTTTTTGAGAAATCGTGTTTTGCGTATGGAATTTTCACTAAAAATTACATTTTCCAAAAAATGCAATTGAAGTGTCGATTTATGTTTTTCAAGAATTTACAGTAATGTACATCTATAATAAACAAATTAGCCTCGAACCCAAAAAATAAGTATTGTCCATGAAGCATATTATTTACATTTCTTATAATTATAAAAAAAAAAAAAAAAAAAAAAAAAAAAAAAAAAACTACCAAAACCTCGAAATTTCTCCAAACACACGGCCTTTTAAACGGCATTTCCGGTTTGAGTGACAGCTGTTGAGTAGTTTAAAAACCGCTATAACTCCGGATCTATCTATCGTACAATAAAAACAAACACAGTTTTGGAAAGGTAAAAAGTTAGTCTTTATAAAAATAAAATAAAAACGTTTTGACAATTTTGGTCGAAAATTGCATTTTCAACGTAGTCGGATACTTTAAGCGGTTTTCTGTTGGGCACTTGTTTGTTGAACACATACATTCGACTTATATGCTGGCCATCGAGTGCCCGCTCATAAGCCAGCTGTGTTCAGAAAGTGGAAAAAGCTTAAGTGTAAATTCAACATATTAAAAATTAAATCAAGAAATAAACCACACAGTAATTTGAACTTACAAGAAGAGATAGCAGATTCACGTGTGTCCTAGGTCATGGACCCGCGAATTTCAAAACAACAGCTTTTATAAACTGTCACTCGTTCCAGTGACCTTCCCGGAAGGAATCGAACCGTTTTCGCTTGTTTATTTGGAAGTCTGGTCGTCCTAAAAGCTTTTACTTTCTAAGGGGAGATTACAAACATGTTTTCTTTTTCTATCACCTTTGAAAATGTTGCGATTCAAAAAGACATTCACCTTTTGGATAATTGCCTTGTAAAGAAATTCAGACGTGGTTTTGACTCGCAACTCACATAGTGAGTTCCAGAAACTCACTAACACCTGTTTTAAGTTAACTCATACCTCCAAACTCATCGGATATGTAAGATATCTTAGACCGCCATTTTGGATGTCGTCTATCCCCAGAAATAGATCACTTATTCACACTGGAAAATTCACGTAAGATATATCAATATATCTGACATCTGAAATAACATTAAGTGTGAATATGCGGATAAGTAAAGTCAGCCTTAAAGGTACAGTGGACTTTCAAAATCGCAAAAAATCATCAAATTGTCGAATTTTCATTTTTAGCATAATAATAATATACGAACTCCCTGCTATTGAACGACAAAGAATTTTTCAATTTCGACTATTTTTACTGGAGTTACTAGCATTTTTGTCCACTCAGCTGATTCTACCACGCCATTTTGTTTACGTTTTCGCCGATTCGCAGCCGTATAATTTATCCTAGTTTTTCGTTTTGCATTACTCAGTGTTATTGTTTTGCACTAAGCTCTTATTATAAATAACTTATTTTGTTATTTCGCAAAACAATACTTTAACTGTAACTTTTAACTGTTTCTTTTAGCGTTTGTTTATAATGTATTTAGAGGAATTTCTTTTCGCTCCCAATCTTTTTAGCGGAAAATAAAAAAAAATTCCCATTTCTCATCAACTATTTAATTTATTTAACAAAAATTTGTACAATAAGAGGTATTTATTCCATGAATATTTCCAGATAAATTTTTAAAAATTCATCAGAAAAAAAGTTAGTTTTGAGAAGATTTTTTAAAATTCAGATACATTACGTCCTTTGCATGAATTACTGTTGAAGCCACACATTTTATGTGAATTTACCATGAAAACATAAAACACTTACATATAAGCTAGAAATGATATTATATCTCTTATATATAAATGAGACTGTGTCAGTAAGAAAATATTAAGCAATTATAACCATTGTAGTTACTAAAACCTGTTTTTCTCAGAATGAATATTTTCGTCGTTTTCATGATTTCAAAATGTTCCATGCGAAATTCTTAATGCGCAATTTTTCTGATTTTTTTTAAATGCTCTCAATATATGTGTTAACAAATGTTGCTATAAATAAACTTGTTTAGACTCATTTAAATTTTTAGAATTTCAGTTATATGGAATTTTTAATGATTTTTTAACGAAAAATACAAAAAAAATTAAGTTAAAATCATTTTTTTTTACAAGTAATATGCTAAAAATGCTTAGTAACATTTATTTGTATCAGTGGCGTAGCTATGTTTTTTGGCGCTCGGGGCCAGCAAGAAATTTTGCGCCCCCACCCCAATATAGATATATAACAATTTCTCTCAATTTGGCGCCACTAGGCCTCGGCGCCCGGGGCGGACGCCCCCCTTGCCCCCCCTTAGCTACGCCACTGATTTGTATGTATGAAAGGATTACTCTGAAAATTTTGAACAAGTATGTGAAAACTGGTTTCGCATGGAACATTTTGAAATATTGCCATTTTTCTTTAACTTAAAGAAAAAAAAATCTGTATCTCAAAACTTATTGAATATATTTTTTTAAAAATTGTGAAATAAGTGATATATATACAATGACTATTTTTAGAAATTTTTAAAAAAATTCATTGAAAATTAAAAAAATTAGTTTTGAGAGTCCGCTATACCCTTAACCCCTTGAGGGGCAAAGCACTTCTGTTTCTAAAATGTTCAAATGATTGATTGACACCGGGATTCATAAACAAATTTATATGATAGTAAGTAAAAGCTGTTTTCCACGAACCTTGTAAAAAACAAAACTTAATACTAAAATTCCGGTGCCAATGTGGCTTAAGGGAATTAAAATTAAGTGGTATATATAATATACCGGTGCCCTTCAAGGGGTTAAGCCAACCAGTTGAAGCGGGACTCAACAGTTAATTAAAGTGAGAACTAGCATCTGTACCTGGCCAAAAAAGTTCGAATTCAATGTGGAAGTTAATGGAACTCTCTGAATGAATTCGGTGATATGAGATGTCTTTAATATCTCGTCTGAATGGAGTATTATTTGGTAGAAACAATCTACGGTTAAATATAGCTTGCTACTTACTAATCATTCTGAGTGGCTTTTGAGATTCATTTTTTTTATTTATGCACATGGGGACAAATTATGAGTGCACATGCATTCAATTTGTTCAGATCTCAGACACAGTAAGGTAAGGTTCAGTTGAGCGAGATGACTTCAAGGATATAGTCGAAGATATCCGCCATATACCTTCTGAATAACTCTGTATATCTTCTGTAGTTATAGAGTATACTCTTTAGTCTTTTTTTTTTTTTTTTTTTTTTTTTTTTTTTTTCGGTCACACCACTGGTTTAACTTAAATGAGTTTTACAAGTTTTGAATAGACATTTCTCATTCCGAGCGTTACCACCTGTAACATTTGAGATAAACTAACTTAAATTGCGTAGTATGGAAAAGGTATGACTGAGTGTGTGGAAACAATCTACGCCTAAGATACACGGGTGCAATACTTAGAATAAATCCAGGATTCCAAAACTAACACTACATCACTATGGAAAGCTAGAACCATATGCAGAGGACAGGATATGTACCTGGGTTGAAAAGGAGTCCATCAGATGTCGATTTTAGATGATTTACAGTCGAGTCTCTATATAACGAAATCCATCGTTCCAGTAAAAAATTCGTTATATAGAGAAATTCGATGTATAGATAATGATGTTAAAAATCGTATTTAATGTGTAAATTTTGAACAAATATTATTTTTGATCTTTTTAATTAAGAATCTGAAATGTTTAAAAGTAAATATTAACCTAACATTTTACTTCTTAATTATTTAAGCATCTTTAAAAATGAGAACAGACATTTATTTAAAAGCTTAATGAAAATCAAATAAGGAAGACTTGCATTAATTTCAGACAAACATATCTGTAATTTTTTGTTGTTTTGATTTTAAAATTGTTATGCTCTCAAAAAAAAAAAAAAAAAAAAAAAAAAAAAAAAAAAAAAAAAAAAAAAGGCTCAAATTTTAGCAAGGAATGAAAAATTGTAGTTAACATTTTTCTCCGTTTGAAGGCCTCTCTTGTGTGCCTCTCATTAATTCCTCTATTATATGTGTAACAATCCAATTGACTCTGTTTTGAGAAGGATGTGAAAAGGTATGTGGGAGGTGGGATGAATTCGTTGGATTTAAAGAACAAAGAGAAAAGTAATAAAAAAAAAAAAAATAATAATAAAAATAACTCAGCACTGAACGATAAATCAAAAATAAGTGGTGGAAAATTGATTCCATATCATTTCGAAGCTTTTTTAAAACTGAATAAATTAAGACCAATTTATAAAAAAATTCGTTATATGGAGATCGATATTTGGCTATATAGAGACTGTTTTTAATGTAATCATGCGAAAAGGGGACCGTTCCTACTAAAAATTTGTTATATAGAGAAATTCGATGTATGGAATTTCGTTATAGAGAGACTCGACTGTATATGTGTGTATAGACGATTTAGTTGCATAGGGAGTCCCAAAAGTGTTTTCTGGTACCGGATCACAAAATTCCAGTTCACCTCAAACAAAAAAGAAAAAATATTGAATGAATTAATAAAGTAGTATTAAAACACTAAAAGAGAGAAGACTAGAAAACTAACAAGGAAGGTCTCCATACGGGCATACTCAGAAAAATCTGAAAAAATTACAGAATGTTCTTCTCATGTAGTTATATATGTTTATAAAAAAAATTTCGGCGGAACCTCCTTATAACGTCCGTAAAAAAATAATAAAAATTTCGTTTATTTGGAGATTTATCTCCAGTTGGCGAAAAAACGAAATTTTGAAAAATACGCTTTTACGCTTCGAATACTTTTTAAAGAAAAAACTTTCTACGTTAGATTTATTTAAATAAGTTTAGTTTAAATAATTTTAGTTTTGCATTTTTACTTTACTTTAAGTGTAATTTTGTCATATACGTTTACATGTACTTATAACAAAATGAAATTAATATATTTTATCATTTAAAACACAATTTAAATTGATTAAAATTGTTCCAAATTGAAAAATACACTGTTAAAAATCTGCAGCATTTTGTTGCAACGCACTTACTTGCTTGTATAGAAAACGGTTACTTCGCCGTGAAATGGAGCTTTCTCATTGGTTGGAATAGAGATATTATATACAAGCGGTGGAATGCGTTGCAACAAAATGCAGCAGATTTTTAACAGTGTATGACACGGTCAATTCACAGTGCTATTGGAGCATTCTCATTGGTCAGAAGAGAGATATTCTATAAAAGATAGTGGAGTGACGTTGTAGTAAATGCTGCAGATTTTTAACAGTGAAGTCAATTAAAATCAATTTTCAGATTCGTTAAAATCGTCTGCTTTTGGCGAGGAAATGCACTTCCTCGCCAAATCCCGCGTCGCTTTCAGCTTTTCACACCAATTATTCCAAACTATTTTATTTTTTTACATATCTAATAATGTAATTCCGCCGCTAATTTTCACTGATCCTTTATTACCTACATGAGTAGTTTAATTCGTATTTTTTTTTTTCAAAAAATTCTGAGTATGCCCCCAATGGAGACCTTCCTTGTAAGTTAAAAAGGGAAAGGGAAAATAGATTCACGTGTGCCCTAGTTCATGACCCTGCGACATCGGAATTTCAAAACGACTGGCTTTATAACTTTCACTCACTCCACTGACCTTCCCGGAAGGAATCCATCATTTTCGTTTATTTTATTTGCTCATCGTAAAAGCTTTTTCTTTTTACGGAAGATTACGAGCACATTTGTCGTTTCTTTTACCGATGCTGTCGTTTGTGATTATAAAAGACATTCACCTTTTCTCTAATTGCATTACCTTTTTTGTTTTCTAGACACAAATGGAAAGGAGGTTAACGTCTGGGAATCAGTTTTAAAATTTTCAACTATACAGTTCAAAACAATTATAGGATATTGTAAGTCTTATATAAAATGATGATATAAACTGATTTTTTTTAAGAAAACGGAAAAAAAGAATTAGAAATACAATTTTTTTTTTTTTTTTTTTTTCATATTCAAACTTTGCAGTACACAAATTTTTAGTTCGACGTCAAAAATGATGCTTTAGCTGCAGCGAATGAAATTTGACTTCTAACTTAGGGTCTGCAAAAATGATGTTACACTTTTTTTTCAATATTTTACAACCCCCCCCCCCTCTACTTTTGTCAGGAAGTGTCACACATCACCATAACCCCTCCCCTCTTCCCCTTGCCACATGTCACGCTATTACATAAACATATGCTTTGCACTTCAGAAACAAAGCACTACACTACATCATAGATCATATTTCAAATTTTATTTTTAATCTTTAATTATGTGTTTTACTAACATTTATAAGCATAACAAAAATAAATAAATAAATAAATAAAATAAAATAAAGATTCGTGTACTTATTTTATATGAAAATAAGATTAAGCTTATAGCAAAAACATAAATAATACACAATAATAATAAAATTTTAATTTGAAAGAGCAATTAAAAAAGTAGCATTTTGGAATTTGAACCAGGCAGCGGCAACACACACAATCACTCAACGAATTCACAGATGAAAATCTAGGATTAGTTAAATCTCAATTCGCATATTAAAACGCAATCGATCTGTCAAGTCCTATCTTGGCGGACAACATCTAAAAACACGATTTTAACGGCTGACTCGCAAATTTACCATTGTGCTTTTCTGCATCCAAAAGTATGGAGACATGGAGAATTGGGAGCAGGAAAACATAATGATAAACCTATGAGTCAATCGATAAGATCGAGTTTTTAGATGTTGTCCACCAAGATAAGACTTGACAGACCAATTGCGTTTTAATATGCAAATCTAGATTTAACTAAACCTAGATTTTTTTCTGTGAATTCGATGACGTGATTGTCTTTGCTCCGGCCTCCCTTTCTATAAGGTCCAATGATGAAATAAAAATGACCGCAACCGCGCGTTGAGACTGTGGAAAGAAAAATGGCACAAGTTCTAGAACTGTTTCATTTCGTATTTTTTTCATCCTAAATAATCAAGGTGATGGATTAGGCAGAGTGTAAATTATTTCTCCTCGAGTATGGAGAAAAGGAAAATTTCCTAATGGTTTTAATTGTATTTGAAGTATATTAATCATCATATTTCTTTCATCTCATATTAGGGAAATTGCTAGACTGACTAATCCTGTGAATCGGTTGAAAGAAATTCTTAAGGACTTTGCAGAAAAAGGATAGATGGCCTTATGAATTTAACGCGACGAGCTCTTTGCTTGCTTTTTGCTGACCCCTATATCATACAAGAAAAAAAAATATTGGATTCGAGAAAACTTTCGAAATCTGGTTTTCAACAAATTTACACGCTTTAGGGGTCAGAGAACACGAAAAACATGTTTTTACAAAATGACTGTCTGTCAGTCTGTCTGTAGGTGACAAAATTTTGTAGACGCTCTTTCTGAAGGACGAATGCACGGAATTTTCCGAAACTTGATGTTCTGTTAGTCTTTGATATAAACTAGATCTGATTAATTTTTTTTTTTTTTTTTTTTTTTTTTTTTTTTTTTGTGTATATCATTTAACAGATGACTCTGCTATGCTGCATCATTCACAATTTCCCCAATAGCCATATTTCAAGAACTAGTGCATGGATTTTCAAAAATGGTGAATCTATTCATATATGGTGCTGATTACGTTTTGGCAGGTGGCACTGCCATGATGTTTCATTCGTGATTATTGCAAGATCTCAATATTAAGAACCAATGCACGGAATTTCACAATTTTTTAGATTCGTAAAACCTTGATATAAACTAGATCTGATTAGTTTTTCGCGCATATCGCTCAACAGGTGGCGCTGCTATGCTGAATTATTTGCAATTTCCGCAATAGCCATGCCTCAAAAACTAATGCATGGATTTTCATATAACTTTAGATTTAGTTTGTAGTTGATAACATAGTAGTGCTGAATACGGTTTGGTGCAAATCACTTAACAGGTGACGTTGCCATGGTGCATTATTCGTGATTATCGCAATAGCTCTATCTCAAGAGCTAATGCATGGAATTTCACAAAACTTTAGATTTTGGGAGACCTTGATATAAAATAAATCTGATTAGTTTTTGGTGTATATCGTTCAACAGGTGACACTTCTATGCTGCATTATTTACAAGTTCCATAATAACAATATCTCAAGAATTAATGCATGGAGTTTCACAAAACTCTAGATTTAGTTAGTACTTGTTATATCATGGTGTGAATCGCGTTTTGGTGCAAATCGCTCGGCAGGTGGCATGGTCAAACTATTGTGGGGCATGGTCACCATTGCCCCACATTCCCGGCGAATAGCAAAATAGAACCACTAATGGAAATTGATTTCATGTCAAACGGGCTAAATTTAAAGTAGCAATTAATTCAAGGGTGGAAAAACATTGATTTCCTTAAGAATAAATTATTTAACATTTTATAAAATCTAGCTTAAAAATAATTAAGCTTTTACTAGTACTTTGACAACATGCGCATAGTACAAAATTTATTTTTTAAATAACGTGATAGGAGTAAAATTTAAATACAGAAATAAGTATAAATTTTAGCGCAAAATTAAGGTGAATAGGCGCGGCGTGCGAGTCGGTGTGTGACCCTTGAATTTTCACGATTACGTCTGATAGTCAGAAAAAAAGAAAAAGAAAAAAAACGGGCATACCAATGGATTCAAGAAGGTTCGGAGAACTTTTTAACACCATCGGGGCGAACATGTTTAGCACAAATTGTAATCTTTTATCCCCGGTCTTTCAAAGCAGAAATTTTTATGTAATTGAATCGGGAAAATTAAATAAATTCGGATTAAATAAAATGAAATTTACAGTAAAAATTTACTGGTGAGAATAATCAAAGATTCTAAGCACTACTTTTTAAAAAAAACAATAAATTATTTTTATTTATTTATTTATTCTTTAATGAACTTGCCTTTCTACAAAATGTTTGGTTCATTTAATGCTGACAAAAAATGGCCTTTCTAGAAATCCGGTGTAACGGGAGTAGAGGTCTGCATCACAATTTCCAGGCCCTGCCCATATGATTTTTTTTTCCGCACGACCCGTTCTGGCCCGTCACAATTTCTATTATTTCCAAAAAAATTCAGATTTTTATCATATAATTAAGTTTTTTTAAAAATAATACTGCATATATGTCTGTGGGATGATTTTACAGTTTATTTTACAGCAAATACACATTAGCAACATTAATATTTACTTAGTTTCTTAGATTTTCAACATTCAAATAAAGATTCATTAGAAAATTAAAGAAAGTTAAAAACATCGTAACTTTTGAAGCTGTATAGTAAAGATATATTTATGAAAATATTTCTATATCATTGTATTAAAGATTCGAAATCCAAATTCATTCTCAAATTCAAAGGAGCTACTTTCTCATTCATCTCTGAATTCGTTTTTTTTTTTTCTTTTTTTTTTTTTTTTTTTTTTTTTTTTTTTTTTTTTTTCGAAAACGCATTAGACTAGCAGGTGTTTTTATTCAGAAATCATGTAATCGAATGATTTATCCATTTTTCTGATACAAGCAATTTAAGAAAGTCCTGTCAAAGTTAGCGTTTTGAATAGAATTTCCGGAAGCGACAGCATGGGAAGCGAGAAAAATCTGCAACCATTTGACAAGAATATTTTGTATCTCAACAAGGTTATACAAGTATTTTATTTACCAAAATTAAAAACGCTATTCGATTCCAAATCCCTTCAATAGTCAGACTTGTCAGTTTTATACTTTTAAAAATTAGTCAGAAAATGTGTCAAACTTTCGCGTTGTTGAGAAGTGAATTTAAGAATCACTAAGAAGTACATATCCAAAGATTACGTTAACCTAAGTTCGTTATCGCTATTAATAATTTTACAAATTAAGTTGTCTGGCCTACACATCTTGAGAACAATTAAGTCTAGCTCCAGCTCGGCTCGTCTATATGTAGAAAAACAATGCAAGCCTGATCTTGGCCCGGCACGAGTTTGCTAAAAAAATTTTAAGCCCGGGTTACACACAATATAACTATACGATGCTGATCTCTACACTGTAGAGGTTATATTTCTGCATTGATGTTGTCAAACTAACTATTGGCTCGTGATGCACATTTCTGCATGCTATATTCGTTAAAGCAATATTCATTGAAAATAACTCATATTTTATCGTTTCTACGTAAATCTTCGGTAAGCGAGCTAATTTTTTTTTATCGGCCCGGCTCATATGGTCCGTTCATTTTGTTTGTCGGCCCGGCCCCCGGCCGTGCAGACCTCTAAACGGGAGTTCAGTTTATTTCAAATCGCGCAACTGTGTACATATGATTGTAACTTAAGGATACGTAAGGTGGATGTATGTAAGGGGTTTGAAGTATGTAATTATGATGTTTGATGTATGAAGGAAAGTATGTTTAAGAACAATGGTGGATGTATGAAAGAAAGGATTTATGTAAGTATGAAGTGGTATGTAAGAACAATGGTGGATGTAGGATGTATAAAGGAAAGGATTTATGTAAGTATGAAGTGGTATGTAAGAATGATGGTGGATGCACTCTAAAAAAAAAGGGTCGATCTACTAAAAAAATTTTAGTGATCCTCTCAATTACTAAAAAATTTTTAATAATCTAATTCAGTTTCAAGAAAATCTGTAAGAATTACTAGAAAAAAGCTAGCAACGAATAGAGCTAATAGTTTTGTATTTTAATAGCTATTACTAAAGCTTACTTGCTGTGGTCGTAATAGCCTAGTGGTTATAGCATTGTACTCCAGGCTGAAAGGTCCCGGGTTCGAGGCTCGTCACAGCCAAAGGCGCACCGAATGTATTCTCCGTGAGTATTCGTTAAATAAAGGGGTTATGAAAATCCTGTCCTAGCCATGGGTATCTGTCTCCCATTCAGAAGCATATCAAAATTGAGCAGGTGGCTATGTTTGATGCTGCCATCTATTGAGGCTTTGCGAATATCTTCCGCTGCAGAAGTGTGTCTTCCTACCCGCTGGATGTCGTTTTAAAGGAAGTTATTGCCTTTCGGGCACGCGTCAACAACAAAACTCATTTGGTAGTTCTCGCTAAAAAGTTTTAAGTTCTTTATACGAAAAATTCATTTATGCAGTTTACAAAATAAATGTTTGTTTCATTTGCTATAAATTCGTTTGGAATAGTTACTATGAATCTGTGAGTAATGGCTACTAAAAATAATTTTGGAGTTGTTACTAAAATTTGCTCGGTGGCTTATACTAAAATGTTTCAAGTTAGTTATACAAAAAATTCTTTTGTTCAGTTTACAAAAGAAATGTTTGTTTCACTTGCTTGTTTGTTTGTTTGTATGTCGGCCAATTATCTACACTGTGGGATATAGGCCCTAAGGGGTGGGGTGCCCTCCGTGGGGGTCTTTCTAAGGGAACCTAACCCGTATTTACGCAAGGTTCGAAGAAAACCACGGAAAACTCCGAACGGTTAGGCCGACGGTCGCGATTGGGTTCGAACCCAGCACCTACCGTCTACCAGTTTGAGGTCAGAACCTCTCGGCCATTGGTGGGGCTTGTTTCACTTGCAAAAAAAAAAAAGTTTGTAATGGTTACTAAAAATTTTTGTGGAATACAAATTTACTAAAAAAATTTTAGTAACCTCATGAATTTTTTTTTTTACAGTGTGGATGAAGGAAAGAATTTATATAAGTATAAACTGATATATAAATAATATGAAGTAGTATGTAAAGTATGATGTTGAATATCTGAAAGAAAGTATTTATGTAAGTATGAAATAATATATAAGTGGTACATTTGATGGTGGATGTATGAAAGAAAGGATTTATGTACATATTAAGTGGTATGTAAATATGATGGGGGACCTGTGGAGGAAAGAATTTACGTAAAACTGAAGTGGTATATAAGTATGATGCTAAATGTATGATGAAAAGGATTTACTCAAGGATGAACTCGTGTATAATTTTGGTATGTATGCATGATGATGAATGCATGAAGGAAAGGATTTGTGTAAGTATAAATTGGTATTCAAGTGGATGTAAGCATGATGGTGAAGATATGAAAGAACTAATGTATGTAACTATGAAGTGGTATTAAAGTAGTATGAAGTGGCGTGTAAACGCGAAGGTGGATGTATGAAGGAAAAGATTTATTTAAGTGTAATGCCATTTAAATATATTGCCATAAATAACAAGTATTTAACGTAAAAACAATTTAAAGGTGAAAAAACTATTAGCCAATCTGGAATGAAAATAAAATTTACCCAATAACGCATTTTCACGTTTTTTTTCTTTGTTTTTATGAGATGTTCAATGAAGTGTAGTTGATAACGTGCAATAACCTCCACCTTTACCTTTCTAGGTACATCTAAATGTGTGAATTGGGCAACCCTTCTTGTTGCCGATTAATGAACAACAATTCTGACTTTTTTAACTTCATAAAAATAAACAAATAAAAATATTTGCCTACGCCATTTTTTCCCTATCGCTTATTTCATCGATTGAAGGTCGTGTGCACGAAGCGGAAATAGACACAAGTTGACGAATTACTCTCGACATAAATCTTCGTTTAAATTAGGGATATCTAACTTCTGATTACTCGACCTTCAACAGCATTTAAAATTGGGTCAGAAATTTGATTAATTTTACCTTTTCCGTCTAATTTTAATTTTTTTTATTTATTTTCCAAATCGAATACGCATGATTTTCCTGTCAAAGAAAGAATCCATACGAATGTTCAACCGAATTGAACAAATTAGAGAAACCATGAAATTCTTGCTTAATTGCTGTAGTATGTGATGGAAGGTCGATTCCAGGTCCAGATTAAAAAATAATGCATCTCTAACTCAAAATATTTCTGGAGGCCCACGTATATGAAATAAATTTATATGCGTAATTTAACCACTTCTATCTTTGGCTCCCCATTCTTGGACCTCTGTTCTTTTCTTATAAAAACGAAAATGTCTCCTTATTCTACATAATTTTTTAATAGCGGAGTCTTTTTTGGATTGAAATTAAACGAATTAATGCCTGTATCTAAGCTTAATCCTCCATAAAATAAATTTTATTTTCTTCTGAGCTTGCAAAATGCCTAAAAGTGTCTAAAAGACAGTGTGACCGAGAAAATGATCAATTTTAATATATTTAACTTAAATCTTTTTTTTAATACATCTTTTTGAGGATTTGTAGATTATTTACTTGTTCAAATCTCTTAAATTTGTGATTGCGTTCATTTAGTTTAGTGGTTGTTAACTGAATGTTTTAAGGGGTTTGTAGTTTTAGATCCATATTTTTTAACCTAAGTGAGTAAGGGGAGCTATACCTAAAGGACCAATTTCAGAAAAGATATTTTTTCTGTCGCTTGCAATGTCATTTTGTTAGGAAACACACCCAATGAAAAAGTATTTGCATTGTTATTTTATCTTCGAAACTGAAGAAGTTAATGTTCAGATAAAAAGTTAGAACCCGGAAAAAATACTCAGTTTTCAACTTACCATATATATAAGAGGTTTGTACTTACCAAATTTCGACCCAGCCAGATATAAAGGTTAAAAGTTCGGTTCGGCCCTGTCCGCCCACTTCTGAAACCAAAAGTTCATCATGAACCCGCCCCGACATAAAAGCAAAAGGTTCGACCCGAACCCGGTGCGATTTGTATAAAAGAAAAATTTTGCCCTCTCAGCCCGGTATTAAAAGCTAAAATCTCGCCAAGTATGAAAGATAAAAGTTCGACCCGACTAAATTTATACAAAATACGCCGATGCTTCTGAAGCTATATTATCCTACAATTAAAATTATTTAAAAGGCGCACTTACTTATACATAGATTTTATTTTCAGATTTTGTTCGGGATGCATGGAATGCATTCCGATATTAATGACCACTTGTAATAATGATCATTTAGAAAAATACTGCGCACAACACCGATTAAAAAATACAATTACAGTCGACTCTCGTTAATTCGAAATCGGATAATTCGAATCTTCGCTTAATTCGAACTGAACATGAAGTCCCGAAATCTTCAATGCAGAATAACGTTAAAATTTTTCCTTAATTCGAGCTCATTTTCTCTTGACTTCGTTTAATTCGAACTAATGAGAATTCTGATTTTTTATTTTTATTTTCTTTCTCACGGATCTCAGATCATTTGAATTACTTTCTTTCTTTGATTTTTATGAAAATTGTTCTGAACGAGTATACATGTAATCCCATGCATTTGATATCCACTTTCTTAGTGCCCTGTCTGTCTATCAGTGACACTTCGAATTTTTCTTTCATTGTGCTTGTCTCTAATCTTGTAATTGGTTTATGTATTTATACATTCTTATTTAATATTAAGTCACATTCTTCTGATAACAGACGAAATAAATTTAAAAAACACTATAACATTAATTCCTTTGCAATATTACCAAATTAAGCATGTTTTCATGTCATATTTTCCATAATTCGAACTTCGGATAATTCGAACATTTCTTGTGGTCCCGGCGAGTTCGAATTAACGAGAGTCGACTGTACATTCAAATGAATATTCAGTAAGAGAAGAAAAATCTATTATAGACAGGTTCCATTCGTCGCAGCTACATCATCTATTGTATATGTATTGTATATGTATTGTATATGTATGTCTCTTTTCGCACGGATTATTGTATTCATTTTGCGCGAATCAAGACGTTTAATACAGTCTTCCATCATAGACAGGTTCTATCTCACAAGTTTTACTGTACTTTATTATTATTATTATTATTATTATTATTATTATTATTATTATTTTGCCTGGAAATGTATGTACTATTCTTAAAAAAGAACTTTCATTGCAAAATAATGGTCATTTAAAAATCTAAGCATTTTTTTTTTTTTTTTTCGAAAATTGTTGTGCTGGGCCTCATTTTATTGATTTTCATATGGGCTGGATTGAAATTGCAACTGAAAATTTCGGACGGAGCAAACCTAATATGAAGAATAAAATTGAGTCGGCTTAACCCGAGATAAAAGAAGTCTGGCTAGGCCTGTCTTTTAGAAAAATGTTAGGGCAGGCGTGATCTGATACTGAAGAATGGGTTAAGTCCCGGGCCCTGGCCGAAAAGAGTGAAGACCAAACATGGCCCGACTCGAGTCTCGTGTATGAAACTTGTCCACTGCTCCTAGCTAGCAATTATAATTTGCAATAGTTTGACAAAAGTTTTAAATATTAACTTGAACCAATTAACAAAGATATTACTGAAGCAATTTATGCGAATATGAACATAGTTAAGGAACTATAACAGGGTATAATAATATAGCTCAACTATAAAGTCTGTACTATCGGCCAGAGGTCAAAAGATCTGCCTAGATACATTAAGGGAGGTCAAATTCCTTCATGGATTGCAGTAACATTGCATATGTATGTATTCCTATCTCTTAGATTTCTCAGTCAATTAAAAAATGTAATGGAGTGTAATAACTTATGAATTGAAATTTACAGCTATTTTTAACTAAGTTTAACATCGTCTAAAAGCTATTAATGAATGACAAACTAAAGTAATTTAAATGTCTTTTACACAGTTATGAAATCCTAACGAATTACAATAATCTATTCTAACTAGAAATAAAAATTTACATCATTTATTTACAAAATTTTGAAACATAATCTTGCTATTGCATCCCAGTAGAATGTAACTTGTTCATGGGATTTTAATAGCAACGTTATATTTATTTGAATATTTATAAGAGGCTATCCAGAAAATTTTGTTTCCTTCTGTATTAGAAATTAGTTTATGTATCTAAAAGTCCGTTACTAAACTAATGGAGTGTAATAACCTAAGTAGCAATTGGAATTTCAACAGTTTTAATCAAATTTTGAAACATTACGTTGAAGCAATTTAATGAAGTAATTTATTAACCTCTCATATGATTAGAAAGCTATAACGTCAGAATAGAATAATCTAAACAACTATCAATGATATAATTTACATTAAGTTTTGTAAGATAAACTTGGCATCACATCGCAATCTAACATCACACCACAGTCACATGTTCTTGGGTCTTTAATAAGAACGATTTGCAATACAACATTTCAAAAAATATTTCGAATAAATAATCGTTTTTGCTTGAATTAGTGAAGCAGCTTATGCGTCTTTCATAATTTAAGAAAGTGTGACAAGTGTAATAACCTAACAAGCAATTAGAATCTGCAGCACTTTCAACAGGGTTTTGTAACATCAGTTTGAAATAATTAATGAAGATTTAAAGTTTTTCAAACAATTAAGAAATTATATCTGAACCTAACCTAACCTAACAATCATAATTAATAACATTTTCTACAAAATTTTGTAACATAAATTGGACATAACACCTGAACGTGACATTGCACCATAGGAGCGGTTTTAGTAAGAGCTATTTCAATGTAGTGTTCCAAAAATAATTTGAATGAATAATTGTTTCTATCGGAATAAGTGAAACAGTTTACGTGACCTTAATATAGTTAAGGAAGTGTGACGTGGTATAATAATTTTGGCATCAAACCTCAGCGTGACATTGCACAGCAGTTTTATCTTATGGTCAGTGGCATAGCCAGATTTGGAGGTGGGGAATCCAGATGCACTTTAAACCACTAAAATTGTAAAGTATTTTTCGCGATTAATAGATGAAAATTCTCTGATTAGGTAAACGAAGAGAACTTTATAAAATTGGTGGTTTCAAATGCATATGGACCCCCTCCCCCCCTCATTGACTATGCCATTATTTGGGGTTTTAGTTAGGGAAATTACCATACAGTTCTTCAGAAAATAATTTATCTTAATATTATTTTTGCCGAAATTAGTTAAACAATTTATATGCTCGTCATACAGTTAAGAAAGTGTGATGCGTGTAATAACCTAATTAGCAATTAGAATTTGCAGGAAATTTAACCTAGTTTTGTAATATCAATTTGAAACAGTTAAAAAAAAAAAAAAAAAAAAAAAAAAAAAAAAAAAAAAGTATAACAAATAAGTAAGTTTCAACGCTTCTCACCGCCGTTTAGAAATTAAAACATGATGTAATAACCTAACCTAACCATCTGTCAGATTTAACATACATTTTTCACCAAGTGGTGTAACATAATCCTAGCATCACATTTCATCAAAATCCTAGCTTTTTCTTAGATGCTTGCAAAAAAGAGGGTTACAATTAGTTGAGCAACTAGAGGTGAAGGTCTAGTAAAATTCGCAACTTTTTCTAATATCCATCGTTTTCGCTAATTCCTCGTCTAATTTTCACTTTTCTTTGGACGATGCGCACCACTGGCCGTACGGAAAATATTCCATCAGCAGACCTTGAAGACTGTGGTCGGTCAATCAAGAAAGGAAATGGGATCTTAATGTATTGTTCCGTGGAAATACATAACGGTATGTTTGGAAAAGGATACAGAGCTATAATTCTATAATTAAGTATATTCCAGTTGCTTGTTCATAAAAAGTGAAATTTTTCCGGAAATACCGGATATAGCAGTAATGATTTTTATGTAACGAAATGGATTTAGGAAAATTGTTTCGAGATTTAAGAGAAATTTCATTTATTTTAACCTTCAGGGATTTCCGGTTTAAGCAAAAAAATTTCTCAACTATATGCAATAGATATCGTTAAAATTCGTATTGATGTATTTATAATATTTTTTGCTTTATGAATTTATACACAATAAAAAATAAAAGATTCAGATGAAAAAAGGGAGAAGCTGCTTTTAATCCTTCACTGCATGATTTTTTTCTACTTTTAGGGGAAAAAAATATTTGAAATCCATGCATCGGTCTAATAAAGAAAACTAGTAGTTGGGGCCCACCGTAATACTTACTCATCATGGATATGCATAATATAATGTATGAAAATAAAACATGTGAAACTATATATAAATTGCATTGCAATTCCAAAACAAAATTTAAACGTATATTTAAATATTTTTAATATACATAGTAATGCTCTATTAATGAATTGCTGATGAACCAATTTCGACAAATTATATAAAACATTAAACTACTCAAGTAGGACCGAATTGCGTAAAAGAAGCATCCTGATAACTCCAAAAATAATAATCATATAACTAACAGTTTACTGCGTCGGATTAAGCGTCTCATTTCTAATTCCCAGAACTTCGTGTACAAACTTGGAGGGGTGATAGAGAACATTGTTAGGAACCGTAATTGCATAGGATTGCATAGGCAGAAATCGATAGCCGGGCCATACATCTTACTACTTCGACTGGATGCTCTGAGGTATCTCGTCTTTCTTAAAGAGGTACTTCCGGAACTTCTTAACAATGTTCCCGCACATACTCGGCGCGGAATGTGGTTCCAACATGATGGGGCGCCATCTCATCATGCAAGGTGTGTACTTGACCAATTGGATTGGACTTGGCGGTCCCGTCGCTTGGCCTCCCAGATCGCCTGATTTATCTCCTCTTGATTATTTTTTCTGGGGTGCTATGAAAAACATTGTGTACGACACGCCCGTAAATTCTGAAATGGACTTGGTGGCACGAATTTCCATCTCTGCTGCGACGATCAGAGAAACACCAGGTATTTTTGAAAATGTTCGCCAATCCATGTCGCGTAGGTGTAATGCGTGCGTTCATGTCAATGGACGTAATTTCGAACACCTTCTGTGATGCATTTAATTAATACATTGTACTCTTTTGTTGTGTAATGAAGTATTTTATACTAAATTCCGTGTTGTGGCCGTATTGTGTCTTTGTGTCATTTTATCACGTGAGGGTGACGTTTCTGCCCATGCTTTCCTATGTAATTATGGTTCTTAACGATGTACTTTACCTTCCCTCCAAGTTTGTACACAAAGTTCTGGGACAACCTGTATCTTTGAATTGAAATTTGTATAAAATACACGGTCATGAAAAATCTAAGAATGTGAAAAACAGGATTACAAATATCTCAGCAACAGTAGGGGAAAAATGACAGTCCGACCTCAGGAGGAGGATTGAGGATCGGAGGAGGGAGGAGGGCTCCTCCTCCTCAATCCTCCTCCTCAAGCCTCCTCCTCACACCTCCTCCTCAATCCTCCTCCTCCTCAATCCTCCTCCTGACATCGTCTTGTAAGAGAAGGGGTTAAAAGGGGGATTAAATTTTTTTCGTGAAATTTGAATATTTTATGCTATAAGAGAGGGGTAAAAGGGGGATAAATTTTTTAAGTATACTACAGTACGAGCGGTTCTTTTGACTGTTGATTAAGAGATGAATGATTCATATTAAATTAAAAATAGTAATTAATTAAAAGGTAATTAAAAATAATAAGTGAAAAATAATGAAGGGACTTAGAATTTTTCGAGCGGTATTTTTTAGTCAAGTGTAGTACGTAGTGGAATTTAAGAAGTGAATAACAGCAATTAACGATAATTAGTAATTAATAAAAAAGTAATTAAAAATATTGAGTAAAAATAATGAAGGTAATAATTAAAAATGATAATTAAAAATAATGAGTAAAAAATAATGAAGGGAATTTTTCGGTGAACTTTAGTTTAAGGATTTATTTTTTGATTTGAAGCGGAAATTTTGGGGAGATTGATTTTTTTTTTTTTTCACCGTGTTTTTAATAAGGGGTTAAGCGGATATTCTGGGGACACAGAATGTTTTTTTTTTGTACTATTGTACGAGTAGTTTTTAATTTTAATGTGGTGACTTAAAAATTTTCAGTTTGGTGTAATTTAAGAGTTTATTTTTTGATTTTAAGCAGAAATTTTGGGGAGATTGATTTTTTTTTTTTTTTTTTTTTTTTCGCCGTGGTTTAGATGAGGAGTTAAGCGGGTATTTGGGTACACAGAATGTTTTTTCCTATACTATTGTACGAGGGGTTTTTAATTTTAATGTGGCAACTTAAAATTTTTCTGTTTGGTGTCATTTAAGAGTTTATTTTTTCGATTTTAAGTGGGAATTTGGGGAGATTGATTTTTTTTTTTTTCCACTGTACTCTTACATGATGAGTTAAGCGGATATTTTGGGGGAAATTATTATTTTAGACTAATCATTCACGAAGGATATTTTGCGGACATAAGTGTTTAATAGGGGGACTTTAAATTTTGCAATGGGATTGACGTGCGCTCGTCGACCTAACCGTATGGAGTTTGTAATTTTCTTTGAATCATGTGTGCATACTGGCTTAGACTATCTTAGAAAGACTTCCACCACCTTTATCTCCACCAAGTCATAAATAACACATGCTGGTAATGGGAATTTGTGAATATTAACTTTAAACATTAATTTAATGAAGGACCTTTAAAATTATTTCGAGTACTATTTTTAGTTAACTATGTTATACACTTGATATTTTTGATTAGTTAAAAAATAACATTAAAATTTGAATGAGAAAATATGTTTCAAAATGGGATTTTACGTACTAACATTTATTTGCGCTCGTTGACCTAACCGTTCGGAATCTGTGATTTCCCTCGAATCATGTGTGAATAACTGTTAGATTTCTTTAGAAAGACCTGAATAAGCTTCAACCATCATAAATAACGCATGTCTGTAACGGGAATTTGAACTTAATTATTTTAAATATTCATTTTAATGAGGTGACTTCGAAAACAATTTGTAGAACTTTTGAGCGGTAATAATTTTTATTGGGAAACTTAAAAGAATCTTGTGATTTTTTGGGGTCTAATTTTTAATTGCTGAATTGCAATCTGTATTCGCCTTTCTTTCGTGTGATTGTGTTGATGAAAACTATTTCTGTTCCAATTAATGAAATTTAATAATTAAAATAATAAAGTGTTCCTCACCAGACACCCCTTTTTCAAAATTCGTGCATATTTTTTAACATAACAATGTGTTTAATATAAGTAATTTTTGTGTGTCCTTTCTTTTCTGAAAGAGTAAGCGATTTTTAACAGAAATATCTTTTGACGTGTGTAATTTTTCGTTGGCAGAACAATTTTCAAATAAATAAATTTTAATATTAATAGAATTTTTGACTTTCCGAAGAAAAAAAGGAACTTATTTTTAATGTTTTAATACTTGTCGGTTAAAAAAATTAAACTATATTTATTATCGAAATGAATTCATCTACATTAATTTAAAAACATATAATATTTATAACCAGTAACGCAGAACTTTTTCAAACCCTGTTAATGAGATTTTATAACAAAAGTGTTATTATATAATTGAATTACTGTTTTTAAAATGTGTTGTATGTATGTGCGTGTTTTGAATGTATCTGTATGTTGTATGTATGTATGTATGTGTGTGTGTGTTGCATAGTGTGTGTGTGTCGTATGTATGTGTATGTTGTATGTATATGTATGTGTGTGTGTGTTGTATGTATGTGCATGTTGTATGTATGTGTGTGTATGTATGTGTGTGTGTTGTATGTATGTGCATGTTGAATGTATGTGTATGTAATTTTTTTTGCCGATAGGTGTGATCTTTAGCTGAAAGTGACCTAGGGTCAAAACTTTCACCCAGGAATCGCCACGAGGAGGCAGATCACATGATTCCCGTATTGCACACATTCACATACATTATTTCGAGCGATATTTTTAGCGAAACATAATATGCAATTGAAGTTTTAGAATAATTAAAAAATAACTTTAAAATTTAAATGAAAGAATGTTTCAAAATGGAATTTTACGTACTAACATTTAATCGCGCTCGTCGGTTTTTACTGTTTGGAGGTCTGTTAATTTTCCTTTAACCTTGGAAAACCTTGCGTCAATAAGGATATTTCAGAAAGACCCCCACTTTGGGTACTCTTTTAAACTAATATTTGTAATGAGATGTGTTCGCGCGCGTCGGCCTAACTGTTTGGAGTATCAACATAAAATCAGCAAATTAATACAAAATATTTCAAATAGTAAGAAAATGATTGATTAAAATCACCAAGTAAGAATAAAAATACTTCAAGCAATGAGAAAATAAATGTTTAAAATCAAAAATTTAACATTTAAAGGTTTTATCTTCAGATCTAAATAATTTGTGAAAAATGCTTTTAAATATTTTTAAAGCTGTATTGAAAATAATATTTTTCATACCTTAACATCAAAAAAAGTGTTAAATCCAAATCGATGAAGAGTTTAATAATTGTTTTCTCAAAGAGAGGATACTAAATTCGTTGCAATATATGTGTGTGTGTGTAAACATAAATGAATCATTCTTATCTGCTTATCTGATAGCGTTTTCCGAAAAGGGTTGAATCTCTGAATCATAACTGATAGGAACTGGGGTTGATGTGTTATCTTAATTAATCTTAATGAGTACTATATCTAATTAAAATTATTTGACTTGAAATAAAATAACGTCTGTTGAGCAATATCTTTTGAAAACTTAAGATTTAATTATTTAAATCAAATTAAAGGCTTTTTTTATCTCATCGATTTATTTTAAATAAAACTAAAATATTTATATTTTTCTGTACTTTGTTAGCAAAATAAAGAGTGTATCACATTCATTTCGGCTTTAACTGTTTGAAAATTTAAATTAACCTATAATTAAAATGATTACATAAGGTTGAGTATGCGATCTTTTAAATGAAATCTAGTTAAAAACGGAACACGCATTCATATAAAACTTTAAATACTTATGGTGTTGTGTATAATGCAATGTATGTATTAAATATTAAATGAAAAATATGAATTAACAATAAATGAAAGACATTAACATTAATAAAATATTAATTAAACATTGCATTGATTAAAAACTTAATGAAAAATATTAATTTGGGAATACGCATCCTTATAAAACTTTAAACATTTATGCTTTTGGGTATAATATTATGGATGTATTAAATATTAAATGAAAAATATGAATTAACAATAAATAAAAAATATTAATTAACATTAATAAAATATTAATTAAACATTGTGTTAATTAAAATATAGATTAAAAATTTAATGAAAAATATTAATTTCTCATGTAATTAAAATAACACTTTATAAATTAATGTATTAATAATAAATGAAACATGTTCATTCGAAACAACTTGAGAAATACTAATTTGTAATGAAATTAGAAAATACCAATTAATTAAATATTAATTAAAAATTAAATGAAAACTATTTATGAGAGACACATTGAAAAATATTCTCACCTTAAACTTTCATTCGCCAATCCTTAAATCCAACCTTCATCGTTGCTTACCTGTTAGGAAATGTCTGATAACAACAAATTCTTATCTTTAACGGTATTTCCCGAAGGCTGACTCACTAGATAAGTAACAATGACAAGTTCAAATCTGAAATTAAGAGTTTATTCATATTGAATATAATTAATATAATGTTTAATTAAAAAGGGACTTAATTTATTTAATACGTCATAATTAAGAATTTAATTAAATCCTAATATAATTTTTTTTTATCTAATTAATAGAATAAAAAAGAAATTTTTTTCAACATTTTCAAGAAACATCAAGTTATCGAATACTTAATAGATTATTTTTTTAATGAATGTGTAATTAACATTTTTAAAGGATTTTTTTCTAATTAATTAGTGTTTAATTAAAATTTTCATAATTAAAATAAATATATAAAATAAAAAAGGAATTCTTTTCAAAATTTTCAAGAAACACCAAATTATTATTAAGCAATATTTCGAATAACTACAAACTTTAATCATGATGAGTCATCACTGTGAATGATCTTTTCTTCTCATATGTTATAAAAACAAGTTTAAGTACCTAAATTTATTGATATATTTCATTGTGTGTTGGATCCTTCTTTACTAATCTCGTTAAAATTATTCATTTACCAATGATTTAAATTTCACATTTTAAAGTCATTTATATAATATACTAACATTTGACTATTAAATATCAAATAATGGATATGCACTTTTTACACTCACATCTTACAATGTAATTAGTAACCAAATGTAATGATTTTTAAGCATGTCTTCTTAATTTTTTTTTACAATGAAAGACTATCACAGTTGAATATTTAGCTTTCTGTTTATAACTTTATCGAGAAATATATAATGCATACCACACGATTTCATTAAATGAATCACAATACATTTCAAACTTCTCATTTTCAATGTTTTATATATACTAGTGTTTATCAAATAGGTGTTTATTCTGAACAATCATTACTTAGTATATTGATGAAAAGTTTGTGTTGAACGGTTTTTAACTTAAATGGTGTGAGAGAAGGATATATTAGGACAGAAGTTATTAGATATAGAGTCTTTAAAGTTTATACCCGTGCAAGAATTGGCATTTCAAGAAACAAAGTTGTGTCACATTTGAAAGCATTCTTTATATTCGAAACGCACACGTGATCACGATCACATCACTGAAGAGCATAGAGAAGCTGTTTATGTTGTATATAATTTGAATTTTCATTAACACAATATTATAACCGAAGTTTTTCGACAGTTTGAAAAATTATGATGTTCAACGTCTGCACACGTTAACACAGAATAAGATTAGCTTATGCCCTTTCGATGATAAGCGTTATTTGCAGGTAAGATGTATTAACATAACAAAATTTTCTTGGTAATTTTACTCGCAGGTTTCGAAACCACAAACATCTGATCATACTTCTCATTTTTAACACGCGACACTAACCATTGGGCCATTAAAGCCCGTAATTTAGTAACTAAAAATTAAGAAAGATCATCGAAAATGATTACTTCACACATGCAAAAATAATTTTTATTGTGACTTATCAGTTAAAAATCACGAAGAAAAGAAAAATATCACATATGTTTTGGATTACTTTGAGATTTTATGAGTCACTTCATCAGTTAAATAGACATAACCACTTCTTATGAATCACTACTTATGCTTAAATTTTGAAACACTTGCTTATATGAAATGTATTATATTTTAGTTTATCAGTGATAGTGCGATTACTTGTTAATAATTTTAATGTTATTAAAAAAATTTAAAAAAATCAAATGTGAATAATTAATTAAAAAAACACAAGTCACTATTAAAGGTTTGAACAAATTATTAAAATTATTTTACAAAACTTTTCAAATTATTTAAAAATGTTTCACTAATATTTAGTAATCGTCAAATTTTAATGTCGATAATCATTTATGTGAGTCAGGTTTTCTGTTTTAACTGTTAAGTTATCAGATTCCCCCTTCAAGTACATCTCATTGATAAGTTTTAATCAACCAATCAACTATTTATTTACCCCAGCAACCAGCTATTTGTTTACCCTAGTAACCAAAAAGCTTTTGTCGACACATGAACAAAATTTTGAAGATGCAAGACTCTTCATTTTCATTCGAAAAAACAATGACTTATGTAATAAATTTTTTCTTTACTTAAATGAAACCTTCACATGTGTATGGTAAAACTTGGAAAATTTCATTTAATGCACAAATTTAAAGTTAACAGACAAGGTCTTCACACATCTTTTAGTATTTTACTAACACTTTGCCAAATATCTTTAGAAAACAACAACAGAATTTTAAATAATTATTTTAATAAAAATTCTCTTTTGTAAGTGACATTATTAAACTAACTTGAAAAATTAACTTGGCAAAGCAAGTTTTCACTATTCCAACTAAGTAATATTCATAAGTTTTATATGATAAACAACCTGTTTGGTTATGTCCCAGCATGGCTTTATAAAATGTATCTAAAATAACCTTTAATATCAATGTTTAAAAATATGCGAATAATTCAGTTAGTCTTTTATAGATGATTATTTTCCCTTCTATTATTTAAAAGACATTTTAAAATAAAATTATTACTGATGCCAGTTTATCCCAGTGTTATGAAATATGTATGCAAAACTTTTAATTCTAATTTTCACATTTTATTATTTCAAATTATTGTTTTCAAGTTGTACTAAAATTTGGAAAAAAATATTTAATTTTCATGCATAATTAAATTGAAATACTTTAATAATAAAGACACATTTAACATTGTATACTCACCTAATCCAACACTTTCACAAATACACGTCCGACTCGCTCCAAGGTTTAGGAAGAAATGAGAGATTCAAAGTCCTTATCAGAAAATGTTATCAGATAGTCTTATCTTAAGATAAGTGACGTCAGAGAACATATGTCATCAACTGGTCACGTGATGTATATCACATGACCAGTGCTTTGTTAATTAATCTTATTAATTAATTATTAAGTATTAAATTATTAATTATTAATTAATTAATTATTAAGTATTAAATTAAATTATTTAATATTATTAATTAATCTTATTAAAAATAGTTATTATTTTTTAATAACAAAGAATTAATAATATTAAATAATTTAATTTAATACTTAATAATTAATTAATTAATAATTAATAATTTAATACTTAATAATTAATTAATAAGATTAATTAACAAAGCTTTTTGGTTACTAGGGTAAACAAATAGCTGGTTGCTGGGGTAAATAAATAGTTGATTGGTTGATTAAAACTTATCAATGAGATGTACTTGAAGGGGGAATCTGATAACTTAACAGTTAAAACAGAAAACCTGACTCACATAAATGATTATCGACATTAAAATTTGACGATTACTAAATATTAGTGAAACATTTTTAAATAATTTGAAAAGTTTTGTAAAATAATTTTAATAATTTGTTCAAACCTTTAATAGTGACTTGTGTTTTTTTAATTAATTATTCACATTTGATTTTTTTAAATTTTTTTAATAACATTAAAATTATTAACAAGTAATCGCACTATCACTGATAAACTAAAATATAATACATTTCATATAAGCAAGTGTTTCAAAATTTAAGCATAAGTAGTGATTCATAAGAAGTGGTTATGTCTATTTAACTGATGAAGTGACTCATAAAATCTCAAAGTAATCCAAAACATATGTGATATTTTTCTTTTCTTCGTGATTTTTAACTGATAAGTCACAATAAAAATTATTTTTGCATGTGTGAAGTAATCATTTTCGATGATCTTTCTTAATTTTTAGTTACTAAATTACGGGCTTTAATGGCCCAATGGTTAGTGTCGCGTGTTAAAAATGAGAAGTATGATCAGATGTTTGTGGTTTCGAAACCTGCGAGTAAAATTACCAAGAAAATTTTGTTATGTTAATACATCTTACCTGCAAATAACGCTTATCATCGAAAGGGCATAAGCTAATCTTATTCTGTGTTAACGTGTGCAGACGTTGAACATCATAATTTTTCAAACTGTCGAAAAACTTCGGTTATAATATTGTGTTAATGAAAATTCAAATTATATACAACATAAACAGCTTCTCTATGCTCTTCAGTGATGTGATCGTGATCACGTGTGCGTTTCGAATATAAAGAATGCTTTCAAATGTGACACAACTTTGTTTCTTGAAATGCCAATTCTTGCACGGGTATAAACTTTAAAGACTCTATATCTAATAACTTCTGTCCTAATATATCCTTCTCTCACACCATTTAAGTTAAAAACCGTTCAACACAAACTTTTCATCAATATACTAAGTAATGATTGTTCAGAATAAACACCTATTTGATAAACACTAGTATATATAAAACATTGAAAATGAGAAGTTTGAAATGTATTGTGATTCATTTAATGAAATCGTGTGGTATGCATTATATATTTCTCGATAAAGTTATAAACAGAAAGCTAAATATTCAACTGTGATAGTCTTTCATTGTAAAAAAAAATTAAGAAGACATGCTTAAAAATCATTACATTTGGTTACTAATTACATTGTAAGATGTGAGTGTAAAAAGTGCATATCCATTATTTGATATTTAATAGTCAAATGTTAGTATATTATATAAATGACTTTAAAATGTGAAATTTAAATCATTGGTAAATGAATAATTTTAACGAGATTAGTAAAGAAGGATCCAACACACAATGAAATATATCAATAAATTTAGGTACTTAAACTTGTTTTTATAACATATGAGAAGAAAAGATCATTCACAGTGATGACTCATCATGATTAAAGTTTGTAGTTATTCGAAATATTGCTTAATAATAATTTGGTGTTTCTTGAAAATTTTGAAAAGAATTCCTTTTTTATTTTATATATTTATTTTAATTATGAAAATTTTAATTAAACACTAATTAATTAGAAAAAATCCTTTAAAAATGTTAATTACACATTCATTAAAAAAATAATCTATTAAGTATTCGATAACTTGATGTTTCTTGAAAATGTTGAAAAAAATTTCTTTTTTATTCTATTAATTAGATAAAAAAAAAATTATATTAGGATTTAATTAAATTCTTAATTATGACGTATTAAATAAATTAAGTCCCTTTTTAATTAAACATTATATTAATTATATTCAATATGAATAAACTCTTAATTTCAGATTTGAACTTGTCATTGTTACTTATCTAGTGAGTCAGCCTTCGGGAAATACCGTTAAAGATAAGAATTTGTTGTTATCAGACATTTCCAAACAGGTAAGCAACGATGAAGGTTGGATTTAAGGATTGGCGAATGAAAGTTTAAGGTGAGAATATTTTTCAATGTGTCTCTCATAAATAGTTTTCATTTAATTTTTAATTAATATTTAATTAATTGGTATTTTCTAATTTCATTACAAATTAGTATTTCTCAAGTTGTTTCGAATGAACATGTTTCATTTATTATTAATTCATTAATTTATAAAGTGTTATTTTAATTACATGAGAAATTAATATTTTTCATTAAATTTTTAATCTATATTTTAATTAACACAATGTTTAATTAATATTTTATTAATGTTAATTAATATTTTTTATTTATTGTTAATTCATATTTTTCATTTAATATTTAATACATCCATAATATTATACCCAAAAGCATAAATGTTTAAAGTTTTATAAGGATGCGTATTCCCAAATTAATATTTTTCATTAAGTTTTTAATCAATGCAATGTTTAATTAATATTTTATTAATGTTAATGTCTTTCATTTATTGTTAATTCATATTTTTCATTTAATATTTAATACATACATTGCATTATACACAACACCATAAGTATTTAAAGTTTTATATGAATGCGTGTTTCGTTTTTAACTAGATTTCATTTAAAAGATCGCATACTCAACCTTATGTAATCATTTTAATTATAGGTTAATTTAAATTTTCAAACAGTTAAAGCCGAAATGAATGTGATACACTCTTTATTTTGCTAACAAAGTACAGAAAAATATAAATATTTTAGTTTTATTTAAAATAAATCGATGAGATAAAAAAAAGCCTTTAATTTGATTTAAATAATTAAATCTTAAGTTTTCAAAAGATATTGCTCAACAGACGTTATTTTATTTCAAGTCAAATAATTTTAATTAGATATAGTACTCATTAAGATTAATTAAGATAACACATCAACCCCAGTTCCTATCAGTTATGATTCAGAGATTCAACCCTTTTCGGAAAACGCTATCAGATAAGCAGATAAGAATGATTCATTTATGTTTACACACACACACATATATTGCAACGAATTTAGTATCCTCTCTTTGAGAAAACAATTATTAAACTCTTCATCGATTTGGATTTAACACTTTTTTTGATGTTAAGGTATGAAAAATATTATTTTCAATACAGCTTTAAAAATATTTAAAAGCATTTTTCACAAATTATTTAGATCTGAAGATAAAACCTTTAAATGTTAAATTTTTGATTTTAAACATTTATTTTCTCATTGCTTGAAGTATTTTTATTCTTACTTGGTGATTTTAATCAATCATTTTCTTACTATTTGAAATATTTTGTATTAATTTGCTGATTTTATGTTGATACTCCAAACAGTTAGGCCGACGCGCGCGAACACATCTCATTACAAATATTAGTTTAAAAGAGTACCCAAAGTGGGGGTCTTTCTGAAATATCCTTATTGACGCAAGGTTTTCCAAGGTTAAAGGAAAATTAACAGACCTCCAAACAGTAAAAACCGACGAGCGCGATTAAATGTTAGTACGTAAAATTCCATTTTGAAACATTCTTTCATTTAAATTTTAAAGTTATTTTTTAATTATTCTAAAACTTCAATTGCATATTATGTTTCGCTGAAAATATCGCTCGAAATAATGTATGTGAATGTGTGCAATACGGGAATCATGTGATCTGCCTCCTCATGGCGATTCCTGGGTGAAAGTTTTGACCCTAGGTCACTTTCAGCTAAAGATCACACCTATCGGCAAAAAAAATTACATACACATACATTCAACATGCACATACATACAACACACACACATACATACACACACATACATACAACATGCACATACATACAACACACACACACATACATATACATACAACATACACATACATACGACACACACACACTATGCAACACACACACACATACATACATACATACAACATACAGATACATTCAAAACACGCACATACATACAACACATTTTAAAAACAGTAATTCAATTATATAATAACACTTTTGTTATAAAATCTCATTAACAGGGTTTGAAAAAGTTCTGCGTTACTGGTTATAAATATTATATGTTTTTAAATTAATGTAGATGAATTCATTTCGATAATAAATATAGTTTAATTTTTTTAACCGACAAGTATTAAAACATTAAAAATAAGTTCCTTTTTTTCTTCGGAAAGTCAAAAATTCTATTAATATTAAAATTTATTTATTTGAAAATTGTTCTGCCAACGAAAAATTACACACGTCAAAAGATATTTCTGTTAAAAATCGCTTACTCTTTCAGAAAAGAAAGGACACACAAAAATTACTTATATTAAACACATTGTTATGTTAAAAAATATGCACGAATTTTGAAAAAGGGGTGTCTGGTGAGGAACACTTTATTATTTTAATTATTAAATTTCATTAATTGGAACAGAAATAGTTTTCATCAACACAATCACACGAAAGAAAGGCGAATACAGATTGCAATTCAGCAATTAAAAATTAGACCCCAAAAAATCACAAGATTCTTTTAAGTTTCCCAATAAAAATTATTACCGCTCAAAAGTTCTACAAATTGTTTTCGAAGTCACCTCATTAAAATGAATATTTAAAATAATTAAGTTCAAATTCCCGTTACAGACATGCGTTATTTATGATGGTTGAAGCTTATTCAGGTCTTTCTAAAGAAATCTAACAGTTATTCACACATGATTCGAGGGAAATCACAGATTCCGAACGGTTAGGTCAACGAGCGCAAATAAATGTTAGTACGTAAAATCCCATTTTGAAACATATTTTCTCATTCAAATTTTAATGTTATTTTTTAACTAATCTAAAATATCAAGTGTATAACATAGTTAACTAAAAATAGTACTCGAAATAATTTTAAAGTTCCTTCATTAAATTAATGTTTAAAGTTAATATTCACAAATTCCCATTACCAGCATGTGTTATTTATGACTTGGTGGAGATAAAGGTGGTGGAAGTCTTTCTAAGATAGTCTAAGCCAGTATGCACAGATGATTCAAAGAAAATTACAAACTCCATACGGTTAGGTCGACGAGCGCACGTCAATCCCATTGCAAAATTTAAAGTCCCCCTATTAAACACTTATGTCCGCAAAATATCCTTCGTGAATGATTAGTCTAAAATAATAATTTCCCCCAAAATATCCGCTTAACTCATCATGTAAGAGTACAGTGGAAAAAAAAAAAATCAATCTCCCCAAATTCCCACTTAAAATCGAAAAAATAAACTCTTAAATGACACCAAACAGAAAAATTTTAAGTTGCCACATTAAAATTAAAAACCCCTCGTACAATAGTATAGGAAAAAACATTCTGTGTACCCAAATACCCGCTTAACTCCTCATCTAAAACACGGCGAAAAAAAAAAAAAAAAAAATCAATCTCCCCAAAATCTCTGCTTAAAATCAAAAAATAAACTCTTAAATTACACCAAACTGAAAATTTTTAAGTCACCACATTAAAATTAAAAACTACTCGTACAATAGTACAAAAAAAAACATTCTGTGTCCCCAAAATATCCGCTTAACCCCTTATTAAAAACACGGTGAAAAAAAAAAAAAAAATCAATCTCCCCAAAATTTCCGCTTCAAATCAAAAAATAAATCCTTAAACTAAAGTTCACCGAAAAATTCCCTTCATTATTTTTTACTCATTATTTTTAATTATCATTTTTAATTATTACCTTCATTATTTTTACTCAATATTTTTAATTACTTTTTTATTAATTACTAATTATCGTTAATTGCTGTTATTCACTTCTTAAATTCCACTACGTACTACACTTGACTAAAAAATACCGCTCGAAAAATTCTAAGTCCCTTCATTATTTTTCACTTATTATTTTTAATTACCTTTTAATTAATTACTATTTTTAATTTAATATGAATCATTCATCTCTTAATCAACAGTCAAAAGAACCGCTCGTACTGTAGTATACTTAAAAAATTTATCCCCCTTTTACCCCTCTCTTATAGCATAAAATATTCAAATTTCACGAAAAAAATTTAATCCCCCTTTTAACCCCTTCTCTTACAAGACGATGTCAGGAGGAGGATTGAGGAGGAGGAGGATTGAGGAGGAGGAGCCCTCCTCCCTCCTCCGATCCTCAATCCTCCTCCTGAGGTCGGACTGTCATTTTTCCCCTACTAGCAACAAATTATCCAATTGACTTCGTTCATTATGCAAAAGTTTTGTTATTTTATTGCCTTTCGTGTCCTTTCCTTAAAATAAGAAAATTCGAAAATTTTTATATGCCTTTCATCAGAATGATTTTTTCGAGAGTCCAAAAAAATACTTCCGGATAATCGAGGTTAATGATATTAAATAAGCTTCGTCCCATTCTTACATATTAAGCAAATACAAAATTTCAAGACCCTATCTCAATTTGTTCGGGAAATGGAGCGTTTACAGACATACAGACAGACAGACGACGCATTTTCCCCACCCTAAAAACATGTTTTTCGGAATTTCCAGTATCTGAAATATGTAAATCCATCAGAAAAAAGAATTTTTGGTTTTCAAAACGATTGCAAGATTTACCCTATACTACGTATGATGGGTGAGTAAAAATTGAAAAAAAAATTATTTTCAAATATTCTATTAATGAATTGCTGATGAACCAATTTCGTCAAATTATATAAAACATCAAACTGCTCAAGTAGGACCGAATTGCGTAAAAGAGACATCCTGATAACTCCAAAAATAATAATCATATAACTTCATCTAAAATTTGATATTTTATGGAGCATACTCTATGTACACAATGCATATTTTAAAATACTATATAGCTGTGTTTTTCAACTAAACGAATTTAAATTAATTAATTTTATCTGCTTAATACTCTGTAACGTAAATTTTGCCTTAATAACTTAATCAATCTTTTTTTTTTTTTCTCCCGAAAAATTTGTCAAATGCAGCCATGTGACATGGACAAATAAGTGTTATTCCATTCTTTGGACGGTACTTGATCAGAGATGGATATTTTATTGGCCAATTACGTGGAACATAATCAGAATTATAGCGTTTTTAAGAACGTGCCAGATGCAGTACACGGTGCAGTAAAGGGTTAAACTCCTTAAAAATAAAAATTTGATAAATGTGGCGATATTTAAAATTTTTTCCAAGAATCTTGAAATGTTTGCGAACATGAACGTTCTTTTCTATTTCTTTCTTCACTCAAATATATTCCATAAGAAGTAACAAAAGATCCGTAATTTAACTCTTCAACTGTAATTTCGCAATTTCGGTTTAGTACCCGTGTACCCTACGCCAGTGCGATTTGGGATTCCGTAGCTTCAACTGCATAAAACTTTCTTTTCAATGTAGTGGTAATAAAATGTAACGCATGAAGGAATCATTCTAAAAAATATCTGCAACCAAACATAAAAAAGGAGTGATGTTGAGAAGGATCTCGACTATCCAATCAAAAAAAAAAAAAAAAAAATCATAAAAGTTAAAATGCAAACGAGTTATTAGAAAATAGCCTCCCCTTAGGAATAGCATTAGTTCACGAGTGCCTTTGCTTGCAGGAACAGGAGCCTTAAGACAGTGATCATTAGCACGGCTCTCGAATTGTAAAGGAATGGTTATAGTATAAAGTGCAAAAAAATATTGTCCTAACCTTGTTTGTATTGCAATAGAGTTGTTAATTTCGATAGAGTTGCACATATCCTAAGTACGTGTTCGATCCAGACACTTTCGATGCGACGCTAGTGGGGCAGAACTTTCAAAACAAACCTAAGAACAGAAATTCGGGTGTATGTTTCAGGGAGATGATAATAAATTCTCAAGGAACGGTTCAATGGACACATACCCCACTGGCCGTGAAACCATAAACACTGACAATGACACAAGTCATGGTAGAGAAGACGAAACCCAGAATTAAGTCCTTCGGAACTTTATTGGAGGTATATGGGAAAAAAATAATGTTTCAAGAGAAAAAGATGAAAAAATAAAATAAAATGGTCCATTCAGAATGTATGGGAAAATGCATTAACACATTTTTTTGAAAAATTGGTCCTATGAATAAGCGACTGCAAGCTGTTATAGCAGCAAAAGGACATAACACGTTTTTGTTTAAAATTATTACTATTATTTTCAATAATTACATTCCGTGAAATTCAAAAGTTTTTTTAATTGAAGGTTTTTTCTTATCTCCCTGTTTGTATTTTTATTTTTTTCTTTATTTATTCATTCATTCATTTATTTATTTATTTCGTATTTAGAAATTTGTATTTGTAATTAAATAAAACTCTTTCAATCATTTTAGAAGTGTTCTTTATTTTTTATTTTATTTCATATGTAGTTAACTTCAACATTATTTTAAACCTACTGTCCATCTAATTATTTATTTATTTATTTATTTATTTATTTATTTATTTATTTATTTTTTCTGCAATAGAAGTCTGAACGGGCCGGAATCTCTAGGCCCGAGCCCGGCCCGTTGCAAAAATCAAAAGTTTGGCCTGACCCGGCCCGTTTATATTTTTATATTTCTAGGCCCAGCCCGGCCCGTTCTGACCCGTTACAATTTCTACTATTTCTAAAAAATTCAGATTTTTATCATGTAATTTAAAGGATACTGCATACATATCTATTGAATGATTTTAAAGTATATTTTACAGGAAATACACATTAACAACATTAATGATTACTTTAGATTCTTAGACTTTCATTAAAAAATTAATGTGGTTTATAATAAAAGAAAAAAGAGAACGTTGAAAACATCGTAACTTTTGAGGCTGCATAATGAAAGTAGATTTATGAAAAAATATCTGTATCTTTTTATTAAAGATTCCAAATTCATTCTTAAATTCAAAAAAAGCTATTTTCTGATTCATTTCTGATTTTTTTTTTTTTTTTTTTTTTTTTCGAAAACAAATCAGATTAGCAGGTGTTTTTATTCAGAAATTATGTAATCGAATGGTGTTATCCATTTTTTGATACAACACAATTTAAGAAAATATTGCCAAAGTTAGCGTTTTGAATAGAATTTCTGTAAGCGACACCATGGGAAGGGAGAAAAATCTGCAACCCTTTGACAAGAATCTTTTATATCTCAACAAGGTTATACAAGTATTTTATTTACCAAAAATAAAAAACGCTATTCGATTTCAAATCCCTTCAATAGCCAAACTTGCCACATTTATACTTTTACAGCTAAAAATTAGTCAGAAAATGTGTCAAACTTTCATGTTTTTGAGAAGTGAATTTAAAAACCATTAAGAAGTATATATCCAAAGATTACATTAGCATAAGTTCTTTATCGCTATTAATAATTTTTCAAATCATGATGTCTGCCTTACAGATCTTGAGAACTATTAAGTCTTGTTCCGGCCCGGCTAGTTTACATGTAGAAAAACAATGTAACTCTGATCTCGGCACACCATGCAACACTCCGATGCCATTCTCTACACTGTACATGTTACATTTCTATATTGGTGTTGTCAAACTAGTATCGGCTCGTGACGCACATTTATACTTATTCTCATTAAAGCCATATTCATTGAAAATAGCTCATATTTTATCGTTTATGTTTAAATACTTATAACAAGCTGATCGGCCCGAAAAATTTTTTTATCAGCCCGGCCCATTGAAAAAATTATTCTAATTCTGCCAGTCCGACCGGTTAGAAAAATCGGAATTATTTCTCTATTTCGGCCCGGGCACGTGCAGATTACTATCTGTATATTAGATAAACTTATTCAATGATGCTTCATTAACAGTCTCAAGATGATGCTCCAAAGTTTGGTTGAAATGTCTTATATATGTATGTATATATAATACTAAAATAAATTTCGCTCTTAAGTATTTCCAAATTCTTATAATATTTAAAATTTCCCTGTCTTTTAATAATATCCGAACACATTTATTATATTTTAATTCCATACCTTTAATGTACTTTTTTTTTTTTTTTTTTCTAAGAGACAATCTGTTAAAGCAACACATTACCTAAAATCCCATTATTTAATTTTTTTTCTTTTATTAGTTCCATAATATATATATATATTTTTTTATGCTCTAAAAAATCACTCGATTACCTAGAGTCCCCTGCGAACGGCGTTATAAGCCAAATTGCATCATTTAATCTTCCGAGCGACTGATAGAACACTTTTTTTTCCGCGGAGTAAAATTTTCGTATTAGACAAAATCACTTTTACTAGTAAGATTATGGGCAACATTGAATGTTCTTATGAAGTCCTGTATTCAAGCTCTTGTTCGCCTCGTTACATTGGCTTCAGAGTTAATTTTTCAACGTTTTCTAATACTAACATTACCCCTGTCATCTGATGTAAAAAGTTTTTATCTGTTCTTTTTTATCTGTGTTGGTAATAACATCATTTTAATTATGATGGTTACATCATACGTCGATACGAAATTTAAACCAGCATTCGTGGAATTGTTTTCCTGTGGTGTAAAACACAAATAAAGGTGCTTAAGGCGCAACACTGGGCACAGAAAAAGACCCGGATGCTAATTTAAAGTCTACGGGGGCGTTCTTTTCAAATATTTTGCCCAAATTTTAATATTTTTACATGATTTTTTTTTTCTTTTTGCACAGGATATCTGAGGAGGATCCACAACCGGCCTAGTTTTTACTTTTTCAGTTTTGGTTTCAGATATTTTTTTTAAATTACTTTAACTTTTGAAACCGGTTTGAACCGGTTCTGAAATTGAAACTATCGTAATATAAAAAATATATAAGCAAAATCGAAAAAGTAAAAACTAGGGCGGTTGTGGATCGTCCTCAGGTATCCTGTGCAAAAGAAAATCATGTAAAAATATTAAAATTTGAGAGAGATATTTGAAAAGAACGCTCCCATAGACTTTACATTATCATCCGGGTCTTTTTCTGCGTCTAGTGTGGGGCCTTAAAAAGTGAACGATGCTTCTGTCTAATTTAAATTAAAAATATGCCAAATGAAATTTTTTTGTTGTTTTACCACATTGTGCCACACGGCTGCTAAATCTACGACGGGATGTTCTTACTAAGTGGTTGCTTTTAAAGTATATCTAAGTATACTTAATTATACTTTAAGTAAATCTAAAATTTCTTTTCGATCGGTTGAGCAATTAGGCTGCTAGGGGTTCATATTTCGAAGAAGTTTTTTATGACTAGCCTGAAGCCTGAAGTTGAGATCGCAACTGCATTTAAAAGTAACCAAATCTAGTAATATTGTGTATTCTTACACTAATCAATGGATATAAGAAACAGCCCCTCATCTTTTTGCTTTATTTTTGGAATAAAGATTCTGAGTTTATTATTTCTATCGACGATCGCTTTCAGAATTTTCAAGCTGTGTTTTTGAGACTTTCACGAAAATTGCTCGCTACATTTAGCTAACACAATATGCAAATGAAATTTTCATAACATTCAAGCATAAGCAGTGAGAAATTATTTAGTAAAACTTTTCGTTTTTCCTACAATTTTTATTATTTTTTAATTCTGATTACAGGTTATTATGTACAATGTTGTTTGTCATATTTTCTGGAAAAATATTTTTTTATATGAAGAACTCTGCAAATTATATGCAAAAATCTTGGCAAAATTTGGGACTATTTTTTTTTTAAATAAAAATCTTAATTTCTCTACAAGTATACATGCTATCCACACAAAAATGAACGCAAATTATTATTATAAACCGCTTAATTAAAATCTACAGTTTAAACACGTTTGCTACATTAGCTTTGGCAGGGTTATCTAAAAGATGTTCGTTATTTTCCCCTGTAAAGTTTGGGGAAAAAATCTTCACGGTAGTATATGGCCTGTACTATTATGCTTAGACACCTGGAGTTTCAAGATAACTCTTCGTGTATTTTTCTACACTGTAAAAAAAAATTCAAGAGGTTACTAAAAATTTTTTAGTAAATTTGTATTCCACAGAATTTTTTAGTAACCATTACAAACTTTTTTTTTTTTTTTTTTTTGCAAGTGAAACAAGCATTTCTTTTGTAAACTGAACAAAAGAATTTTTTGTATAAGTAACTTAAAAATTTTTAGTATGAGCCACCAAGCAAATTTTAGTAATAGCTCCAAAATTTTTTTAATAACCATTACATGCGCCCGAAGGGCAGGAGGTTCCTTCGAGCTGCATCCAGACTTCTGAAGCGGAAGATTTTCGACAAAACTGCAACAGATGGCAGCACCAAACATTGCTAACTGCTCCGACAGGATTTTCATAATCCCTTTACTAGCGAGTACTTACACTACATACATTCGGGGCGTATTTGGCGGCGGCTAGTATCGAACCCGGGACCTTTTAGTCTGGAGTCCGTTACTATAACCACTATGCTATCAAGGCCACACCAAGTGAGTTTTAGTAATAGTTATTAAAAATATAAAACTATTAACTAGCTTCGTTGCTAACTTTTTTCTAGTAATTCTTACAGATTTTCTTGTAACCGACTAAGATTACTAAAAATTTTTTAGTAATTACAAGGATCACTAAAGTTTTTTTAGTAGATCGACCCTTTTTTTTACAGTGTAGATATTTAACAAAATGCCTAAAATCGCAAGTGGCTGGTCACCTTTGGCCATATCGTGTATATTCGTATAAAGCAATATGCAGTTAATAATTCATGCATATTTGTTGTATGGAACCTTCCGAGCGCGAATAACATTCGAACTTGACCGGGTATTTTTATTTTGACTGAATGTCCATCTATAAAAATTAACCCATTTAGATAATGTCAAGATCAACGTGATATTTAGGCAATACCCTCTAAAATAGCTCATAATTTCTTGCTCAAACTATGCAAAAAAGAAAAAAAAACAAAGCAATCAGACATTTAAAGATTACGTTTGGATACAGTATGATAAAGTCAATAACAGAGTCCAGCGAGACACATTTAAAGCAATTATTGTCGCCTTTACTAACATCCAAAATGCGATAATGATAGTTAAAACTGTCGCGTAGGCAATGGGGTTATTGATTTCGATAGAGTATATCAGTTGCACACACCCTGAATAAATGGTCAGTCAGATACTTTCAACACGACGTTAGTTAGTGAGGCGGAACTTTCAAAACAAACCTAATGGAAGAAATTCAGACGTCTGTTTCAGGGAGATGATAGTGAAATTTCAAGGAACGGTTCAATGGATATATACCCCACTGGCCGTGAAACAATAAACATTGACAATGGCACAAGTTGTGTTAGAGGAGATTATAAAGATAACGAAATATTTTCGGAATGACCAAAACAATTATCACAACTCTCAGCCGAACAGAAAAACAGCTAGTAGTGTTTTTTTAGCTATTTGGAAAAAAGAAGTCACAGGACTCTTGTAAACCAGATAAAAATTCCGGCAGCAGACGATAATTATAATATCTTAGGGTATTATCACAATATATTTATCACAGTATTGGGTAGTATATTCATCACAGAGTAACGAGAAAGAGTAGATATGAATTGTGATGGTTGGGAGAAACGCCAAAAATGTAACCCGAAAATCCTCTACGTTCGGTCCAAACATTATTCAACTACGTGCTTTCGCAAAAAAGAAAAAAAAAAGAAAGAAAGAAAGAAATTAAGAAAAGAAAAAAGAAAGAAATTAAGAAAAGAAATTAAGAAAGAAATTAAGAAAGAAATTAAGAAAAAAAAGAAGAAGAAGAAAAATTTTAATAATACAGTTTTTAATTGATAATATACAATTAAATGCCACTTTAAAATGCTTAAATATGAACAGATCCTCATCATTTAAAAAAGGAATGCACGGGTGATATCAAAGAATTCGGTCCTCGTTCCACGTGCTAGCTTTGTTTGAGCCGAATGAGGTCATTAAAATTTGAGCGATAAACCGTTTTTACTGCATACTGCATCTCCGTCTATCGTTTTCCTCCATGAGGCTGTGCTCTAAAGTTATCATTTTAGAGAAAAGAGGGGTCTAGCACTTGATATTTTAAGCTATTTCTAGGGGAAAGGGAGGGTGTCTTTTGCAATCACTGTCATTTTTATTCAAACATTGTTTTTTCTTTTACAACTTTTCCTTTACATAAAAATAGCCAGCTTTTTTTTTTTTTTTTTTTTTTTTAATGGATGTACAAAGTTATTACTAAAAGTGTTAAATGAATGAAAAATCATTTCATTCACAAATATGTAATTACCCAATGTTCGACATTTCTGCTTTTCTATTATATGTGCACATAATCCGCTATTGAAGAAACCAGATGCAAAGTATGTTTGAAATTATACTTGTTTTGTTTATTACTAAAGGAAAGAGAAACGATGTCCTCCATCTGTTTTGTTTATAAGAAGTTCTGTTTTGACCCCTTCCCATGAAGAAACAAGTGCAATAAAGGCAATATTACTGTTGAATGCATTATGTAAAAAAGGGGATCCCGTTGTTTATCCCATCATTTCATTAAAGTCTTATTATTTTTAAGATGGTAATTAGATATTCAGACATAACATGCTTGTGTTTTTAATTGGTTATTCATTCATCTCAGAAATAAATTTGCTTAATTTGCCAGCGTAGTGTGTGAAAAGTTGCTAAGAAAAAAAAATAGAAAAACAAATATCTCGAAAACAATTTTTTTACTCATAGTTATAAATGAATATTTAAACAAACATGGTGTATTCAACCATAAGGCTTCTATTTAATCTCTACGACCTAAGTTTCAATTTTGATTTATTGTTTGAATGTTAAAACTGACGTATAATCCAGCTGTAGCGACAGGTAACATGGAAAGTTCTTTAAAATTACATAAAAGAAATTTAATGGGGGTTTTTTTTTTTCATTACATTCTTTTTAAAATGGTTGATATGCTCTTCATTTTTCCATTGAGCTACAAATAAAGTACAGTTGCTTTATTTTTTATTTCTCTTGTCTGGAAAACAGCTGGAATAAAATATACAGTTGCAATAACATATCGATGAAGCTTCCAGCGATAAAAACACCTACAATTCTGTCTTTCATAATTTTTTTAAGTTTTATTGTGTTCACGTAACCAGAACTTTGATGGATGTAACTGTAAGTATGGTTTTCTTAATTTTCTCACTTCTTGAAATGTAAATGGTTTTTGGACCACCCTTTGTAAACATGCTGAGAAAAAGTAATCGAACTAAGTAATTTTTAGGTGCGTTCGTAATTATATAATACGTAGCACCTATAGTGGTCGTTCAGTCCGTCCGTCTGTCCGTCCACATATAACAACGCAAAAACTACCCAACCGAATCGTTTGAAATTTAAAATACATAATTATTACATAATTTTGTCGAGTCATTTCAAATTTTATGAAACTCGGATGCATAGATCAATTACAGGGGCAATCAAAAGTATTCCATTACATTACGGTCAATGGGGAAAAAAGTTTCAAATGCATTTTAATCGTTTGAAATTTAAAATACGTAATTCTGAAATTTAAAATACATAATTATTACATAATTTTGTCGAGTTATTTCAAATTTTATGAAAATCGGATGCATAAATCAATTACAGGGACAATCAAAAGTATTCCGTTACATTACGGTCAATCGGAAAAAATGTTTCAAATGCATTTTAATCGTGTTACATTCATACGAACTTAATAAAATTTGTATGCAACTATAAAGTACATATTATAATATACATCTTACATAATTTGTGGTGCAAAGAACATTTGTTATTGATTTACAAGGCCACACAAAAGTATTCCATTACATAATGGTATATGGAGAACATTGTTTGAAGAGCGTTTTAATTGTAATTCACTATTTACAATTTTATGAGATTGATATATGAAAATATTTTTAAAACGTCTTTATCGTACGAACGCACCTAATTTGCTACGCTTCACGTGCAATTTCCAACTTGTTTGTGTATTGAATTTGTTAGCTAATTTTTAGAATTTAGGAAAGAAAAAAGTAAAAGTAAAACGCCAGCTATCCGAACACCGATTAACCGAATTTTCCAATTAGCCAGATCGATCAAAGACCATACTTTTTTTTTTTTTCGCCTTCTCCAAAATTTTTGAAGTGAAATTTCTTTAGCCTCGGTATGGTAAATTCGACTTATTGTCACGAAAGTCATCTGGTAAATAACCACAATTTTCTAATCCTGAATTATTAAAATCGCGAAGAAAGGAAAAGAGAGCAATTATAAAATTAACTGTTTCTAGAACTTAAGAGGCCGTCTATAAATGATGTCACGCGTTTTTTCCATGTTTTTTACTCCCCTCCCCCTCTTTGTCACAACATGTCACACTTCACTTTACCGCCCCCCCCCCCCTCTTGTCACATGTCACTCTATATTAGGTAAACATATACTTGCAGTTCAGAAACAAAGAACTACGTTTTAGATCACATTTCAAATTTTATTTTTAGGTAGATTTCGTATGAAATACTACCTATTGCAATCGCACCAGTTTATATATATCTATCTATCTATATATATATCTCACTTTTTTATGGACACGATAACTTCTATAATTCTTCACCAATCTCCACCAAACTGGTACATAAAATCAAAGGTGATAAAATCTCGGCTAAGTTCGTTAATGGGTAAAGTCGGATCAAGGGGGTCGGAATAGGGGGCGTTTTTGTGAAAACCGAAAAAACGCCATAACTTCTTTATTAAAGTAGATATCGAATCGGTTTAGAGTTTATATTACTTCTTAAAAATGGGCCAAAAGTTTATGCATGACAGATTTTTGATAAATTTAGAAGTGGACTCAAGGGGCGAAAAAAACAGGGGTTTTGAGAGAAAAAAATTCATAACTTCGTCATTTTTCAAGATATCAAGTCCAACTTAATTTTTTGTAAATGTTCTTAAAATTATCTAAAACTTTTGTATTTACAAGTTTTTGATAAGATCAACTTTTACCCATGAAAAAAATTGAAAACGAAAAGAAAAAGGGCGGTGAAAACAGAGAAAAATCCATAACTCCGTCAATTTTTATGATATCAAATCTGATTAAATTTATTTTACATCTTCTCAAAAATATCTACAACTTTTATATTGACAGGTTTTTCATAGGACCAATTCGTATAGCAAAAAGAAATTAAACAAAAATAGATGTTGGAGAAAAAACCTCAAATCCAAACTGCTTATATTCTGACTCATTTTTAAACTCATTTTTAATTTTAAACGCATCCAAATGGTAGATCCTCTTATTTAGAAACTATGTAAAGTGACGCACTGGTCAATTTTCTGATAAAGACAGAATATATTTCAAAAAAGGCTACCAAAAAAGGTATTTTGAACAGAATTTCCCAAAGTCATCGGGACTAAAAATTTAAGTTCAAATAAGAAATTGCGTTTTTTTCTGACTCGTTTTTAAATCCATTTTTGTTCTCAAACGCATCCAATTTACAGATCCTCTTACTTAGGAACTATATAATGTAATGCATTGATCGGTTTTTTGATAAAGACAGAATATATTTCGAAAAAGGCTACCAAAAAGGGTATTTTGAACAGAATTTCCCGAAGTCTTCGTGATTTGAAAATTTAAGAAAGTTTTCACATAGCAAATTGCGTTTTTTTATGATTCGTTTTAAAATCCATTTTTGCTCTCAAACGCATCCAATTTACAGATCCTCTTATTTAGGAACTATATACTGTGACGCATTGGCCAGTTTTTTGATAAAGATAGAATATATTTTTAAAAATGCTGTCAAAGTGAGTATTTCGCACGAAATTTTCCGAAGCAATCATGATTAAAGAATTAAGGATGTATTCAAACAACAAATCGGTTATTTTATGACTCATTTTTAAATTCAATTTTTTTCTCAAATGCATTCAACTGACAGTTTCTTGTTATTTAGGAACTGTATAATGTACTATTTTGGTCGATTTTTTTAAATAAATTCAGAATTTATTTCAAAATATGTTGTCGCAATGGGCATTTGAGCTGAATTTTTCTTAAGATGATTCTGATAAAACCAGTTTTTGCAGAAAAATGAAATTAAAAATTTTTCACTAGCAAAAGCCGTGCTTTGTTTGGATTCGCGAAGCATTATTTCATAAGATAAATATTTGAAAATAACATTATTATTTTATATTATTTTTGCATCTTTATTAAGCAAAAACTTTATCTTATGTTTTGGCGTATTTAAATTTTAGAAATGTAAATTCAGCCAAATAATTAAGAATTTCCTCGGAATTTTTTATCTGTGATATAAGACTAGCATAAATAAAAATATTTTCGAAGCAAAATTTTACAAAATATTTTTTTAATTTTTAATCAAAAGTTTTAAAGATGTTTTTACATTTCCCAATAGCCTCTGGAGTTATCTGAAATGATTTGAAATAGGTATGTTTTCAATCTTTGTAATTCACATCAAATAATCTTTGATAGCAATCTTAGAATAATACATTCAAACAAAATATTTGGAAAAACATTAAAATCTACTCTCGTTGATACTAAGAACTATTAAATGTATTTTTTTTTTAATTCTAATTTCTTCTTTTTTTCTGCATACCAACATATGAAAATTTTTTATATTGTAGAATCTCTCGTAAGGAAATTTTCTATTAAATGATAAACCTTGAAGGAATTTCACTCTCGACAACGCTACGTGCGTTAAGCAAACTGGTGTCTCTTTATCCCCAATATCTACTACTGCTTTATCTGATGTCAAACCTTGAGATTTATGAATTATAACTGCAAAAACTGATTGCAAAGGAAATTGTTTTATTGAGCAATTTATGCTTCCATTTTTCCAGAATTTAATTATTGGGGGAATTGGTACGCACCAATTCTTATAAGTTAAATTACTGCAGTATTCAAATTTATCCATGATTATTCGCGGTATCTGGTCTGATGGCTTGTGATTTTCTTTAATACGCACAACAAAGTCTAAAGTACCGTTCACTAAACCTTTTTCGGTCCACAAATAAGAACGTAACATTACTTTAAATCCAAATGATAAAGTAAGAAATGATTAAAGTCCATTTATAGTGCAGCAGCTGCCAGATTTTCTATATAGCAAACTTTAGCTACTCAATCAACCGATAGATGGCAGCACGCCACACCTTGACGTAAGACACTTACCTGTGTGATACCAGAGACTTACCTGACATTCACTCACCTGCCGACTCTGTGGATCGTACGACCGATCTCGATGTGCTGCAAATCCTGACCAATTCTTCATGCCAATTTAATTTAATTTTATGTAAATATTTTGTCCAAATATAAGATTATGAAAAGTTATCCTTAGCAGTTTATTGTATTATAGAGTACATTCACTTATCTCACTGATTTAATGAGATTAAAATCAGATTAATGGAGAGGCATTTTACGGCCCCTCCAAGTGGTGACCCTGTGAAAGAATACAACGCATGCTAACATCGCCGGCGCCGTAACTAGAAGACTTGTGTTCGTGATCGTCCTGCTTTCATCCAACTTTACTAGTGCTATGATTATGGACTTTATCCTGAATTTTACGCCAGCTGTGGTACAAAGGAGAGCCCACGTGTTCGCGATGTGCCGATTCTGAAGGTAAGTGGCTATTTTTCATTTCCGTTCATTGTTTCTGTCAGGAGTGCTTTGTTTATTTTTACATATTCACGATGCCGCCAAACGATCCTTTGCAACAGGTTGAGAAAGTCTCTGTTAAATTTCCCCCTTTTTGGGATAAAGAGGCTGACCTTTGGTTTATCAATATTGAAGCACAATTTATTCTAAATAACATTACTCAAGATACTACGAAGTATTACGCAGTAGTATCGGCTCTTAATTCGGAAGTGCTTTCCTATGTGAGCGATATCGTGAAAAATCCCCCGAATTCGGATTTGTACTTAAGCCTTAAAAAACGCTTAATCGCTGAGTTCGCGGATTCTGAGCAAAAGCGGGTGAAACATTTGCTAATGCATACGGTTTTGGGGGATGAAAAGCCATCGCACCTCTTACGTAAAATGCGACAGCTCGCGCAGGAAAAAGTTAATGAGGAGTTTCTTAAAACACTATGGATACAACGTTTGCCGAAAGAAATGCAAGCTATTTTATCTGTTTCGGAAGGTAATTTAGATAAACTCGCGCAGATGGCTGATAAAATCATCGAAGTAGCAATTCCACAAGTCGCGGAGACGCAGCGGCGTTACGATCAAAACAAAGAAAACGCGTCGGTTTCCGAATTACAGGCGCAAATCGCGGAGTTAACCGAGCAAGTGAAACATTTATCGCGCTTTAGCCAGCGGCGGGAGCATAGATCGCGGGACCGTTCTACGCATAGAAGGCATCGATCGCAGACTCCTAAGCGCATGAAAGAAGGTTTGTGTTGGTATCATGCTACGTTCGCCGATAGGGCACGGCAATGCCGACCCCCATGTAATTTTAATAAATCGGAAAACTAGAGGGGAAATCACACGTGGCGCAATGTGATTTCAATGTTAACACGTCAAGTCGCCTTTTTATTCAGGATCCTACTTCTCGCCGACATTATTTAATTGATAGCGGCAGCGATGTTTGTGTTTTGCCGTATACGGCTAAGATGTCGTTTGTTGCACCTTCTAATTTAACACTGTATTCAGCCAGCAATTCCCCAATCAAAACATATGGTACAAAAATGATAACACTTAGTCTAAATTTACGACGCGAATTAAAATGCCCATTTATAATCGCTAACGTTAGTAAACCAATTATCGGCGCCGATTTTTTAAAACATTATGGATTATTAATTGATTTGAAAAATTCTTGTTTATATGATCCACTCACTAAGTTCACTTCCAAAGGCACTACAATTAAAAGTCACAGCAACAGCATTACTCTTGTCTCTAGTAGAGATAAATTCTATAACATTTTAAACAAATACAAGGATATAATTCGCCCATATCCTGCTTCACCCAACCCAAAGCATAATACTGTGCATAGGATAATAACAAATGGGCAACCAGTCTTCAGTCGCCCAAGGCGTTTAAATCCTCAGCAGTTAGCCGTCGCAAAGCAGGAATTTCAGACTATGATGGAACAGGGTATTTGTAGGCCTAGTAAATCGAATTGGTCAAACCCCTTACATATGGTTCCTAAAGCTAATGGTGAATTTCGCCCCACTGGCGACTATCGCGCCTTAAATAGAATAACTCAGATGGATAGATATCCTTTACCACATTTACATGATTTTGCACAAAATTTGCATGGAAAAAATATTTTTCAAAAATCGACCTTACTAGAGCATATCATCAAATTCCAGTGCATCCTGATGACGTGCCCAGGACGGCAATAACTACACCTTTCGGGCTCTTTGAATTTTTATTCATGCCATTCGGCTTAAAATGCGCAGCCCAAACATTTCAACGTTTTATGAATGAAGTACTTTATGGTTTTGATTTTGCTTTCGACTACATTGATGACATATTAATTGGCAGCTCATCTAAGGAAGAGTACGCTAAGCACTTAGATATGGTTTTTAGTCGCCTCTCTGAGTATGGCATTCGAATCAATGTGGATAAATGCATTTTAGGTATTCAGGAACTGTCTTTTTTGGGCTATCTTATTAATGAGCAGGGTATAAGACCAATGCCCGATAGAGTAACACCCATCTTGAATTTTGATAAGCCAAAAACTGTAGGGGATCTAAGGCGATATTTGGGGTTACTTAATTACTATCGGCGTAACATCCCACAGGCTGCTCATGTTCAGTCATTTTTAAGTACTTACTTAAAAGGTTCTAAAAGGGTTGATAAGAGCGAGATAGAGTGGAATGATGAGAGCAGTAAAGTTTTTGAGGATTCAAAACGTCAGCTCGCTAATGCAGCTTTGCTTTTTCATCCTTCGCCCGATGCTCAAATTGCTTTATTTGTAGATGCTAGTGATTTCGCTATTGGCGCAGCGTTGCACCAGTGTGTTGAGTCGACTCTTCAACCATTAGGTTTTTCTTCACGCAAATTGACTGAGACTGAAAAGAAGTATTCCGCATATGATAGAGAGTTACTAGCCGCTTATTCTGCTATTAAACATTTTCGCTTCATGCTGGAAGGTCGTAATTTTACTTTATATACAGACCACAAACCACTTACTTATGCCTTTTCCCAAAAAAGTGACAAATGTTCCCCACGACAATTGCGACAGCTAGATTTCATTAGCCAGTTCACCACTGATATTAGACACGTTAAGGGGGTTGACAACATACCAGCCGACACGCTTTCGCGAATTGAATCAATAACTTGTCCCACGCCAATTAACTACGAGCAGATCGCTGATGATCAGAGTAGGGACAGTGATTTAAGCACATGTTTAGCAGATAATTCATCATCGCTTAAGCTCAGTAAATTCATCATGCCCAATAGCTCTGTGGAACTTTATTGTGACACATCTACTGGAAAAATCAGGCCTTTTATCGCGCTAACTCAGCGAAAAAATGTTTTTGACGCTTTACATAACATTTCCCACCCTGGTCGCAAATCGACCATTAAACTTATCACTGACCGTTTTGTTTGGCCTAATATTAGAGCTGATTGCGATAAGTGGGCCAAGACGTGCATTCCATGTCAGCGAGTTAAAATTTTGACACACACCAAAGCTCCAATAAATAATATCCCAGTTGAAAATCAGCGCTTCTCTCACATCCATTTGGATTTAATCGGCCCTCTTCCCACCTCTCAAAATTTTACTTATTGTCTTACAATTATTGACAGGTTTACGCGTTGGGTGGAGGCAGAGCCCCTTAAGAATATTGAAGCTGAGACGGTAGCAAGTGCGTTTTACAAAGTTTGGATTGCACGTTTTGGCACACCCAAAATTATAACAACTGACCAGGGCCGTCAATTCGAATCTCGCTTGTTTCGCTCTTTGGCCAACTTGTTGGGTTCAAAGCACATCCACAAATGTTCCTTTCATCCTCAGGCGAATGGCCTTATCGAAAATTGGCATCGTACGTTAAAGTCTGCCCTGAAAGCATACCTGACAGAGCGGTGGACGGAGATACTCCCAACAGTTTTGTTGGGCTTAAGAGCCACATTTCGACCAGATCTGAAATGCACTCCCTCCGAACTGGTGTATGGTCAAACAATCCGTTTACCGGGAGAATTTTTTGCATCAACTGACAACGATCTCCAGACATCAGACTTCCTTAAATCGATTAAACAAGCCATGGCTCAGCTACGTCCTACTCCAACTAGAGTGCAAAAGCGGACTAGCTTCTTCCTCCCAAAGGACTTGACAACATGCACGCATGTTTTTATGCGCTATGATGCTGTGCGTGCACCGCTAAGACCACCATATGATGGACCATTTTTGGTCCTTGACCGAACTGATAAATTCTTCAAAATTCAGAAAGACGGGAAAGATGTCATCATATCAATAGACCGGTTAAAGCCTGCATTTACCATTGCAGAGCCCAACGACATTTCGAGCACAGAGACAGACACTCATCAAGTCATCGACATTCCAGTAGCAGAACCTGCACTCCCTACTCCGGTTTCCAGATCTGGACGCTCCATTCGTCGACCTGTACGTTTCTCTTAGCAATTGCTAGGAGAGGGGTACTGCAGCAGCTGCCAGATTTTCTATATAGCAAACTTTAGCTACTCAATCAACCGATAGATGGCAGCACGCCACACCTTGACGTAAGACATTTACCTGTGTGGTACCAGAGACTTACCTGACATTCACTCACCTGCCGACTCTGTGGATCGTACGACCGATCTCGATGTGCTGCAAATCCTGACCAATTCTTCATGCCAATTTAATTTAATTTTATGTAAATATTTTGTCCAAATATAAGATTATGAAAAGTTATCCTTAGCAGTTTATTGTATTATAGAGTACATTCACTTATCTCACTGATTTAATGAGATTAAAATCAGATTAATGGAGAGGCATTTTACGGCCCCTCCAATAGTTTCTGAATCGGCCAACTTTGCTTTAGTACATTTATAAAGAGCTTGAATCGAGGCAACAACTTTAAGCAGTTCTTTTAATTTTTCATTTATATGGCAAATTTAAAAATTAATTTTATTTGCTTACAATTCTTTTGTTGCCACTTTACTAAAAAAAAAAAAAAAATCCATAATACAATTCTTTTAAAATGTTTAAGTGTCATCTGTGCAAACGATTTTGCGGAGTGATGAAAACATATTTCATTTATTAAATTAATCATGATTCTATCTATAATTATTTACTCCATGATTTATATTTTTTTTTTCTGAAAATATACGCGTTTCATTTTTTATTTATTTGCTACAATGCGTCCGCATTGGAAATGCATGTAAAATAAATTAATTAAAATAATAATTTTTTGAAAAGTATTTCTGTAAAAAAATAATATTCTGCAAATCTGCAGATCATAATTTATATTTGTGTTTAATTTCAAGTGAAAATACTGTATAGTTTTTTTGTAAAGTGTACGACAAAGTGTCATTTAAGTGGACTAGTAGAGGATTCGCTTCGCTCATCCTAATAAACGGCCAAATGAAGTTATTAAACTGGGTTTATCTCTAATCATATATATATATATATATATATATATATATATATATTGTTGAAATGAGCATTCTTCGAAATCTACCTCCGCCTATAGGCCCAGCCGACAGGGATTTTTAAATTTTAACTATGTGTTTTAATGACATTTATGAGCTGAATTATAAAAATGATTCGTATTTTGCATGAAATAAAATTTACAATAATAATAATAATTAATATAGCATGGTAATAAAATATTAATCTGAAAGAGCAATTGAAAACTGTAGTATTTTGGAATTTGAAATCTAATTTAACATATTTGGCTTTAAATCTTATCTTAATGGACACAAAATATTTTAATTTGAAAGTAACTTCGTACTTTATAATTTAATCTACCTATTTTTAATGCTGTTATTTTAAACAAAATGTGCGATATTTAAAACAAAATGTGTGATGTCACATTTCTTCGTAGCCCCTCCCACCCCCCTGTCACAAACTGTCACAATTTTATGAACTCCCCTCCTCCCCATCAAACGTGACATCATTTATGAAGGCCCCTAACTAGTTTCATTGAAACATGCGGAGTCCCAAACATTTATTTTTCCTGTCGAATATCCATCTTTATCTTCAAATTCTCTGAAAGTAATCAAAAAATTACTTTTTTTTTTTTTTTGCCCCGGTGTCTTCTTAAAAATGATCACCCCCCCCCCCCTTCCTTCTCCCCGCTTTCGTTTGTTCATACAGTGTTTGTATTTATACATGTAACAGTTTGTATGGGTAGGTATAATTTTGAACCAATTTTGTAGAAAATAAAATTTTAAGATGTTAAAAAAATAACTTCGAAATCACGTATAAATCATTTGTAATATACTGAAATGTGCAACACTACAATTAGCAGTCCTAAGGCTGAAAAAATGTCGGGAAAAAGTTGCTTTAAAAACAATACCATGTTCGTTTTTTAAAATTGTCCCATTATCCGGATTTTTCATTGCCCGTACTGAACTTGGTCCCGACCGAACTATAATTACCGGAATAATAGCGACGTTCTACTATATTTTAAAAAAGAAAATTGCTATACGCGAATTTTGACACAATAAAAATTTACTGATAACTGCACACCACATTTAATTTGGATAACACGCACAATACAAAAAGCTATACATACACGTAGATATTTCACAGTAATATTTCACATAATGTATTGTAAAAACACCTGGGATAGTTGCATAACACTTTTACCGACCATCGGATGCGAGTGTTTCTCAAAAACTTAAACTTTTTTTTCTAACCGATAAGCAAGTGTTAACCTACCGGATGCCCCAGCTGTACGAATATGTACTTAATATAGGGGCAAGTAACCGCCTGATTGTCACATGGCAGCGAGCAACCTGGCGACCGTCTAGGCCGTCCTGTTAGCAGTGCCTATTATAGTATTGGTGACTTTGTTTCTTCCGGTTACTTAGCATCGTACATAAATAAAACAAAATTTGTAAGAAACGAGAGATCTGGTAAAAACGGAACTTAACTATAACGATTTATCCTATCTTGGTGAAAAGCAACTGAAAACTCGATTTTAGCTGTTGATTCGCTGATTTACCATAGTGTTTTCCTGCACCTAAAGATGTGAAAACATGGAGGACTGGAAGCAGGAAAACACAATGATAAACCTACGAATCAACTGCTGAAATCGGGTTTGCAGATAGTTTCCACCAAGATTGGACTTGGCAGATCGATTGCGTTTTAATATGAGAATCGAATTTTAACTAATTCTGGAATTTTAGCCGTAAACTCGATGAGGTATTTGTCTTTACTACCGCCTACATCAAACTTCCTGCAAAAGAGAAAAAAATAGGAGAATGAAATCAGACAAAACAGTTTGGTTTATTTTATATCGGCCAATTATCTACACGTAGGATAATGGACCTAAAGAGGTGGGATGCCCTCCGTGGGGGGTCTTTCTAAAGAACCTAACCCGTATTTACGCAAGGAAATCCAGGGTTCTAAGAAAACCACGGAAAACTCCGAACGGTTAGGCCGACGCGACGGCCGCGGTTGGGTTCGAATCCAGCACCTGCCGTCTACCAGTTGAGAGGTCAGAACCTCTCGGCCACTGGTGGGGTCATCAGACAAAACAGAGGTGCTAAACTGTTAAAAATTTGAAACTTTTGCTGCATCGTCACTCCATCGCTTTTATGGAATACCTCTATTTTGACAAATCAGAATACTTCATAATACAGTAAAGTAATGGTTTTCTGTAAAAAGCGGTGGAGTGACGATGCAGCAAAAGTTTCAAATTTTTAACAGTGTAGAGAGGTTTCAACCTCTTCATCCTGGCAAATCCAAACTGCCAAATAATATTATGAAGTCTATCAAAGAGAGAAAACCACGACAACAGTAAAAAGGAGAATCTAAATAAAATGAAAAGTATACAGAAAAAGATCACAAAGACAGAGTAGCAAGAAGTCTCGTCTTCTGAGGAGGAGGAACGACTGCTTTCAATCGACGATAATGAGGATGGTATTGATATATGTATGCATTGTATCTAACATGTGTACGATGCAACAAGTAGAAATAAATGGTCAATTTGAGAAATTCCCTAGGAGTTTGCCCACGATGTCCCCAGCGACTTAACCTTCATGGTAAAAATGATGTTGTTTGTGATTTCTGCAAGGATCTAGCTTTCAAACTCAAAACGGAAGAATGTGTGGAACATGGTTTCAAAGCTTAACAATTTACGTGGATTGATTAATATTTTGAATTGCCTGAATAATAAATGAAAATTGGCGTTTGGGTATGTTTTGGGGGAGTTTTGGGTGTATCCGATTTTACCCAACCTTACCTCAAAAGTAGCTTTTTTTTTTTTTTTTTTTTTTTTTTTTTTTACATTTATAACTCAAGTTTGTGAACAGGAAGCGTTAAATTTTACCTAATGTGTAAAAATTTTCAATAGGCTAAATGTTTAAGATTACAGCCATGCGTTTATTTTCTGCATTCTAACTGGTATAGTTGAAATATGTCAACAAATTTATGGTACCTGGTTTTAGATCATTTTTAACCTATGCCTTTTATTCCAGTTTTTCCTTATACGGAAAATGCGTATAAAACTAATTTATAATATTAAAACAAAGATATTTTATCGGCCTATCTGCCATCTGTTCAGAACTGTAATGGTCTAGTTCAGAATTCTGAAAATTGGTATATTTATAAGCAAACTAAATGTCCGAAAATACTTCAGAGAAACGCTTCAGGGTAAGAAAAAGCAAATTTTAAAAATGAATCAAAATCAAATGTAATAATTGAAAATTAAATTTTAAAAAATCAAATAAATTAATTTTGAAAAGTTTAAAAAATAGCTTTTCCTTTGTTTCATTGGAATTTAATCATTTAAATTTTATATATATCTTACCTATTTTGTCATTTACTTTGAATTTATATATTTTAATTATTAAAATTCAATTAAAAAACTCATTTGGGCGGATAAAATTACACCAAAAAAAAAAAAATAAATAAATAAAATAAAAAAATAAAAATTATCATTATTTTTGTTTTATTCCTTCAATCTCTACAAAAACATGAAAACGACATTCAACGCATACCTGTATTTCATTTTGGGGAGATAAAATTGACGAGAATATGTTCGAATATCATAACAAATAACTGAATATTAAAATCAAAATAAAAATCTTGCTTTCGATTCTAAAATGCAATCGATGATGCAATCAAACCACTCAATTCAGAAACTTCTGTCTATTCACTTCTCTTCAGTTATTGTTTATTTATAAATGGTTGTACTTTTTCCCACCCACTTCAGTTCCATTTTCTCAAACAGACTCCGACGAACTCCGAAGTAAGAAACTTCGAGGATTGGTCTCTATGGCAACATTTGAACAACTTCAGCGCAAAGTGCGATCAAACAAGGTCTCGAGACTTTTTTTAACAAGAACTGAAAATTTTTATCTTGTTGAAAGAAGCGAAGGAGTTGTATTTCTTTCTGATTACACTCAGCAACAACGTGATTTTTGATTGCATAAAGTGTTGCTAAGAGAGGCTAATGTAAATTTAGAGAGCCGATAGTAAAATTCAACAATGAGTAGCGCTTTTCATTCATTCAATTTATATTAATGCATTTTTCAAAGTTAATCGCATACTTAAATTTTGTCTATGCATAGAGTAGAACCAACTTATTATTATCTGTCACAGACGTCGTGACGTCAGTCATGACGTTTGGAATGTAAACTGACTCCAAACAAACGGTTGCTATATTCTATGTTATATTTTGTTTGTATATTATAGCTATATCTTAAATCTTTATCTTACAACTAAGTCTTTATGCTTTATATGCAGCGGTAATATTTCCTATTATTTATGCTTAATAAAAAACTAGACATAACAACTTTTTTTCCCCCGAGTCAATTGACAGCCAAAACGGGATGAATGATATCACATATTTGGAATAATCATTTTGCGAAAATAAATTACTTTAATAAAAAGAAAACTAAAAAATCCAGTTCATATCGCTGCATTTACTGGGCAGTAACTAAAACTATTTAAACATAAAACGCTTTAAAAATAAATAAAATATTTTACTATTATTAATAATATTTATCATTTAATAACAATGACTTACATAATTATTAAATTTAGCTAAAAATACCTATATGAGTTACATACAGTACAAAATTTTGCATAAAAACTTTAATTAAGAAGATGTAAAATGGGAAATTTAAGTGAAAATTACAATTCAGGGACTTAACTGTAGAAGCAATACAAATCAAGGATCCTCCGGCTTGCGCGCGTAGGAGAGGCGTCGGGTTCAACTCCCGGGGACTCCGCTGCATGGGTCTTTATGGAGTTCCCAAATGTAATCTTTAGGTACTATTCAATTCTGACTGTCCCGTCCTTTTATCGACGACGGCTTGTAAGCAGACACTTCATGTCAAGCACAGAAGGTGGATGTAGGTGTTCAATTAAAAAGAATTAAACGGTAGAAACAGAATACGAAAAGTTAAAGCAAATTTTACCAGTCACAGAGTAGATAATAGTCCACTTATGTAGCACAAAATGAAGATTTAATATGAACTTCAGCGGAAGTGGTTGAGGACGCTGAAAATATATAATCGTTTCGTCTTATTTTAAATTTTGGTAATTCAAAACACTGGTCAATTCAAACTCATATTTATTTGACATGAAAGTCGCATTTGAAAAATAGAGGCTAAACACATTAGTGTAATGTGAATTTTTGAATTAAATAAAGATTTTAATTTGAAGGTCGGTACACTATTTAATTCAAATTCATTCATTCAACTTCACAGTCGTATTAAAAAAAAATGTTCAACACATTATTATAATGTGAATTTTAGAATTGTTTGTGAATGATTATAAACTGAGTGTGCGAAGTCCTAATGTTAATTCGAATGTGAATACTTGAATATTGGACTGGGGCGGCTCTATACAAACCATCATAGAGTTCATTTCATCAAGTTCATGGCTGAAATTCCAGAATTAGTTAAAACTCGATTAGCATACTAAAACACAATCGATCTGCCAAGTCATATGTAGATGGAAACCGCCTAAATTTGGTAGACCCAATTTAGTAGTTGAATGGTCCATTTCCTAGTGTGTTTTCCTGCACCCAATTCTCCGCGTTTTCATACCTTCAGATGAAAGAAAACACAATGGCCTATCGATTAACTACTGAAATTGGGTCTGCCGGTGATTTCCACAAAGATTTGACTTGGCGGACCAGTTGCATTTTAATATGCTAATCAAGTTTTAACTAGTCCTAAAATTTCAACTGCGAACTCGATGAGGTGAGGTTTTTAGTGACGCCGCCTGCAGTCTACATACTTGAAAAAAAGAATCTGTAAATTTACTAAATTTTTGTAGGAAACTGCGATTCTTAGAATTTTTTTATGTAACGGCAACGACAAAAATTCATGTAACAGATATATATTTGCACTCTAAATCAGAAAATCTATAAAGTTATTTAAAAAAAATTAGGAAACTGGGATGCCTAAAACTTTTGATGTAATTGCAGCTCGGCTTACTGATAAATATTTAGTAAGATTACTGTAATTTTAGTCGATTCTTTTGTAAAGCTACATATTTCTAAAGCTTTACAAAAAATAGCTTTGTAAATTTACATTTTTTTTTAAGTGGGAGGGGGGGGGGGCACAGTTTACAGATAAAATTTCAGTAAACATACAGATTTCCGTAACTCTACATCTGAAGAATTAAAGATTTTTCTCTCCTTATTTTTTAAGTATAAATACTTCGATTTATTTTTTATAATGATTTTTGAAATGATCACCTGCTATAGTAGAAAACTTTCTAAAAGTGTATTCAAAACTCTTATGCAGTTTTAAACTAAGAATTTCTATTGCAGTTAAGTCTGCAGCTTTTAAGAAATACAAGAAAAGCACCTTCAAATTTTAGTCAAATAGGCATTTGTTGATTTCCAATTTGCACTCGAGTATTGTGTCAGTCATGACTTTAGGTGCAGATTATCAAAATATTTAAGAAACAAGTGGTTCTTAAACCTAAATATTCCAGTCACCACTATGGCTTAATTTCTAATAAAAATTAAGAAACAACGCGAAACGATGGAGAAACAAAGCGAATTTCCTTAAAAGATAACAGAAGAAAAACTAATTTTGTAAAAGGATCGCAAGAACGTCGCGACTTTCGTCAAAAAATCGCTGAAAAATGCGATTTTCAACAAACGAGCGTGAAAAAAAAAAAAAAAAAAAAAAAAAAACACGATTTTCATTAGAGGATTGCGAAAAACACAATTTTCTTCAAATGATCGCGAGAAAAAACGCAAAATTGCCAATGGATGACGGCCTATTTTCGAAAATTCGTTGCCTAGTCAAAAAATTTATTCGCCACTTGGCGACTGGAAACCGGGAATCTACACTTATGGTTATGACTCATAATTATAAATGCAGTAAACTCTAACTCCTTCCAGACGGAAGCCTTTTACGAAATGTTTAATGTTTTGTCATTGGTTTTTAAAATCAGAAATTTGTATCTTATTAAATCGAGAAAATGCTCTAATTATACAAGGTAAATTTTACAGTAAAATTTTACTGGTGGAGATAAACAAGGATTCCTAAACCTTTTTGCGGCACGTATACGTGTCGCTCGTTTCCAAGGGGTTAAGTGGGCAATGTAAGACAGAAATCAGTTTAACTCGGGAAGATTTTCAGGTTTCTGTGATTCTATAGAACTAGAGTATAATTTGTATAAGGCGGAATATTGTCTATTATGGCAAATTCTTTCAGTCATCATCGATTCCGCCTTAGAGTTTACTAGTTCATATCAATAAATAGTATTCATTTGAGCCGATAAAGAGCAGATCAATTTGTCATGCTGAAAATTACCGAAGGAAGAAACGAGATTTTCGGAATACAGATAGTTTCGGTGCGGCCAGATATTTTGAGAACGTTTTTGCCGAAAACGAGTTTTCAATTAAATTCATATTTTGAGCAAAAAATGAAAGCGTATTTTCGATCGATGTTCAGTTTTAATGGCCTGATTTCTAATTCGACAGCGCTGCTTTTTGTGACAGTGAACCTAGTAGCACTACCTAGAGCTATCACTCACTCACCCCTGTAAAACTGGTTCTGCCTTTACAGAAATGACCTTGCCGTAAAACGGAATTTTTCGACTTTTTTTCACACTTTGAATGACGACTGTTTAATGGAATTTGTCAGTTGTTAAAACAATTTAGCTACTCAAAGTATTCAAACTGTCAATCAATCTATCTACAGTTTGTTTCATGATCAAACGTTAACGAAAATTTTTCGCATTTTTTTACTCTTTGTATTTTGCGGCTGTCGCCTTCTCTTGTAAAAGGGAAAAGTAATGAATTATTAATACAGTTTATGTAATTAATCTAATGGAGATGTCACTTTTGAATATGGGTCAACCCTTTTCTGAAAAACAATAAATAAATTTAAATCGTATAGCAAATAAACAAAAAAATATGTATTTATAATCAATTCACAATTCATGTATTCAAATTATGTATTTTTTTTTTTTTTTTCTTTGTAAGAACTTTCAAAAATATATTCCAGATGTTTAAAACGTCATTTTTTTTTCTTTATTTCTTTGCGTATTACGTTGTATGTCGATTAGGCCTAAAACATTTTAAAATATAATTTAAAAAAATCAAAATGTGGCTTATTTACATTGTTTTTCGATTATGACGAAAACAACATAAAATGTTATGAAATAAATTAAAATATAATAAAAAATCAAAATATGTGCAGCACGATTTATTATTTTTTGTCTCTCAGATTGTATTTAAAACGAAATTAAATGTTACAAAATAAATTTAAAAAGATCAAAATCTATAAAATAAGGATTATTATGCTGTCTCTTAATTATACAAAAAACGAAGTACAATTATTTAAAAAATAAATTAACAGCTCTAATAAAAACATTCGAAATGCATAAAATACTGATTATTACTTTCTCTCTTCATTAAACCTAATACAAGATGTAACTTAATATAAGAAATAAATTAAAATTATAGTTAAAAAATCAAAATTCAAAAAGTATTGCTTATTATTGCATTACCTCTCAATTATACTTAAAATAAAACATTATAAAAAAATTAAAATATAATTTAAAAAATCAAAATCAATAAAATACAGCTTATCTGCGTTGCTTTTCGATTATGTCTAAAACAAAATAAAATGTTGTAAAATAAATCAAAAATATAATTTTTTAAAATAAATCAAAATCTATACAGTCTTATTACGTTGTCTCTCGACTACACCTAAAATGAAATAAAATGTTACAAAATAAATTAAAAATATAATTTAAAGAATGAAAATCTACAAAATCTGGCTTATTATGTTAAAATATTGCAAAATAGATTAATAGTAAAATTTAAAAAATCAAAATTAATAAAATACGGCTTATTACATTCTCTCTCAGTTATACCTAAAACAAAGTAATATTATTTTAAAAATAATATAAAAGATATTTGAAATACATAAAATACTATTTACTAGTTTCTCTCTTCATTAAACCTAATACAAAATACAATTTTATATAAAAAATAAAATTAAAAAGTCAAAACCCATAAAGTACTGCCTATTACGTTATCTCTCGATTATACTTCAAACAAAATAAAATGTTAAAAAGTTAATTAAATCCAATTGATTTTTTTTTAAATCATCAGATTTTAAAACATTCACATTTTATATAAACATTTTAATAAAAAAATTTAATTTTACTTAAGAAAGGTGTTATAGTAAAAAATAAAAGACATTGACATGTTTCGGAACCGTCAAATAAGTTCCATAATCATAATATAAATAAAATAAAATTTCAAAATATTTATAATAAATAAATATTTTGAAATTTTATTTTATTTATATTATGATTATGGAACTTATTTGACGGTTCCGAAACATGTCAATGTCTTTTGTTAAAATAAAATGTTATAAAAAAATTAAATTATTAAATTAATTATTATTATAAATTATTAAAATAAAATGTTATAAAAAAATTCAAAATATAATAAAGTAGATCAAAATCTATAAAATACGGTTTATTACGCAATCTTTCAATTATATCTTAAAGAAAGCAGAATAATATGTTACAAAATAAATCAAAAGTCAATTTTTTTAAAAATCAAAATCGATAAATTCTGGCTTATTATCTTGTCTCTCGATTATACCTGAAACAAAGTACAATTATTTAACAAATAAATTGAAAGCTACAATAAAAACATTCACAATAGATAAAATACTGCTTATTATTTTCTTATTAAAAGCATTCATGCTTATTAAAAGCATTCAAAATTATTTCTGCTTATTAATTTCTCTTCCTATTATACCTAACACAAAATACAATTTTTACATAAAAATAAATCAAAATACGTAAAGTACTCTACATTATGCTGCCTTCAGATTGTACCTAAAACAAAATGAAATCTTTTTTAAAATGCTATAACATTTTTAAAAAATCAACATATATATAAAAAAAATACTTTTTATGTTCTCTCTTTATTATACCTTGACTAAAAGGCAATTTTATCAAAATAATTAAAAATTCAAAACCCATAAAAATTATTAAATTGTTTGCTATAACTTAGAAAAAAATAGTATAGTTTATAAATCTAATTTATTTTGTTTTAAAAAGCAAAACAAACAAATACTTAAAATTTCAAAAAAATATCATGACAAAATCGCGGGAAAACACTGTTTCGACGTAATTTAATTTGGAAATTTTTCTTCTCAGGTTTTGCCGGTCAACTCTCAATATCATCGTAATTTTAAAAATTCAATATCGAAACAACTGATCTTAAAGTTTCAAACATTATTAAAAGAATAACAATACTATATTTTTTAAATTCTGTTCAAATCTTTCTGGTCCGAAATCATGAATTCGTAAAAATGTCATCCTCTAAAGCATTTTTATGAATTTTTGAAACTGCATTAGAAGATTTACAGAATTATTTCATAAATTTTAGAACGATTTTGACAACTAATCTTTTTGGGGGTCTTGTGTACCATTATGTACACATGTTTTAATTGAATATTATTTCATTTTAATAAATACTTTTGTTACTGTTTACGTGTAGTAATGCTAGTATGTGTCAATGCCTTTACTATATGACTTTAATAATAATTAGGCATTTAATAATAATAATAATAAATATTTGCTTCATTCTCTTTGCACTGTTGTCAATTCTTTCATTTTAAACATATATTTCACTCTTTAAATTTAAATTAAAAGTTGCTTTCGTGAATGAATCATGTGTAATAAAGTGCAAAAAATATTAGAAAGTTGTAATATCAGTTAAATCTTGCTGTAACGCAATATTTTCTAAACATCTTCAAAGCATCTTAATTAGCCTATTGGCATATGAATATGAATTGAACAGTACGCAAAATAACAACATTTGTCATGTTTCAGACAGTGGAAGATTCATTAAACTCTAATTAATATATTTGGATAACTAGTGTTAATGTTAGCGTAAAAATACTTTTTTCTGAAAAAAAAAAAAGCGGACCCGAAAGGGTTGAAATTAATTAAATTTAAATTTATGGAGATTTTGTGCAATATTTATAATTCCACTCAAATCATATATTTAGATTTTTTAAAGAATTTTATAGAATTAGAAATAGTTCCAAGCTAAAATTTTCCCCCCGCAATCTTCCAACATCGAGAAAGATGAAGAAATGCAAATAAAAAAGAAATAGTCTTTTAAATATATACATACACATACATACATATATATATATATATATATATATATTGTGCTAGCCAATAATTTTTTTGGAATAACATAAAGTAAAGTAACGTCAACCGGGGGCTACTTTCGTCTTTGCGGGGTTACTTTGGCCCATCACATAAAAATAGTTTTTATTCTTTACACTGAACAAACAATCCAAGATAATTTGAAGTTTTTGATCTTGAAAGATATTTTATAGCCTACTATAGGGTATTTGAATAGTTTAGGGGTAATTTTAATCTCCGTTAGTGGCAACACTAGATGTGTTTGTAAACAGCTGTTTTCGTGTATAGGTTTTAATTCTCCAAACTTTCTATAGTGAAACAATCTGGTTAAAAGCCACAAATAAAATAAGTGTCAAAATATTATTAGTAGTAACCTGTAACTTGTGTGTGATCATAGTTTTTCCTTTAACATTTTATTTTGATAGGAAATACTTACATTTTTATAAAGCTAACATAAAACTAATTTTCGGGGCTATTTACGCTAGGCCTGATTTGGTCCGAATTAGTCCCAGTTTCTTAGAAATGCCTTTTATTCAACCTTACTACTCTTGTTACTCTTAAAAAATGTTGTAAGTAACACCTTTTCCAAAAGTTACTGTAGCAAAATGTTACAATAATTTTGTCCCAATTTCTGAGGATAACCATAATGAAAACTGCAGTATTAACCATTAGTCTATTAGAAGGGGGGGGGGGGGGGGATCACCCATCCGGGGCACCCACCAAAAAACTTGGCATAGGTGTTTAATCCCCGGAGGAAATATTCCACAATTAGAAGGGGGGGGGAGGATTGTACTTTGTGCTTATATATAACTAAATAAATAAACAACGTTAAAGAGCACAAATATTATAAAATAAAAGATGTTAAAAGCATACAGCCGTTTCGGGACTTCTAAAGTCCCATCATCAGTGCTAAAAAAGTGTAAAACGTAAAAGGAAGTCACATCGTTAATTAAAATAAAATAAACCGTGCATCTGAGCTCGCCGCTAAGGCGAACTGACCATGAAACGTCGCAAAGCAACAGTAAAAGTAAACTGGCACGCGCACCCAGAGGAGACCAATCATATGTTACTTCTCACTGGACGAGTCCAATTCAAGGAGAAGAAGGAGGGGGGGGAGTGACATCACAGGAATGGAAACCAGACATCAGAAAATCTTGGAGTACTGGACATGTCATTAACCAAATTACTAGAGTTTTTCCATATATGAAAAGCTTCCCAAAAGTCTAAATCATAAACAGATGAACAATATTGTATTATTGAGGCTTCGGAGAATTTAAAATTGTGACTATTTGACCAGCAATAGTTGGCGATAGCAGAACGTTTTATTTCACAATTTTTAACGTTAGCACTGTGTTCTCCCACACGTTTTTTCAAGGTACGCTTCGTCTGACCGATGTACATTTTATCGCATTCGCAAGAAATCTTATAAATACCCCAATGCGATAAATCATCTATTGGATCTTTGAAATTTGAGAATTGTATTTTATTGAAAGGAGTAAAGGTTATTTTAAAGTCAAATTTTGACAAAATTTTAGAAATTTGATGACTGATTTTTGGAAAATAATTAAGAATAATTAAATTAACATTGTGGTCTGAGTTGAAGTTCGAAGGAGTACGTTTTCTTAATTTGTTATGAATGGAATCAACGATTTCGATCGAGAAACCCCGATCAATATCAATAGATTTGATATGGTTTAATTCTGCTTTAAGTAAACTATCGGAGGAGCAAATATTTAAGGCCCGATGTACATAAGTGTTAAAGGCAGCTAATTTCTGATTAGAGGGGAAGGGGAGTGAAATGAAAGGCGATGGGGGGGGGGGGTAAAGATACAGCGAATGGTTTACGATAGATAGTTGTGTGAAAAAAGTTATTGAGTCTGAAATTTTATTCTTTGTTAAGTCTGAAATTTTATTCTTTGAAAATATCATTTTTCCAAATAGTTCTTATAATTTGTAAAATTACATTTTTCGATACGGGTTTACCAATAGAATAGATTGGTAGAAAAAACGACTTTTTTTCTTAAATTTTGGATAAGATGGGTTTTGAAACTTACATCTTCATACTAGTAGTAACTAGGGTTCATTGATTCGAATCAGTTTTATTTTAATCATGATAAATATCACGATTTAAAATCAAATGGTTTCTTTTTAAAAATCACTGATTTAAATGAGTTTTTATTTAAATTATTTTTAAATAAACTGAAGATGTAAAAAATAATAATAATATACTTTAATAGAATTATAATACGAAAAATCAAATATCCTTTAGGAAGATAAAGCTTAAGCTCTGTCAAAAAAGCAAAGTACAATGTAAAGTTTAGAAAAAAAATCTTCAAATTTCATTTTAATTAAATTATATAAAAAAAAAACCTTGCCAAAGGAAATCTAACCAGGTCTATATTAAATATTGGTATATTTATTTATTAGTACTTAGAAAAAATTTTGAAAGTTGAGGTAAAATAAAATTGTATGACTGTATGCTCTAATTTGGCGATGCCTATTGTATCAAAGCTTGAGCAAAATATGAACCATTTAATAATTCGCTTTCGTTTGTATCTAATATAGTGAACCTCTGTCTTTTAGAATATTTTGGAAGCTACTTGTTACAGTTATCGAAAAGACTGGTATTAAAATTTTATAGAATTCATGATCTACTAGCTTTTTACTGTAGTAGCTTCATCTGCTTCAATAGAACGAAATTTTATGCCTTTAGTTTGGTATATTCAAAAATTCGGAATCGACTGACAAAGCTGCTAAACTTTATTTCTGTACCAACACTTCGACAAAACAAGAAACAAAAGATAACATCTCAGTTTGCTTGCTAATTTGTTTGAAATTATGTTCTACAGTTATTTTTAACTAATATATTTAAGATTAAATTAATTTTTTATATCTTTTGATGTCTTTTTTAATTTTCCTTGCATTTTGTGTAATAAACATTTTTCCATAGCCTTAAATGTTTTCTTTTAATCCTTTATATAATATTAATACATAACTATTAATACTTATAACATGCATGCATGTGCATATGATATATATATATATATATATATATATATATATATATATAGAAGTTAAAACAGAAATTAGTTAAAGTAATAATTTTGTGTGATATTTTTAGGAAAAAAATCAAGAAAATCTCATTTATATAAGAAAAAAAACGACTATTTTGATTTTTTTTAATAAAAAAAATCGCAAACTTTGATTGTATGTAACCTATATGTAACCTATATACTTTTTATTAAAAAGGCATCAATTTCTAGAATGTAATCTCTATTTTTTTCTTCCTCTTGTTTTACATATTAAGTAAAATTAAAAGCTGTATAATAAAGGCTTACACATTTTTGTTTGTTTTGTCTTGCTTTATTTTCTCCTTTAATTAATTAATTTTATCGAATACACATGACGGAGGAAAGAGATAGATGGAGATGTAGTATGCCGTAAAAAATGGTTTGTAATATGATGGGCGTTATTTCTCGAATTTAAATGCGTTCATTCGGCCCAAACAAAACAAGCACTGGGAACAGGGACATAATTCTCTGACACTCCCCACATTTTTTTTTTCCTTAATGAAAATGATCTGCTTATATTTGAGATTTCTAAAGTAGCACTTCATTGTATTATGAATTAAAAACTGTTTTACTAAAAAAAAGTCTTTATAGCAAATTCCGGCTGTCTGTCTAATCGTTTGGAGTTTTCTTAGAACCTTGGATTTCCTTGCGTAAAGATGGGTTAGGTTCCCTTAGAAAGACCCCCCTACGGAGGACACTCCACCTTAGGGCCCATATCCCACGTGTTGAAAATTGGCCGTTATAAGCACAACCAAGTTTATTGCGAATTCATGTGGTTGTGATAATTAATTAAAAGTTCTGTATTTTTATATATGCATTAATTACTTCTTAAAAAATGCACATTTTCGGTCTTAAAAACATGTTTCGGCCAATCCTTAATAATAATAAACTGTTATAATGAACAAATTGCTCAATCCCTTCGAAATAGTTTTCACTTAACTTCAACTGTATGTGAATCATATAATCGTATGTTTGCACATATAAATAAAAATCGAATATCAATGAAAATTCACATGAGAGTTTCAAAAAGACATTCTTTTTCAATATCATCTGACCCCGGACTCGATTCTTGCCTTTGGTTCACAGTTCTTCTGATGACGCAATCGCTTTGTAAGGCACCTTGAGTTCCTTTTTCTTCGGTAAGAAAGGTGGTTCTGGTGTGGTGCGGTGCGGTGTGGGGGTATAAGTTGGGCGCAGTATTGTTCCAATTGATAAAATAAAATCACACGACCTCCGCTATATTCAGCATCAGCACTCAAAAACTAGATAAAAACGGGGCTTTTTCTGGTCGTTTCTTTCAATTAATTTAGCTCTTTTGGTGAATGGGAAGAAATTTAAAAACGCGTTACTCTTTTGCTAAAAAATTTCGTTTCATATTTTGTAACGCAATCTCATGAGATAAAGCATTTATGCTGTAAGTATATGTTAAGCTATTTTCTGATTTTACATTTTAAGGGTGTATTCCAAAAAATATTTTTTCACCTTCAACACCTCGAAATGTTCTGATTCATTTTCAGACTCATTTTTAAAAGTAAAAACGTGAAACTTGCGGAGGCGATTTTTGAAGAGATGTATAAAAGGCCGTGTGATTTGATTTTTTGCTTAATTTGTTAGAATTTGTTTTGTAAATAATTACTTTCTCAATATGACTGTTTTTTTCCGGATTTCTCTTTTTGGGAAATTCGGTTTGAAAAGCTAACTTTGACAGCATTTTTTTGCTATATTTTCTGCATTTATATAAAAAAAATCGACAAGCACGGTACATTGTGTAGTTTCTAAATAAGCAAATTTGCCAGTTTGATGCGTTTGAGAGTAAAAATAAATTTAAAATTACATCAGATTAAAAAAAAAAAAAAAAAAAAAAAAAAAAAAAAAAAAAAAAACAGTTTGGTTTGGAATACATTCTTAAAGTGTTGTTTACAGTTTTTTTCGCTTTCTATAACAAAATATTTATTCCGATTGAATTACTAAATTGTTTCCATCTCTGTATTCAAGAATATTTCAGATATTTTTATTCTGGCTCCCAATAAATGAACAACTTCATTTATTTATTTATTTACATTAATAAAAGGAAAACTGTCTGTCAGTCTGATTTCTGCGCAGTATTCTTATCGTTTATATTGACTATGAGACAGTAATGATTGTATTCAATTCAGGTATTGCATATCCCCTGAAGCCTGAAGAACTTCTCTAGCTCCCGGGGAATGGGAACTCTGTGGAGAGTGTATTTCTTAACATTTAATAAGCATAAAATCCCAAATCTTCTCGGTAGAGGACATTTCGATACTCCGGAAGGCGCGTTTATCCGGAAGAGTGTCTCCAGGCCATTCCTTAATCCAGCATTTTGGTTTGAGTTTAGTCCTATAGTGTCTGTTAGAAAATTTGACTAGAGAATAGACCAACGGAAAAATCAAGCGAATATTTGTTTTAATTAATTCAGATTTTTTTAATCATTTTTTAAGAAATTTTATGCATGCCGATTCTACGATTTCTCTGACCCAAATAATCGAAATTTAAATACCTAATTTTTGGGTTGAAAATGCCTCTGGAAGGATAAATTGTTTTGGGATTTTTCGCTACGTCCTGTTGCTGATAACTACTACACTACATTGCCAACAGGGCCATCGATAAGACTTTTTATTGGTGGGGGAGAAGACCTTAAATTGTCAAGTCAAATTTTCATATTTGCCAACTCGTTTTATAATTTTGCCAAGTTAACGCACTTAGAAAATGTAATACAGTTCTTATTTGTAAAAAAATTAATAATATTCCCAATTAGAGTGGTAACTTTTGCAAATTCTATCAAAAATAGAAAATGTATTGCAGTTTTTATTAAAATTTTAATTACATTTGACATAAAAGTTTTAAATTTGCAAAGTGTAACAACATTTGTGAATGTTTGGGAGGGGGGGGGGGGCTCCCCCCTGCCCCCCCCCCTTAGCGAGGCCCGTGATTGCCAAAGGTGACCAGTCACTTCCAATTCTACGTATTTTGTTAAATATCTAGAAAAATACATGATAAATTATATCCAGTAATAATTATTATGAAACTTCAAGTGTGTAAACAAAATAGTACAAGTCACATATTTCTGTGGAGATTTTTTTTTTTTTTCGAAACTTCATAAAGAACCGTCAACAAATGGAATAAGAATGAATATCTTTCGGATAACACTGCCAAAACTAATGCGACGAATCGTTCAAACTGCATATTATGATTAAGTGGCTTATTGTAATAAACTGTGCTCCTTTTTGAGGATAGCTGATAGCATGTATATTCGTAGTAAAATTGAGATTTTTAAAAAAACAGTCCCAAATTTCGGCAAGTTTTTTGCTTATAATTTGCATATTTCTTAATATAGATTAATGTTCTTTTCCAAAAATATAACAAACAACAGTGTACACAATACCCTATAATTAGAATTAAAAAATAATAAAAAAAATTGTATGAAAAATGAGCATGTTTACTAAATAATGTTTCACTGCGCATTTGAACGCAATCAAAATACAATGTGCATAATGTATTAGCTAAATGTACAGTGCAACTTTTGGGAAAGTCTCAAAAACATAGCTCGAAAATTTTGAAAATTGTTGTCGATAGAATAAGATCGAAATCCGTTGTTTTCAAAATGGAGCAAAAAGTTGAGGGGCTGTATCTATATATCCATTGATTAGTGTCAATATAGCATACACATTATTCATGTACTTCTATGTTTGAATACAGCCAATTGTTTTACTTTGATTTTGATTCAGAAAATTTAATATATATATATATATATATAATACCATTAAAAGTAGACAAGATTCACCAATGGATTTTATCAATAAAACAATAAACCAAAACGAAGAATTAGAATTAAATTGAATTATAATTAAAAAAAAATAGTGAAACGAGTAAATCTGAATAAATCAATAAATAAAATAATATTTTTTACTTTTGAAAGTATTATTTTTTTTTAAGTTACACTACTTTTTTTAAGATTTTTTACTTTAAATATTTTTAATTTTTATTTAAATTAATATTTTTTAAAATGCTGAATCAAAATTAAAACTCATATAATTCTGTTTATTTAAATAAAAAAAAAAATGAAATTCTACAAATGATATTTCGAGTGATAACGATTTTATAATACCCCACTTTTTTAATAAATTTTAAATTTAAAAAAAAAACGTTCTGAGAACTTTTATCATCTAATTTTGTTTACAAATTATATGGTTGACTATCACAAAAAATTTCAAAATTTTAACTTAATAAATAAAAATCATTTTAAAATGTGTCTTGGACCCCCTTAAATATGTTCAAGACAGTCAGATTTATTTATACTTTTAAATAGTTTCGCGCGTAAAAGATTCTTCACTGATATGTGACAGAGCAAACAGAAGTAAAAAGCTCTTTGAATAAATAATCAAAATCAATATGAAAAATTATAAAATACAAATTTAACCAAAAATATTATGGAAAATTTTAATGCTACAAAATATTTAAAAAGATTATTCATTATTCTGGTATTAATTCTATTTTTAACTTAAGATTGAGTTGTTGTTTTTTTTAAACTATTCACACGAAAAAAACTGATTTTTTTTAGGTCACAGGCTATCATAGCCTGAGAGTTTATGTGCCCGTCCGTTCTGTATGTACGTGCGTTCGTGCGTAACGCGATAACTCATGATAAAAATATCGGATCCACTTGAAATTTTGTATATAGGTATATCCTGATAAGGCGCTTCCCTGATTAGTTTTTGGAGTTCATTCTATATGTATAAGAGGGGCAACGGGGGGCTCATGCCCCTCCCCTTAATTGATACAAACGGGTTTTTCATGCAGAATTAACAGTTTTTGTTCAAAATTTAGATATAGAATGATTCTGATGAGACGATTCCGTGACTGGTATTAGGTGTTCATTTAATAAATATAAACAAGGGGAACGGGGGCTCTAATGCCCCTCCCCTTAATTTATATAAATTGGTTTTTCAAGCAGAATTGTCAGATTTCGTTCAAACCTCTGAATAGTTTTGGAAGTTTAATGGTTAAGTATAAAAGGGGATAATTCATCTTAATTTATATAAATGCTAAATGGTTTTTTATTAAGAATTATCCGATTTGCTGTGAATTTTGGATATAGATTTTTTATATGATAAAGCATGTCCTTGATAGTTTAGGAGGTTCAATGATTAAGTATAAAAAGGGGGAAAGGGGAGAGCTGTTTCCCTTTCTTAATTTTTTTTCGAACGGAATTAACCCTTGAAAATATGAGGCTGTAATGTAGAATTAGTATGCGTAGCCTGTGAGCTCAATGCCATCAGTTTAACTGGGCAATATTCTTTTTATTATTTTATTATTGTTCACACGGAAAAAAAATGTTTTTTTTTATTAATTCTGCTTGTAATCTTTTCTCTCTTTTTTATAGACAAAAGAAACTAATATGAATGGGTGAGTAACAAATTTAGAATTCCCCCCCCCCTAAAAAGTGCAGTTGCCCTATTGTCTGGCACATGCCTCACGTTGGGAACCACTCATTTAAAGGGTTCCGAGGGTTTTTAAATTTTTTATTTTCTTGCCATTGAAGTATATCAATGTTAAAAATAAATTAAATGTATGTAAATGTGTGTTTCTACGATAATTACTTCAGAAGTATAAAAGTTTTTACGTTGTATTGTCCGTTTTATCCAGTCCATAACTAAAATCTTAAATCCATTTATCAGTCTTTTTTTTTTTGTTTTTTTTTTTTTGTTTTTGTGATTTGTCGTGTTTAAAAGGATAATCTAAACTCTCTCACAAGATCACTGTTGAATTCAGAAAATTTTTCCCTGGGAGAGGCATTATTGAGTTCCGGGGGAAGATTGGGGGGCACTTTTCCCCATTGAAATACTAAATCTCAAATTTTTCGTGGAAGGACATCTCACTGCTCTGGGGAGGGGGGGGGAGGGGATATTCCCTTCGGTCCATCCCTGCATAAGGTATGTTTATGACATTTTGAAGAAAATCTTTGCGTTATGATTTTGATAAGCTATCTTCAGGATTTAATAATTTCATGTGAAATTTTTGAAAATGTATTCTTCAGAGTAAAAATCACTATCATCAAACAACTAAAAAAATCTCTTCTCCACATAATATTCCATAAAAGTAATGAAATCGGGCCAAGTGTTTCACGATTTATATTAAAACATTGAAATAAAATTTAAAAATTAAAATTTTACTTTTTTTAATATTAGTTTAAAAAAAAAAATATCCGTAAAGCAATCTTTAAGAAAGAATACATTTCAAAGGGGGGGGGGGGGATCATTAAAAATGTTTATAAATAAAATAATAATAAAATGTTTACCCTCCCTGGACCTATTTAACAATTTTTAATATTTTATCATCGGTTTTTAAAACCAGAAATCTTTGCTTAATTGAATCGAGGCAATGCCCCGATTTAATAAGTCAAAATTTAAATTAAAAATAACTGGTGGGAATAATCAAGGATTCTGGGCCCAACATACTGCCTTTGACAATAAAGTTCGGTGAATGAATTCAGAACGACCGATCTGGCAACACTTAGAAAACAAAACGTTGCACCTGCATAGAGGCAAGTGTTGACAATCTTCCCCCACCGTTGTTCAGTTGAGCGTCGTTTATGTTCTGTGTAAGACGTGCTTTACTAAGTGCTAGTTCGGTCTGTAGGTTCTTAACTGAGAATAGGAAAATGAACGAACAAAAGATCAGTTTAAAGTTTTGGTTCTGAGTTTTGCAAGATACCGAAAGAAATTCATGAGGGGTTGTGCAAATTGAACATCCACCATACTCGCCAGATTTAAATCCTCCAGACTTATTCCTATTTTCACGACTCAAACTCTCTTTGAAAAAGATTTGACCCTATTGCTGACATCCAACGAAATGTGACGAGGCTTTTGAACTCCATCCCAAAAGAAGGCTTCTTGCAAATTTCCCAGGACATGTATAGCACATCTCAGCGGTGCATAGTTATGGGAGATGACTATTTCGAAGGAGGGTATGGTAATGTTCATTAATATTTCATTTACATTAATGTTAAAAAACCATTCACCGAATTTTATTATCAGAGGTGGTATATGTGTCACGTATCATTACCGTTTCAATATTAAAGACCTGCCAACGGTGGTTTCGTGATGTAGCAAATGAAGATTAAAGAAGAGAACTATGTGCTTATGTTTTCTTCGCAATATTCAGCCAAAAAGTTACGACTGCAAAATAAGATTATTTATTTCTTTAACCCTTTCGGGTCCGGTGTACTATTAATAGTACATGTCTTTTAATGGAATGTTATTTTGTTTTAAGAAATACTTTTATTACCATTTACATGTAATCATGTTAGTATATGGCTATGCATTTACTATGTGACTTCATTTACATTTAGGCATTTATTATTAATAATTATTATTATTATTTGTTTACATACATATCTCTTTGCGTCGTTTGCGATTCTTTTATTTTAAACAAACATTTCACCTTTTAAATTTAAAATAAAAGTTGTTTTCCTGAAAAAATCATGTGTAATAAAGCGCAAAAAGTATTTGAAAGTTATCATATCAGTTAAATCTTATTGTAATACAATATTTTATAAACATCTTCAAAAATTCTTCTTTAGCCTATTGTCGTTCGAATACTAATTGGAAAGTACACAAAACAACAACATTCATTATCTTTCAGACAATGAAATATTCTATAAACACTAATTAATCTATTTGGATAGCTAATGTTAAAAATTATTGACATAAAACCTTTTCTTTTCTAAAAATGGAAGAAAAAATCGGACGCGAAAGGATTAAGAACGCAGATTATATTTTGAAGAATTTTATAAAAGAAAATAACAATTTTTATAAACTGCTAACCCCCTTTTTTTTTTTTTTTTTTTTTTTTTTTTCTTAAATTTATATCGTTAAGTTGTCTAAAAGACAGATACAGATTTTTTTTTTTTCAAAGAAATTGTATGCATTATTATTATGTTGTAACATTAAATATTAATATAGCACATATTTTAAATAAAAAGTAAAACTGGTGAAATAAGTATAAGAAATGCTGAAATGATATTAATAACATTTTGGTATATACGAAATATTTATTTTGACCATTTCGTAAGAAAATGGATTATAAATATTTTTTTCACATTATGAAATGAAAGTTCAAAATGTCAAGGATAGAGTGTATGTCAAAAAGGTAAACAATTAACAATAAACAATTAAAAAACTATAAACAAGATACAGGCAAGAAAAAAAAATTTCTTGCCTGTATCTTGCCTTTCTTGCCTGTATCTTGTTTATAGTTTTTTAATTGTTTATTGTTAATTGTTTACCTTTTTGACATACACTCTATCCTTGAAATTTTGAACTTTCATTTCATAATGTGAAATATAACTTGTAGTATTATATATGAGCTGCTTAAGCGCCAATGGTGCTGCAATTTTTCATGTTGAATTGATACTATAATTATTTTTTACTATAATTATTAATAAATTATTTTTGAACTACTCAAAATAATATTTTTGTTATTTTTAGCAAACAGTCATTATAGGTTTTCAGTCATTATTTTAGATGCACATCAAAACCATTATCTGTTAATTTAAAGAAAAGAAAAATCATAATAATTTCGAATCAGAAGTACATTTTAACTGACGCAAGAACGGGAGAATACTTCATCTTCCTTTGACATTTTAAATAAAACTAAAAAAAATTCTAAATTCTGATAAATATTACTTTTTTTTTTGTTCATCTTACTCTGAAAAGTGTTATAGGAAGAATCAAAAATGAATACATTTTCATAAACAATTATTAAAAGTATATTTAAATCCAATATTGAGACGGTAATGCACGCATACGCGATGCTTGTCCTGAATTAGTTAAAGATAACAACCAGCTAGAAGTGAATAATAGATGGGGGTGGGGGGTAAAGGGCAAAATTAGCACTAGCCACCGGTCACGGGGCCAGTAAATGAAAAAAAGTGGCCAGTGAAAAATTTACTATCAGCGGCCACCGCCCATCCACTTTTTTGTATAATTGTATATAATCATAAAATTTTCTTGCATTTCATCAAGAATTATACTTCTTTTTGTTTTAACATATTTCTATTAACATATTTATTTGGGCTATTCAGTTATAGATTAATACTTATAAAATTTTTACTGTTCAGTAATTTTAAATAAAAAAGTGGCCACTGGTTTAAAGAAAGTGGCCACTTAAAAAACTAGTCCTACCGGCCAATGGCCACTAATGAAATTTCCCAATTTTGCCCTATAGTGGGGGGGGGGGGCTCATATTTTCTCTCTCACTCTCTCTGATGCAGAAAGATAAATTTATGCATATTCACACTGTAGGTACTAAGTTTCTTATTAAACTGTTGTAATAACTTCATTTTATGCTAAGTAAAGAATAGGATGATGAAAAATTCGAGTGTGTAACTAGTGTAATATTTAACCTCATGTTAGCTTCGTATATGCAGTTAGGATGAGGGAGTGTTGAAACACTTATTTCCGTTACAATTTAGTATTTCTGCAAAACTGGGAAGAGCTTCAAAATTAAATTAGATTTTTGAACAGAATTTCATTTGCATTTTCTAAAAATAAATTCATTTTGTGACCTTGGAATCTTTTCTAGGAAAGGCTCAAAATGTTTTAGAGGGAGCTGGGTCACCCCCAGCATCCCCTCAGTTACGGCCCTGATAACAACAAGAACTGCGTTTCTTTAGTACCCATTTGAAAAATAATAACTCTTTGAGAAACTGCAACTTGCAAATATTTCTATCAATGACTCATCTGTCCGTGAACACTCACCTGTTTTTGAGTAGTGTAAAAAAAAGTTAAAAGTGCTTCATATTCCCCGAATCATCAGTTCAAAGACATTTCTTGGGTCTTCGAACAACAGGTGACTCACTTGAAAAAGGGTTTCCCCAACAAGCATGAGTCACTTTTGATATCCTATTTACACAAGGGAGAAAACGCATTTTATGATATAAACAAAAAAATCTGAAACCAAAATGTTTTTAAGATATCTGGCTACGTTCGGAGTGATTCATAAAAAAAATTTACAATAATGAATAAATGCACGTGGGGGTATTTTTTTAAAGCAAAATTTCATGTTTACGCCAGGAAGTTATGACTCCATTCCAAATAAATATTTTTCAATTTCCTTTGTAGCTACTATATGCTGCTAATACACTTGCCAGTGCATTAAACTAGGAGTTTTACAATAGTTTCAAAATAGATCAAAAGATGCATATTTTTTTATTAAGGTCAAGTCCAAAAGTGTAATTTTATGACATGAGTTTCAATTTATTTTTATTTGGAAATGTATCAAACTAGCATGTGTTATTGTTCAAGAATTATGTAATCAAAATCTTTTGTTTTTCCCTTGAAAATCTATTACATCTTTTTGACAATAATGTCAAAGTCAAAGTGAACCTTTTGAACCTAATTTCATCGCGAAAGAAGAATAACCACTTAAGAAAGGATGAATAAGTCTTTGTCACACAATTAAAATCGCTTAGAATTCAATAGATATTTATTAAAAAAAGGGGGAGGGACAGTTCGATTCCAAATCATTTCCATAGTCAGGTCTTTCAATATTATATCGTTCCTCCAAAAATGCATTTATAAATGTGTTAAAACGTTTTGAGCTCGTTGAGCAGAACAGCTGAGAACAGCTTTAACCCTTTAACACGTAGTGTTGCCGGGTCGGCAACACCTAAAGTTCCCCCTATTTAGAGACACAAAAACTCCGTGAATATTTCAAAAACTACTCTAATGGCTACTTTAAATCTTTCTTATGAGTTCTAGATGGCAACACCACAGAGATCAAACTCTACTGTTTTTAAATAATAGGTAAAATGTTTTACTGTAATACGCGCTTCACAGCAATGCTCTTCTCACTGCGCTTATCAATGCTTTACTTATGGGAGGTTACCACTTCGGCAACAGCTGTATAATTAAAATGGTTAGTGCAATCTTTACAAAACAATACCTGTGTACTCCTCTAGGCCTAAATAGATTGCCTAATTTTTTTCTTCTTTAAATTCCAACTTTAAAGAGTAGTGCGCCGGAAAGGGGTAAGACCTAATCTCTTTTCTATATTCGAAAATCTATAAAAAAAAAATAATAATTACATTATCACAGTCTATCCACAACCACACACTATCATCGTTATATACAGCCAAATGGGTCAAATATACATTATATACAGCCAGTGGCGCCAACTTTTGAAAAATATTGGGTGGGCTCAAAATTTTTTTGAAGAAATATTAAAATATTGGATGGGCTTAATTAATAAAGGGTGGATGGAGATATCAAATTATTGGGTGGGCTCGCACCCCATGGGTCCATATTAATTGGCGCCACTGTATACAGCCAAATGATATCAAATGGATCAAATATATGATGCAGTTATGAGAACAAAGATATAGAATAACACTATAAGAGATGAAGTATCTGCGCTATTTAAGCAAATAAACAATTCAAATTTCTTTGTTCTGTCGCGATATGGTATGAGGTTTTAATTCATATTAATCCCATCAGTAAACTGGCACAGGGGAAAATTACGATACTGAATTGGCAATAAATGTTTTAAAAAGTTCAAAACTTTTTTTTTTTTTTTTTAGAAATTTGAAAATGGACAATCATTTTAATGACACCCTTGTTTATGCGAAGCAAAATGGCATTTGAAATAGATGCGGATAAACATTTTGAATCAATTCCAAGATATCAAGTTCGTAGACAAAATAAGACAATTTGATTAAGAAAATCAGGATGAATTCATAATCGATGTACAGAAAAATACAAAATTTAATTCTTTTACCACTTTGAAGACACCACGCCGTCAATTATTTAAAACAAAGATTTTCTCAGCTGCGACATCGTAACAGTTACAGTCAGTTTACACTGGAATAAACTGAATCACTAAATTGACATCCAATAGACTCTCGATTAACCGGGTACGCAGGCCCGTAGCTAAGGGGGCGCTATGGGTGGCTCAGCCCTCCCTAAAATATTTTGAGCCGCCCCCCCCCCCCCGCCCTGGAAAAGATCCCAAGGTCACTCCATGAATTTCTGTTCCGAAAATTCAAATGAAATTCTGTTGAAAAATCTAATTTAGTTTTGAGGGTTTTTCACAATTTTGCAGAGTTACTAAATCGTATCTAAAATCAGTATTTCAACACTCCCTCATCCGATTTGTACATATGAAGCTAACATGATGTTTAATTTTGCACCAGTTATACACTCAAAAATTTCATCATCCTATACTTTTCTTAGCATAAAATGAAGTTATTACAACAGTTTAATAAGAAACATAGTATCTACAGTGTGAATATGCATTAATTTATCTTTCTGCGTCAGAGAGAAGGAAAAAAAAAATTATGAGCCTCCCCCCTACATTCTCTTGAGCCCCCCCCCCCCCCCTTCCTACGGTTCACTTCTAGCTACGGCCCTGCGGGTACGGATTATGAGGAGAAGTAAAAATCTCAAAACTTTGGATGCAACTTATTATATTGATGCTACATGGAAATTAATAAAAAGCACAACTGTTAAGGCATCATGGAGGGTAATTTTATCGGATAAAAAAAGTTAAATTCCTACAGAAAATGACGATCGTAACTGATTTGCAGAGTAAAATTTACAATACTTGAGAAAGTTGAGCTTTTCTGAAAATGCGAACAAAAAGTGCAACCTTGGATTAACGAAGATTCGAAATTGGAATGTTGCGAAGTTTTAAGCGACGATGATGTTTTATCGCGTGTCGTTTGCGGTTCAGTAGAAAGAAGGAATTTAAAAAAATGTCCTGAACTGAAAATAAAGAAAATATTGAAACGCATACACTGAGACATTATACTTAATTACTTGGAGCAAGAAGATGAAAGTACCCATGCTGAAAAAGTGAAGGCGAGAAATTTGCATCTTAAAATTCATCGAACAGTAAATGAAACACGAAAACAGATTACTATCATATTTCATTATATTCCATCATGAAAAATGCATTCAATAGAAATTATGTTTCAACACTTTTCAGTTTTGTGACAGCTGTCACAAAAAGAAGAGGGGAGAGGGCAGAGCGCGAAATTGAAACTTTGCCCCGGGCGCAGTTTTTTCTTCGCACGCCACTGACCGCAAAGACAGAGCCCATAATGAATTTTTTATATGATTTTACAAATATATGGACATTGATGTATGTTAGCTGGAATACAACAGGGGTAAATGGAAAAAGAAGTGCTTAAATTTAGGTACTGCTATTTCCGTATAGTAATTTTCGCAGAATTATTCATTTTAATAAGACGGATATAACTATTCAAAAATAGTGGTTTAGAAAAATAAGCACCTTTACGTATTCTGAACCTGGGGCTGACCGAAATCGTTGCCAATCAGGATTCATTCCTTTTAAAACTGGTGCTGAATGAAACTGTATTTATTGCTCTTCAGGTGTGCATAACAAGATCAAATAAAAGGTCTGCTTCCCTATAAGTTTGTCCTTCTCCTGAAAAAAATTCTGAGATGCCGCTCTTTTTCCATGTTTTAACGAAAAGCTATAAAAAGCTCTAATATATTGTTGCACTTTTTAACACCTTCGCGACGGGAACTTTTTACGAAAATTTTAATGTTTTATCACCGATTTTAAAAAACAGAAATTTGTGCTTTAATTAATCGAGAAAATCCTCCGATTAAATAAAGGAAACTTTACAGTAAAACTTTACTGGTGGTGATAAACAAGGATTCTTGAGCCTTTTTGCAGCACGTAACACGTGTCGCTCGTCCCCAAGGGGCTAAGTACCATGTGTAATGTATATCATTGTTTTAATTCATCAATAATTTTTTAAAGTTGAAATTGTACATGAATATAAATTAACGTTTGTAGAAAACACTGAACGCATTTTGTCTGTTTTTTACCTTTCTTAATTTTTTCATGCATCCTTTGATGTTCCCAGATGCGCGCATTGGCGCGTTGCAAAGAAGAGCTACTGTATTTATTTATTTCTATCTCATTTTAGTTTTAGCTCGTTTGAAATATTTATTTATTTATTGTATTTTTATTACCCATTTCTCTCGATATTTGACATAGTAAGGAATAAAAGTGAAAATCTATTTTTTATGACTTAGGAATACAATAAAAATTTATGTACAAAGCTTAATTTTCATTTATTGATTTTTATAAGGGAGTAAGAGTCTTAAATAAATTAACGTAACTAATTTTTAACTTATTTTTTCTTAACAATATCAGTTAATATCATGTAACTTAATTTAGCTGTTATTCACATTTAAAAAAAAAAAAATGTTTCTAAAAGATAAATATTTGCTCAATAATTAATCCTTCAGAGGCGTGATCAAAATACTGTCAAAAGAAACATTCTTGTTAAATTAATATTTTTTATTTTAATCTCCTCCGGTAGCTTCATTTCTTGAAAAATACACGTCATGAACTGGTAAATCTCCCGTAACCTTCTTGATAATTGGTTATTGTAGCAATGACGTCAAAGTTCTGCAACAAATGATTTCGCTTCCCTTTATCGATGAATGGCGGCTTTGCCTGGGAAACTACGAATTAATTACGTCACATGTATCCTTCATTTCCAATTCGTCGGTTGGCAACAGCACATATTTATATAAATCCACTCTCTCCTTCATGAAATACCTTTTGGTGTGTGTTTTGGATGGTTGTGGTGTCTGTTATTTGTTGTTTTGAGTCCACCCTGGATCGTAAACCTGGATCACAATTCTCTTTCGAGTGTTGTAACATAACAAATTCACCATTCCGCCAATAAATTGTTCAGAAGACCTCGGGTGGGAAGCTTCTCATCAGGTAAATTTCAAGTTATTGATATGAATTTCAGTTATGTTTGTTTAAACTGCTAAAAATATTTGCTATTTCCTTACCATTTTACTACATTAAAATTGTACGTGTGTAATTTTAACTAATTGTACGAAATCTGTTGAGTTACCTGCAGTATGATACTTCGAAAACCTAAGATTGATTTTGGATTTATATTGAAACTTGGACTCTGACCAACTATGGCGCAGTATCAAATTGCATCGTAAAAAGTAATTTAGTTTTAGTGCTTTACTATTTTATATGTTTATTAGTCAAAGATATTTAGTTTATTTTGTTTTACAAATAAAGAAAAATAAAATTTCATTACTTTATGTCAAGTACCCGCAATTTCTTATGTTATCGTTCAAAACTATCCAAATTGGAGCTAGGCACGTGATTTCTCTGAATTGAGTGCAAGCTAAATCATTAAAATACATCTTTTTATAACTTAAATTTAGTATTCCTTTCTAAGTTTCTTCAGGTATTATTAATATTTTGATTAATGTTGAATAAAACTTGTAGAAAAGCTTTTGTTTATTGGTATTATTGTAGAATGCGATAATCCAATTATTTTTTTTGCTTACGTAGTTTTATCAGAGAAAAAAATCGTCCTTGATAATTTCTCAATTTTTTTTTTTAATTAAATTTTCATTTTTACTTGAAATCTTTTTATATGGATAAAGAATTTTTTTAAATCGAAATCCCATCAAACATAAAAAGATAAAACTTATTTGTGAAACTTTTTGATTTAGTATGTTACAGTTTAAGACAAAAAATCTATATAGTTTGTTTTATTTGTAATTAAACTACCTCTTTCCATCTCACTTTGCTTTTAATCTAATTTCTTGACATTATTTCGCCATTTTCTTTTTTTCAAGCTTTTTGAAGGAAAAAAAAAAGAAATCTAAACATGATAGTTCATTATTATAGACATGTAAAAGTAAGTTTATAAAAGAGTAGTTTTATTACTTTAAATTTTGTATTGTAAGGATCTAATTTTTAGCACAGTTTTGTCCATGCAGTTTCAAAAGCATTGCTGTAGCCATTCAAAAAGCCAGTGTAAATGTAAAAGTGTAACATCAAAGAAGTTCCATTGGAGCATTTTTAACATAAACAAAATTTAGGGGATATATCCGCATACCATCGTATACCCTCCCTTGTTCAGGTGCACTCTGACTTTTTTTTCATGCTATAAGTTACATTTCGATTTTTTTTTTTCCCCTTGCTCTTGTAATAATGGTAAGAATTTCATTCTTTATGCAATCAAAATTCAGTGATATGATACTTGAATTTTATGAAGTTACTGAACTTTCTGGTCCTAAAAAAGGTACTTTTAGTGTCAGAAAGCTCTAAAGTTTCATAATTCTGTAAATTTAGGAAACACATTTGTTAATGGTCCACAGAAAAAACATAAAAATTAATCGTTAAATAAAGAGCTAAATTTTGGTAATGAACAAACCAGATTATGACAATTAACTTTTGATGTATTGTTTTGGGAAATTTATATAATTTTTCATCCTTGTTTTGTATTTTTATTTACCCACATATTTTCTATAAGATATTTTGGTACTATTTGGTTATCCTGTCGGCCAATTTCGCCAAATTATATATATATATATTGACATAATTTTCATTTTAAATAACAAAACAAAAACAATTAATAAAAATCACTTGATGGCACTTTAAGCATGTGTATCATATTTAATGTCATTGAATGCGACATTCACGATCATCCATTATTGGCATTTAATCTTATAGTCTAACGATGTTTTTTTATGGGTTAACAAAGTAGTACAGATATTTTTACATTTGATTCTTAAAATTCAGTTATTCTATTTTCTTAAATATATATAAACTTAAAAACTAAAGATTTGTTGGCATAATGTAAATATTTTTGTACCGTATTCCCCCACATTATCTGACATGCAACACAATTTGAGGGAGACCAGATTTTTTAATACAGTAGACTCCCTCAAATCCACACAGCTTGGGACCAGAGGTTATGCGGATTTTAGAATTTTGTGGATTTCTGGTCATTGCTTTGTTTACATTTATAAAAAATAATTGGAATGTAATTAATAATGAAATCATAAGTATAATGAGTGTATAATATGTTAAAATATTAAAATAAGTGATAAACTAAAATAATAAAAATTTAAATAGTTTTTAAAATGATACTAAAAGCAAACGTCAAATTAATAACCAATAATGTACAATTAAATATTCATTATAAAGATGAAATGTGTTTTTCCTAAATTATTCAATGAAACTTGCCTCATAAAGGCCACATTACTAATTCACATCAAGATCATAAAATAATGAGGCTTTATTTCAGATTTAGCCAGACTCAATAACTAAAAAAGCTTGATTAATATATTATAAATATATTTGGTAAGATTGTGATTACGAATAATATCAGCAATATCTTTATTTTTTCAGAAATTAAATTATTCTTTCTTCATGAAAAAACATTAATTCAATAACCTTAACAAAAATTACAAATTAAAAAATATATGGAATAGATATAAAACTGAAAAAGTCAAATTTTGCACCTACATCTGAACTGAAAATTTCATTGTTTACATCCGTAAAATATGTGCAGATTTTAGAGAGTTGCGGATTTGAGGGAGTCTATTGTATTAGTCCCCTGGTCTTTCCTGGCCTACTAGAAAAAGCAAGGATCTTCAAAATTAGAAAGGAATGAGGTTCATTAGTTGCATTTAGTAGCAGTGAATTTTGTTAGGGAGCAGGCGTGCAATATAATTTCTTTAATTATTTCACATTGAGAATAAAAACGTTTTATGTCTCATACCATTTCACACACAGCTTTCTCCCTAGCATCCATCTGATATTTATAATGTAGAAATAGATTCTCATTAATTAGTAAAGAACAGCAAACTTCTTACTATATTTTATAATATGAAATAAAAATAATAATCTAAATGTATAAAAAGAGCAATATGTGCTTACTGTATATCAAAAAAGTTATTTTATGTGATAATTTAATTAACTTAGTAGAAATGTCATACATGGAAATTTTGCTTAATGAGATTAAAATCTAAAAATCACTTAAATATAAATGTAGGATAAATGTGTAATCTTTAAACGTAAATATCATTTTCAGCATATTATGTTCATAAGATTCATTCCCTGACAACAAAGTCTATGTTCACATGACAGAACAGGAATGTAAAATGTTAGAGTATTGCAAACTTTGGAATGAAATTTTATAAACATTTAATGCCTTTAATAGTAGATTTGTATTTTCATAAACATATTAAAATAATAATAAAAGGTAAAACTATTTGTATGGAAAGAAAGTTGCTAAATAATTTGATTGGACCAAATATATCAAAAAACATCTCCTTTAGAGGTATCTAATGATATCAAGTACCAGACTCCTCTCCCTCTTAAAATGATAACATTATAAATGCACTGTCCTTTATTTCAAAAAATAATTATAGAGAATTCTTTATGATATTAAGAGATTAATTCTTTAAAATACAACAGAACAGCAAAATTTGTTCCTCTTTTATGTAACTCAACAGCATTTTATAAGTAAAAATGTAATTTTGTAAGATTTTTTTACTTTCAATTATGTTAAACTTGTGTTCACAGTTGTGGTTTCCAATGACAATATAGCACTCTAATATTTTTTTTAACTTTATTAAAAATTAAGATTAATTTTAAAATGGCATTTATCCATTAACCTTTGGCGGGCGATAAATTGCCCAATATTCTTTAACTCGTATGAATGGCTTGAAACAATGGATTTAATTACATTAAGTAATGTCTAATGACTGTGAAACTGTTAGAATGAAACATTTTAAATGCTAAAATAGTAGAAGATAAACTATAAATAAAAAATGTAATATTTAATGAATGCTTTTATCCTTGTTTAACATTTGTTTATAATTATGTTTTGGTCAGGTGCAGCAAGGTCACACTTAGATCATACAAATGCAGATGTACATTTTGGAGATATAATCAATTATATATATATATATATATATACATATTAATATATTTATACATATTAAAAAGCACATGTAATGTATATTTATGTATTATTCACTTAAAATTGACATTTTGGCTTTTGGTTGGAAATAAGATTGTAAAAATTCAGTTTTGGTCTTAAAAACCAGTTTCACTCAATCCTTAATTAAAAACATGTTTAAAAGTTAATTTTTTTTTTTTCCTTTTCTCTTTGAACTGTTAGGTCTATTGGTAAAGTCTAAAATATCTGTAGTGCCTACTGCATGGATTCTGCATAAGAATTTTCATAATTGACATTTTTAAGAAGTGCATTTTTTAAATTGCAAATTGTGCACTAAGAAGCCTTTTGCAGATTTTCAAGCTATTTTTAGAGAACTTATGAAAAAAAATTAAAGACTAATTAAAAATGATTTTTAGTCTACAGCAAATTTGATATTTTATCGCTTATAATTTGTTAGGAAAAAATTAAATGTTTCTTTTTGAAAACTTTTTATGTAATTCATACATTTGATCTCTATTCAAAGAATATATAAGTGTGGTAATTGGATTAAAAGGTTTTTTAAATCATTTCTATTAAAAATGCTTTCATCTCATGAATTTAAAGTTTTTATTGTCGGTGTACAAGGTTTATTGAAAATAACCCATGGGTATTTAATTGTATGAAGGAAAGTCACTTCATATTTCTTGTCATTTAACTCGATGGCTACTTGTTATATAAACAATATATATTTTTTATCCTTTCAGGGAAGGCTTGCCTTCGTTGCATATCCTCCTGTTTTCCTTTTGACTTACGAGTGCGAGGGCGGTCCACCTTGGGACACCAGCTGACTAGTTCTAAGAAGCTGAGTGATAGCCATGTAAGCATCATTTATGTTCTGAAATACTTTTTTGTTTTTTTTAATCTAATTTTCACTTAATATCTGATATATATATCTGAATATGATATAATATCTGAATAATATGTTTGAGATAATATATTTCCATAAAAATGTTAGATGTTGTTGAGTATTGAATACAATTTCATCACCAGCCTGTTGTCTTGTGGACCTCCCCCCCCCCCCTTCCCTTCTCTTGTCGTCCGCTGAAAACTGTACACATGTATTTTTATGTTTCAATAAGAATAAATGAATAATTCATTATTCCAAGAAATTCACTTAAGTTAAATCTGTAAAAATAAAATCGCAAAAGATAGAAAAAACTCTGTTTTAGACAAGTTTTTATTGTATCAGATATAACTGCAGTTTTGAATTTAAGCATTGTTCTCCGGAAAAGATTAATGATGCTCCCGGAATGGTTCAATATACGCTGTTAAGGGTGTATTCGAAAAAACGCTTTTTCACCTTCAACAGCTCGAAATTTTTTGATACAATTTCAGACACATTTTTAAAAGTAGAAACATCAAACTTGCTGAGAGGATTTTGGAAGAGACGTATAAGGTGCCGTGTGATGTCAGTTTACACTCAGTTCATTAGAATTTGATTTATAAGCAATTATCTTCTCAGTATGACCTTTTTTTTTCGTTCCCTGATCTCCCACTTCGGAAAAATCGGTTCAATATGTTGTTTTTGACAGCATTTCTTTGCAATATTTTCTGCATTTATCAAAGATTTGACAATCACAACACCTTGTGCACTTTCTAAATAAGCAGTTTGAATCGAAACACACCCTTAAAAATCTTGTCCTAGTTTGAACCAATATTTGGAGCTCTTATTGAAGCATAGTTCCCATGGTTGGAACGAGGTTGAAATAGGAAACTCCAAATTTTGGTACGAGATTTCACCATCTTATGGTGGCAGCTACTCAGTGCGAAATTTTGAAAGTAGGAAAGTTAATCTGAGACACTATCGTTTAAAGCTCACGTTTCGATGCATTTGTAAAAAAAAAAATAAATAAATAAATAAATAAAAATAAATAAAGAATGCTCTTCGAATCTAAACTACTTCAATAATATTGCCAGTGAATTTTATATCATTGCATTTAAAAATAAGCCCTCGAATGCATTAAAATTTTCGAAAAATCAAGTGAATAAAAATATTCTATATAAACAGCTGTAAAAGTATATTGTTTGTAAACTGTAACTATAAATTAAGAAAATGTGAAAATAAAAATGAGTATTTCATAACTTAAAATTTTTAATGTTCATTTGATAATTTCGTTGGTTTTTAGCTCACAGGCTATCATAGCCTGAGAGCTTATGTGCCCGTCCGTTCTGTATGTTCGTTGGTGCGTAACGCGATAACTTGTGATAAAAATATCCGATCCACTTGAAATTTTGTATGTAGGTATATCCTGACAAGGCGCTTCCCTGATTAGTTTTTGGAGTTCATTCGATATGTATAAGAGGGGGAACGGGGGGCTCATGCCCCTCCCCTTAATTGATATAAATGGGATTTTCATGCAGAATTAAGTTTTCGTTCAAAATTTAGATTAGGATCATTCTGATGAGGCGATTCCGTGACTGTTATTAGGTGTTCATTGAATAAGTATAAATAGGGGGAACAGGGGTTCTAATGCCCCCCCCCCTTAATTTGTATAAATGGGTTTTTCAAGCAGAATTTTCAGATTTCGTTCAAATCTCTGAATAGTTTTGGAAGTTTAATGGTTAGTGATGCCGCTGGACTTGAAAAATCCTGGGTCCCGGGGACCAAGGACTTCTAAAATTATGGGGTCCCTTTTTCAAAAAAGCGGGTCCCCACTAATAAGTCATATTAGACACAAAAAATTGAACTTGTTCATTTGCAAAAGAAAAGTTAAATGCAATAATTATTGTTTTAATTAATGTATAAATAATTAAAGCCAATATTATTTTTTTAAACTATTAAGATATATTTACTTTACTTTTTAAAAAATAAATGTGCAAGATACAAATTATAAAATAATGCTTATTTGAGTGTAGAAGACAACAATTATCACTATTGTTCACATTTCTTTTAAAAACGGGTAAAAACTGATTTATTGAAAGACATCTTTTCTAAAAAAAGAATATTTTTCAAAATAATCAGAACAATCAAAAACAGATTGTGAAGCAGGAAAATCTGTTTTTGGAGCAGCAAAAGAAAAAAAAAAAAAAAAAAAAACTATTTGGAAGGAGGGAAGTTAGTTTTTGGAACAAGAAAGTTCTATCCTGTCATTAACTTTTTTTTCGTACCCCTTTGACGAAAATTGCATTTTAAAGCTATTTTTTCCATGAAATTTGCCGTTTTTTCGCGATTTTTTGACGAAATTTGCCGTTTTTCGCGATCTTTTAACGAAATGAGCTGGTTTTTCACGATCTTTTTGACGAAATGTGCTATTTTATCATGATTTTTTTTATGAAAGTTTCTGTTTTTCGCAAATCTTTAGACAAAGTTTGCCGTTTTATCACTATTTTTGGACGAAATATGTCGTTTTTTCGCGATTTTTTTAGGAAATCTGCCTTTTTTCGGGATTTTGTAACAAAATTAGCCATTTTTCTCACAAACTTTTTGACGGAATTTGCCGGAAATTATTCGTTTTTTCGCGATTTGTAACGAAATTTGCCTTTTTTTGCGAATTTTTGACGAAAATTACGCGTCCGCAGGACGCGTAAGCTCTATTTTTTTTGCGGCCCGTCGCCGATTTTTTGCGTATTTTACGCGCTATAGCGCGTCCGCGGCATCCCTGGGTTAAGTATAAAAGAGGGGGATAACTCCTTTTAAATTATATAAATGCTAAATGGGTTTTTATTAAGAATTATCTCATTTGCTCTGAATTTTGGATATAGATTTTTTATATGATAAAGCATGTCTTTGATAGTATAGGAGGTTCAATGATTAAGTATAAAAAAAGAGGAAAGGGGAGAGCTGTTTCCCCTTCTTAACTTTTTTTTCGAACGGAATTAACCCTTGAAAATATAAGGCTTTAATGTACAATTAGTATTTGTAGCCTGTGAGCTCAATGTCATCAGTTTAACTGGGCAGTATTCTTTATTTAATTTATAATTATTCTTCACAACCACAACATTTATTTCCCCTTTTTCACAAAGAAACTATGTGATATTTGGATACTTATATCGCATGTATAGGAAGAAAGGAATAAAATACTAAAAGGTAATAACAAATAAACTGATATCTTTGTTAAAAACAAAAATAGAAGGTAATGGGGCAATACCAGAAAAAAAAAAACCGTTGGATGTGCCAATCCCAAAACTTTCTTCTATATCATACGTACATTTTAATATTTTAAAAAATAGTTACACATGTTAATGCTTTACTAATTTTAATTCAATATTATATCAACTTTGATTTTCATCTTGAATTTCTGCTTCAGTCAATTAATCGGAGTAAAAATTAGTTTCCGTCTCTACACGAGCTGATCGACAATAGAATGATAGGCAGGATTTTTCAAATGCAGGGGGGCCTATTTGCCAAGCCCAAAAATAATCATAAAAAAATTTAGTTCAGTTTTTTGCATAGCTTCACACATTTTTTGATAAAATAATGAAAATGGCACAGGCATTGTGATTATAGCGTCCCCTTCAACATATATATTCTTTTTAATTCAGGCAGGGCCAACTAGCCATAGACTTACACAAAAAATTTAGTTCAATTATATCCATAACTTCATACACTTTTAGGTGGTACAATACTAAAAATGGCACAAAAATTGCTATTTCAGCGCCCCCCTTCCTTCGGATTTTTTTTTCAAATTCAGGGAGGACCAACTAGCCATAGCCATGCACTTTCACAAAAAACTTGGTTCAATTCCATCCATAACTAAATACATATTTAGTCGGTACAACATTGAAAATGACACAAATCGTTAGTGTAGCGTTCCTTTCCGGCGGAATATTTCAAAAATGAAAGAGGACCTGCTTGCCACAGCCAAAAACATTCACAAAAATTTTGGTTCAATTCTATGTATATCTTCATACATTTTTTGATAATAGAATGGCGACATACGACACAGAAAAACAAACACACGGACAACAGACATTTTGTAAAAACATGTTTTTTTTTTTTAAATCTCTGACCCCAAAAACGTGTAAATCCGTCGAAAACCGGAGATCAAGACAATTTCGAAAATTTCTTCTATTGAAAATAGAAGAAAGTAAAAAAACACTTTTTGTACTTATAAACTGGGCTATTAATTTAAGTAGTATTCTCATTTCTTAGTTACATTTATATCATTTAATTAACATAAAATAATATATTCAAATAGTCATATATGACATTTATAATGAATTATAAAACTGCTTTACTCTTGAAAAACTTTTCTAGATATTGCAATTCTGTGTGATAACGATACAATTTTTTATAATTTGCAACAGTGTCAAAAAAAACTGTCAAAGAACATTTTCCAAATTTGTTGAAAAGCCGTCAAAAACATCATAGTGATGTTAACAATGACAAAACCATCTGATTGTAACAGATGATAGTTTCCTGTTTTGTGGAATCTGTTACGTCAAGCCATAAAATAGGTAGCCAACTGCAACAGAAAATCCAAGCCTTTGCTTTCGACCTTAGTTGATTTCAATAAATTTTATGTATGACAGCTGTACGAAGAAAACGATTTTCGCGGACATTAGGATCAGTTTAAGAAAAAAAAAATAATCTCAAAACCCTATTATTCTCTGATGTCAGCAGTTTGACTCTTTGGAGAGGTGATGAGGTAAATTTCAACAAAGTAACAAAACGGAAAATTTTGTACAGCTGCTGGAGTAAATGGAAAAAAACGAAAAAAGTCGTTACAAATGAAGTTTTTGCAACTGTTTGAATTGAGAAGTTTTAGGGATAAGTGTTTGTTTAGGTTACTGTCTATTCTAAAAAAGTTTTTTTTTCTTTTTTAATGGCCAAAAAAACTTTAAAATTAAATGTGCCAGTCAATTGTCGATTAAGTTGCCAGTGAATTGTGCTAGGTCGGGCAAATATTTTTCCAGGTCGGGCATTGCCCGACCTGGCCCCACCTGGCTACGGCCCTGAGCCTTGTGTAAATACATATTTGAAAATCTAGAAAATAATTGGGAAAAAATATTATTTAAAAAAGCAGTAGATATTTAAAATTTCTTTTACAAAATGTACTGATACTTGAACATTGAAATGCAAAAAATTCCCTGTTTAAAGTTTAAACCTTTTTTACTTAATTGAACTTGTCTCCTTAAGATTTAACTGACGTATTCACTTGGAATTGGACAATCTATCCTCAGCTTCCCTGTAAGCATACTGTCTGGTGTAAATCGGTGACAATTTTAATAGATTTGTAATTATTTTAAAATACTATCTGCCCTTGGCGACCAATTAGGTCTCCCTTAAATATATACAACACGTTAAATGTTGTTCATAATTTATTTTAATTGGTTTTTTTTTTGTTGTTTTTTTCTTTTGTCAAATTAGATTTTGCTTGAGAAATAAACCTAGATGTCATAGTTGCACCCAGAGTTTCCCCCAGGTTTAAAAAAGGGCAGTTTTAACATTTTTCAGGGCACTTTTTACATCTTTTAGGGCAGTTTTCATTTTTAAGGGCATTTTAATAGAGTTGAATCTAGAATCTAGTGGTTCAAAAAGTCATGAAAAAACAAATTTCATCAAAAAAAATTGCAAAAAAGTAAATTTTGTTAAGATTGTGAAAAAAAGGCAAATATTGCTAAAAGATCACGAAAAATAGCAGATTTTGTTAAAAGATCCCAAAAAGTAGCAGATTTTGTTACGATTGCAAATAATGGGATATTTTGTTTAAAAAAAAATATATATATATGTATCATGAAAAAAAGAATTGCAAAAAAAGGCAAATTTTATTGAAAGACCGCAAAAACAGCAGTTTTTGTTAAAAGATCATAAAAAACTATATATTTTGCTAAAAAATTGCAAAAAATCAAAAACAAATCTTGTGAAAATATTGCAAAAATGGAAATTTTCACAGAATTTTCAGTTTTATTACGATTTTTAGATGAAATTTGCCGTTTTTTTTTGCGACTCATTTTACAAAAATTTCTGTTTTATCGCGACTTTTGGAAGAAATTTGTCATTTTTGCACGATCTTTTGAGGAAATTTGCCGTTTTGTGAAATTTTGAGATGAAATTAGCCATTTTTTTGCGAAATTTGCCGGAAATTAGTCGTTATTTCATGATTTTTAATGAAACTTGCTGTTTTTTTAGCGATTTTTTTGACGAAATTTCGGGACGAGTATGAGGCTGTTTTTTGCATAATTTATCTGCTATAGCGCGTTCGGATCATCGCTGGAGGGCTGCATTTTTTCAAATGTGGGGCAAGAAGAATGCCTTTTTTTTTTTTTTTTAATGAACGACGAGGGGCTCTAGTTTTTAAACTAAACGGCAGGAGAAGCAGAGCGTCACCCTGAAACCCTCTGGGGGAAACTCTGGTTGCACCACATTGGGACAATTGCAACAAAATCTTAATTATATGCCTCACATAGTACCTCGGCTATTGTTTTTGTTTATTAATACTTTTTTTTTTAATGATTTAACTTTTATTATTTCCTTTTTAAAATAATAAAAAATAAGTAAAAAATATATATGCAACTGATATTTGAAAACAGAAGTTTTCGCCAAATTGAATTCATAAAAAAAAAAATTTGCTAATGTGGTGCGTATGTGACATCTGACCTGAAACTTTAATTTGAAACTGAAACATTTAAAATTCGTGATTTTTTATTATTATTAATTTTTTTTTTCTTTTTTAAGTAACAAGAAGAGAAAGAAACAATATTTTGAAGCTTCATAAATGCAGCAAAAGTGCAAACTTAAACAAATCTAATTTACCATGGCCTAAATCCTGTCAAGACTTTTACACAATAACCAATAAGATGTGTTTCATTTGGGCATTGCCATTAAATAATTAACAAATAATTAAGATTTGTGTCATATATGATAGCGTAATATATATATTTTCCATTATTTCATCATAAAGCAGTTTTGCATGTAAAAGATTTCAAATGATTACCTTGATGCATTGCACTTTAATTTTTTTTTTAATTATTCCTGCAACTTATTTATTTTCCATAAATAAATCATAAACATCTCTGCAATTTTACATGATAGCTTACTTACTTGATTCCTTTTCAGATTTGAAGCATTTCCTGGAATCTTCCATTGTACCTTGCATTTTTCAGTAATTTTAGTTTCTATCCTACTGTGCAAAAATGAAATCTCCTTTGGGATCTTCTCTTGAAATTGTTGCCAACAAGGCTGTCTTTGATGTCGTTAATGACATCATTCACACTGTAAGTAAATTTTTTTTTTTTTTTTGCTAATGTTTGAAAAAGTTATTAAATTATGTTCTTATTTAAAATGTTAATTTTTTTTTTTTTTTTTTTTTTTTTTTTCACTTTTTGGTATTTGCACATTATTTGTAATCTTACTCTTTTGGTGATGAAAAGGAGCTTGTGTTAAAGCTCCTGTCTTTTGAAGCAAAGACATTTGCAAGCTAAGCTAAAGCTATGGGCAATTATTTTCAAAAAGATCTCATTTGTATTTTGGCACTTATATTTTTTTATTATTTATACATTAGATAACTGAGGTGAATCTCTACATTGTTTCTTTTTTATTACTTTTTTAGGTTTGGTTTGAGATTTTTTTTTTATATAATTACTCTCATTTTCAAAGCCTGTTCCAAAACTGAAAGTATTATATCTAAAATATATGCAACCAAAATTTAAAGTAAAAAAAGACGTGAACCTCAGCTATCAAGCGCCAAAAAAAAAAAAAAAAGAAAGAAAGAAAAAAAAATAGTGTTTAGTATTAGCTTGAATCTGCATGGGATAAGAACCTTTTTAAAGTAGGGATGCACAACCTGTGGCCTGCGATGGGTTAGCATGTAGCCCGCGAGTTTTGACAATTTACAAATGGAAAAAAATGCAATTTTGTGGAAGTCTCTGAAAAAACCTGTAAATTTGATTAATTTATTGTGGAAAAATTTTAAATTTTGTCAGTCACTTAAGAATTGTAAATATCATGGATTGTGCATGGAAAACTCACAAATTCCATTGATGAAGTGCAGAAAAATAGATTTTTGTCGATGAGGCTCAGAAAAATCGCAAATTTCATTCATCAGATATGGAAAAATCTAGTCTTGTCATTCAGGCACTGCAAAATCACCAATTTTGTCATTTGGATGCAAAAACCACACATTTTGTTGATTGAGCAAGAAGAAATTGTCAGTTCTGTTGATGATGCATGAAAAAATTGCAAATTAAGTTCATCGGCTACGGAAAAATTGCAAGTTTTTTTGGTTTATTGTGTGAAAAAATAATGAATTTCGTTGATTGGGCATGAAAAATATTGCGAATTTTGTCAACTAGATATGATAAAATCACAAATTTTGTTGATAAGGCAAGAAAAAATCGCAAATTTTGCAATGATGAAAAATTGAAAAATTTGATTGGCTGCGAAACAATTATGAGGGTTTTTTGTCAGTTTATCTTTCAGGGGAGAAAAAAAAATCAGGAATTTAATCTTGTTGCATTTAAAAAAAAAAAAAAAAAAATTGTCAAAGTTACTTAAAAATTGTGAATTTCTGAAAATTTGCAAATTTTTCCTGTCAGGCTCAAATAAAATCATGAATTTCATCGATCGACTTTGTAAAAATCGTGAGTTTCATCAATGGGCTTCGTAAAAATCACGAATTTCATCAATCAGGCACAGAAAAATAGCGAATTTTATCAATCATGTGCGAAATAATGGACAATTTCGTCTAACCGCTTCGTAAAATTCAGGAATTTTGCTGATCGACTTCGTAAAAAGATCAAATTATGTTAATCGGATGCAGAAAGACCACAAATTTTCTCAATCAACTTCATAAAAATCGAGTATTTTGTCGATCATACGAATTAAAAATAGCAAAATGTGGCTTTATAAAAATTGCGAAATTGATTGGCTTTATAAGAATTGCATGTTTTACTGATCGGCTCAAAAATCAAGAATTTGTTCCATCGACTTTGTAAAAATCGCAAATTCTGTCAGTTGGCTTTGTAAAAATCGTGAATTTTGTTGATCAGGCACAGAAAGATCATGAATTTTCTTGATCAGCTGTATAAAAATAGAGAATTTTGTCGATCGGTTTCATAAAGAGCACCAATGGTCGATCAGGCAAGGAAAAATAGCAAATTTTGTTGACCAGGTGCAGAAAAATCATCAATTATATTGATCAAAAAATCTTGTAACTCCTTCTCTCTCCTTCATTCATAAAGTTCTTTTTTTTTTTCGGTGGCAGCCACTTATGTTTGTTTTTTAGCACTTTTAATAAAACAAAATTTACACTTCTGAATAAAGTCAAGGAATATTATATCTTGAAAATAATCCTTGCTACATCTGTTATATATATAAACGTAAAAATTGCTGATATAGCCTTACCAACTAAATTTGATATTTTGACTGGGCAATAGAGCTCCAGACATATTTGTAAGTGGCCCTTCTCTTGAAAAAGTTATGCATGCCTATTTTAAAGGTTTTTGTATAACTATATGATGTTGGAGAAACATGTTCAGGAGGGATTGTTTCCCTCCCCCCCCCCCCCTCCCCTTTAGGAAACTAAATTTTAGTGTTTAATCTAAAATTGAAAGAAGTACTAAAAATACTAAATGTTTTCTGCAATATGTTTAGCATGCTAAATATTAACAATTTGTAAACTGTGCAAGAATTGTTTTAACAGATATGTAGCTTTTGCTTTAAAATGAGTTGTCAGAAATTCTCGCTCACAAATTCTCAATTTTTAAGATTTTGTACTTATCAGATTTTTTTTTTTTTTTTTTTTTTTTTTTTTACCCTTATATGCTTTCCTTGAGTTTTTTCTCAAATCTGTATAAGCTCTGTATATATTTTTTATTTTATAAATGTAGTTATTGGTGTATAGATATTGAATGTTATTGTTTTTCTTTTTTTCAGGACCAAGAAGAACCATTCCTTGTTGCAGACTTGGCTGACATTGTGTACAAACACAAAATATGGAAGTTGCGCATGCCACGCGTCCATCCTTTCTATGGTAACTTTCTTTTTTTCTTTTTGTATATTTTGGATAATTATGTTTTTAAATTGTAAGCTGATTTTAAGTAAGTGGTTTAAAATCTGTTTTTTTCCTTGATTTTTATAATTTTGTTTAACAAATCTGATTCTATTTTATCTTCTGCAAATGAAATTTGTAGAGAATACTTTTATTGATTTATTTATTTCAGAATGTCTTAATTGCTTGAGGAAAAGTTGCGTTTATTTGGGTCTTTTTAGGTGCGTTCGTAATTATCTAAATACGTAGCACCTATTGTTGTCACTCAGTCTGTCTGTCTGTCCGTCTGCATATAACAATGCAAAAACAACCCAATCGAATCGTTTGAAATTTAAAATACATAATTATAACATGATTTTGTTGAGTCATTTCAAATTTTATGAAAATCGGGTGGATAGATCAGTTACAGGGACAATCAAAAGGATTCCGTTACACTACGGTCAATGAGAAAAAAGTTTCGAATGCATTTTAATGATGTTACACTCATTCGAGCATAATAGAATTGGCATGAATCTATGAAATATATACTAAAATATGCATTCCGTATAATCTGTGATGCAGATAATTTTTATTAAATTACAGGGCCACACAAAAGTATTCCACTACATAATGCTATACGGGGAAACATTGTTTGGTGCATGTTTTAATTATATTCAACTATTTCACATTTTATGAATAAGATATACGTTGCTGAGGTGTAATAAAAATTACTTCCTGCATATTTACAGAAACGTAAAGATTTAGACTACTATACTGTATCCGAAGTACGTTCTACTATATCAGCAAGATCTGAATATTTTTAAAACTTCGTTATCGGACGAACTCACCTCATTTGCTACGTTCACATGCAATTTCCAACTTGTTTTTTTTTTTTTTTTCCTTTTCGTCCCTTTAGTATTCAGATTGTTCACCTAAAGTAGTTCTGTGGAATCCTTATCTTTATTGAAAGTTACATTGCATGTTGAACACACTCCTATTGTAAAACTAATTTCTTTTATTTCAAAGCATGTGTTTCAAACTGGGCAATCTTTTTAAGAATATTTGTCTTGGTTTTTATTTAAGATTCGTTTTTGCTGGAGATTATATTACTGAAATGTGTAATTTTCTGTTCAAAAGGTTTTTAAAAAGTTCTAAAATGACCTTTTGTTCAAATAACTTTGATTTTTCAAATAACTTTGTCAAAAACCTGACATTTTAAGTTAAATGTCAGTATAAACTCGGTTAAGAAGAAAAAAGATTTTTTTTTTTTCCCCCAAATTTGGTCACTAACCTTTATTTCACATGCCCGTGACTGGAGAAAACTCAGCTGATTGCAAGTATGCAACATGCATCTGCAGTTTATTCCTTGTGTCACAAAAATAAATTTTTTAATGAAAATTTAAATATGTAAGTAAAATATAGATTAAAAATTCAAAGTGTTTAACTGTGCTATTTCTTTTCACCCCCCCCCCCCCCAAAAAAAAAAAAAAAAAAAATGCATAAAGATGGATTTTACTTCAAGGGAAAATATTTTGCAGCATAATGTTGTAATGACAGTTTATAACAGTAATGCTGTAAAGTTAAACTGTCAATAAGAGAAAAAAAGTGATTGATTTTTAAACATATCTGTATTCCTTATGAACATAATTTTTTGTCAATAGTATATTGAATTTCTAATTTGTAAACCTTTTGGGAGAGATTGCTGTATGGATGTATTTATGTATGTCATTGTTTACATTTGTAGATAATTATTAGTGTATCGGTACGGGATAAATTGGAAAAGTGATGATTTAAAATCTTTTTGAATAATTTTAAAAAGCTTGTTAGTTTCATATGAATATATGCTGAAATATAAATGTTGTATTGTCTTATTGCTATCTATCGTTATATCAACTAACTTTATCTTTTTCTTTCTGCAGCTGTCAAATGTAATGATGCTCCTGCTGTGCTACATCTCTTAGCTGCTTTGGGCACAGGATTTGACTGTGCAAGCAAAGTAAGTTTATTCAAATACAGTTTTAGATAGATTTTTACTTTAAAGTGTAATTTATCAAATGATCCATGGTTTGTTATTCTTCTGTTAGTATATGAAACAATTCCTAGTTGTAACATGTTTCAATCCTATCTTTTATTAAGTGAGAAACATAAAACTCAAAGTTGAAAGTAAAATGACGTGTTCACTTTGTGTTAAAATACCTAAAAATATGTTTAAATATTATGTAATTTTTTTTTAAATATCTTATCTGTAAAACTATACTTTTGAAATCAGTGTTTGTGATCAAAAGATCCCAGGAATTCTTTCCAATTTCTTTATATTTGGTTTTTAAGTTTTAAAGGCCATTTCATTTTGTAAAGGAATATTTTAATAAAATTTTTTTAAGTAAATAGATTTATGTACCAAATTATGAAGACATTGCTCTGCCTCAAATTGTCCACCTTAATGGCTGAAGATACATTAAAATTATGCAACCAAGTGATATTTAAGAAACTGATTTAATAAATTGATAGTTCTTTTTTTATAAAATATTTAAGAGTAATTAGATTAACAAAAATACTATTATGGAAATCTTTAAATCCTTATAAAACAGTGTAGGTAAATGTAAGGTAATTTTGTGTAAATGAATTTTTAATTGTTATTTAATTTTTTTTTTTAATAAGAGTAAAGCTACATCTGTGCAAGTGATTGAAAAAAATAACCAGTTTTAGCTTTGCCTGTTGAACTGTGTTACATCTTTGGATATCATTTAGTATAAAGTTGATTTTTTAAATTTTATGTAGATGAAAAGAATTGTGCTGTTATTGCAATATCATTCTTTTTTGTTTAATGATTTATCTGTGAAGGAAAATAAAATATTTTGAAATCTGATTCACTTAAATGTTGGTATTGCAACTAAAGAATTCTCCCCTTCCCACGGAGGCAACTTTTGGAGTTTTTTTTTAGTTTAATTTAGATTTTGTTTAAATGTGTGTTCTAAAATTTTGTAATTTAAAAAATATTTAATCTTTTTTTTAATATTTGAATGATATAGACTTTATTTGTGCATATTGATAAATAATTGTTTAAAATTGTAATTTGTGTGTTGTATTTTAGGCAGAAATTGAGAATGTGTTGAACATTGGTGTTGAACCAAGTCGCATCATTTATGCAAATCCATGCAAAACCCGATCTTTCATTAAACACGCCGCGAATGTTGGAGTGGACATGATGACTTTTGACAACGAAATAGAGCTGCACAAAGTGAAAATCCTTCATCCGAATGCTCAGCTTGTCATTCGCATCAGAGTGGATGACAGTAGTGCCATCTGTCGACTTGGATTGAAATTCGGGTGCGACATGGAAGATGTGCCTCATCTCCTTCAAGTTGCCAAGAACTTAGGCTTGAATGTCATAGGAGTGAGGTAGGTTTCTATTGTTTTAAATTCATGTTTACCAAATCTTCGCCAATAATTATCGATTTCCTTTCTTAAAACACTAAGCCTTATTAAATTTTTAATACATAAGTTGTATCTATTTTGGCAAGAAAATCTATATTAAAATATAAGACTTTATTGAAGCTATTTAATAGTTATAAAAATATTAAGATTTTTGTTAGTTTTCTTCATTTAAATGAGAACTGTAACTGTGACCAAGTTATAAGCATGCAATCCATATTTTCATGTAGATTTTCATACAAGACTTTTATAACATTTAAACTGGGTTTTTTTTTTTTTTTTTTTTTTTTTTTTTTTTGATTTGTTGTTGAAAAAGTACTTTTTTTCTGTTTATCACAATTTTTGTTGATCAGATGCCGAAAAACATGCTTAAGTAAATGTATTTTTGGCTATTAACTATACTTTCTCCTATTCTTAACATCAAACTTAAATATTTTTTACTTTTTTGTTTGGTATTCGTTAATATTTTATATATTGTTTTTCATCTTGTAAAATTTTTTTTTCCAGTTTCCATGTTGGAAGTGGGTGCCAAGATTCATCTGCCTATCGAAGTGCTGTGGAATCATGCCGCCAAGTGTTTGACATTGCATCCGAGATTGGGTTTAGTATGGATCTACTAGATATTGGTGGTGGTTTCCCAGGTTCAAAAGGACCCTACATCTCCTTTGAAGAAGTAAGTCTGAAATGATCACATTTTTGGTTATTCTATTCATTTACTTTCCAATACAAACCTATCGGCCAAGATGAAATAACACCGGATCATGTTTTACATTGATGTTGATCAATTTGTTCTCAATGTTGCAAGATAATCTTGGATGCACTGCAAAAATAAATCAAATGTTTAAACATTATAAAAAAAAGATCAAGCATTTCATATAAGTTACTTTCAAATGAATTTAGTGCTATATTTACCTTATTTAGAAGTTTATTCCTCTGTTTGTATATCATTTAAGTGTATGTGAGAAAATAAGATTGGTTTTGAAACAATTTAATTGCCATCATTATAGAAATGTCACTAAAAATTTGAGACCTTATGACATCCTTGTATTGATGCTGATAATTGGTGTTAATTTGATTCCACAGTATTTTATATACTAAGAGTGATTGTGAAATACTGGCATGCAGATTTTAACATAATAGATTAATTTGTTTGATACATTTAAAAATGTAAACAAGTTTGTTTCAATATCTAAGCAGAGGGATGCTTTAAAAATTTTCTATATATTTTTTAATTAAATATTTCTTTCATTTTAGATTGCCAATGTTGTAAATGAATCTTTGGATGAGCATTTTCCTCCCGAATGTGGCGTCAAGATCATTGCCGAGCCAGGTCGTTACTTTGTTGCCTCGGCATTCACTCTTTGCACCAACATCATCGCAAAGAGGGACGTCATCTCTGAAGAAGGTGACTATTCTCACCTTTTTATTTTATTGCTTCTTTGTTCTTTTGTATAGTTAGATTTGGAAATGCAATCTGCGATAAATTGTTTTGTTTTGATGTTGTAAAATATAAACAATTTATTAAAGTATAAGCTTTATTATCCAGAAACTTAACAATGAGTTTAATAAACAGTAAAACATTGTGTACGGCTTTACAATTTCAGACTAGATCTACTGTTCGTTTTTAACCTTTTATCCACTGAATTGAGAATTCGTGAAAATTTGATCTTCTAAAGCATTTTTAATGTTTTCCTTAAACTACATTAGAAGATAATAAATTTTAAAATATTAATTTGAATTTATAGGGATTTTGAGCAATATTTATAATCCCACTCAAATTTATTCCGCTCCACTCCATTTTTTTTCCACAATTCAAATTTCTCTTAGTATTTTGTAGAATTAAGAAAAGTACAAATATGATCTTGCAACATATATAAATTTCTGAATTGAAAAAATCATGCTATCTTCCTCTCCTCCTCCTCCTTTTCTCCCCAACCTGGAGAAAGTTGAAAGATGCAAAGGCAAAACAAATCATCCTTCCAGAAATGTTTTTTTATAACCAATAATATTTTTGGAACAAGGTAATGTACCTGTAATTCATTTTAAATTGCATTGCAACTGATACATTATATGATTTTTATAGTGCCATTGGGGCATAAAGTGCTGAACATAATATTTGGCATACTGACTGGATCTGTTGCAGTATGTAAGTCGGATATCTTAATGGGAAAATTAGATTGAATGTAGTCCTATGGGGGGAGGAGTGAAAATATGTGAACTTTTTAAGACCTGTTTTCTTGGATTACTACTTGCTCAATTCTGATAAAATTTGGAATCCATATTCACTGGATTATGCTTAAAGCTCATGGCAGAGAGTTTTTTTCTGTCCTTAACTTTTTCATTTAAAATTTTTTTCATTTTCTGAACTTTTTTTTAAGGTTTTTTTATAAATCAATTGCCAAAAAATTTTTTATCAAAATCACTTGAGTATTTTAGGAATTAATAGTCTTTAGCTAAAGAGTATAATTGTTTGGAAAGCTAAAAAACTTCTTCTTCTAACTTGCATGTGTTCTTGCACAGTTTTATGAAAAACAGGAATTAAATTTTAAATAAACACAAATAAAATTGATTTGAGTGGGCATGATGTCCCAGTTGTCTTCTCTTAAAAATGTTTGTAACTTAATTTGCTGTTTTAAACTACATCTGGAAAAAATGTATAGACATTATTTTTGACTGAGTTAAAATAGATTAATCATTAAATATGAATTCTTTCGGAAATAACCTAACTTTCATTTTATTAAAAAAAAAAAAAAAAATTAACTAGTAAATTATTTCAGTGCAAACTTTGATAGTATTAAAAATGTGTTGAAGAAATTTTTAGTTTGCCGGTTCACTTTAATTTTATGTTCTGTTAATCTGCTTTCAGATAACGAACCCTGCAGTATGTATTACGTGAATGATGGTGTTTATGGCTCTTTCAACTGCCTCATCTTTGACCATGCTGAAGTTCAACCACTTCCTCTAGTTGTAAGTTTTATACTTGATTTCATAACATTTTACAAATTCATATTAGATTTTTCTTTTTATACGGAAAAAAAATAAATGCTCATCTCTGTGTGTCTCATCTCTCTAAATATCAACAAATCCTTACTCAGTGTTTAAATCCTTGATTTCCACTGTCTTTTTCTTTCATTGTAAAGCAAATTTTACATATAGGGAGGAAGTGGGGCATGCACAGCATGAAGATAGAAATAGTAGGAGAACAAAGACTGTGCTTTCACTTTTGCCCCTAGAGTCTTTCAGAGTCTGGCTGGCATTTCCAGCAGTTTGGGAGAAGATGAAATCTGGTGCCCCCTACGTCCTGCTAGCAGACTGGTTGAGAGACTAGTCAAACAGGTCATGTGATCGAAAGTCAGTCCAGCACTACTAGCACCATGTCATGCACCGGGCAATACCTTGGGGCTAAGTTCTATTGGGAAAAGCCTATCTTCTCTGTTCTCCTTCTGCTATTCTATCTCCATGATGCACAATAATACTTAATTTTAAGTTTTCCTGTTCTTGCCTTATTGTTTAATCAAAGCAATTTAATCAGCTCCAAATATTTTTGTATGCAACATTGTTTTACTTATGTTTGTGCTCTTAATACATATGAACAATTATTACCAAAGTAGTATGACCTATATTAAGTTTCACCTTGCTATCTGTAGGATACTACTGACCGTCCCCTCCAGAAGAGCAGTGTTTGGGGACCCACCTGTGACAGCCTGGATCGCATCTTGGAGACCATCACCATGCCTGCCATGAATGTGGGCGAATGGATTGCTTTTGAGAACATGGGTGCTTACACGGTGTGTGCTGCTTCCACTTTCAACGGCTTCCAGAAACCAGTCATCAAATGTATCCTGCCTTACCACGTCATGTAAGCCTTTTCTGTTTATTCTCTTGAACGCATGCAGGGTTCATACTCATCAGGGGAATATGGGATTCCTGGGAAAATCGGGGATTGATTTTAGGTTGTAAAAATCAGGGAATAATACGAAAAATTTCCCAAACCTGGGAAAACCTGCCAAAATGAGTGTATTCTGGGAAATTGGAGGCAATTATTATTGTTCGCATGCTTTATTGTCATATGTAATATCAAAATGTCATTAATTGTTGATATGGGAAAATTGTACATCCCGGAAAATGCATCAAGGGATTTTTTCTTAGAAAATGAGTATGAATGCTGACATGTTATGTTAAGTCTGTGCATTTGATGCATTCGTATATTCAAAAATCTCCTTTGGAAGTTTAACCTTGCGTAAATACGGGTTAGGTTCCCTTAGAAAGTCCCCCACGGAGGGCAACCCACCCCATAGGGCCTATATTCCATAGCGTAGATAATCGGCCGACAAAAATACACCAAATACTCCTTTGGAAGTTAATATTTTTAACTTAATTTTTCTTGTACTTCTCTGTAAGCATGTCTGTTTTTCTTGGTTTTCAAAATATCTCTAAAAACTATGCTTAATTTTATGAAGTGTTAAAATTTTACTTTCACTTTGTCAATTTTTAAAACATGAAATATTTTGACTAAGGGGGTGTGGGAGGGAAGACATCCTTTAAGAGAACACTGAAAAATGTTTAAAAATATTAATTTCCTGGCAAGATATTTTTAATATAAAAATGCATCAAATACCATAGTCTTAACATTTATGGAGGGAAATTCAGAAAATTAGTGACCAGCAGCCTTAAATTAATAAAGAAATATGGGGTGTATAACTTATTCTGTAACTCTGCTTAAAAGTACTATAAGAGTATTAAGAGTTACTTTTCCATGTCTTCCTTTATGACCAGCAGGTGTGTTAACTTTATCTTTGTGTTATTTCAGGACCTATCTGCAACAACTTCCAACTTGGTCCAAACTCATCGAAGCCTTTGGAGATCAGGTGCTCGACTTTTCAAATGCCAACATCAGTCCGGAGTGTGACAACATCAATAGCACCCAGGACATCTGTCTTTTGCCACATGCAGAAGTCTCCGCCTGACTAGGCGTGCTTGTCTGCTAAAGACCAACTACCCCTTGACAACCTTTTTTTTTTTTTTTTGTCCATGGAAAATTCATTCTGAAATGCACTTACATTTAAACAACCCTTTTTTAATCAAAACTGTTATGTCTGTTTTTATTTATTTTTTTAATGTGTGTATTTACGTTTATCTTTTGAAGTACAGCTGTCCCAAATAGAAGCTATATGGACTTCTCATATGTTTATTCATTTGAAATTTTACGGAATGAGATTGGACTCTTGAATTTCTCATGTTTATATTTTAGTTGAGATTGTTATAAAGCACTGGAAATGTAGGAAATTTGTTTTGTTTACAAAATCTGAATCAAAATTGATGAACTTTTTAAAGGGTGGATGCCAAAAAGAAATTTAATTTTCAAATCATTGTAAACTTTGAGTTTTAATGATGTGTAAATTACAGAGCAGCAATTAAGTTTGTTGATAAAATCCTCATGAAGTTAATGGTTTTTGCTAATGGTTTCATTTTGTTGTTCATTTGAAAACTTTTATTTTTGTGCTGAATTTCAGATTTTGCTTCTCTAAACAAAATTTTAATTTCTATTGATTTGACTTTGTTACATTGTCTGTTTGATGAAAATGCTGTCTTGCTTTTTTGAATCTGTGATGTAAATCAATTCTAGACTGTTATACTTAATTGTATTTCTTAAACTCTTATGAATTAAAAAGTACTTTCTGTATAATTCTAAAATAAATACACTGTTGTGTGATTTGTTAATTTGTATACAATGACATTTGCATTTTATGTAAAATCAAATATTGCAATTTTTATTCTTCAAATTGAAGAAAAAGTTGGAAATTTGTGCATTATTGTTGCTTAAATGTTGTATGTTGGTTAATGGACACACTTTATTCAAAAGTATTAATTTAAAATATATCCAGAAGTTTTTGTTACTTTATAATTTCGTTATGTATTTTCAAAAGTTTCATAATTTCAATCAGTTTGTTAAAACAACAAAAGGAAAGAAAACCTGTTGTATTATTTGGGTTTTGTCACTACTATAAAATTAGATATTGCAATATTTGATACTTGTAAACTCATTAATGCTGTATTTGAGGGGGCTAGAATCTTCCATGCTTAAGCAATCCCTTCTATTCTTCCCCCAAAACATTTTTTTAATGTTTAAAACTTTGTTACTGTTTCGTAACAATCTGTGTCCCCTGTCCTTTTATTTTACTCTATAGTACTGTCTAAGATGTTTTTTATTCTTTTTCAAATTTTCTGACCCTATTTTGTTACTTCATATTAATGATAAATCTAGATCTTTCTTCCCTGAAACTTCAAGTCCCTCTTTTTGTTTTGTCCCTCATAGCAAAAAGATTGGGGAAGATTCATACCCTTATGTATATCTCTAATTCATAAACATTGCTACGTACATTAAAGTTGTAAGCGTGTGTATGAAGATTGTAGAGAACTAGTCTTACTTTGGGAGAAACTTTATCCAGATAAATACCTGGATAACTCTTATCATTGAGAGAGAATTAGCTCCCGATTTTTAACAAACCTTCTATAAAGGTTATGATTCAAGACAGCTGTATTTCTTGCTCATTTTTTTTTTTTCTCCCCCTTTGGTGTTTTTAAAAAGTGAATCTTGAAACAGTAACATTTACTGTTTTCACTGTGTTTAGTGTTGTCTAACTGTAGCTACATAGCATAATGTATTTTCTCTATTGACATTCCATATTTACCTTTATATCTATACTATACTTTTACTCTCTACATTTGTGCTATTGGTTGGAATTTCTGATTTAGTTTTTTTAGGAAAGGCTATAATGATTGGAAGTTTCCAGGAAATGTTTCCTTGTTAATGTGGCTGGCACAAATTGCTTAATTTTTTTTTTTTTTTTTTCTTTCAGGAACTTGTACATTGTATTAAAATGAATGTGTATTTATAAAATATTTTAATTTGTTCTGTGCTTTAACAAGTTGAATAAATATGTATAAAGCATATATGGACTCTATTTTTCTTAATACATTCTACTTGTGATTAAATATAATTCTAAAAAAGATTTATTTAGACACAAATACAGTTTACATAAACACTTTTCATTATCAAAAATATATAATTTTTTTTTTTTTTTTGGGGGGGGTACCAAATACATACTTATTGGATAACTTTTTTTTTTTAAGAATTTTTTTATGTTGAAATATATGGGGTACCAAGTTTTTTTATTCTTGAAATATTCGATTTGTATGAGAACAGACTTTTGGCAGAATGAATTAGGATTTTATAATTGCTTATTTAAAGCTTTTAAAAGTAGGTTTAAAAGTCACAATTCATATTGTTTTCAAAAATTTAGAAATATATAGATTTTAACAATGACTTAACCTCTTCAGACCTGAGCATAAAATAACTCTACAAATGTATATTTTACTTTTGCACAATAAATAGGACACCATAGGTAACCGATTTTTATGAAATTAGTACTTTAGGAGACTGGTAATTTAGGTTTACAAATATGGATATTAAAAGTACTAATCCCTTTAAAACATCAGTTTAACTATCAGTCAGTGTTCTCGCTGTCGCTTGCCATTTCGCCAGATTGCGACAAAATTCTTCATTTGGCGAGTAAACAAGCGATTATATTCGCCAAATCGCTAGTGCTCAATTTTTGCTTTTTCTTTCTTTTCTTTGTCGTGTTTCATTGTGTGTGTGTGTTGCTTATCATGTTCAATTGCACCGTACTGTCAGAATGGAAATTATTTAAAAGTTTCTTAACCCATTCGTGCCCAGCATTTTTTGTGTAAATTTTATTTGGTTGGCACCACTATTTTTAGAAGATTTAAGTTTAGTTGATTAATCACGAAAATGCATCATTTAAATAAAAGAATTATTGCTTTTCTTTTGTACCGGTGTCAAAAACAGTGCTGAATGCGCCTTTTGAAACGTCCCTAAAAAGGGACGCTAGGCACTTATGGGTTAAGCTCTCGTTGCAGAACAACGAATTTAGCAGATATCATCGACTTCATCTATAAAAACAATCTGCAACAACTTGATTTTTCAGATTCATTATATATAATATGATTAAATTCTGAATTAACTTAGGAAGTTTTATTTCCTAACATTTTAATGAGTTAAATCGGTTTTAGTTTTTTTTTCTTCATCACGTAAGATATTTAGAATATATATATTTTTAATATATTTGTAACGGATAGTCAAGATCCGTTCAGATAAATAACAATCGTTGTCACATTTAATAAAAACATAGGCTATTTTAGAACATATTGAAAAAAAGGGAGTGCATTCACAATTTTTTTTAGTGCTACACGGAGAATCTATTTTGCTAATACATTTTCCTTTTGGCGAATGTTTTTTATTTTTAATTAGCCAAATTACTAACGTTGGTCAAATGTCAGCGAGAACACTGCTATCAGTAATATAAATTTACACAATAGGTGAATTCCATTTTGTGACAGACATGACTGAGAGAACTTTTTTGTTCATCTTTAAGTACTAAATATTAATTGATAGTTAAAAAATTGCATAGGGGTGATGTAAATATAGGCCTTATGCTATATAAAATCACTAAAATTTTAATTCAAGGAAAAACTTAATTTAATTGGGGGTTAAAACCTGCCGTGACAGACATGACAAAATTTAGACATAGCTTTTGACTAGATACATATTATTATCATTTGCTCTTAATTGGCATGCATACCAACTCCAGAATTTTTTAGGAAACAAAATAAGACTTAGATATGTGAAGCAGAAAGAAAATTATTGAAAAATTTGTAAATAGAAAAATATTAGAAAATATTTATCAGCGTGACAGACATGACAAAGTTTTGTGACAGACATGACACGTGTACAATTTTCTATGAATTTAAATATTTTTTTCTTAAATATTACTTTCTTTACTTTTATCACAACTTGGAGATTACAATATGATATAACATTGGTATATTATGTTAAAAGAATCACAAAATAAATTATAAAAAATATTTAAAATTTATAAAATCCCTTGGAAGTAACTAGTGTTGGAGTTGAAACATTTGCTATTGGCAGATTATCTTTTAAATAGTAGAAAACTTTAGATTGTGTACGTTTCACATCAAGAAATACCATAGTCATCAATTCCAAGTTAAATAATAATAACTTTCAAATCACAAGATTAAAGCAAAACTGCTTGAAAAAATAATTGTGACAGATAATATATCTCAAACAAAGAAATTGGTATCAACATAATTATCTGGTAACTATTACATGCATTCTAAATTTAAGCATTTTGTTGAGTTGAGTTGTAAAGAAATATTATTGGTACCAACACTAAGTTAAACAAGTTGGAAATTGCACGTGAACGTAGCAAATGAGGTGCGTTCGTACGATAATGAAGTTTTAAAAATATTCAGATCTTGCTGATATAGTAGAGCGTACTCCGGATATAGTATAGTAGTCGAAATCTTTACGTTTCTGTAAATATGCAGAAAGTAATTTTCATTACACCTCAGCAACGTATATCTTATTCATAAAATGTGAAATAGTTGAATATAATTAAAACACGTACCAAACCATGTTTTCCTGTATAGCATTATATAGTGGAATACTTTTGTGTGGTCCTGTAATTTAATAATAAAAATTCTTCGCATCACAGATTGTACAGAATGCATATTTTAATATATATTTCACATATTCATGCCAATTCTATTATGTTCGAATGAGTATAACATCATTAAAATGCATTTGAAACTTTTTCCCCATTGACCGTAATGTAACGGACTCCTTTTGAATGTCCCTGTAATTGATCTATCCATCCGATTTTCATAAAATTTGAAATGACTCAACAAAATTATGTTATAATTATGTATTTTAAATTTCAAACGATTCGGTTAGGTAGTTTTTGCGTTGTTATATGCGGACAGATGGACAGACAGACGGACGGACGGACTGAGCGACAACAATAGGTGCTACGTATTTACATAATTACGAACGCACCTAAAAATTATAAAAATAACTTTCTAAGAAAGAGATTAAGGTAAAGTTGCTTGAAAAACTAATTGTGACAGACATAACTAGCGTGATAGACATGACAAATGTGACAGACATGACAAAATGTAATGCTTTGTATTTCACTCAAATTTTAAATTTATCTTTCAATTTTTTTATGAACTGTTCCTTTTGACATATAAAAAGAGAAAATAAAGTGTTAATAATTTATATCAAGTAGATTTTCTTGAAAATAAAAAAATCGACATTTTCTGTGACAGACATGACACGAAGACTAATATAAAGTTTGGGGGCAATAGCAAAATAATTAAAATATTTCAGGTGAAAACTTTGGTGTTTTTAAACATACTGTTAATCATTTTTTAAAAAGATATATTTGTTTCAAAGATCTATGTGATATTTAAATGCTTCAAGGGACATTAAACTAGAGATAAAAATAGCAGATTTTTGATTTCAAAGTTAGTCTTGATAATAATTAACTATAAAAATTTATTTTTACAATTATCTTATTATATCTTGTTATTTTCATGAAATTTGACTTATTTTCTATCAATTGGAACAAAAAAATACTAATTTAGTTCAAATTTAAAAAATGATGTCCATGTCGCATTTTCATGGAATTCACCAATAACAAAATTAAGGTCTTTGAACAAATAATCAGCAAATCCTAATTTTTTTCTTTTTTTTTTGTAAAGCAATTAAGTTAAATAATGACTATTTCTTACTTTCTTGGCCACAGTGACTTCAAGATATTTTTGAAACTCGTATGATATTTATTTTATGAGGTGATATTCATCAGTGCTGACATTTATTGGTTTTGTTTTAAAGCAAAAAAAATTCAGCTGTATAGAAGTAAAGTAATAATGCTAAAATTCGAACAGTTCAGTTTTAATGAGGAAAAAAATGGAGGTACACATTTGTTTGCCTTAGGTTTTGAAGAGGTTAAGGCTGTTCTCAAACCAATAACGATTTTATGAAACAAGTTTTTTAATTTAATTTTGTTTAGAATTGCAAGTAACATGCAGGTGTTGTTCAAAAGCTATCAAATCAAACTCGCTTGTCCTATTTTTCTTTTTTGCAAATGAAAAAGATTTTTCAGAAAATAGTGTCAAAATAGGCATTTTGGACAGATTTTCTGCATGAAAGATTAGCTGTTCTGATAGGAGAAACTTAATTGATAAGTAATTTATTGAATAAATAAATCTTGATTAATGCATAAATATATTTGGTAAAAATATTGATTATCAATATCAGCAATATCTTGAATTTTTTCCAAAAAATTATTCTTCCTTCATGAAAAAAACATGAATAGAGTATTATACAGAAAATTACATATTAAAAAATATATGGAATTGATGCAAAACTAAAAAAATCAAATTTTGTCCCTATATGTGAAGTGGAAGTTTCATTGTTTACATCCATAAAATATGTGCGGATTTTAGTTGCAGATTTCTGGTTTGCGGATTTGAGGGAGTCTACTGTATTTAAAAAAAAAAAAAAAAAAAAAACTGATATCGTAAATGTGTGGTAATCAATTTTCCCTCTAGACCTTAATATAATGGATTTCTATTGAGTGGCTCTGTAAATGAGCCAAAAAGGCTCCTCATTTCATTTTGAATGCCAAACAGGCCGCAGTAATCCTCAAAAACATACCGTATTTACTCGTGTATAGTGCGCACGCGTGTATAAGGCGCACCCCTACTTTACAAGTAAAAATAGTGATTTCTTAAAATCTTGTGTATAAGACGCACCATAAATCTGATACGCTAATGAAGAATGACCGAATGAATTTCAGTAAAAAAAAAAAAAAAAAATTGGAAACATTACACCAGACCAGAAAACAAGACGAAAATCCATTTTTAGACATCAGGTTGTAAGAGAATGGCGGGAAACAGGAATGAGTGATGGTAAAGAGAATTGCTAATTAGCATTTAGATAATGTCATTAGCTCTGATGTATAAAAAACAGCAAGGAATGAAATAAATAAATGCAGTAATGCTTCAATTAAGTAACATTTTCCCAGTTTTAATATCATCTTTGAATAATTTCTTGTTTCATATGTATATCGTTCAACTGCATCCAACAGTAAAAAATTATTCCGTATATAAGGCGCACCTAGGAGTTTTGCCCTAATTTTTTGGAAAAAAGTGTGCCTTATACACGAATAAATACGGTATATCATTTCATGGCAATGTAACTCTATGAAAATTAGAACATAGACAGACCAACCTAATTCATAGATAACTCTACAATTACAGTGAAACTTCCATTAATCAAAGTCTCTTCGTTGCAAAGAAAATTTAACAGAAATCAACTCAAATGTGTCAAATTTGGATGATAAAATAAATGAATAAAATGGAAATATTGGAAAAATGTATTTTAATTTGGGCAGGATTTTTTTTTTTTTTTTTTTTATGAAATGAGAAAAATGTCCAATATAACCCATAAAAAAATTATGCAGATAATATAAAAAAGAGGTAAACAAAAACTACAACATACATCAGAGACCATCATAGTTGAATTCCTTTCACGAGTGACCCATTTCTTCGGAGAAAATGAAACATTCCATTTTTTACTGGTCGCTTGAATGATTCTTAAAAATAATTCCGGAGAATGCATTATTTATCAAACTTCAAAACTAAGTTTAGATTTTATTATTATTCCGGTAACTTTTAAGTATTTAAATCCCTTTGCGTCTTTTTAGGCAGTGAATTTAACATTGATAACAAATTAAGAAAGATGGCCAATAAACTCTATTTTGTCAGGAATCTCTCAAACAAATGGATAAAGTAATGAAATCGACATTATTTGTTCCTCTCCAAAAAAAAGTGCATTTACTTACTGAACTTTAAATGGGCTTGGATAAAGATAAAACCCTAAAAGCGAAGCAAACATCAACATATTCCTTTTTAAACTCTGCAGTAATTAACTTTTAATTTTAAACACTTAATTTTAGTAACATTAAGTGTTACCTTTTGTGCAACAATTAAAATCTAGATTTAAACATGACCTCCATTAAGAGATGTTACATCCAACTCTTGGAAAAACCAATCTTTATTGGAACAGAACATGGTCGCTTTAGGGAGGTTTTACTGTATTTTAATTTACTTTTAAAAAGTCTGGAATATTATTTTGTACTTTTTTTTTTTTTTTTTAAATACATTGTTCATAAATTTTTTTTTTTTTTTTTTTTTTTTTTTTGTAAGTACCCGAACAATTTATCTGATACATTCTCGTGAAATTGGAATCCCTTCTTTTTATATCAGACTTTTAGAATTTCTTCTTTTCAATGGAAATGATTAACCCTTAATCTACTGACGGTACTTATAAGTACCATTAAAATTACTTATCAGAAAATTCTTTTAATATGTCAATTAGTTGTAATACTGTTTAGAATGAGTTACAGATGCATTACTTTGTTTTGTTCCAAAAGCATTATTGGTTACACAAAACAAATATATTTTTAAAAGGATGATTTCTTTTGCCTTTGTATCTTTTCAGATTTCTTGGTGCTGAGGGAAGGGGATGGGGATTTTTCAATTCGGAAATATCTCTATACTGTAAGCATGTCATATTTGTACATTTTATAACTCTACAAAATACTAAGAAAATGGTTTAAAATAAAAGAAGTGTGAGGTTATAAATATTGCACAAAATCCCTGTCAAATTCAAATTTAATTAATCCTTCCAAAATCCTTCAAAAATTTATTAAATGATCATGTAAATCTTTTAATTTAGTTTAAACAATCTATGTAAAATGCTTTAGAATATAAAATTTTTATAATTCGGTAGATAAAGGTTTAAATAAATAATAATAAAAAAAACATTTCCATACAATCCGCTGAAATAAATTCATACATCTATTGCAATAGCAAGCTCTCCGTTTGAATGTTGACTGGTAGACGGCAGGTACTGGGTTCGAACCCAATCGCGGCTGTCGGCCTTACCGTTCGAAGTTTTCGTGGTTTTCTTCGAACCTTGCGTAAATACGGGTTAGGTTCCCTTAGAAAGACCCCCACGAAGGGCACTCCCCCCTGGTCCTATATCCCTAGTGTAGATAATCGGACAACAAAAATCAACCAACCAACCGTTTGAATGTTGTACACTTGAAAATGGAATAAACTTTGTTATACAGAATATATTTTTCATAATATGGAGATTAATTTAGATCCTAATGATGTTCTAAGTCGAGGTTTTCGTTAATTTGAAAACTTTGTTAGAGGGAAGTTAGGCTGTATGTTGAAAAGCATTAACAATGACAATTGGTAGAAAATCTCTCATCGTCCAACTACATTTAGAAAGCAATTGAAATTAAATTTTTACCATCGCTGTACCTTTTTAAATTAACAGTATATTCAACTGCTCTTTCGTGTGTTATGTAAATACTTGCACTTATAGTAGTCATTGTGTCCGTCCATTTGTCTGCATATAATAGAGCAAAAACTACCCAACCGAATCATTTTACATTTCAAATAAATAATTTTTGCATAATTCTGTCGAGTCATTTCAAATTTCAAGAAATTCGGATGGATAATTTAATTACAGGGACAGTCCCAAGCATTCCATTACATGACAGTCAAAGGGAAAAAATTGTTTCAAGTGAATTTTAATGATGTTACACTCTTTCGAACATAATAGAATTTATATGCATCTATAAAGTATGTACTAAAATATACATTCGGTACAAATAATGAATGAATACTTGTGTACGGTGAATATTTGTTACTCATTTACAGGGCCACTCAAAAGTATTCCATAACACAATGGTATACAGGGATATAGTGTTTGGGGCGTGTTTTAAATATATTAAACTAGTTTGCATTTTATGAAACTAATATATGTTATACTAATTTGCTATACTTGACCTGCAATTTACAACTTGTTTTATACGAATTGTTCTACATAGTTGACTACTAAATCATGGAAAGAAAATCTTAGTTACAATTCACATGGCTACTGTTTTATAGAAATGCCCATCATCTAATATTCAATATAGTTACATTCCAATTGCACTATATTTTTTTCTACTGCATTTTGTTGAATTTTCTAAAAATGGCTTCTCCTATGCTTTATCTCGTTTTCTAAAAGTGGCGATAAATTTGGTTGAAAATCCTGTATGCCATAAACAAACTAGTCAATACCAAAACTTTCTATCTCATAGATGTTAATGCTTCAAAATTTGTTATTACAGTGTTAAGATAAAATGCCAATCTTTGCCCAGCTTGAGAATTGTAAAGTTCTTTGAATAGTGTGCATTTAAGAGCCCACACTTTTCAGTAAAAAAGACCCGGATGATAATGTTAAGTCTACGGGGGCATTCTTTTCAAATATCTCGCTCAAATTTTAATATTTTTACATGATTTGTTTTGCATAGGATAGCTGACGACGATCTACAACCGGGCTAATTTTTACTTTTTCGATTTTGGTTATATTATTTTTCTATTACGATAGTTTCAGTCTAAGAAACAGTTCTAACCGCTTGCAAAAGTTAAAGTAATTTTTTAAAAAAAAAAAATCTGAAACCAAAATTGAAAAAGTAAAAACTAGCCCGGTTGTAAATCGTCCTCAACTATCCTATGTTAAAAAAAAAAAAAAAAAAAATGTAATATATACTAAAATTTGGGCGAGATATTTGAAAAGAACGCCCCGACAGCCTTAATATTATCTTCCGGGTCTTTTTCACTGAGTAGTGTAGGCAATTAAAAAAGAAATATAAGCATCGCCTCTTTCAAACAAATCATTCAATTCCAGTATCTATTCTCTTTGACAGGTGTCTGCAAACAAAATTTCCAACCTAAAGTAGCAAGGCGACATCTGTCGCGCTGTATACACCCAACCCTTAATAAGGATCTATTTAGTGAAAGTGTAACAAAATATGAAGTTTAAGAATTGTGTGTTAGTTTTCGCAAAAATCCTGAAAAAATACAGCACAGCAGCGCCACTTGTTATGTGATTTACACAAATACCTAATGAACTTATCGGGGGTCCCAAAAATGACTGCTGGATTTTAAAATTCAATAACTTGCAAACGGTGAAAGCTATTTAAAAGGTTCTTGCAGGAGGGTTATATATAATGTCAGGAGTTTTTCGTCCGTAATTTTTTATTTTAATTCACATCTCAAAGAATAGGTGGCGCTGATGGCGATTGAAGGCTAGGTCGACGCTTCACTCAGCACCGATCACCAGGCCTTCAATCGCCGTCAGCGCCACCTATTGTTTGAGATGCAAACTAAAATAAAAAAATTACGGTAAAAAAACTCCTGACATTATACATAACTCTCCTGCAAAAATTTTTTAAATAGCTGTCGCCGTTTGCAAGTTATTGAATTTTAAAATCCATCAGTCATTTTTGGGACACCCGGTATATCAGTGTCTAAAGTCTAATAGAGTATAAGAGCTTATGAAATTCCGCGAATTAGTTCTTAAGATATTACTATAGGTAAAATCATATAAATACTGTAAAATGCAGCATCTCCTGTTGGACGATTTGCACCAAAACCTAATCAACAGCAATTTATATCAAAGTGTAACTAAATCTCTATCGTAATGAAAAGAAAACTGAAAACAAAATCAAAAATGTCTTTGTAGAGATTGATCTCAGCTATCCAACGCAAAAATAAATAAATAAATAAATAAAAAATAAATAATAATAATAATAAATAAAAATAATAATAAAATTGTAATTTAATAAATTACAATGACCATTTGGAAAATGATATTTTCAAAGACTAAAATTTTAAATACTTGTAAATAAATTCTATATTTAAATTATTATTATTATTATTATTAATAATAAACATCATTTTTATGACGAGTCATATTACGTACGCCACGCATTGAACATTAATATTCCTAGAACAATGATTCAAAAAAAAAAAAAAAAAAAAAAAAAAAGAAAGAAAGAAAGAAACAGTAATTTATATGATACAACTTTAACTGTTTAAAATGTGCATTTTTATTGGATCGAAGATCTAATCAAAGATCTGACGTGCCTCCTATTACGTATGACATTAAACATTAATATTCCTGGACCCATCCTAATCAAATTTTAAATGAAATTTCAGCTTTATAATTTTCAGAACTGCCAATTTTTAAACATCTAAACACCGCACATTTTAAATTTTACACCGTTGCGTAAAGAAAAAAAATGCACTTTTAAATGAAATTTATTTGAAATCTTTAGCACAATTTGTTTCCAAATTATTATGTTTTTGTAAAATTTTTATTACTTTTTTTGTCATCGTGGCAACAGATGTATTCCATTTTTGAACATTAAATGTGGACCAATCAGAAAATAAATAAAATAACTAAAAATTGCGGAATTCAACCAATAAAAATATTCAGATATACTTTAGATTTCCCAATTCTCTACCGAGAACAACAACTATTTTCCAAATAGTTAATAAATACAATATTGAAAAGCAAGCCATATATCTTCAAAAAATTCTTCCATAGAATTTACATTAATAAGCAGGTGTTTTCGCGTGAGTGAAGAAGCTTCTTAACGAAGCTTCTGCTAACGAAAAGTTTTTCTCCCTGCGTTGTTACACTTGATGTGGGAAAACTTGTTTTACAGGCATAGCGGAAATTTAAAAAACAATACAGTACAACCTGGAAAATCAGTCATCGTCGTGATCGAGACTTAGCCGGATTTTTTTTTTTTTTTTTTTTTTTTTTTTTTTTTTTTTTTGAAAATCAGTCATCGTCGTAATCGAGACTTAGCCGGAATTTTTTTTTTTTTTTTTTTTTTTTTTTTTTTTTTTTTTTTTAATTCCGGTTTTCTGAAAGAATAAAAAAAAGTAATTTTGACATTCTTAATGGTTTTTCTTAATTGGAAATGTAACCCTGTGGGAGCCTTATAAAAGTTTAGTTTGTATATTTTCTCAAACAAACCCTCCACAGAGTGTTGCAACTTATGTCATGAAAATTAGAACCTTTTTTTAATCAAACTTTGCAAGTGGAAGTCTAGGGGTAATATTTAAGAAAACAAGCTATTGACTCTATCTTTATGTTCTATCTTGGTTCTCGAACAAGAAATTCATGCAAAATTTGATTCAGTTTTCGAACTGTGAGAATGTTATCACCAGATTGTCTAAATAAACATAACGGAACAAAAGCGACCGAATTGTGTTCGTTCTTTCTTTCTTTTGATGCAAATCATACATAAATGAGGTACAGGGGGGGGGGGGCGTCGCAACGTTAACGAAACTCAACATTTTGATATTCCTGCGCTGCAAGATTGCTGAATCCATTAATCTTTATTTATTTATTTTTTTTTTTCTTTCATGCGTGCAAAACCCATATACGTGTAATTTAAAAATCTTAGTGATGAAGAATTTTATGCTTTTGAAATTCAAAAACAGTGAGCTAAATTAATTTAAAGATCCTAATGAACCAGAATCTAAAAAAATTATGAATGGAAACCCTCCACTTTATTCTCCTCAATTTCAAGACATTCAAAGTTTCTGAAAGGAAGGTATGGATACTATTTTATTAAAATGATGCAAAAATGTCACTTCCTGATGTAAGGTACAGTATTATAAAGTGTTTATACAGGGTGTTTCAAAAACGACCGGTATATTTGAAAAATCAATAAAAAATTAAACGGGCAGCGTTAGAAATACACCGTTTGTTGTAATATGTTAGGGACAACAGTAAATTGTCAGGCATACAACTTTCGAAATTAGTTGAAATTTTCGACAACAGATGGCGCTGCACGAAATTTGAAAGCTATAGTAGAAAACGCAATCTGTGAGTTTGCCATTCTGTAAAGCCTCTGTCCCTGCCCACTAAGACACTCGCGAGCTAATGCTATTCACTGTAAAAAAATTTATTTATTTTCTGCAGCGTCACTCCACCGCTTTTATAGAAAACGGTTGCTTTATTGTGTTATGGGCCATTGTCATTGGTCTTAAAAGACATATTCTATAAAAGCTGTGGAGTGACGCTGCAGCAAATGGGTCAATTTTTTTACAGCGTTCCTGTGGGGAGGCATTTTTGTAATAACTCTTTCTCATTTTGACATTTTTAAATAATTTTTTTTACACTGCATAGACGAGGTTCCTCTCAAGATCACTCCTTGATTACATTTTCGATTTTGGTCGCAGATATCTTTTATAAAGTTACTTTTACTTTCGAAATCAGTTTTGGAAGTAAAAGTAACTTTATAGAAAATACCTGCGACCAAAATCAAAATATATAATCAAGGAGCGATCTTGAGAGGGACCTCAACTATGCAATGCAAAAAAAAAAAAAAAAAAAAAAAAAAAATATTAAAAGATGTCAAAATGAGAAAGAGTTATTACAAAAATGCCTCCCCACAGGAATAGCATTAGCTCGCGAGTGTCTTCGCGGGCAGGCACAGAGGCTTTACAGAATTGCAAACTCACAGATTGCGTTTTCTACTATAGCTTTCAAATTGTCTGCAGCGCCATCTGTTGTCGAAAATTTCAACTAATTTCGAAAGTTGTATGCCTGAAAAATTACTGTTGTCCCTAACATATTGCAACAAACGGTGTATTTCTAACGCTGTCCGTTTAATTTTTTATAGATTTTTCAAATATACCGGTCATTTTTGAAACACCCTGCATATTTTACTGTAATGGGAATTTATTAAAACGAGTAATCTGTCTCTCTCTCTCTCTCTTTATATATATATATATATATATATATATCTTTATATATATAAATGTTATGTGCGTGTGTATGTCACTGAATTCCTCCTAAACGACTGGACCGATTTTAATGAAATTTTGTGTGTGTGTTCCAGTGGATTCGAGAATGGTTTAGATTCACATTTCATCGAAATTGATTTAGTACCTTTTAGGAATTAGGCAAAAACTAATAGTTAGTGATTTTTTGCTAGTTAAAAGAGTTGAATAAGTTCGATGTATTGAGTGCGGACGGAAGGTCTGAGCGGTCTAAGGCGACAGATTTAAACTCTGCTTCTTGAAGAAAGAGATCGCGTGTTCGAACCCCACTCCTGACAAACGTGTATGTTTTACAATAATATTTCCTGTATTATAATTTTGATTAACCGACTTCAGAAAATCGTTAACTTTTAACTAAAAAGAGAAAAATAAACTTTTCTATCAAAAATTGAACCGACTTCAAAAAACACTGAAGAGTGAAAAATAATTCCCTTACATAATTGTAATAAGAAATTAAGAGCGTAGTGTTTATCTATTGTATTATTATATCTGTTGTATTATTATCTACTGTATTACTATATTTACATACGTTTATTTGATTTTCTGGAGTCGGTGCCAGGAAGGACAACGTCTGTCGGGTCTGCTAGTATATATATATATATATATATATTATATGATGAAATTTTATTTGGTTCTCGAACAAATTGTGTTTGACAACCAAAAGGTACTAGGTATTTAAAAAGCCAAATCTAGATCATTATTTTTTTTAACTTTTCATTTGTAAATTAGCCTTTGCTCTTTTTTTAACCATTTGTAAAATGGTTGTTTGGAAATACTTCTGTTGCCACGATAACAAAAATGTTTTAAAAACTTAAAAAAAATAATGAATGAATAAATAAAAATAAATGAGGCGCAGCTTTCAAACAAATTGCATTTAAAAGTACATTTTTTTTTTTTTTTTTTTCCTATACGATGATGTAAAAATTGAAATTGTGTGACATTTAGACGTTTTAAAATTTGCTGTAGCGAAAATTGTAAAACAAAAATTTCATTTAAAATTTGCTTGTGATTGGTAAGAATATTAATGTTTAATTTATGGCGTACGTAATATATGATTTTCATTGCATAAGCCACGTTCTGATCATCATAAAAACGATATTTATTATTATTAATAATAATATAGAAATAGAATTTATTTATATCTAAAATTTTAGTTTTTGGAAAATATCATTTTCCAAATGGTCGTTGTAATTTGTTATTTATTTATTTTTGTCATGTTGTTAATTAAATTTCTTCAAAATGGTGAAGTTTGGTTTACTTCCCTGGAAAATTCTTCGGCTTACTTTGGGCGTGTTCAGCACAACTTACCGGTCACTTACCGATTGTAGACAAGTACGAAATGAAAATCAAGGCGAAGTATGACGTCAGCTACAATTCAACAGGTTACTTTTCATTGGTGCCACAATTCGCTTTCGTACTGCCCTACAATCGGTCGGTAACATTGGTTATTTTGGTAAGTTGCGCTGAATACGCCCTTCGTGAATAAAGAAAAACTGATTTATCTCATAGAGTAATAAGAAAGAATAGACAGGATGTATAATGGCTGGAGGTGACTCCAAAAATGCAACTTTAAAATAAAATCCTCTACGTTCGGCCAAAACACAACCACGTGCTTTCGAAAAAAAAAAAAAAAAATTTAATAATGCAGTTTTTAATTCATAATACAATGAAATGCTTATGTAGAATGCTTTTCCTTTACAGAAAAATGCACGACTGATGTCAAATAATTCGGTCCCTGTTCCACATGATTATTTTGTTTGAATCAAATGAGGACATTTAAGTTTGAGCGATAACGTGCATCAAACTTTTTTACGCATACTGCATCTCCATCTATTTCTTTCCTCCATGGATTTATCATTCTTATTCATAACTCCACTGATATCAGATCTTTATCCTTACCTTTTTAGGTGCGTTCGTAATTATGTAAATACGTAGCACCTATTGTTGTCGCTCAGTCCGTCCGTCTGTCCGTCCGTCCGTCCGCATATAACAACGCAAAAATTACCCAACCGAATCGTTTGAAATTTAAAATACATAACTATAACATAATTTTGTCGAGTCTTTTCAAATTTTATGAAAATCGGGTGGATAGATCAGTTACAGGGACAATCAAAAGGATTCCGTTACATTACGGCCAATGGGGAAAAAAGTTTCAAATGCATTTTAATCGTTTGAAATTTAAAACATATAATTATTGCGTAATTTTGTCGAGTCCTTTTAAATGTTATTAAAATCGAATGCATAGATCAATTACAGGGACAATCAAAAGGATTCCGTTACATTACGGTCAATGGGGAAAAAAGTTTCAAATGCATTTTAATCGTTTGAAATTTAAAACATATAATTATTAAGTAATTTTGTCGAGTCATTTCAAATGTTATGAAATTCGGATGCATAGATCATTTACAGGGACAATCAAAAGTATTCCATTACATTACGGTCAATGGGAAAAAAGTTTCGAATGCATTTTAATGATGTTACACTCATTCGAACATAATAGAATTGGCATGAATCTGTGACATATATACTAAAACTAGCAGGCTGTGCCCGCTGCGCTGGTCCATTTTTCAAAACAAATCTTGATTCAAACAAAATGGTGATTTGAAATTTCTTTTTTAAAGCAGTGTAGACCATCACCTAGAATGTCCTTCCGCAATGCTGAAAATGATACCAGTGCCAATGTCATTGCGATATTCTACTATTGTATGCCTTGGACAAATTTTTTTGTAATTAAGTACCCTCTCTCTTATTTGATCATTTATAGTAGAGTTTGATATGAAAATGAGACCGTTGTGACAGCAGGAATCAAAATGTTCCCTACTCATCACATTATTTTGTCAGAAAGCATTGCAATGATTATCAAACTCTATTAATTTTCAAATAGCACATTATCATTTTTTAGTTCTTAAACTCTCGAATCTGAACTTGCACTATGTGCAGATTTGGTAGCCTAAATGCAAACTCCTTACATGTTGCATTACATTTTTTAATAACTGTCCTCTTCTGGCAATTCTACTATACAGTTTTCTATCTACCTTGGTCTGTTCCAGCAAAGTACATAGCAAAAAAATGTAAAAAAGAGTGTTTAACTTATATATTTATTAGAACAATGGAGCATAAAAGGTGTGTTTTAAAGCTGAATTATTTGGGTAAAATTAAAATTACATCAGTTTCACTGCCTCTTCATTTTTTTAAACCAGTTGCAGGGCTGCCACAGGCGACTATTTTTATATTCCTTTCGCACCACTATTTTTCTAATATAAATTTCAAAATAAATTTTTCTTGCAAGTGTTGTCAAAGTGTATGCTAAGGATTTCTGTTTAAAGAAAGTGGTGCCAGTTAGAGTTAAAAAATAGTCGCATGTGGCAGCCCTGCTGTTGAAAACGTGTAGCTGTTAAATCGGAAATAATCTTGATGCTAAATTTTGTAGAAAAATAAACCTTCAGCTTGTAATAAATTCCATTATGATTTTTGGCGCCAAACATTAGAATTGCTTATAAAGATTTGTTACAAATGTATCAGACTTATTTCGTGTTTATTGTCAAAGGAAAGTGAAGTTTACAATCATCTATTATTGGCATTTAATCTTTGCCTTGGCGATAGTTCTTTTTTTTTTTTCGACAGGGTAATGAAGTAGTATTTAATAGTTAATTTTTGATAAAATTCTGTTGATAGGGCTTAATGTTAATTAAAACTGCAACATAAACATCATAAACAAAATTTTCTACTGTCGGTATTTAATGTATATTTTTTTCTTAGCCAATTTTAAAGTATTTTTTTAACCTGAATGATTGATAAGTTAATTGCAAATATATTTTTTTAAATTCTATATCATTGATATTCCGAATATTTTTCCTGCACATTGCAAATATTGCTTTTTTAGGGATAGTAAAATAACTACAGATGAAAAATACATAAAAAGGCTAAAACACAGAATTAACGACAACTTGGCGAATGCCTCTACGGAGACTTGAAAAGTACGCCAGTTCAGTCAACTTAAATATCCAGATAGAATTTTAATAAATAATAGATACTACTTTATTATCCCATAGATCAATTTCGCCAAATTATACATATTGCAAAACGATTCACCATATTATACCAAACAAATATAACTTTTATTTTAAATAACCAAAGAATCAATAAATTACGAAAATATTAATAGCAATACAAATAACATCGAATTAAAAAGTAGTTAATGACGTAACAAACGCATGTAACATGTTTAATTTCAAATCAATGTGGCATTTACGATCATCCATTATTGACATTTAATCTTTCATTTTGGCAGCAATTTTTTGGTCGAAGGGATAATCAAGTAGTACCAAATAATATAAAAAAAATATAAATAATAATATAGCCAATAATATTTTGGTCAGGTGTCATGTATGGATCACGTTGGTGCGATTGCAACAAATTGTGATTTTATGGATTGCGTGGTAATCTGGTTGTTGTTGTTTATTTACTAATAAACTTTGTTTCTTTACTTTTCTTTATTTTTTCTTTCTTTATTGTTTTGTTCTATAATTATTAATTAAACTTCACTTATTTATTATTGTTTCCTTTTTAAAATAATTAAAAATAATGTAGCATATAACTGGTATTTGAAAACGCAGTGTTTGCCAAACTGATGTCAGATTTAAAAAAACGCGCCAAGGTGATTCGTATATAAAAATGGAAAAATGTTTATAATAATGTAAACAAAAAAGTAAACAAATAATTAAAAAATCGCCTTTTCGATTTTTTTAAAAAATAACGCCAAGCAGTCGTTAATTCTGTAGTTGCATCAATAGTAAATTTTCTTTTCTTAGTTTGCTTCATAATGAAAAACCATAAATTTAATAATCTCAAATAAAATAATCTGACAAATTTTCTATGATCTCGTTCATGATCTAGAAATCTCCCTAATACATAAACAAAAAGGCAAAGATGTCATATGCGCCGAGTTTGGCGCGATAATTTTTTATGCTAATTTGGCGGAAACATTGTTTTCGAATACCAGTTACATGTGTATATTTAAATTATTTTCTATTATTTAAATAGTAATAAAAATTTATGAAAAAAGATTAATTAATAAGTATATAACAAAAATATTTATACAAATTATACAGTAAATAAGCATTTTATTTATAAATAAATATTAATAGTCGGGTTAATATATCTCAGACAAATTAATGCCAATTTAAAGTCTATTAGTTACCTCGGTGATATATAATATCTGTGCCAATAAAACTTTCAATAATATAGTAAATATGCTATTTGGCGGTGCTCAGTTATTGAAGATTAGTCCAATATCATTTTAAGTATTATCTAACACAAAATAATATGAAGAAAATTGAAGAAGAAATGACTAATTAAAACAAACTTGTAAAATATTTTGCACAAATGCCTTATGTGCACCACATTTGTGCTTTTTCCCCTTTTTTACGCCAATTTGGCGAAAACTTCATTTTAAAATATCAGTTACACACATATTTTTTAATTGTTTTCTATTATTTTAAAAAGGAAATAAAAATAAATAAATAATGTTTTGTTAATAATTATAAAATAAAACAATTTACATCATTTAAAAAAATAAATAAGAGTAAATAGTTTATTAATAAATATACAATAACCGAGCTACCATATGAACCTAAAATCGACGTTTTGTTGCAATCGCGCCAATGTGGTGCATATATGACATCTGTGCCATTTTTTTCAGCAGGCAATTTTTATTTCAAAATGTTGAATTTATCGATAGTAATTACGCAAAATTGCATAAATTTCATTTAAATTGCATAAAATAGCTTTCCTTGTTCAGTTTGTAAATTTTAAAACTAATTTTCCCTGGAAGAAAATTTGACAAAATGGCGCAAAAAAGTATGTTTGTGGATTACAATTTTCAAAATTGCGGTGAAAAACTTTTGAAAAAAAAATGACATTATTTTACAATATATATGTGTGTGGCAGAATTTCACACTAAAGCTAAAATTTAAATATTAGATTACAATTTTTAAAATATTAACTTATGTTTATTGAATTTACAATTGGATATTAAAATATACTCCAAAAATCATCTTCTTTTGGAAAACACAACATTATTGGGACCTAATGTTAGACATATGCATTTTTGGCTTAATTCTTTGCCGACAAAAGTAAAAAAAATCTCAAACATATAACTCACAATTACTTTTATAATTAGATCTGCCTTTTTCTGGAGTAAGTTATATACTATCGAAATTTTATAAAAAAGAGAAAGAAAATAATAGAAAGGAAAATAAATATCGTTCAAAATTCATTTAATCAAATTTTCAAGTTATTTTTTTTTTTTATTCTAACGCAAGGATAAGTCGCCAAATGTTGCATCAAATGTAATATTTCACATTAAGTTTTTTTTTAAGCATTACAAATATTTCTTTTATTTTTAAGATAAATATTTTTTATAATATCATGCCTCATTAAATGGTTTTTCTTTATTATTATTATTATTATTTTTATTATTATTATCAATAGTTATTATCTGCTTTTATTTGCAAGATGTTTGTAATATTTCTAACAGATATATCATTTTTAATTTGTTTAGTAATGATAATTTTCGCCAAAAAATAACTACTGGCAACCCTTTCATCAAAAATAACCGAAAAATACGAAATTTAGTACGAAAAATCAGAGTTATCTCTGTATATTTGTATCATAAACCTCCGCAAAAATATTTCCTATCGAATGATGTAATCTGCAAAAAGATCCATTGGGTAGTTTTTGAAAACACTCGTTTGGAAGTTTCAGAACTTCTGCTTTATAATATACTAGCAGGCTATTCCCGCTGCGCTGGTCAGTATTTCAAAATCAACCTTGGATGAAGCGAACTGGTGAATTTAAATTTGTATTTTAAACAATTTGGACATCCAGCAGCACATTCCTCATTGCTGAAAACGATTTAGACACCATTGTGATATTAAATTATCTTAAACGTTGCACAAAAACCAGTTTTTTAGAAGTAACTATTTTTGTTTATTAATAACAGTGCACATTTGGAAGCGAAATGAGATCATTATGGCAACTGGATTTAAAATTTTCCCTTTTCTGAAGAAATATTAATTATTACAATCTTTACCATGGTACAACTTCTGAAATTTTTTTTCACAACTTTTCATTATGTGAAGCCACGAATCCAAAGCTACTCCCACCTAAAAAGTTTATATATGTATATTAAAATTTGACCGCACGATAAAAGGCACAATTACAAAATTTCTTTATTATTACAAAATTTCCTTCTGAAAAATGAAAACAAAATTATTTGCTCTTTCGTATTCAAGCATTTTCTCTTTAGTTATTTAAGATAAAATTATGTAAATTTGTATAATTTGGCGAAATAAGTTGACGTGATAATCAAGTAGTAGTCAATTTACACTTTTCATATTTCACAAAAAATTCCTACACAGACATCATATATGCAATAGGTTTAGCACGATTTTTTTGCAAATACAATGCGGCAAAATCCTCGTTTTAGAATACCAAAAAAATTTATACATATTTTTAAAATTTCTATCATTTTAAACAGTAATTAACAATAAATAAAAAAGTAACTGTAGAACAAAACAACAAATATCATTTCAAAAAAGAAAATGAAAGTAAATAAACAACTTATCATCAAATAAAGAATTATAGCTGGGTTACATGAGGCAAATCATGCCATTTCGGCGCCAGTGAGATACCTCGATGAGTATATGACCAAATCTGTGACAAAATTTCCATATTTGGAAAAAACTTTAATCGGTATTTATACTGCATTTTCCCTACTTATGTATAGTGAAAAAACTTTGACACAGATGTCATGTATGCACCACATTGGCGCAATTATTTTCTGGCGCGAATTTGGAGAACTTGGTTTTTAATTACCAATTTCATAAATATTTTTTAATTATTTTGTATTATTTGAAAAAAAAATAAATAAAAAAAGTTTAATTAATAGCTTTAGAACAAAATGATTTATATTATTTTAAAAAACAAAATGAAAGTTAATAAATAGTTTATTAATAAATAAACAACCATAGTCGGTTTACCATGTGAGGCATAAAATCGCCATTTTGTTGCAATCGTGCGAATGTGGTGCGTATATGACATCTGCGCCAAAACTTTAAAAAGTTGCAATTAAATTATTTTACAGTTTGGATGAGGAAGACATTTATACTAAAATTTAAACATTATACGCTTTTTTTTTTTTTTTTTTTTTTTTTTTGCTATAACTGCTATTTATATATTTACAATTAAACATAAAAAAATATCCTAAAAATGCTCTGACACATTTAACAGAGAGTGAGAAAATTTAGTAATATTGAACATCGCTCCGGCTTATGCCTTCTTGGTATAAAATCGCATTGTTTGATGACAAAAGTAAATTCAAACACCCAAATAAACAGATAACATACAATTAAAAGATAAAACCATTTTTAAAAGTAATTCTGCTATTTTGTCGTGTAAGACACATAATGGTAGATTTAGATTTTAAAAATATATATTTTTTAAAAAATAGAAAAATGTTATTTACGTTTTATCAAATAAAATATTAAAAATACATTTTTGTTTGCCTGCGTGAAAGAGAATAGCGAAATATTGATTGAAGAAATATTGAAGAGGAAATGGTCAATTAAAAAAGACTTGTAAATTTTATTCAGCGGGAATTTTTTATTTCAAAATGTTGAATTTATCTATAGTAATTACGCATAATTGCATAAATTTCCTTTGAATTGCAAAATTTTTCCTTCAGTACTACTTGGTTATACCGTCGACCAATTTCGCCAAATTATACAAATCGCCAAACTATTAGTCAGATTATATAGATTATCATAAATTTTCATTTAAATAACGAAAAACAAATTAGCAGAGCATATATAAAAGTAGAAATAAAATGTCGAATTAAAAATCACTTAATGACATAATTAATATTTATAGTATTCTTAATGTCAAGTGAATGTGACATTTACGATCATCCATTATTGCCATTTAATCTTGGAATTTGGCGGGAGATTTTTAATCGATAGGGTAATTTTTCCTTCTTCAGTTTTTAAATTTTAAAACTGAAATTTTTCCTGTAAGTGAAATTGGCGAAATGGCGCAAAAAAAAATTAAATTAACAGTAAAAACGTTTGCAAAAAGAAAAAAAAGAGTTATACTCATATCTATATAATTTACGATTGAATATTAAAATATACTCTAAAAATTATCTTCACTTGAAAAAAAAAAAAAAAAAAAAAAAAAAAAAAAACATTATTGCGTCCATTAAGAACTTAACTCAGGCATTAAGTCAGTAGTGCATTTTCGGCTTAAAAACACATTCTTTGGCGACAAAAGGAAGATGAAAATGGTATAGAAACGAATAGTAACTCACAACTTACAGTGTCTTTTACAATCAGATCTGCTTTTTTCTGCTGTAAGTTATATTGTAAGGAAATTCGATGAAAAAGAGAAAGAAAATAATAAAAAGGGAAATAACTATCATTCAAAATTCATTTAATCAATTTCTGAAATTCATGTTTTTATTCCAACTCCAGGGATAAGTCGCCAAAAGTTGAACCAATTGTTATATTTCGCGTTAATTTATTTTTTAAGCATTACAAATATTTTTTTCATTTTCAAGATAAATATATTTTTATAATATTACGCCTCATTTAAGCGGTCTTTCTTTATTATTATTAATATTATCAGTAGTTATTTTCTGCTATTATTTGCAAGATATTTGTTATATTTCTAATAGATATAGCCATTTTAATTCTTTTAGAAATTACAATTTTCGCCAAAAATAGCTACTGGCAACCCTTTTGTCAAAAATAACCGAAAAATACGAAATTTACTACGAAAAATCAGAGTTATCCCTGTAAATTTGAATCATAAACCTTCGGAAAAATATTTCCTATCGAATGATACAATCGGCAAAAAAATCCATCGGGTAGTTTTTGAAAACACTCGTTTGGAAGTTTCAGAACTTCTGCTTTATAATATATTAGCAGGCTAAGCCCGCTGCGCTGGTCTATTTTTCAAAACAAAACATGAATCAAACAAAATATTGAATATGGTTGTGTTTTTTAAAGCAACTTCACCTCGAATGCTCTTTTACATTTCTGAAAATCATACAAAACGCCATTGTATTTAAAGATAGAAAACCAACGATTATAAATGCACCAAAAATGCATTAAAAGTTAGCAAACAGCTGTTTCGAATCTACTGTGGAGATTCTTCATCAGTGCAAAACTCAGCGAGCTAAAAAAAACAAAACTGAGCCAAAAATAAAAACAACAACAATGGAATCAGCGCCCGTTGACGCCAAAATATATTAAAATAATAATAAAATATTATGTTGTTGTATCAGCTTATGCAGTCGATAAAATTTGGGCTTTTAAGAAAAAAATATTTCAGTTGACCATTTATTGTGGAGTATGATAGATAAATGAGGCAATTATGAAAAGAGCAATTTAAATATTGTCTATTCACCATACTTCTAAAATAGCGAGCATTATGATCGCAGAGATTGACCATTGAATTTAAACAATTTTCAAATGATTCATTTTCATTTGATAGTTTTTGAACTCTAAACCTTTCAATTTTATTTGGTTGGCACCACTATTTTTAGAAGATTTAAGTTTAGTTCATTAATCACGAAAATGCATCATTTAAATAAAAGAATTATTGCTTTTCTTTTATATATTTTTAATATATTTGTAACGGATAGTTGAGATCCGTTCAGATAAATAACAATCGTTGTCGCATTTAATAAAAACTTAGGTTATTTTAGAACATATTGAAAAAAAGGGAGTGCATTCACATTTTTTTTAGTGCTACACGGCGAATCTATTTTGCTAATACATTTTCCTTTTGGCGAATGTTTTTTATTTTTAATTAGCCAAATTACTAACGTTGGTCAAATGTCAGCGAGAATACTGCTATCAGTAATATAAATTTACACAATAACAAAATTAAGGTCTTTGAACAAATAATCAGCAAATCCTAATTTTTTTTTTTTTTTTTTTTTTTTTTTTTTTTTTTTTTTTTGTAAAGCAATTAAGTTAAATAATGACTATTTCTTACTTTCTTGGCCACAATGACTTCAAGATATTTTTGAAACTCGTATGATATTTATTTTATGAGGTGATATTCATCAGTGCTGACATTTATTGGTTTTGTTTTAAAGCAAAAAAAATTCAGCTGTGTAGAAGTAAAGTAATAATGCTAAAATTCGAACAGTTCAGTTTTAATGAGGAAAAAAATGGAGGTACACATTAGTATGCCTTAGGTTTGAAGAGGTTAAGGCTGTTCTCAAACCAATAACGATTTTATGAAACAAGTTTTTTAATTTAATTTTGTTTAGAATTGCAAGTAACATGCAGGTGTTGTTCAAAAGCTATCAAATCAAACTCACTTGTCCTATTTTTCTTTTTTGCAAATGAAAAAGATTTTTCAGAAAATGGTGTCAAAATAGGCATTTTGGACAGATTTTCTGCATGAAAGATTAGCTGTTCTGATAGGAGAAACTTAATTGATAAGTAATTTATTGAATAAATAATAAATCTTGATTAATGCATAAATATATTTGGTAAAAATATTGATTATCAATATCAGCAATATCTTGAATTTTTTCCAAAAAAATTATTCTTCCTTCATGAAAAAAACATGAATAGAGTATTATGCAGAAAATTACATATTAAAAAATCAAATTTTGTCCCTATATGTGAACTGGAAGTTTCATTGTTTATATCCATAAAATATGTGCGGATTTTAAAGTTGCAGATTTCTGGTTTGCGGATTTGAGGAAGTCTACTGTATTTAAAAAAAAAAAAAAAAAAAAAAAAAAAAAACTAATATCATAAATGTGTGGTAATCAATTTTCCCTCTAGACCTTAATATAATGGATTTCTATTGAGTGGCTCTGTAAATGAGCCAAAAAGGCTCCTCATTTCATTTTGAATGCCAAACAGGCCGCAGTAATCCTCAAAAACATACCATATTTACTCGTGTATAGTGCGCACGCGTGTATAAGGCGCACCCCTACTTTACAAGTAAAAATGGCGATTTCTTAAAATCTTGTGTATAAGGCGCACCATAAATCTGATATGCTAATGAAGAATGGCCGAATGAGTTTCAGTAAAAAAAAAAAAAATTGGAAACATTACACCAGACCAGAAAACATGACGAAAATGCATTTTTAGACATCAGGTTGTAAGAGAATGGCGGGAAACAGGAATGAGTGATGGTAAAGAGAATTGCTAATTAGCATTTAGATAATGTCATTAGCTCTGGTGTATAAAAAACAGCAAGGAATGAAATAAATATGCAGTAATGCTTCAATTAAGTAACATTTTCCCAGTTTTAATATCTTCTTTGAATAATTTCTTGTTTTATATGTATATTGTTCAACTGCATCCAACAGTAAAAAATTATTCCGTGTATAAGGCGCACCTTGGAGTTTTGCCCTATTTTTTTGGAAAAAAGTGCACCTTATACACGAATAAATACGGTATATCATTTCATGGCAATGTAACTCTATGAAAATTAGAACATAGACAGACCAACCTAATTCATAGATAACTCTACAATTACAGTGAGACTTCCATTTAACAAAGTCTCTTCGTTGCAAAGAAAACTTGTTTAACAGAAATCAACTCAAATGTGTCAAATTCGGATGATAAAATAAATGAGTAAAATGGAAATATTGGAAAAATGTATTTTAATTTGGGCAGGATATATTTTTTTTTTTTTTTTTTATGAAATGAGAAAAATGTCCAATATAACCCATAAAAAAATTATGCAGATAATATAAAAAAGAGGTAAACAAAAACTACAACATACATCAGAGACCATCATAGTTGAATTCCTTCCACGAGTGACCCATTTCTTCGGAGAAAATGAAACATTCCATTTTTTACTGGTCGCTTGAATGATTCTTAAAAATAATTCCGGAGAATGCATTATTTATCAAACTTCAAAACTAAGTTTAGATTTTATTATTATTCCGGTAACTTTTAAGTATTTAAATCCCTTTGCGTCTTTTTAGGCAGTGAATTTAACATTGATAACAAATTAAGAAAGATGGCCAATAAACTCTATTTTGTCAGGAATCTCTCAAACAAATGGATAAAGTAATGAAATCGACATTATTTGTTCCTCTCCAAAAAAAAGTGCATTTACTTACTGAACTTTAAATGGGCTTGGATAAAGATAAAACCCTAAAAGCGAAGCAAACATCAACATATTCCTTTTTAAACTCTGCAGTAATTAACTTTTAATTTTAAACACTTAATTTTAGTAACATTAAGTGTTACCTTTTGTGCAACAATTAAAATCTAGATTTAAACATGACCTCCATTAAGAGATGTTACATCCAACTCTTGGAAAAACCAATCTTTATTGGAACAAAACATGGTCGCTTTAGGGAGGTTTTACTGTATTTTAATTTACTTTAAAAAAGTCTGGAATATTATTTTGTATTTTTTTTTTTTTTTTAAATACATTGTTCATAATTTTTTTTTTATTTTTGTAAGTACCCGAACAATTTATCTGATACATTCTCGTGAAATTGGAATCCCTTCTTTTTATATCAGACTTTTAGAATTTCTTCTTTTCAATGGAAATGATTAACCCTTTATCTAACTGACGGTACTTATAAGTACCATTAAAATTACTTATTATAAAATTCTTTTAATACGTCAATTTGTTGTAATACTGTTTAGAATGAGTTACAGATACATTACTTTAACTTGTTCCAAAAGCATTATTGGTTACACAAAACAAAAATACTTTTAAAAGGATGATTTCTTTTGCCTTTGTATCTTTTCAGATTTCTTGGTGCTGAGGGAAGGGGATGGGGATTTTTCAATTCGGAAATATCTCTATATTTATACTGTAAGCATGTCATATTTGTACATTTTATAACTCTACAAAATACTAAGAAAATGGTTTAAAATAAAAGAAGTGTGAGGTTATAAATATTGCACAAAATCCCTGTCAAATTCAAATTTAATTAATCCTTCCAAAATCCTTCAAAAATTTATTAAATGATCATGTAAATCTTTTAATTTAGTTTAAACAATTTACGTAAAATGCTTTAGAATATAAAATTTTCATAATTCGGTAGATAAAGGTTTAAATAAATAATAATAAAAAAAACATTTCCATACAATCCGCTGAAATAAATTCATACATCTATTGCAATAGCAAGCTCTCCGTTTGAATGTTGACTGGTAGACGGCAGGTACTGGGTTCGAACCCAATCGCGGCTGTCGGCCTTACCGTTCGAAGTTTTCGTGGTTTTCTTCGAACCTTGCGTAAATACGGGTTAGGTTCCCTTAGAAAGACCCCCACGAAGGGCACTCCCCCCTGGTCCTATATCCCTAGTGTAGATAATCGGACGACAAAAATCAACCAACCAACCGTTTGAATGTTGTACACTTGAAAATGGAATAAACTTTGTTATACAGAATATATTTTTCATAGTATCGAGATTAATTTAGATCCTAATGATGTTCTAAGTCGAGGTTTTCGTTAATTTGAAAACTTTGTTAGAGGGAAGTTAGGCTGTATGTTGAAAAGCGTTAACAATGACAATTGGTAGAAAATCTCTCATCGTCCAACTACATTTAGAAAGCAATTGAAATTAAATTTTTACCATCGCTGTACCTTTTTAAATTAACAGTATATTCAACTGCTCTTTCGTGTGTTATGTAAATACTTGCACTTATAGTAGTCATTGTGTCCGTCCATTTGTCTGCATATAATAGTGCAAAAACTACCCAACCGAATCATTTTACATTTCAAATAAATAATTTTTGCATAATTCTGTCGAGTCATTTCAAATTTCAAGAAATTCGGATGGATAATTTAATTACAGGGACAGTCCCAAGCATTCCGTTACATGACAGTCAAAGGGAAAAAATTGTTTCAAGTGAATTTTAATGATGTTACACTCTTTCGAACATAATAGAATTTATATGCATCTATAAAGTATGTACTAAAATATACATTCGGTACAAATAATGAATGAATACTTGTGTACGGTGAATATTTGTTACTCATTTACAGGGCCACTCAAAAGTATTCCATAACACAATGGTATACAGGGATATAGTGTTTGGGGCGTGTTTTAAATATATTAAACTAGTTCGCATTTTATGAAACTAATATATGTTATACTAATTTGCTATACTTGACCTGCAATTTACAACTTGTTTTATACGAATTGTTCTACATAGTTGACTACTAAATCATGGAAAGAAAATCTTAGTTACAATTCACATGGCTACTGTTTTATAGAAATGCCCATCATCTAATATTCAATGTAGTTACATTCCAATTGCACTATATTTTTTCTACTGCATTTTGTTGAATTTTCTAAAAATGGCTTCTCCTATGCTTTATCTCGTTTTCTAAAAGTGGCGATAAATTTGGTTGAAAATCCTGCATGCCATAAACAAATTAGTCAATACCAAAACTTTCTATCTCATAGATGTTAATGCTTCAAAATTTGTTATTACAGTGTCAAGATAAAATGCCAATCTTTGCCCAGCTTGAGAATTGTAAAGTTCTTTGAATAGTGTGCATTTAAGAGCCCACACTTTTCAGTAAAAAAGACCCGGATGATAATGTTAAGTCTACGGAGGCATTCTTTTCAAATATCTCGCTCAAATTTTAATATTTTCACATGATTTGTTTTGCATAGGATAGCTGACGACGATCTACAACCGGGCTAATTTTTACTTTTTCGATTTTGGTTATATTATTTTTCTATTACGATAGTTTCAGTCTAAGAAACGGTTCTAACCGCTTGCAATTAATTTTTTTTTAAAATATCTGAAACCAAAATTGAAAAAGTAAAAACTAGCCCGGTTGTAAATCGTCCTCAACTATCCTATGTTAAAAAAAAAAAAAAAAAAAAAAAAAAAAAAAAAAAAAAAAAAAAAAAATGTAATATATACTAAAATTTGGGCGAGATATTTGAAAAGAACGCCCCGACAGCCTTAATATTATCTTCCGGGTCTTTTTCACTGAGTAGTGTAGGCAATTAAAAAAGAAATATAAGCATCGCCTCTTTCAAACAAATCATTCAATTCCAGTATCTATTCTCTTTGACAGGTGTCTGCAAACAAAATTTCCAACCTAAAGTAGCAAGGCGACATCTGTCGCGCTGTATACACCCAACCCTTAATAAGGATCTATTTAGTGAAAGTGTAACAAAATATGAAGTTTAAGAATTGTGTGTTAGTTTTCGCAAAAATCCTGAAAAAATACAGCACAGCAGCGCCACTTGTTATGTGATTTACACAAATACCTAATGAACTTATCGGGGGTCCCAAAAATGACTGCTGGATTTTAAAATTCAATAACTTGCAAACGGTGAAAGCTATTTAAAAGGTTCTTGCAAGAGGGTTATATATAATGTCAGAAGTTTTTCGTCCGTAATTTTTTATTTTAATTCACATCTCAAAGAATAGGTGGCGCTGATGGCGATTGAAGGCTAGGTCGACGCTTCACTCAGCACCGATCACCAGGCCTTCAATCGCCGTCAGCGCCACCTATTGTTTGAGATGCAAACTAAAATAAAAAAATTACGGTAAAAAAACTCCTGACATTATACATAACTCTCCTGCAAAAATTTTTTAAATAGCTGTCGCCGTTTGCAAGTTATTGAATTTTAAAATCCATCAGTCATTTTTGGGACACCCGGTATATCAGTGTCTAAAGTCTAATAGAGTATAAGAGCTTATGAAATTCCGCGAATTAGTTCTTAAGATATTACTATAGGTAAAATCATATAAATGCTGTAAAATGCAGCATCTCCTGTTGGACGATTTGCACCAAAACCTAATCAACAGCAATTTATATCAAAGTGTAACTAAATCTCTATCGTAATGAAAAGAAAACTGAAAACAAAATCAAAAATGTCTTTGTAGAGATTGATCTCAGCTATCCAACGCAAAAATAAATAAATAAATAAATAAAAAATAAATAATAATAATAATAATAATAAATAAAAATAATAATAAAATTGTAATTTAATAAATTACAATGACCATTTGGAAAATGATATTTTCAAAGACTAAAATTTTAAATACTTGTAAATAAATTCTATATTTAAATTATTATTATTATTAATAAACATCATTTTTATGACGAGTCATATTACGTACGCCATGCATTGAACATTAATATTCCTAGAACAATGATTCAAAAAAAAAAAAAAAAAAAAAAAAGAAACAGTAACTTATAGGATACAACTTTAACTGTTTAAAATGTGCATTTTTATTAGATCGAAGATCTAATCAAAGATCTGACGTGCCTCCTATTACGTATGACATTAAACATTAATATTCCTGGACCCATCCTAATCAAATTTTAAATGAAATTTCAGCTTTATAATTTTCGGAACTGCCAATTTTTAAACATCTAAACACCGCACATTTTAAATTTTACACCGTTGCGTAAAGAAAAAAAATGCACTTTTAAATGAAATTTATTTGAAATCTTTAGCACAATTTGTTTCCAAATTATTATGAAATTTTTATTACTTTTTTTGTCATCGTGGCAACAGATGTATTCCATTTTTGAACATTAAATATGGACCAATCAGAAAATGAATAAAATAACTAAAAATTGCGGAATTCAACCAATAAAAATATTCAGATATACTTTAGATTTCCCAATTCTCTACCGAGAACAACAACTATTTTCCAAATAGTTAATAAATACAATATTGAAAAGCAAGCCATATATCTTCAAAAAATTCTTCCATAGAATTTACATTAATAAGCAGGTGTTTTCGCGTGAGTGAAGAAGCTTCTTAACGAAGCTTCTGCTAACGAAAAGTTTTTCTCCCTGCGTTGTTACACTTGATGTGGGAAAACTTGTTTTACAGGCATAGCGGAAATTTAAAAAACAATACAGTACAACCTGGAAAATCAGTCATCGTCGTGATCGAGACTTAGCCGGATTTTTTTTTTTTTTTTTTTTTTTTTTTTTTTGAAAATCAGTCATCGTCGTAATCGAGACTTAGCCGGAATTTTTTTTTTTTTTTTTTTTTTTTTTTTTTTTTTTTTTTTTTAATTCCGGTTTTCTGAAAGAATAAAAAAAAGTAATTTTGACATTCTTAATGGTTTTTCTTAATTGGAAATGTAACCCTGTGGGAGCCTTATAAAAGTTTAGTTTGTATATTTTCTCAAACAAACCCTCCACAGAGTGTTGCAACTTATGTCATGAAAATTAGAACCTTTTTTTAATCAAACTTTGCAAGTGGAAGTCTAGGGGTAATATTTAAGAAAACAAGCTATTGACTCTATCTTTATGTTCTATCTTGGTTCTCGAACAAGAAATTCATGCAAAATTTGATTCAGTTTTCGAACTGTGAGAATGTTATCACCAGATTGTCTAAATAAACATAACGGAACAAAAGCGACCGAATTGTGTTCGTTCTTTCTTTCTTTTGATGCAAATCATACATAAATGAGGTACAGGGGGGGGGGGGCGTCGCAACGTTAACGAAACTCAACATTTTGATATTCCTGCGCTGCAAGATTGCTGAATCCATTAATCTTTATTTATTTTTTTTTTTTTTTCTTTCATGCGTGCAAAACCCATATACGTGTAATTTAAAAATCTTAGTGATGAAGAATTTTATGCTTTTGAAATTCAAAAACAGTGAGCTAAATTAATTTAAAGATCCTAATGAACCAGAATCTAAAAAAATTATGAATGGAAACCCTCCACTTTATTCTCCTCAATTTCAAGACATTCAAAGTTTCTGAAAGGAAGGTATGGATACTATTTTATTAAAATGATGCAAAAATGTCACTTCCTGATGTAAGGTACAGTATTATAAAGTGTTTATACAGGGTGTTTCAAAAACGACCGGTATATTTGAAAAATCAATAAAAAATTAAACGGGCAGCGTTAGAAATACACCGTTTGTTGTAATATATTAGGGACAACAGTAAATTGTCAGGCATACAACTTTCGAAATTAGTTGAAATTTTCGACAACAGATGGCGCTGCACGAAATTTGAAAGCTATAGTAGAAAACGCAATCTGTGAGTTTGCCATTCTGTAAAGCCTCTGTCCCTGCCCACTAAGACACTCGCGAGCTAATGCTATTCACTGTAAAAAAATTTATTTATTTTCTGCAGCGTCACTCCACCGCTTTTATAGAAAACGGTTGCTTTATTGTGTTATGGGCCATTGTCATTGGTCTTAAAAGACATATTCTATAAAAGCTGTGGAGTGACGCTGCAGCAAATGGGTCAATTTTTTTACAGCGTTCCTGTGGGGAGGCATTTTTGTAATAACTCTTTCTCATTTTGACATTTTTAAATAATTTTTTTTACACTGCATAGACGAGGTTCCTCTCAAGATCACTCCTTGATTACATTTTCGATTTTGGTCGCAGATATCTTTTATAAAGTTACTTTTACTTTCGAAATCAGTTTTGGAAGTAAAAGTAACTTTATAGAAAATACCTGCGACCAAAATCAAAATATATAATCAAGGAGCGATCTTGAGAGGGACCTCAACTATGCAATGCAAAAAAAAAAAAAAAAAAAAAAAAAAAATATTAAAAGATGTCAAAATGAGAAAGAGTTATTACAAAAATGCCTCCCCACAGGAATAGCATTAGCTCGCGAGTGTCTTCGCGGGCAGGCACAGAGGCTTTACAGAATTGCAAACTCACAGATTGCGTTTTCTACTATAGCTTTCAAATTGTCTGCAGCGCCATCTGTTGTCGAAAATTTCAACTAATTTCGAAAGTTGTATGCCTGAAAAATTACTGTTGTCCCTAACATATTGCAACAAACGGTGTATTTCTAACGCTGTCCGTTTAATTTTTTATAGATTTTTCAAATATACCGGTCATTTTTGAAACACCCTGCATATTTTACTGTAATGGGAATTTATTAAAACGAGTAATCTGTCTCTCTCTCTCTCTCTTTATATATATATATATATATATATATATCTTTATATATATAAATGTTATGTGCGTGTGTATGTCACTGAATTCCTCCTAAACGACTGGACCGATTTTAATGAAATTTTGTGTGTGTGTTCCAGTGGATTCGAGAATGGTTTAGATTCACATTTCATCGAAATTGATTTAGTACCTTTTAGGAATTAGGCAAAAACTAATAGTTAGTGATTTTTTGCTAGTTAAAAGAGTTGAATAAGTTCGATGTATTGAGTGCGGACGGAAGGTCTGAGCGGTCTAAGGCGACAGATTTAAACTCTGCTTCTTGAAGAAAGAGATCGCGTGTTCGAACCCCACTCCTGACAAACGTGTATGTTTTACAATAATATTTCCTGTATTATAATTTTGATTAACCGACTTCAGAAAATCGTTAACTTTTAACTAAAAAGAGAAAAATAAACTTTTCTATCAAAAATTGAACCGACTTCAAAAAACACTGAAGAGTGAAAAATAATTCCCTTACATAATTGTAATAAGAAATTAAGAGCGTAGTGTTTATCTATTGTATTATTATATCTGTTGTATTATTATCTACTGTATTACTATATTTACATACGTTTATTTGATTTTCTGGAGTCGGTGCCAGGAAGGACAACGTCTGTCGGGTCTGCTAGTATATATATATATATATATATATATTATATGATGAAATTTTATTTGGTTCTCGAACAAATTGTGTTTGACAACCAAAAGGTACTAGGTATTTAAAAAGCCAAATCTAGATCATTATTTTTTTTAACTTTTCATTTGTAAATTAGCCTTTGCTCTTTTTTTAACCATTTGTAAAATGGTTGTTTGGAAATACTTCTGTTGCCACGATAACAAAAATGTTTTAAAAACTTAAAAAAAATAATGAATGAATAAATAAAAATAAATGAGGCGCAGCTTTCAAACAAATTGCATTTAAAAGTACATTTTTTTTTTTTTTTTTTCCTATACGATGATGTAAAAATTGAAATTGTGTGACATTTAGACGTTTTAAAATTTGCTGTAGCGAAAATTGTAAAACAAAAATTTCATTTAAAATTTGCTTGTGATTGGTAAGAATATTAATGTTTAATTTATGGCGTACGTAATATATGATTTTCATTGCATAAGCCACGTTCTGATCATCATAAAAACGATATTTATTATTATTAATAATAATATAGAAATAGAATTTATTTATATCTAAAATTTTAGTTTTTGGAAAATATCATTTTCCAAATGGTCGTTGTAATTTGTTATTTATTTATTTTTGTCATGTTGTTAATTAAATTTCTTCAAAATGGTGAAGTTTGGTTTACTTCCCTGGAAAATTCTTCGGCTTACTTTGGGCGTGTTCAGCACAACTTACCGGTCACTTACCGATTGTAGACAAGTACGAAATGAAAATCAAGGCGAAGTATGACGTCAGCTACAATTCAACAGGTTACTTTTCATTGGTGCCACAATTCGCTTTCGTACTGCCCTACAATCGGTCGGTAACATTGGTTATTTTGGTAAGTTGCGCTGAATACGCCCTTCGTGAATAAAGAAAAACTGATTTATCTCATAGAGTAATAAGAAAGAATAGACAGGATGTATAATGGCTGGAGGTGACTCCAAAAATGCAACTTTAAAATAAAATCCTCTACGTTCGGCCAAAACACAACCACGTGCTTTCGAAAAAAAAAAAAAAAATTTAATAATGCAGTTTTTAATTCATAATACAATGAAATGCTTATGTAGAATGCTTTTCCTTTACAGAAAAATGCACGACTGATGTCAAATAATTCGGTCCCTGTTCCACATGATTATTTTGTTTGAATCAAATGAGGACATTTAAGTTTGAGCGATAACGTGCATCAAACTTTTTTACGCATACTGCATCTCCATCTATTTCTTTCCTCCATGGATTTATCATTCTTATTCATAACTCCACTGATATCAGATCTTTATCCTTACCTTTTTAGGTGCGTTCGTAATTATGTAAATACGTAGCACCTATTGTTGTCGCTCAGTCCGTCCGTCTGTCCGTCCGTCCGTCCGCATATAACAACGCAAAAATTACCCAACCGAATCGTTTGAAATTTAAAATACATAACTATAACATAATTTTGTCGAGTCTTTTCAAATTTTATGAAAATCGGGTGGATAGATCAGTTACAGGGACAATCAAAAGGATTCCGTTACATTACGGCCAATGGGGAAAAAAGTTTCAAATGCATTTTAATCGTTTGAAATTTAAAACATATAATTATTGCGTAATTTTGTCGAGTCCTTTTAAATGTTATTAAAATCGAATGCATAGATCAATTACAGGGACAATCAAAAGGATTCCGTTACATTACGGTCAATGGGGAAAAAAGTTTCAAATGCATTTTAATCGTTTGAAATTTAAAACATATAATTATTAAGTAATTTTGTCGAGTCATTTCAAATGTTATGAAATTCGGATGCATAGATCATTTACAGGGACAATCAAAAGTATTCCATTACATTACGGTCAATGGGAAAAAAGTTTCGAATGCATTTTAATGATGTTACACTCATTCGAACATAATAGAATTGGCATGAATCTGTGACATATATACTAAAACTAGCAGGCTGTGCCCGCTGCGCTGGTCCATTTTTCAAAACAAATCTTGATTCAAACAAAATGGTGATTTGAAATTTCTTTTTTAAAGCAGTGTAGACCATCACCTAGAATGTCCTTCCGCAATGCTGAAAATGATACCAGTGCCAATGTCATTGCGATATTCTACTATTGTATGCCTTGGACAAATTTTTTTGTAATTAAGTACCCTCTCTCTTATTTGATCATTTATAGTAGAGTTTGATATGAAAATGAGACCGTTGTGACAGCAGGAATCAAAATGTTCCCTACTCATCACATTATTTTGTCAGAAAGCATTGCAATGATTATCAAACTCTATTAATTTTCAAATAGCACATTATCATTTTTTAGTTCTTAAACTCTCGAATCTGAACTTGCACTATGTGCAGATTTGGTAGCCTAAATGCAAACTCCTTACATGTTGCATTACATTTTTTAATAACTGTCCTCTTCTGGCAATTCTACTATACAGTTTTCTATCTACCTTGGTCTGTTCCAGCAAAGTACATAGCAAAAAAATGTAAAAAAGAGTGTTTAACTTATATATTTATTAGAACAATGGAGCATAAAAGGTGTGTTTTAAAGCTGAATTATTTGGGTAAAATTAAAATTACATCAGTTTCACTGCCTCTTCATTTTTTTAAACCAGTTGCAGGGCTGCCACAGGCGACTATTTTTATATTCCTTTCGCACCACTATTTTTCTAATATAAATTTCAAAATAAATTTTTCTTGCAAGTGTTGTCAAAGTGTATGCTAAGGATTTCTGTTTAAAGAAAGTGGTGCCAGTTAGAGTTAAAAAATAGTCGCATGTGGCAGCCCTGCTGTTGAAAACGTGTAGCTGTTAAATCGGAAATAATCTTGATGCTAAATTTTGTAGAAAAATAAACCTTCAGCTTGTAATAAATTCCATTATGATTTTTGGCGCCAAACATTAGAATTGCTTATAAAGATTTGTTACAAATGTATCAGACTTATTTCGTGTTTATTGTCAAAGGAAAGTGAAGTTTACAATCATCTATTATTGGCATTTAATCTTTGCCTTGGCGATAGTTCTTTTTTTTTTTTCGACAGGGTAATGAAGTAGTATTTAATAGTTAATTTTTGATAAAATTCTGTTGATAGGGCTTAATGTTAATTAAAACTGCAACATAAACATCATAAACAAAATTTTCTACTGTCGGTATTTAATGTATATTTTTTTCTTAGCCAATTTTAAAGTATTTTTTTAACCTGAATGATTGATAAGTTAATTGCAAATATATTTTTTTAAATTCTATATCATTGATATTCCGAATATTTTTCCTGCACATTGCAAATATTGCTTTTTTAGGGATAGTAAAATAACTACAGATGAAAAATACATAAAAAGGCTAAAACACAGAATTAACGACAACTTGGCGAATGCCTCTACGGAGACTTGAAAAGTACGCCAGTTCAGTCAACTTAAATATCCAGATAGAATTTTAATAAATAATAGATACTACTTTATTATCCCATAGATCAATTTCGCCAAATTATACATATTGCAAAACGATTCACCATATTATACCAAACAAATATAACTTTTATTTTAAATAACCAAAGAATCAATAAATTACGAAAATATTAATAGCAATACAAATAACATCGAATTAAAAAGTAGTTAATGACGTAACAAACGCATGTAACATGTTTAATTTCAAATCAATGTGGCATTTACGATCATCCATTATTGACATTTAATCTTTCATTTTGGCAGCAATTTTTTGGTCGAAGGGATAATCAAGTAGTACCAAATAATATAAAAAAAATATAAATAATAATATAGCCAATAATATTTTGGTCAGGTGTCATGTATGGATCACGTTGGTGCGATTGCAACAAATTGTGATTTTATGGATTGCGTGGTAATCTGGTTGTTGTTGTTTATTTACTAATAAACTTTGTTTCTTTACTTTTCTTTATTTTTTCTTTCTTTATTGTTTTGTTCTATAATTATTAATTAAACTTCACTTATTTATTATTGTTTCCTTTTTAAAATAATTAAAAATAATGTAGCATATAACTGGTATTTGAAAACGCAGTGTTTGCCAAACTGATGTCAGATTTAAAAAAACGCGCCAAGGTGATTCGTATATAAAAATGGAAAAATGTTTATAATAATGTAAACAAAAAAGTAAACAAATAATTAAAAAATCGCCTTTTCGATTTTTTTAAAAAATAACGCCAAGCAGTCGTTAATTCTGTAGTTGCATCAATAGTAAATTTTCTTTTCTTAGTTTGCTTCATAATGAAAAACCATAAATTTAATAATCTCAAATAAAATAATCTGACAAATTTTCTATGATCTCGTTCATGATCTAGAAATCTCCCTAATACATAAACAAAAAGGCAAAGATGTCATATGCGCCGAGTTTGGCGCGATAATTTTTTATGCTAATTTGGCGGAAACATTGTTTTCGAATACCAGTTACATGTGTATATTTAAATTATTTTCTATTATTTAAATAGTAATAAAAATTTATGAAAAAAGATTAATTAATAAGTATATAACAAAAATATTTATACAAATTATACAGTAAATAAGCATTTTATTTATAAATAAATATTAATAGTCGGGTTAATATATCTCAGACAAATTAATGCCAATTTAAAGTCTATTAGTTACCTCGGTGATATATAATATCTGTGCCAATAAAACTTTCAATAATATAGTAAATATGCTATTTGGCGGTGCTCAGTTATTGAAGATTAGTCCAATATCATTTTAAGTATTATCTAACACAAAATAATATGAAGAAAATTGAAGAAGAAATGACTAATTAAAACAAACTTGTAAAATATTTTGCACAAATGCCTTATGTGCACCACATTTGTGCTTTTTCCCCTTTTTTACGCCAATTTGGCGAAAACTTCATTTTAAAATATCAGTTACACACATATTTTTTAATTGTTTTCTATTATTTTAAAAAGGAAATAAAAATAAATAAATAATGTTTTGTTAATAATTATAAAATAAAACAATTTACATCATTTAAAAAAATAAATAAGAGTAAATAGTTTATTAATAAATATACAATAACCGAGCTACCATATGAACCTAAAATCGACGTTTTGTTGCAATCGCGCCAATGTGGTGCATATATGACATCTGTGCCATTTTTTTCAGCAGGCAATTTTTATTTCAAAATGTTGAATTTATCGATAGTAATTACGCAAAATTGCATAAATTTCATTTAAATTGCATAAAATAGCTTTCCTTGTTCAGTTTGTAAATTTTAAAACTAATTTTCCCTGGAAGAAAATTTGACAAAATGGCGCAAAAAAGTATGTTTGTGGATTACAATTTTCAAAATTGCGGTGAAAAACTTTTGAAAAAAAAATGACATTATTTTACAATATATATGTGTGTGGCAGAATTTCACACTAAAGCTAAAATTTAAATATTAGATTACAATTTTTAAAATATTAACTTATGTTTATTGAATTTACAATTGGATATTAAAATATACTCCAAAAATCATCTTCTTTTGGAAAACACAACATTATTGGGACCTAATGTTAGACATATGCATTTTTGGCTTAATTCTTTGCCGACAAAAGTAAAAAAAATCTCAAACATATAACTCACAATTACTTTTATAATTAGATCTGCCTTTTTCTGGAGTAAGTTATATACTATCGAAATTTTATAAAAAAGAGAAAGAAAATAATAGAAAGGAAAATAAATATCGTTCAAAATTCATTTAATCAAATTTTCAAGTTATTTTTTTTTTTTATTCTAACGCAAGGATAAGTCGCCAAATGTTGCATCAAATGTAATATTTCACATTAAGTTTTTTTTTAAGCATTACAAATATTTCTTTTATTTTTAAGATAAATATTTTTTATAATATCATGCCTCATTAAATGGTTTTTCTTTATTATTATTATTATTATTTTTATTATTATTATCAATAGTTATTATCTGCTTTTATTTGCAAGATGTTTGTAATATTTCTAACAGATATATCATTTTTAATTTGTTTAGTAATGATAATTTTCGCCAAAAAATAACTACTGGCAACCCTTTCATCAAAAATAACCGAAAAATACGAAATTTAGTACGAAAAATCAGAGTTATCTCTGTATATTTGTATCATAAACCTCCGCAAAAATATTTCCTATCGAATGATGTAATCTGCAAAAAGATCCATTGGGTAGTTTTTGAAAACACTCGTTTGGAAGTTTCAGAACTTCTGCTTTATAATATACTAGCAGGCTATTCCCGCTGCGCTGGTCAGTATTTCAAAATCAACCTTGGATGAAGCGAACTGGTGAATTTAAATTTGTATTTTAAACAATTTGGACATCCAGCAGCACATTCCTCATTGCTGAAAACGATTTAGACACCATTGTGATATTAAATTATCTTAAACGTTGCACAAAAACCAGTTTTTTAGAAGTAACTATTTTTGTTTATTAATAACAGTGCACATTTGGAAGCGAAATGAGATCATTATGGCAACTGGATTTAAAATTTTCCCTTTTCTGAAGAAATATTAATTATTACAATCTTTACCATGGTACAACTTCTGAAATTTTTTTTCACAACTTTTCATTATGTGAAGCCACGAATCCAAAGCTACTCCCACCTAAAAAGTTTATATATGTATATTAAAATTTGACCGCACGATAAAAGGCACAATTACAAAATTTCTTTATTATTACAAAATTTCCTTCTGAAAAATGAAAACAAAATTATTTGCTCTTTCGTATTCAAGCATTTTCTCTTTAGTTATTTAAGATAAAATTATGTAAATTTGTATAATTTGGCGAAATAAGTTGACGTGATAATCAAGTAGTAGTCAATTTACACTTTTCATATTTCACAAAAAATTCCTACACAGACATCATATATGCAATAGGTTTAGCACGATTTTTTTGCAAATACAATGCGGCAAAATCCTCGTTTTAGAATACCAAAAAAATTTATACATATTTTTAAAATTTCTATCATTTTAAACAGTAATTAACAATAAATAAAAAAGTAACTGTAGAACAAAACAACAAATATCATTTCAAAAAAGAAAATGAAAGTAAATAAACAACTTATCATCAAATAAAGAATTATAGCTGGGTTACATGAGGCAAATCATGCCATTTCGGCGCCAGTGAGATACCTCGATGAGTATATGACCAAATCTGTGACAAAATTTCCATATTTGGAAAAAACTTTAATCGGTATTTATACTGCATTTTCCCTACTTATGTATAGTGAAAAAACTTTGACACAGATGTCATGTATGCACCACATTGGCGCAATTATTTTCTGGCGCGAATTTGGAGAACTTGGTTTTTAATTACCAATTTCATAAATATTTTTTAATTATTTTGTATTATTTGAAAAAAAAATAAATAAAAAAAGTTTAATTAATAGCTTTAGAACAAAATGATTTATATTATTTTAAAAAACAAAATGAAAGTTAATAAATAGTTTATTAATAAATAAACAACCATAGTCGGTTTACCATGTGAGGCATAAAATCGCCATTTTGTTGCAATCGTGCGAATGTGGTGCGTATATGACATCTGCGCCAAAACTTTAAAAAGTTGCAATTAAATTATTTTACAGTTTGGATGAGGAAGACATTTATACTAAAATTTAAACATTATACGCTTTTTTTTTTTTTTTTTTTTTTTTTTGCTATAACTGCTATTTATATATTTACAATTAAACATAAAAAAATATCCTAAAAATGCTCTGACACATTTAACAGAGAGTGAGAAAATTTAGTAATATTGAACATCGCTCCGGCTTATGCCTTCTTGGTATAAAATCGCATTGTTTGATGACAAAAGTAAATTCAAACACCCAAATAAACAGATAACATACAATTAAAAGATAAAACCATTTTTAAAAGTAATTCTGCTATTTTGTCGTGTAAGACACATAATGGTAGATTTAGATTTTAAAAATATATATTTTTTAAAAAATAGAAAAATGTTATTTACGTTTTATCAAATAAAATATTAAAAATACATTTTTGTTTGCCTGCGTGAAAGAGAATAGCGAAATATTGATTGAAGAAATATTGAAGAGGAAATGGTCAATTAAAAAAGACTTGTAAATTTTATTCAGCGGGAATTTTTTATTTCAAAATGTTGAATTTATCTATAGTAATTACGCATAATTGCATAAATTTCCTTTGAATTGCAAAATTTTTCCTTCAGTACTACTTGGTTATACCGTCGACCAATTTCGCCAAATTATACAAATCGCCAAACTATTAGTCAGATTATATAGATTATCATAAATTTTCATTTAAATAACGAAAAACAAATTAGCAGAGCATATATAAAAGTAGAAATAAAATGTCGAATTAAAAATCACTTAATGACATAATTAATATTTATAGTATTCTTAATGTCAAGTGAATGTGTCATTTACGATCATCCATTATTGCCATTTAATCTTGGAATTTGGCGGGAGATTTTTAATCGATAGGGTAATTTTTCCTTCTTCAGTTTTTAAATTTTAAAACTGAAATTTTTCCTGTAAGTGAAATTGGCGAAATGGCGCAAAAAAAAATTAAATTAACAGTAAAAACGTTTGCAAAAAGAAAAAAAAGAGTTATACTCATATCTATATAATTTACGATTGAATATTAAAATATACTCTAAAAATTATCTTCACTTGAAAAAAAAAAAAAAAAAAAAAAAAAAAAAAAAAACATTATTGCGTCCATTAAGAACTTAACTCAGGCATTAAGTCAGTAGTGCATTTTCGGCTTAAAAACACATTCTTTGGCGACAAAAGGAAGATGAAAATGGTATAGAAACGAATAGTAACTCACAACTTACAGTGTCTTTTACAATCAGATCTGCTTTTTTCTGCTGTAAGTTATATTGTAAGGAAATTCGATGAAAAAGAGAAAGAAAATAATAAAAAGGGAAATAACTATCATTCAAAATTCATTTAATCAATTTCTGAAATTCATGTTTTTATTCCAACTCCAGGGATAAGTCGCCAAAAGTTGAACCAATTGTTATATTTCGCGTTAATTTATTTTTTAAGCATTACAAATATTTTTTTCATTTTCAAGATAAATATATTTTTATAATATTACGCCTCATTTAAGCGGTCTTTCTTTATTATTATTAATATTATCAGTAGTTATTTTCTGCTATTATTTGCAAGATATTTGTTATATTTCTAATAGATATAGCCATTTTAATTCTTTTAGAAATTACAATTTTCGCCAAAAATAGCTACTGGCAACCCTTTTGTCAAAAATAACCGAAAAATACGAAATTTACTACGAAAAATCAGAGTTATCCCTGTAAATTTGAATCATAAACCTTCGGAAAAATATTTCCTATCGAATGATACAATCGGCAAAAAAATCCATCGGGTAGTTTTTGAAAACACTCGTTTGGAAGTTTCAGAACTTCTGCTTTATAATATATTAGCAGGCTAAGCCCGCTGCGCTGGTCTATTTTTCAAAACAAAACATGAATCAAACAAAATATTGAATATGGTTGTGTTTTTTAAAGCAACTTCACCTCGAATGCTCTTTTACATTTCTGAAAATCATACAAAACGCCATTGTATTTAAAGATAGAAAACCAACGATTATAAATGCACCAAAAATGCATTAAAAGTTAGCAAACAGCTGTTTCGAATCTACTGTGGAGATTCTTCATCAGTGCAAAACTCAGCGAGCTAAAAAAAACAAAACTGAGCCAAAAATAAAAACAACAACAATGGAATCAGCGCCCGTTGACGCCAAAATATATTAAAATAATAATAAAATATTATGTTGTTGTATCAGCTTATGCAGTCGATAAAATTTGGGCTTTTAAGAAAAAAATATTTCAGTTGACCATTTATTGTGGAGTATGATAGATAAATGAGGCAATTATGAAAAGAGCAATTTAAATATTGTCTATTCACCATACTTCTAAAATAGCGAGCATTATGATCGCAGAGATTGACCATTGAATTTAAACAATTTTCAAATGATTCATTTTCATTTGATAGTTTTTGAACTCTAAACCTTTCAATTTTATTTGGTTGGCACCACTATTTTTAGAAGATTTAAGTTTAGTTCATTAATCACGAAAATGCATCATTTAAATAAAAGAATTATTGCTTTTCTTTTATATATTTTTAATATATTTGTAACGGATAGTTGAGATCCGTTCAGATAAATAACAATCGTTGTCGCATTTAATAAAAACTTAGGTTATTTTAGAACATATTGAAAAAAAGGGAGTGCATTCACATTTTTTTTAGTGCTACACGGCGAATCTATTTTGCTAATACATTTTCCTTTTGGCGAATGTTTTTTATTTTTAATTAGCCAAATTACTAACGTTGGTCAAATGTCAGCGAGAATACTGCTATCAGTAATATAAATTTACACAATAACAAAATTAAGGTCTTTGAACAAATAATCAGCAAATCCTAATTTTTTTTTTTTTTTTTTTTTTTGTAAAGCAATTAAGTTAAATAATGACTATTTCTTACTTTCTTGGCCACAATGACTTCAAGATATTTTTGAAACTCGTATGATATTTATTTTATGAGGTGATATTCATCAGTGCTGACATTTATTGGTTTTGTTTTAAAGCAAAAAAAATTCAGCTGTGTAGAAGTAAAGTAATAATGCTAAAATTCGAACAGTTCAGTTTTAATGAGGAAAAAAATGGAGGTACACATTAGTATGCCTTAGGTTTGAAGAGGTTAAGGCTGTTCTCAAACCAATAACGATTTTATGAAACAAGTTTTTTAATTTAATTTTGTTTAGAATTGCAAGTAACATGCAGGTGTTGTTCAAAAGCTATCAAATCAAACTCACTTGTCCTATTTTTCTTTTTTGCAAATGAAAAAGATTTTTCAGAAAATGGTGTCAAAATAGGCATTTTGGACAGATTTTCTGCATGAAAGATTAGCTGTTCTGATAGGAGAAACTTAATTGATAAGTAATTTATTGAATAAATAATAAATCTTGATTAATGCATAAATATATTTGGTAAAAATATTGATTATCAATATCAGCAATATCTTGAATTTTTTCCAAAAAAATTATTCTTCCTTCATGAAAAAAACATGAATAGAGTATTATGCAGAAAATTACATATTAAAAAATCAAATTTTGTCCCTATATGTGAACTGGAAGTTTCATTGTTTATATCCATAAAATATGTGCGGATTTTAAAGTTGCAGATTTCTGGTTTGCGGATTTGAGGAAGTCTACTGTATTTAAAAAAAAAAAAAAAAAAAAAAAAAAAACTAATATCATAAATGTGTGGTAATCAATTTTCCCTCTAGACCTTAATATAATGGATTTCTATTGAGTGGCTCTGTAAATGAGCCAAAAAGGCTCCTCATTTCATTTTGAATGCCAAACAGGCCGCAGTAATCCTCAAAAACATACCATATTTACTCGTGTATAGTGCGCACGCGTGTATAAGGCGCACCCCTACTTTACAAGTAAAAATGGCGATTTCTTAAAATCTTGTGTATAAGGCGCACCATAAATCTGATATGCTAATGAAGAATGGCCGAATGAGTTTCAGTAAAAAAAAAAAAAATTGGAAACATTACACCAGACCAGAAAACATGACGAAAATGCATTTTTAGACATCAGGTTGTAAGAGAATGGCGGGAAACAGGAATGAGTGATGGTAAAGAGAATTGCTAATTAGCATTTAGATAATGTCATTAGCTCTGGTGTATAAAAAACAGCAAGGAATGAAATAAATATGCAGTAATGCTTCAATTAAGTAACATTTTCCCAGTTTTAATATCTTCTTTGAATAATTTCTTGTTTTATATGTATATTGTTCAACTGCATCCAACAGTAAAAAATTATTCCGTGTATAAGGCGCACCTTGGAGTTTTGCCCTATTTTTTTGGAAAAAAGTGCACCTTATACACGAATAAATACGGTATATCATTTCATGGCAATGTAACTCTATGAAAATTAGAACATAGACAGACCAACCTAATTCATAGATAACTCTACAATTACAGTGAGACTTCCATTTAACAAAGTCTCTTCGTTGCAAAGAAAACTTGTTTAACAGAAATCAACTCAAATGTGTCAAATTCGGATGATAAAATAAATGAGTAAAATGGAAATATTGGAAAAATGTATTTTAATTTGGGCAGGATATATTTTTTTTTTTTTTTTTTATGAAATGAGAAAAATGTCCAATATAACCCATAAAAAAATTATGCAGATAATATAAAAAAGAGGTAAACAAAAACTACAACATACATCAGAGACCATCATAGTTGAATTCCTTCCACGAGTGACCCATTTCTTCGGAGAAAATGAAACATTCCATTTTTTACTGGTCGCTTGAATGATTCTTAAAAATAATTCCGGAGAATGCATTATTTATCAAACTTCAAAACTAAGTTTAGATTTTATTATTATTCCGGTAACTTTTAAGTATTTAAATCCCTTTGCGTCTTTTTAGGCAGTGAATTTAACATTGATAACAAATTAAGAAAGATGGCCAATAAACTCTATTTTGTCAGGAATCTCTCAAACAAATGGATAAAGTAATGAAATCGACATTATTTGTTCCTCTCCAAAAAAAAGTGCATTTACTTACTGAACTTTAAATGGGCTTGGATAAAGATAAAACCCTAAAAGCGAAGCAAACATCAACATATTCCTTTTTAAACTCTGCAGTAATTAACTTTTAATTTTAAACACTTAATTTTAGTAACATTAAGTGTTACCTTTTGTGCAACAATTAAAATCTAGATTTAAACATGACCTCCATTAAGAGATGTTACATCCAACTCTTGGAAAAACCAATCTTTATTGGAACAAAACATGGTCGCTTTAGGGAGGTTTTACTGTATTTTAATTTACTTTAAAAAAGTCTGGAATATTATTTTGTACTTTTTTTTTTTTTTAAATACATTGTTCATAATTTTTTTTTTATTTTTGTAAGTACCCGAACAATTTATCTGATACATTCTCGTGAAATTGGAATCCCTTCTTTTTATATCAGACTTTTAGAATTTCTTCTTTTCAATGGAAATGATTAACCCTTTATCTAACTGACGGTACTTATAAGTACCATTAAAATTACTTATTATAAAATTCTTTTAATACGTCAATTTGTTGTAATACTGTTTAGAATGAGTTACAGATACATTACTTTAACTTGTTCCAAAAGCATTATTGGTTACACAAAACAAAAATACTTTTAAAAGGATGATTTCTTTTGCCTTTGTATCTTTTCAGATTTCTTGGTGCTGAGGGAAGGGGATGGGGATTTTTCAATTCGGAAATATCTCTATATTTATACTGTAAGCATGTCATATTTGTACATTTTATAACTCTACAAAATACTAAGAAAATGGTTTAAAATAAAAGAAGTGTGAGGTTATAAATATTGCACAAAATCCCTGTCAAATTCAAATTTAATTAATCCTTCCAAAATCCTTCAAAAATTTATTAAATGATCATGTAAATCTTTTAATTTAGTTTAAACAATTTACGTAAAATGCTTTAGAATATAAAATTTTCATAATTCGGTAGATAAAGGTTTAAATAAATAATAATAAAAAAAACATTTCCATACAATCCGCTGAAATAAATTCATACATCTATTGCAATAGCAAGCTCTCCGTTTGAATGTTGACTGGTAGACGGCAGGTACTGGGTTCGAACCCAATCGCGGCTGTCGGCCTTACCGTTCGAAGTTTTCGTGGTTTTCTTCGAACCTTGCGTAAATACGGGTTAGGTTCCCTTAGAAAGACCCCCACGAAGGGCACTCCCCCCTGGTCCTATATCCCTAGTGTAGATAATCGGACGACAAAAATCAACCAACCAACCGTTTGAATGTTGTACACTTGAAAATGGAATAAACTTTGTTATACAGAATATATTTTTCATAGTATCGAGATTAATTTAGATCCTAATGATGTTCTAAGTCGAGGTTTTCGTTAATTTGAAAACTTTGTTAGAGGGAAGTTAGGCTGTATGTTGAAAAGCGTTAACAATGACAATTGGTAGAAAATCTCTCATCGTCCAACTACATTTAGAAAGCAATTGAAATTAAATTTTTACCATCGCTGTACCTTTTTAAATTAACAGTATATTCAACTGCTCTTTCGTGTGTTATGTAAATACTTGCACTTATAGTAGTCATTGTGTCCGTCCATTTGTCTGCATATAATAGTGCAAAAACTACCCAACCGAATCATTTTACATTTCAAATAAATAATTTTTGCATAATTCTGTCGAGTCATTTCAAATTTCAAGAAATTCGGATGGATAATTTAATTACAGGGACAGTCCCAAGCATTCCGTTACATGACAGTCAAAGGGAAAAAATTGTTTCAAGTGAATTTTAATGATGTTACACTCTTTCGAACATAATAGAATTTATATGCATCTATAAAGTATGTACTAAAATATACATTCGGTACAAATAATGAATGAATACTTGTGTACGGTGAATATTTGTTACTCATTTACAGGGCCACTCAAAAGTATTCCATAACACAATGGTATACAGGGATATAGTGTTTGGGGCGTGTTTTAAATATATTAAACTAGTTCGCATTTTATGAAACTAATATATGTTATACTAATTTGCTATACTTGACCTGCAATTTACAACTTGTTTTATACGAATTGTTCTACATAGTTGACTACTAAATCATGGAAAGAAAATCTTAGTTACAATTCACATGGCTACTGTTTTATAGAAATGCCCATCATCTAATATTCAATGTAGTTACATTCCAATTGCACTATATTTTTTCTACTGCATTTTGTTGAATTTTCTAAAAATGGCTTCTCCTATGCTTTATCTCGTTTTCTAAAAGTGGCGATAAATTTGGTTGAAAATCCTGCATGCCATAAACAAATTAGTCAATACCAAAACTTTCTATCTCATAGATGTTAATGCTTCAAAATTTGTTATTACAGTGTCAAGATAAAATGCCAATCTTTGCCCAGCTTGAGAATTGTAAAGTTCTTTGAATAGTGTGCATTTAAGAGCCCACACTTTTCAGTAAAAAAGACCCGGATGATAATGTTAAGTCTACGGAGGCATTCTTTTCAAATATCTCGCTCAAATTTTAATATTTTCACATGATATGTTTTGCATAGGATAGCTGACGACGATCTACAACCGGGCTAATTTTTACTTTTTCGATTTTGGTTATATTATTTTTCTATTACGATAGTTTCAGTCTAAGAAACGGTTCTAACCGCTTGCAATTAATTTTTTTTTAAAATATCTGAAACCAAAATTGAAAAAGTAAAAACTAGCCCGGTTGTAAATCGTCCTCAACTATCCTATGTTAAAAAAAAAAAAAAAAAAAAAAAAAAAAAAAAAAATGTAATATATACTAAAATTTGGGCGAGATATTTGAAAAGAACGCCCCGACAGCCTTAATATTATCTTCCGGGTCTTTTTCACTGAGTAGTGTAGGCAATTAAAAAAGAAATATAAGCATCGCCTCTTTCAAACAAATCATTCAATTCCAGTATCTATTCTCTTTGACAGGTGTCTGCAAATAAAATTTCCAACCTAAAGTAGCAAGGCGACATCTGTCGCGCTGTATACACCCAACCCTTAATAAGGATCTATTTAGTGAAAGTGTAACAAAATATGAAGTTTAAGAATTGTGTGTTAGTTTTCGCAAAAATCCTGAAAAAATACAGCACAGCAGCGCCACTTGTTATGTGATTTACACAAATACCTAATGAACTTATCGGGGGTCCCAAAAATGACTGCTGGATTTTAAAATTCAATAACTTGCAAACGGTGAAAGCTATTTAAAAGGTTCTTGCAAGAGGGTTATATATAATGTCAGAAGTTTTTCGTCCGTAATTTTTTATTTTAATTCACATCTCAAAGAATAGGTGGCGCTGATGGCGATTGAAGGCTAGGTCGACGCTTCACTCAGCACCGATCACCAGGCCTTCAATCGCCGTCAGCGCCACCTATTGTTTGAGATGCAAACTAAAATAAAAAAATTACGGTAAAAAAACTCCTGACATTATACATAACTCTCCTGCAAAAATTTTTTAAATAGCTGTCGCCGTTTGCAAGTTATTGAATTTTAAAATCCATCAGTCATTTTTGGGACACCCGGTATATCAGTGTCTAAAGTCTAATAGAGTATAAGAGCTTATGAAATTCCGCGAATTAGTTCTTAAGATATTACTATAGGTAAAATCATATAAATGCTGTAAAATGCAGCATCTCCTGTTGGACGATTTGCACCAAAACCTAATCAACAGCAATTTATATCAAAGTGTAACTAAATCTCTATCGTAATGAAAAGAAAACTGAAAACAAAATCAAAAATGTCTTTGTAGAGATTGATCTCAGCTATCCAACGCAAAAATAAATAAATAAATAAATAAAAAATAAATAATAATAATAATAATAATAAATAAAAATAATAATAAAATTGTAATTTAATAAATTACAATGACCATTTGGAAAATGATATTTTCAAAGACTAAAATTTTAAATACTTGTAAATAAATTCTATATTTAAATTATTATTATTATTAATAAACATCATTTTTATGACGAGTCATATTACGTACGCCATGCATTGAACATTAATATTCCTAGAACAATGATTCAAAAAAAAAAAAAAAAAAAAAGAAACAGTAACTTATAGGATACAACTTTAACTGTTTAAAATGTGCATTTTTATTAGATCGAAGATCTAATCAAAGATCTGACGTGCCTCCTATTACGTATGACATTAAACATTAATATTCCTGGACCCATCCTAATCAAATTTTAAATGAAATTTCAGCTTTATAATTTTCGGAACTGCCAATTTTTAAACATCTAAACACCGCACATTTTAAATTTTACACCGTTGCGTAAAGAAAAAAAATGCACTTTTAAATGAAATTTATTTGAAATCTTTAGCACAATTTGTTTCCAAATTATTATGAAATTTTTATTACTTTTTTTGTCATCGTGGCAACAGATGTATTCCATTTTTGAACATTAAATATGGACCAATCAGAAAATGAATAAAATAACTAAAAATTGCGGAATTCAACCAATAAAAATATTCAGATATACTTTAGATTTCCCAATTCTCTACCGAGAACAACAACTATTTTCCAAATAGTTAATAAATACAATATTGAAAAGCAAGCCATATATCTTCAAAAAATTCTTCCATAGAATTTACATTAATAAGCAGGTGTTTTCGCGTGAGTGAAGAAGCTTCTTAACGAAGCTTCTGCTAACGAAAAGTTTTTCTCCCTGCGTTGTTACACTTGATGTGGGAAAACTTGTTTTACAGGCATAGCGGAAATTTAAAAAACAATACAGTACAACCTGGAAAATCAGTCATCGTCGTGATCGAGACTTAGCCGGATTTTTTTTTTTTTTTTTTTTTTTTTATGATTCCGGTTTTCTGAAAGAATAAAAAAAAGTAATTTTGACATTCTTAATGGTTTTTCTTAATTGGAAATGTAACCCTGTGGGAGCCTTATAAAAGTTTAGTTTGTATATTTTCTCAAACAAACCCTCCACAGAGTGTTGCAACTTATGTCATGAAAATTAGAACCTTTTTTTAATCAAACTTTGCAAGTGGAAGTCTAGGGGTAATATTTAAGAAAACAAGCTATTGACTCTATCTTTATGTTCTATCTTGGTTCTCGAACAAGAAATTCATGCAAAATTTGATTCAGTTTTCGAACTGTGAGAATGTTATCACCAGATTGTCTAAATAAACATAACGGAACAAAAGCGACCGAATTGTGTTCGTTCTTTCTTTCTTTTGATGCAAATCATACATAAATGAGGTACAGGGGGGGGGGGCGTCGCAACGTTAACGAAACTCAACATTTTGATATTCCTGCGCTGCAAGATTGCTGAATCCATTCATTTTTATTTTTTTTTTTTTTTCTTTCATGCGTGCAAAACCCATATACGTGTAATTTAAAAATCTTAGTGATGAAGAATTTTATGCTTTTGAAATTCAAAAACAGTGAGCTAAATTAATTTAAAGATCCTAATGAACCAGAATCTAAAAAAATTATGAATGGAAACCCTCCACTTTATTCTCCTCAATTTCAAGTCATTCAAAGTTTCTGAAAGGAAGGTATGGATACTATTTTATTAAAATGATGCAAAAATGTCACTTCCTGATGTAAGGTACAGTATTATAAAGTGTTTATACAGGGTGTTTCAAAAACGACCGGTATATTTGAAAAATCAATAAAAAATTAAACGGGCAGCGTTAGAAATACACCGTTTGTTGTAATATGTTAGGGACAACAGTAAATTGTCAGGCATACAACTTTCGAAATTAGTTGAAATTTTCGACAACAGATGGCGCTGCACGAAATTTGAAAGCTATAGTAGAAAACGCAATCTGTGAGTTTGCCATTCTGTAAAGCCTCTGTCCCTGCCCACTAAGACACTCGCGAGCTAATGCTATTCACTGTAAAAAAATTTATTTATTTTCTGCAGCGTCACTCCACCGCTTTTATAGAAAACGGTTACTTTATTGTGTTATGGGCCATTGTCATTGGTCTTAAAAGACATATTCTATAAAAGCTGTGGAGTGACGCTGCAGCAAATGGGTCAATTTTTTTACAGCGTTCCTGTGGGGAGGCATTTTTGTAATAACTCTTTCTCATTTTGACATTTTTAAATAATTTTTTTTACACTGCATAGACGAGGTTCCTCTCAAGATCACTCCTTGATTACATTTTCGATTTTGGTCGCAGATATCTTTTATAAAGTTACTTTTACTTTCGAAATCAGTTTTGGAAGTAAAAGTAACTTTATAGAAAATACCTGCGACCAAAATCAAAATATATAATCAAGGAGCGATCTTGAGAGGGACCTCGTCTATGCAATGCAAAAAAAAAAAAAAAAAAAAAATATTAAAAGATGTCAAAATGAGAAAGAGTTATTACAAAAATGCCTCCCCACAGGAATAGCATTAGCTCGCGAGTGTCTTCGCGGGCAGGCACAGAGGCTTTACAGAATTGCAAACTCACAGATTGCGTTTTCTACTATAGCTTTCAAATTGTCTGCAGCGCCATCTGTTGTCGAAAATTTCAACTAATTTCGAAAGTTGTATGCCTGAAAAATTACTGTTGTCCCTAACATATTGCAACAAACGGTGTATTTCTAACGCTGTCCGTTTAATTTTTTATAGATTTTTCAAATATACCGGTCATTTTTGAAACACCCTGCATATTTTACTGTAATGGGAATTTATTAAAACGAGTAATCTGTCTCTCTCTCTCTCTCTTTATATATATATATATATATATATATATATATATATATATAAATCTTATGTGCGTGTGTATGTCACTGAATTCCTCCTAAACGACTGGACCGATTTTAATGAAATTTTGTGTGTGTGTTCCAGTGGATTCGAGAATGGTTTAGATTCACATTTCATCGAAATCGATTCAGTACCTTTTAGGAATTAGGCAAAAACTAATAGTTAGTGATTTTTCGCTAATTAAAAGAGTTGAATAAGTTCGATGTATTGAGTGCGGACGGAAGGTCTGAGCGGTCTAAGGCGACAGATTTAAGCTCTGCTTCTTGAAGAAAGAGATCGCGTGTTCGAACCCCACTCCTGACAAACGTGTATGTTTTACAATAATATTTCCTGTATTATAATTTTGATTAACCGACTTCAGAAAATCGTTAACTTTTAACTAAAAAGAGAAAAATAAACTTTTCTATCAAAAATTGAACCGACTTCAAAACACACTGAAGAGTGAAAAATAATTCCCTTACATAATTGTAATAAGAAATTAAGAGCGTAGTGTTTATCTATTGTATTACTATATCTGTTGTATTATTATCTACTGTATTACTATATTTACATACGTTTATTTGATTTTCTGGAGTCGGTGCCAAGAAGGACAACGTCTGTCGGGTCTGCTAGTATATATATACATATATATATATATATATATATATATATATATTATATGATGAAATTTTATTTGGTTCTCGAACAATTTATAGGAACAAATTGTGTTTGACAACCAAAAGGTACTAGGTATTTAAAAAGCCAAATCTAGATCATTATTTTTTTTAACTTTTCATTTGTAAATTAGCCTTTGCTCTTTTTTTAACCATTTGTAAAATGGTTGTTTGGAAATACTTCTGTTGCCACGATAACAAAAATGTTTTAAAAACTTAAAAAAAAAATAACGAATGAATAAATAAAAATAAATGAGGCGCAGCTTTCAAACAAATTGCATTTAAAAGTACATTTTTTTTTTTTTTTTTTTTTTTTTTTTTTCCCTATACGATGATGTAAAAATTGAAATTGTGTGACATTTAGACGTTTTAAAATTTGCTGTAGCGAAAATTGTAAATCAAAAATTTCATTTAAAATTTGCTTGTGATTGGTAAGAATATTAATGTTTAATTTATGGCGTACGTAATATATGATTTTCATTGCGTAAGCCACGTTCTGATCATCATAAAAACGATATTTATTATTATTAATAATAATATAGAAATAGAATTTATTTATATCTAAAATTTTAGTTTTTGGAAAATATCATTTTCCAAATGGTCGTTGTAATTTGTTAAATTTACATTTATTTATTTATTTTTGTCATGTTGTTAATTAAATTTCTTCAAAATGGTGAAGTTTGGTTTACTTCCCTGGAAAATTCTTCGGCTTACTTTGGGCCAAAACTGCATATATTTCAAGCGTTCCAACTTCTATGGAAGAGATGTCCGCAAGATTAAAGGCGTGGTAGGCGGGGTCAAGGCATATGCCATCTAGTGGCAGGGGTGCATAACTAGAAGATTATTAAGTAGATTGCAGTTTCTTTTGTGTGAATGGCAACAAAACTTTTTTGTTTCTATAAAATGTTACTTTAAAATATTGCATAGAATAAGTTTTAGGTTTGAAATGTAAATAAATATAGAATAAATAAGTGTAGTACGACTAAATATTAACATAAAATATACTAAGATGAAATATCATTTAACTATGCGGTACAAACATCGCTGATTAAAATATGTTCGATTATAATTATGTTTTTAATGTAATGAAAGATGACTCATATAATTTAGTAAGTAGATTATAAAAATGCAGAATTTTGAGGTAGTGTCACATTTTACTAAATCTTGATGAGCTAAGTTATACAAAATTGTATACACCTTGGTATTTCCTATGATAATATAATGTTTAGCAATGTTTAGAAATGTATAGAATTTAATACTAAATAAAATATTTAACTTTAGCTCCATTTTTAATTATCAATTGCAGACGATAAAAATCCAATGTTTTCTTGGTCGTATCGACTTTTATTATTTAACTTGCAAACATTTCATTCTTTTAATTTAAAAACCTATTTCATTATACGTATATTCGGAATAATTTTAAATGTATGTATTAAATGTTGTTTTGTTAAACAAAGAAATATTGTTAATTTATTTGTTTAAATATTTAACGTTCTAGATCTAGACAATAATTTTCTTAAAATCGTAGATTACACTCTCTCTCTTTCTCTCTCTTTTTTTTTTTTTTTTTTTTTTTTTTTTTTTTTTTTTTTTTTTTTTTTTTTTAACAGACAAAGCTATTTCGAGACTTCATATTAAAAATTCAATCACAAACTTCAAGCTATTCTCTCAATCATGACAGATTAATCAAGTCTACGAGATATATTGTAAAATATTTTTGTTACAGTTTGTATCTATAAAATCATGTACATTTAAAAAAATAGTCAGAATATCATTTTACTTTCGGGAGAAAAAGTGCTAATTAGTACTCATAAGTACCATATAATGCTACGAAAAATATTGACTTTTACCCTAAAATTAAAATAACAATGCGACTTTTTTTAAATACATATATTTTTAATAAAAAAAAATCTGGGTATTTAAAAAAAAGTCGCATTGTCATTTTAATTTTAGGGTAAAAGTCAATATTTTTCGTAGCATTATATGGTACTTATGAGTACTAATTAGTGCTTTTTCTCCCGAAATTAAGATATTGTGGCTATTTTTTTAAATGTACATGATTTTATCGATACAAACAGTAACAAAAATATTTTGCAATATATCTCGTAGACTTGATTAATCTGTCATGATTGAGTGAAAATTCAGAAAATATGCGCAAGAGATGCGGAGATAATAAACATCTGCGCATATATGACGTCAAACCCGCGCATTCATTTGCACCCCTGCCACCAGCTGGCGCAACTTGTTAACTTACGACAGATTCCAGCATTAAGTTGGTACGCTCTAGCAGCTCTGCTTTGGGCGTGTTCAGCACAACTTACCGGTCACTTACCGATTGTAGACAAGTACGAAATGAAAATCAAGGCGAAGTATGACGTCAGCTACAATTCAACAGGTTACTTTTCATTGGTGCCACAATTCGCTTTCGTACTGCCCTGCAATCGGTCGGTAACATTGGTTATTTTGGTAAGTTGCGCTGAATACGCCCTTCGTGAATAAAGAAAAACTGATTTATCTCATAGAGTAATAAGAAAGAATAGACAGGATGTATAATGGCTGGAGGTGACTCCAAAAATGCAACTTTAAAATAAAATCCTCTACGTTCGGCCAAAACACAACCACGTGCTTTCGAAAAAAAAAAAATATTTTAATAATGCAGTTTTTAATTCATAATACAATGAAATGCTTATGTAGAATGCTTTTCCTTTACAGAAAAATGCACGACTGATGTCAAATAATTCGGTCCCTGTTCCACATGATTATTTTGTTTGAATCAAATGAGGACATTTAAGTTTGAGCGATAACGTGCATCAAACTTTTTTACGGCATACTGCATCTCCATCTATTTCTTTCCTCCATGGATTTATCATTCTTATTCATAACTCCACTGATATCAGATCTTTATCCTTACCTTTTTAGGTGCGTTCGTAATTATGTAAATACGTAGCACCTATTGTTGTCGCTCAGTCCGTCCGTCTGTCCGTCCGTCCGTCCGCATATAACAACGCAAAAATTACCCAACCGAATCGTTTGAAATTTAAAATACATAACTATAACATAATTTTGTCGAGTCATTTCAAATTTTATGAAAATCGGGTGGATAGATCAGTTACAGGGACAATCAAAAGGATTCCGTTACATTACGGCCAATGGGGAAAAAAGTTTCAAATGCATTTTAATCGTTTGAAATTTAAAACATATAATTATTGCGTAATTTTGTCGAGTCCTTTCAAATGTTATTAAAATCGAATGCATAGATCAATTACAGGGACAATCAAAAGGATTCCGTTACATTACGGTCAATGGGGAAAAAAGTTTCAAATGCATTTTAATCGTTTGAAATTTAAAACATATAATTATTACGTAATTTTGTCGAGTCATTTCAAATGTTATGAAAGTCGGATGCATAGATCATTTACAGGGACAATCAAAAGTATTCCATTACATTACGGTCAATGGGAAAAAAGTTTCGAATGCATTTTAATGATGTTACACTCATTCGAACATAATAGAATTGGCATGAATCTATGACATATATACTAAAATATGCATTCCGTACAATCTGTGATGCAAATAATTTTTATTATTAAATTACAGGGCCACACAAAAGTACTCCACTACATAATGCTATACAGGTAAACATTGTTTGGGGCGTGTTTTAATTATATTCAACACATTTTATGAATAAGATATACGTTGCTGAGGTGTAATAAAAATTACTTCCTGCATATTTACAGAAACACAAAGATTTCGACTACTATACTGTATCCGAAGTACGCTCTACTATATCAGCAAGATCTGAATATTTTTAAAACTTCGTTATAGGGCGAACGCACCTCATTTGCTACGTTCACGTGCAATTTCCAACTTGTTTTCATTACACTAATGAAGAAAAATATTTTAAAGCTCAAATAAGTGGTATCAACTGACCCAATGTTACTAATTTTGTAACTCCCAAGTTCTAATAGAGGCGTACGATATAAAGAAGGGATATTCATTTGCTTATCATGTCAAAATTCTGAACAATCCTATACTTTGCTTTCCCGACAGTTTTAACCGAAATGAACTGGCCGTTATGTGTATTACATACACAATGGCTCTAACTCACTTTTTAGCAAACATAACTGAAAATACAAAGAATATGCATTTTATTTTGGCAATAACTCTGTTAAAGAAAAAGAGACATAAAAAACACTTTGAAAATAAAATATCGCTATTCAATTGTTTTGAAAGCTATTTAAAGTGGTACTTAAAAATTTATTATTAACAACGAAGTAAAATCACAATTTTTCTTAGGAGCAATTTAGAATATTTTGAGCAATCTAAAATATTTTAAACTGAAGACTTAAAAAATTAAATCGTCTGTTTTATCAAAGAGCAAAATATCTAAGGGGGAAAAAAAGAAGAAAAGGCATCAAAGACATATTTATTTTGCATTCAATTAAAAGTGCATATTATGTTTCAGCATTCTTCTAGTTATATTTATTTTTACAAAGGAATATGTTTTACGTAAGTAAGTTTTATTTTGCTGCTATATTTTATAATAAATGTAATTCTACTTATCTTCGTAGTATATTTGGTACTACTTGATTATACCGTAGACCAATTTCTCCAAACTAAACAAATTGACATAATTTTTATTGGTACTACTCTGTTATCCCGTCGACCAATTTCGCCAAATTATACAAATCGCCAAACTAATAGCCAAATTATACATACTGACGTAATTTTTATTTTAAATAATAAAAAAACAAATAATTAGTAGAATATTAATAAAAATACAAATAAAAAGTCAAAATAAAAATCACTTAATGACGTTTTAAAGACGTGTATCGTATTTAATGTCATTGAATTGACATTCACGATCATCCATTATTGGCATTTAATCTTATAATTTGGCGATAGTATTTTGGTCGACGGGATAACAGAGTAGTACCTTTTTATTTTAAATAACGAAAATCCAATAAATTAAAATATAAAACATTAATAAAAACACGGGCTCAAATGTCAAATACTCACTGGGTTTGGCGGAATTCTTTTCTTACGCCAATTTGATGAAAACCTCGTTTTCGTATAGTTACTTATATGTTTTAAAATTATTTTCTATTACTTTAAAAAGGAAATAAGAAAAAAATGAAAAATAGTTTAATTCTTAACTATAGAATAAAATAATTTATATAATTTCAAAATAAATAAATAAATAAATAAAAATAAATAAATGGGGATAACACACCATAGATGGCAGAAAGAGTCATTTTTAAGAAATCTGTACTTTAGGGGACTGGTAATTTAGGTTTACAAATAAGGATATAAAAGTATTAATCCCCTTAAAACATCAGTTTAACTATTTTTAATATAAATTTACGCATTAACAAAATTAAGGTCTTTAAACAAGTAAATGATCAGCAAGTCCTCGAAATTTTTTATTGAAAAGCATTTAAGTTAAATAATCATGAATAATCCTTACTTCCTTGGCCGTAATGTCTTGAAAGTATTTTCGAAACTTGGATAAAAATAATATTTATTTTATGAGGTAATATCCACCAGTGCTGAGATTTATTGGTTTTGTTTTATAGCAAAAAACATTCAGCTGTATAGAAATAAAGTAAAAATGCAAAAAATTCGAACAGTTTACTTTTTATGAGGAAAAGTATGGAGGTACACATTTGTGTACCTCAGGTCTGCAGAGGTTAAGGTATTTAATCTCATAGTTAGGCGATAGTTTTTTGGTCGACGCGACGAGATAGTCACGTCCATATATTTTAATAAGCTATATTAAAAAGGCATTTTCATTTGCATTAGAATATAATTATTGTACATTAATGCTGTTTATGTCATGTATGTTAAGAGTGTGATGCTTATATGACATCTGTGTCAGAGATAATTATTATTATTTAGTTATTGATGAATATAATTGATTTCCAAAGCATATTTCATTGATCCGGATAATATGTAAGTACCCCATTTTATGTTAACCTACTGTAAACCGCTCCAGTTGATTTCCATGATAAACAATCTATTTGATACATGAACTACTTGATTATTCCGTCGACCAAAAAATTATCGCCAATAATCAGATTAAATGCCATTAAAGGATGACTGTAACTATCAAATTCACTTAACATTAAACACGGTACAATTCCACGTGTTTGTTACATTACGCAATATTTAATTCGACTTTTTATTTATATTTTCATCGATGTTTTGCTAATTTTTTTGTTGTTTCGTTATTTAAAAAAAAAATTGCCAATTTCTATAATCTAGCGACTTAGGCAATCTGTATAATTTGGCGAAATAGGTCGACAGGATTATGAAATAGTACCGAAAACGCACATTTTTTGGTACTACTCGGTTATCCCGTCGACCAAAAAACTATCGCCAAATTACAAGATTAAATGCCAATAATGATTGACCGTGAATGTCACATTCAATGATATTAGACATGAAATACGTGTTTAAACGTCATCAAGTGATTTTTATTTCGACCTTTTATCCGTATTTTTATTGATGTTTTACTAATTTATTTGTTCTTTTGTTATTTAAAATAAAAATTTGTCAATATGCAAAATTTGCTATTAGTTTGGCGATTTGTATAATTTGGCGAAATTGATCGACGGGATAACTAAGTAGTACCCATTTTTTAAACAAATGTTTTTTAACTCTGTAATATTCGAATTCATATTCGTTTTTTGTACTCAATTTTCGAAAGTTTTGCATGTGCATTTTCAAAGCCACCCTTATTACTTTCTTCTATCTGTATAAAAAATATCTGATTCGTGAAAAATTCCAAATTCCGTTTTTTGACGAATTTACACGCTTTAGGGGTCAGAGATTCTAAAAAACATTTTTTTACAAAATGTCTATTTATGAGTCTGTCTGTATGTAACATTTTTTATTTTGCGGGGGCTCTATTTCAAGAACTAATTCACAGAATTTAATAAAAATTTATATTCAGGTGGTCCCTGATAAAAATTGATGCTGAATAGTTTGGTACTTCTAGGTTATCCCGTCGACCAATTTCGCCAAATTATACAAATCGCCAAACTAATAGCCAAATTATACATGTTGACATAATTTTTATTTTAAATAACGAAAAAACAAATAATTAGTAGATTAATAATAAAAAATATTAATAAAAAGTCGAAATAAAAATCACTTAATGACATTTTAAACACGTGAATCGCATTTAATGTCATTGAATGTGACATTCACGATCATCCATTATTGGCATTTAATCTTATAGTTTGGCGATAATTTTTTGGTCGACGGGATAACCTAGAAGTACCAATAGTTTTTGGTACAAATCGCCTAACAGGTCGCACTGCTATGCTGCATTTTTTACGATTTACGCTCAATAATTAATGAGCGGATTTTCATCAAACTTCAGATACCGTTAGTCCTAGACATGAATTATGTTCTTTACCTTTTTATTAAAACTAGACGGTTGCCCGCCCTCAGTAGCCCGAAGACTATCTGAATGCCAGTTCTACAACCCCACACATTCACGTTTCTGTGCCATGTCTCGTCAGTTTCCGGCAGATATGTTTGATCGGTGTTCTGGGGTTTCGTTTGCATATCTTTTTTTATTGTTAATGAAGAGGTCTTCCATTTGTTCTTCCATCTGTTCTTCTTTCTGTTCTTCCATCTGTTCTTCCATTTGTTCTTCCATTTGTTCTTCCATTTGTTCTTCCATTTGTTCTTCAATTATATTCGACGATTCACTGTTTGAGAGCCTATCTGTCCTTTTATTTATAGAAGTTCAAAATGAAAAAAGATTTTCTTAGCAGACGATTTTTTGTGATAAATACATTATCTGTTTTATATTTCTTCTGCTTTATTCCTTTTATTTATAGAGTTCAAAATGAAAAAAGATTTTCTTAGCAGACGATTTTTTGTGATAAATACATTATCTGTTTTATATTTCTTCTGCGTTTACCTAAGCTGTGTAAAATCTCTATAAATAAAAGGTATAGAGGATGAGAGCCTATCTGTGCCTCAATTATCCTCAGAATTCCTTTTATATATATAGATTGATCAACAGGTGGCGCTGCTATGCTGCATTTCTCACGATTTCCATAATAGCTCTATATCGAGAATCAATGCATAAATTTTTATCAAACTTCAGATTCAGTAAATGATACGAAGTAGTTTTGTTTATGTTTTGGTGTCTATAGCCCACCAGGTGGCACTGCTATGCTGAATTTTTCCGATTCCTGCAATAACTCTATCTCAAAAGCTAATGCACGAATTTTTCCATCTAATTTCAGATTCAGGTATAGCTTGATAAATATTATTGCTCTTTATGTTTTGGTATAAATCGCTCAAAAAGTGGCGCTTTTATGTTGCAATGGTCCCATCTCAAGAATTAAGGCACGGAATTTCATGCCTTTAGAATCTTCATGATCAGCATAGATTGTCATTTAATTTTGGCTTTGTCGTGATTAATTTTAGAGACTTTTAAATTATTAACTTGCAGGAGACAGAAGAAAGTTTTGAGATTGCCACATCCGACTAGTTTTATTTGTTAGTATTGGATTCATGAAAAAATTAGACTTCCTTTTTCAATGAATTTATACGTTTTAGATGGTCATGTATACGATCTGGTTATTTTTAGAAAGTGTCTGGTCTTATATATGTGGAATAAATTTTGTGGGTGCTTTATCTCAAGAACAAATTCACGGAATTTAATATAACTTTAGATTTCATACTTGATATATATTGGCATTGATTAGTTTTTGGTGTCAATCACCCAATACGTGGAGCTTCTATGCTGCATTTTTTTTTTTTTTTTTTTTTTTTTTTTTTTTTTTTTTTTTTTACGATTTTACGCAATAGCTCTACCTTAAAAACTCATGCACATATTTTCATCAAACTTCAGATTCATTTAGAAGTTGACTTTGCTGATTAGGTTTGATATAAATCACGCAACAGGTAGCACTGCTATGCAACATTTTTCATATTACCACAATAACTCTATCTCAAGAACTAATAGACTGATTTTAATGAAACTTCTGTTTCAGTTAGATGTTGCCATACGTTGTTGCTGATCAGATTTTGGTGTGAATCACCTAACAGGTAGAGCTGCTACGCTGCATTTTTCATGATTTCAGTGTTAGCTGTATATGAAAACTAATGCACGGATTTTAATTGTTTTATTAAATTTAACTAAATTTTGTACATTATTTGTCGTGTTTAAATTCTATAAGATCAGTTACACAAACGAATTCGAGTACTGAAAGTGAAATTTCAACTACGTTATGCCTTTATTAACTATATTGTATATGTAGTATATATACAAATCTATAAATCATATATAGTGCTGCATAAAAGAATTCAAATTTTTTTCTAACTATAAATTGTATTAACTAAAACTGGATTCCGTCTTTATTGAATTTAATGTGTATGCGCGTTTCTTGGGCGAATGGTCCATTTTCATTAATATTTAACTCGTTAATTCTTCCTTCCCACAGCTTAAACTGTCGATAGTTCTTTTCCTTCCGTTATGTACCCAAAGTCATGCTGGTTGGGATCGGCACAAGAATGCCGGTCAGCGACTCAAGTGGAACGCCCCGGCCGTGGCTGAGAAGCAAAGGAACGAGAGAAGGCGAGGCCTGGACATCGGCCTCCAGCTCAGGTTGCCCACGACCGAGAAAAGTTTGAAAATTCTGGCAAAAGAGATAGAAACCCTGGAGGAGGCGATCAAGGAAGACAAGGACGTACTCACCGTCTTCAATAAAACGTTGCCAACAGAGCCGTAAGTTTGTAATCTCTTTTATCAAGTTCATAGATGTATTGAAATTAGATTTTTTTTTTCAGGGTAGAGACAGTTCAAAAATAGCTATTAAAAATGATTTTTATGGTTCTATTGGGGGCTTTTTACAGAGCAATACAGTAGAATATCTTTATAATGCAATTATGTAACGCAATTCTCCATGTAACGCACATCTTCTCAAATGTAAACAATGAATTTTGCAGTGAAGAATCGCCTGAATTTCCAGACTGTAACAAAGTTCTACTATCTAGAAAATTAATTTTAATACATTAGTTCAATAAATTCTTCTTCATTTAAAACTTTATAATGAAAAAAAAAATATTACAATCAATGTTTTTGGAAATGAGTAATATAATGAATGATTTAGGTCCAGATATATTTGAACCAGTTTTAAAAAGCATTATATTTAATATGTGGAATGATCAGCATAATACAAAAATTTATAATCGGGATAAGGAATGCAGTATAAAGATAGTCTTAATGTATTTTGATATTTTTCAGGCATATTTGACTATTTATGAAGTAAATTTAATGATGTATTAAATGTGACCCATATAACGTTTGTAGGTTTGCGTTACACAGATCTTCTATTGTAGAACATAAATTAGCAGTACGAGATATACATTTCAGGGTTAAAATTGGAAAGTAAACGACTAACAAAGTGTAAAGATGGGGGCCCAAAATTCTTGTTTAGATATAAAAATTATATCAGTTGTAAACATAACTCTAACAATCTAAATTAGGAGTTGGCAATATTTTTCGGTTGCGGATCGTAATCAACCAAAATGCGTCTACATCTTTCGGGTTCAGAGGTAGTTTCATTTTAAAACTTGTCTCTTTTTGCTGAAATAAATCAGCAAAAAAAGACAAGTTTTAAAATGAAACTAGCTCTGAACCAGAAAGACATAGACGCATTTTGGTTGATTATGACCCGCAACCGAGATAAAAAGATAAATGTAATAATTTCTAAATAAGATAAATTTTGTTTAAAAAATAATTAGAATACTTTTTTTAGACTTTAAAATAAAAATTATAATTATTATAAAAAGAAGCATAATTGAATGAACTTTACTTTTCGATATCAATAACTTCCTCGATCTTGAATTCCGGGAATTAGAAGTTGATCGGTATGTTTATCTCGGTATGTGTTTTCCTCTACCCAAAGATAGGAAAACATGATGGATTGGGAGCAAGAAAACACAATGGTAAACCTACCAGTCAACCCCTAAAATTGGGTCTCCAGGCGTTTTACACTAACAAATGACTTGGCAGACCAATTCTATTTTAATGTACTATTAAAATGGAATTCTAATCGAGTTCTGTTTAATCCAGGAATTTCAGCCATCATCTCGATGGTCTGTACAGCCACATCCGGTTCTACAACAAAACCTTATCTTTATCTTCAATTGAATCATAATAAAAGAAACAAAGTAGAAGAAACTGAAATATTACAGCGTGACTGAAAAATATTGCCTTGTTATTTGATGTGAAAAATATTGCCTTGTTATTTGATGTTGACATTTTACAACCAAAATCGAAAAAGCCTAATTGTTTTTTTTAGCATTTTTATTAATTTTTTTATTGTGTATTACTTATTTACTTTCCATATTCTTATGAAGCCCCGTGTTTATCGTTTAGTTACTGCTCAATTGGCGGCAAACGTAGAAAAGACATCAACGAATGTATTTTGCTTGAAAGTCCCATTTCGAACAGTGCAGAGGATTGTTAAGCAGTGGAAAGAAGTAGGAAACAATGATGTAAAAGACAGATTCCAAGAATTCGCAACATTATCAAGAAGAGAATATTTATCCCCCCCCCCCCCAAAAAAAAAAAAAAAAATGGCGTACGCCTGAATTCCATTACAAAATTCTGAATATTTCTTGTTAAATCATAGCTGCCAACTTTTACGCATTTTTGCTACCACTAAAGTTGTACGCATATTTTCCATTCGTTTAATCACAAGATTTCGACGATTAAATAAGCCAATATCTACTATAAAATTTTTTTGGTAGGAAAAATGCGTAAAAGTTGGCAGCTATGGTTAAAGTATCCAGAATATCGTTAAAACTCCCTCGGACTTCGTAGGTATCGTCTTTACCATGGGCAACGTTTGTCAAATTATGCCAAAAGATAGAGATAAATAGACCGGGAAGCGGCAGCACAGGTAATCAGCTCATCGTGTTCATGGATGACAATGTGGGATTAGTTAAATCTCGTTTTGCATATTTAAACGAAATTGGTCTGCCAAGTAACACCTTGGTGGAAAACACCTGAAAATCTGATTTTAGGATTGACTCATAGGTTTACCATTGTGCTTTCCTGTCCTGTCCAGCATCAAAAGCTATGAAAGCATGGAGTATTGGGAGCAGGGAAACACAATGGTAAGTCTATGAGTCAACCTTAAAATCGGTTTTTTTAGGTGTTTTTCACAAAGATAGGTCTTGGCAAATCGATTGCGTTTTAATATGCGAATCGAGATTTAACTAATCCCACATTGTCATCCGTGAACTCGACGAGGTGATTATCTGTGCTGCTGCCTCCCGGTCTATAACGAGATAAAAGAAGATACTTCAAATTTTCTAGGCGTACCGTATGGAAGATGGTTTTGTGGTCAGATGAGACAATTTTCACCAACGGAAAGGCATGCATGTATGCGATCTAGTGATGCCTTAGAATGATCAGCAATTGTTAAGTCTGTGAGGCCTCTTGTTTGGAGTAGTAGCGTAAAGTGGCGAGGCTACTTCAGAGGCATGTGATCATGAATCTACTCCTTTTTTTGTCATATTTAATTGATAATTTATTATATATCAATTACATCATCCACACACTTAACAGATATTATCAGGATATGTCAATCACAACATTAACGTTTTATAGTCCGGTTTGGGAGTTAATTTATCAACGGTGGCTGTCAGCACTACACAGTCTCTATAGTTCAGTTTATTCTCCGCATCATCTGCGTATCGAGAACTTCGCACTTCCAGAGCTCCATCCACTCAGGTGCCCAACCGCTCTTTTCTCTCCAGAAGACAAGTTCCTATGAGTCTCTTTCCTCCTCTTTTTATCCTCTCTCGAGAGCATCCATCATCCCTCGTCTTCCTTTGCGCACTGCACCCTCCTTCCTGTTCCGTGGAAACGCTTTCGGGAGGTCCACATATTTCGGCATGTCAAAGTGTCTGCCTGGGTGGCCGATGTCTCATCACGTTCGACACGCCGCTATATCAGAGGGTTACACTAATTGGTATATATTTCGACTGTCACTTAGTAGTGAAAGAGTGCCACTTTTGAGGTTGCCGCTGGTTCGCCTCGTGTGAGGCCGGAAGTCTCACAAGTCCAATGCACAGACATGCTAGAAAAACAAAAAATCTTCACATGATCGCTTTTCCCGAAAGGTTTAATGGCTTGCGCAGGAGTTTCTGCCACGAAAAAATCTCCTTTATTTTTTATTGATAAAAACGTGAAGATTAATTCAAAAACATACAAATATGATTTGTTGGCTTAGATTATCGTCCCGTGGAAACAAAATACCCCGATGGAATCTTCCAGCGGGATTTGGGCGCCTACACATGGAGCAAAAACGACATCGGTCTTCCACGATGCCTATGTACCTTGATATTTTACAAATGATGAATGGCCTTCGAACAGTCTGGATCTCCCTCTATTCGATTTTTCAGTTAGGGGCTTTTTAGAAGAAGAGATAAAGAGTAAAAAAAAAATGATTTTGAAATTTTAATTCTCTGCGACACGAACTTATCGAGACTTGGAAGGATTTAGATGAGAGTTACGTGCGGCAGCACTGTTAGTTCTGTCATGTGTCATTAATTATTTGAAAGCTTGTATGAAAGCGAATGGTAGATATTTTGAACAAGTAGTTTAAATATTGTAATTTTTTATATTTTTATTTTGTTAGAATAAAAGATGTCATAAGATAGCATATATTTTTGAAAAAATGGTGTTTTTTCGCATGCCCACACCAATACTTATCAACTTACCCTGTAGAGTGAAATAAAAATTTTAACAAAAATTACTTTTTAGAAAAAATTATTGGTCAAATTAACGCTTGAAATATTTTTTTATCTCAATATTTTTCATTCAATCTTTCTGTTTCGAATAAGCATTTCAGTTTGTTTAGGGATTGTACTGATTAATCTGAATTATCGCGTATACATTTCAAAAATTTCTGCTTTGAACTTAATTCATGTAAATCTTATTGCAGCCTCCTTCTGAAACCTGCTTTCGAATGTGATCGTTGGGAGTCTCAGACGCGGACATGCTGGCTGAAGAGAAACGTTGGAGATACGGTCACCTTTTCCTTGTCAACGGGCTTCTCAAGTCGACACACCAGGCCAGACGTAGTATGGAAAAGAGAATTCGCTCAGAGAGGATCTCGTACTATGAAGGAAATTGTCATTAATCCAAGTAAGTGAAAAGAGTTAAACGGGATTAAACAAGAAAGAAAAAAAAAATCATGCTTCAAGCATAGATTATGAAACACTTTCCAGCGCATTCAGAATAATGTAACAAAACTGCCGTGTATTATAAGTAAAAATATTATGTTTAATTCAATCCTATGGAAACGCATAGCATAATTGATGACACAAATTTCAGCTGTTCCTATCTACAATAAGAAAAGCATTTGAATTGTTTCAACAGCCTGCTATAAGATATATGGATTTGTATTTATAAACTGCATGCATGCCAAAATTGAATCCAGCTAAGAAATACATATTTATTTTAGTTGAAATTCTCTATTCTGCAATTTCCGCTCATAAAGAAAATGGTGCGTGATTTTCTTGTACAGCCTTGTTTGAGATATAGAATTAATATACGAGTAAAATGCATTAAATAGCACATGCCGAAATTGAAAATGCACTTCCAGTCATTATTGGTCAAAGATAATACTGTAAATCGATTTCTTTTGAGTATCCCTGTCAATAAATGACAAATGTTGGGAATGCCCTATTCTATCATAATCCCCTTGTCGTGAAATTCAGTGATTTCAATATATTTGAAATAGCGTAATGTCACTAAAATAAAATACTCTGCAAACGATTTTTTCCCTTATACATAATACAATGAAATTCCTTTGAATGCCTCTGTAAATGAACTACTAATCCTACACTTTCTGTATGCAATATTAAACATCCCTAGATTATCCTAAATACCATTTATTAAACGCATGAAAATCCGAGTGTATTTACATTAGAGGTCTGCACGGGCCGGGCTCGGGCCTTACTTCTGAAGACTCGGGCCGGGCCTAGTCACTAATCTTTTCGAGCCGGACTGGGCTCGGGCCTTAATTTTTTTGCTGAAGTATCGGGCCGGGCCTAACTTTTTTTTCCGTACGAAGCCGAGACTGACTCCATTCTTCCTAGTTTTCATGGACCAAAATAATCAGTTCCTATTGAATCTTCCTATATGAAAATCCTTTTCCCGACTTTTTATAAATCAGTAATATTTGGCTTTGTCCAAAAATTTCTGCAAAAAAAGCATATATTTTTAACCCTTTCACTCCCAGTGAGTCCAAATGGCATCATGACATTATTTATTTATTTTTCTATATTTAATTCGGATATTGCAAATTCATACCAGAAAATTAAAATAGAAATACTTGTTTCATTTAATAACAGACATTCGAAATTTAAATAAAACGAAATTTATCATTGTAATTTTCTGGTGTAAATTCAGATTTTCTGAACTACTGAATTTCTAGAACGTATTCAACCTTGGGAATGAAAGGGTTAAGCCGTCATTATTCTACAATTAAACATTAGAATTTATTCCTTTTAAAGAATCGTAGATTATTAGGCGTTTTAAAATAGAATTAAACACACACACACACACAAACAAAAAAAAAATGATTATGAAGGAATTTTTTTTTAAACTGAAAACTGAAAGTTTCTTTTAAAATGTTCATTCATGCAAAATAAATACAACAATACGGGAGAAAAAAATATATTAAACATTTACACCTGTTAAGAAGGGGATGCATTTTTTTTCGTTCCAAAGTGATTTCGTCTTTGGAAATTTATACCATATACCGCTTTTTCGATTTTTTGTCTCCATTACAGGGAGTATGGATTAATAATACTAGTGATAACTAATACATTTACATACAACAAACAAAGATTCATTTAAAAGCTTAAATATTGCAGCCTACAGCACTTCTGCATAAATGGAGATTATAAACATGGAAAAAAAAAAGACTAATATAAATTTTTTTTTGGTCAGAACTCTTCCATAAGATTAAAGATCAATGTTCTGTAGAAATTCACTCGAGCCGGGCCGGGTTCGGGCCGAATTTTAAACTTTTTTCCGGACCGGGCCGAGCTCGGGCCGAAATTTTAACTTTCGGGCCGGGCCCGGGCCTGGAAATTTCGGCCCGTGCAGACCTCTAATTTACATTAGTTAAAGCGTAGACAGATGGACAGACAAATTGAATGCACAAACCTTTTTCAACTTTTTGGAAAATGTTAAAAAGATGATTCAATTCAAATTATCTATTTCTAAACTCAATAGAAAATATTCTATGTTGCTTATTATTATTATTATTATTACAGATAAATCTTCCCGCAATCTGGTGATCGGAAGGCGAGGGTACGAGCTTCGCGTCAGTCCCATCACAGACTTGGATGTCGATGACAACCAATTTTCTGCCTCCTTCGTCGAAAGAAATGGCAACAGTATCCCCAACGCCAAAGTCAACTTCAGAATACATATCGTGCCTGAAGGTATGGGAAATTTTAATTCATTTCATTTCAATATCATTTTAAAATTATTCTTTGTAGAAATTATCAAAGTGAATTAGAAAATTCTCACTGCTACATTGTATCAAAATCAGATCTGGCTTAATTTGTACCAAAGCTCACAGCAACTTATTTTAGCACTTCTATTTATTATTATTATTATTATTATTATTATTATTATTATTATTATTATTATTATTATTAGCCTCCGATGCTATTTCTTTCAGACAAGCTAAAAAGTGTCGTGTCAAAAATTGTGGCCCACTTTTACTTACCTATCATATATAGTATAGGATAAGTCTTGCAAACGTTTTGAAAATCGAAAAAAAAATTTTTTTTGATGGATTTACACGTTTCAGATACTGGAGATTCCGAAAAACATGTTTTTAGAAAAAAAAAATTGCCGCCCGTCAGTCTGTTTGTAAACGCTCTATCTCACGAACAAATGGAGATAGAGACTTAAAATTTTGTATGTACTTAGTAAGTAAGAATAGGACGAAGCCTTTTTAATATCAGTAACTTCGATTATCCGGAACTATTTTTTTCGGACTCTCGAAAAATTCGTTCTGATAAAATATATAAAATTTTTTTTTTTTTTTTTTTTTTTTTTTTTTTTTTTAAGGAAAGGACGTAAAAGGCAATAAAATAACACAAATTTTGCATCAAGATCGAAATCGGTCGGATTAATAGTTGCCGAGATATTTGTAATCCTGTTTTCCACATTCTTCGATTTTTTTATGACCTTGTATTTTCTTCAAATTTCAATTCAAAGATATGTTTTAATTGGAAATGAGACGTTTAATCTGACGCAGTAAACTGTTAGTTAATATGATTATTGTTTTTGGAGTAATAAGGATGCTTCTTTTACGCAATCCGGTACTATTTGTGTAGTTTGGTATTTTACATAATTTGTCGAAATGGGTTCATCAGCAATTCATTAATGGAGCATTACCATGTATATTAAAATATTTAAATATATGTTTAAATTTTGTTTTGGAATTGCAATGCATTTTATAAATAGTTTTCACATACTATTTTATTTTCACATATTATATAATGCATATCCATGATGGGTAAGTATTATGGTGGCCCCCAACGACTAGTTTCGTAATTTGGCCGTTAAAACGAGACATTCATACAATTTTATTGTTAAAATGTCTTTCCTTTTTCTCAGAGTCTATAAAAAAGCGTTCAAACTAAAGAAAAAATCCGTTTTTGATGAATCTAGTCAATGAAGAAGTAGCACATCAAATTGTATCTCTTTATTATTCCGCAATTCCAATGTCTCAGAGAGAAATTCCTAATCAATTGGGTATTTTACGCCGTTCTGTTTGCTATTATATTGATAAAAACAAGAAAAATGAAGTTAGTTCATTGCATTCTAAACGGGGTCGCCCTTCTAAAAAACCTCTATCGATTTATTTTTTATTATTTTTTTTTTAATCGGAGGCGAAACTGAATTCTGTAATGGCAGAATCTACATTCAACTTGTTATTATTATTTTATGAGTACCTAAAATGTTACTAAGAAGGCATTTTGAGCTTATATATACTGTAAACACACTTACAGGCACAAAGGTGAGAGAGAGAAATCTCCAAATTTCCCTTCCAACAGAATGTATTTCTATTATCAAAATGCTATCAATTTTAATATCTATTATTATAGATCAGGAGACGGCAGCACATATAATCACCTCATCGAATTTGAGGCTGAAATTCCAGAATTAGCTAACATTCGATTCGCATATCAAAACGTAGTTGATCTGCCAAGTCATCTTAGTAGAAAACATATGAAAACCCAATTTTAGCAGCTGACTTGTAGATTTAGCATTGTGCAGACCGATAGCTTTTTAATATGCAAATTGAGTGTTTACTAATTCTGGAATTTTAGTCTCCAACTCGGTGACGTGGTTGCCTGTGCTGCTGATTAACAGTCTGTTTTGCAATTCTACTAGCAAATTTGATTAATACACCTCACAAAAATGGTGATTTCGGCATCTCTATACTATTGTTTAACAAATGGCCGATAGGAGAGCCAGTATGTCCGGTTGTTGCTGCCACCTAGTGATATGCGATTTCGATTTTTTTAATCGATACTATGGCCAACTCATAATCATTAATATAGGATAATATCATTTTCATTTTGCTTCAAAAGTTGAAGATAAAGTACTCGGATGTGCCAATCTCGAAACTTCTTCTGTCTCATACATGCTAAACCTTATAAATGCATTATCACAGTGCATTGTCAAATTTAAATTATAATTTATGCCCATCATGAAGTTTAAAAAAGTATAGGTATGTAGTATAGGTAAGTAGTTTAAAAAAGTATGAGCATTGTAAAAGAAAATACAGTAAAACCTCTAAATAACGGACACCTCGGGAACGCAGAAATTGTCCGCTATTGGGAAAACCTCAGAGATTCAAAAATCACTATGAAATGCTTAATGTTTCATTAATTTACTTTCATATGTCCTAAAACCTCTATTATTATATAATTAATCAGATATTAAAATTATTTTTTAATCAATAAAAAAAAATGAAATAAATTTGTGCATACTTTTGTCCACTGTTTATTATATTCTCGTGAAATAATCTGTCACAAGAGTTTACTTTTGCTTGCAATTACATGTAATTTGTTTTTCTGTGTGACGTTATTGGACATTGTAGACTTCAGGGCAGGAAGGAAAGGGATCTCAAAATATTCTTGGGTGACATTTCAATGCTCTGAGAGATATTCCTCCCGGGCAACACTATGAATTTAGCGCAGTGGCGGGGGGGGGGGGATCCCCCGCTCTTTATCTACATTTATTTGTGACACGTTGTCCTGATAAAATCAGAATTTGTCTTTTTCGCGATCTTTTAACAAAATTTGTCGTTTTTTCAGAATTTTTTTAATCAAAATTTGCCATTTTTTTTACGATTTTTTAACAAGTTTGCCATATTTTCGCGATGTATTAACAAAATTTGCTCCCCTCTTTTTTGCAATCTTTTGATCTAATTTTTGGATTTTTCCCAATTTTCTAATAAAGTTTCCGCTTTTCAATGATTTTTTTGAACCACGATTCTTTTTCAACTGATTGAAGATTTTTGCACAACTGATTAACAAATTTCCCCCTCAATCAAATAACGTCTTTTTCCTGTGATAATATTTTGTTTTTTATTTCTTTTTTTTCTCTTTAAAACTTATTTTTCATCCTTTATCGCCGAATAAAGTGTCCGCTATTCGGAATGTCCGTTATTCAGAGGTTAAACATACAAAAATTTAGGTTTTGGGAGTGGAAATTGGAAAACTGTCCGTTAAATAGAGGTGTCCGCTATTCGGGAGTGTCCGTTATAGAGGTTTTACTGTATAAACATTGCATTTTTCAAACAAATCGCTGAATTTCGGTCCACGCCCTCTTAGAAGTCTGTTACCGAATTTTGCAATTCAAAAAACATCAAAGTGACACCTGTTGTGAAGTATACACTCAAGCCTAATAAGAATCTATTTATGTGAAAGTTTAACAGAATATGAAGTTTGATTAAATTCCATGCATAATTTCTGAGATATAGTTATCTCTAATAGCAGTGTTATAAAATTTACACGAAAACCTAATCAGGAACAATATATGACAACATCTAACAGGATATTAAGTTTAATGAAATTCCGTTCATTAGTTCATGAGATATTCTCGATAACATTGTGTAAATCCTGAAAAATGTATTAAATTCAAGGGGTAGTACCGGAGAATATCTCCCGCCTGAAACATTGAATTGTACCCCAGGAAGATTTCAGATTTTATGCTTAATGAACAAAGGTCCGTCCCCTCTCCCCACACACAGAAATCTAGACTGTCTCTTTCCAGAATAGCAGAAATTCCTCCTGGAGAAAAATGTATGAATTCAACTCTGCTGAAAAAAAGCAACATACCAACGTAACCTGTCATATGATTTGCACGAAAACCTAATCAGGAAAAACTTATGGCACGGTCCAACAGAATATTAAGTTTGATGAAATTCCGTTCATTAGTTCTTGATCAATAAAATCTTGGGAAAAAAATCCTGAAAAACGATTGAATCCAGGGGTTAGGCCGAAGAGGAACATCTCCGTTCCTGGAACATTGAAATGTCACTCCAGAAGATTGAAGCTTCATGTACAAAAGTCACCCCTCCTTCTCTGAAGTCTAGAATCTCTCCTCCCCCCCACCCCCTAAAGGAGACGTAAAAATCTTTCCCGGAGAAAAACTAGTCGTTGGGGAGCCACCGTAATACTAACCCATCATAATACAAAATATGAAAATGAAACGCGTGTAAACTATCTATGGCAATTCCAAAATAAAATTTAAACGCATAATTATATAATTTTAATATACATAATAATGCTCTATTAATGAATTGCTGATGAGCCAATTTCAACAAATTATATAAAACGCAAAAATACTCAAGTAGAACCGGATTGCGTAAAAGAAACATCCTTATAACTCAAAAAATAATAATCATATTAACTAAATATTTACTGCGTCGGATTAAGCGTCTCATTTCCAATTAAAAAATATCTGTGAATTGAAATTTGAAACAAATACAGAGTCATGAAAAATCGAAGAATGTGGAAAACAGGATTACACATATCTCCGCAACTAATAATCCGATCGACATCGTTCTACATGGAAAATTTGTGTTATTTTATTGCCTTTTACGTCCATTCCTTAGAATAAAAAAAAATCAAAAATTTTTATGTACTTTTCATCAGAACGAATTTTTCGGGAGTCCGAAAAAAATAGTTCCGGATAATCGAGGTTACTGATATTAAATAGGCTTCGTCCGATTATTACATACTAAGTACATACAAAATTTCAAGTCTCTATCTCAATTTGTTCAGGAGATAGAGCGGTTACAGACAGACACACAAACGGACGGACGGCAAAAATTTTTTTCTAAAAGTATGTTTTTCGAAATCTCCAGTGTCTAAAACGTGTAAATCCGTCAAAAAAAAAAAAAAAAAAAAAAAAAAAAAAAAAAAAAAAAATTCGATTTTTAAAACGATTGCAAGACTTACCCTATACTACGTATGATGGGTAAGTAATATCTGAATTCAACACTGCTGATAAAAACAGCGTAGTAACGCCCCTTGTAGAGTTATTTACACTGAAACCTAATAAGCACCAAACTTATGAAAATGTCTAATTGAATAAAGTTTGATGAAATTTTCTTGATTGGTTCTTGAGATACAGCTATTGCAAAAATCGGGAAAAATGCATCATAGCAGTGCCACCTGCCGATAGATTTAAATCAAAACCTAATCATCAGCAATTTATGTCAATATCAAACCGAATCTGAAGTTTGGTAAATTCGTTTGGTAAAAAATCGTGCATTACTTCTTGAGATGGCCATCTTGCAGTAATCATGAAAATATAACATAGCAGAGCCATCTGTTGAGAGATTTTCACCATAAGTAATCAGCACTAATTTATCTAGACACACGGCAGTATGTCAGCCAAGTTCACAAAGTAAAAGGCGACACACTGGCCGTGGGTTATATTACCCGAACCATTTCGGGCCACTTTTGACCCCTCAATAACTTAAATTCTATTTGACCTACACACTTGCAATTTTTCGTGTCGTGTAAGACCATCTTCTAATTTCCGAATCCTAAAAATTTTTAGGTGCGTTCGTAATTATGTAAATACGTAGCACCTATTGTTGTCGCTCAGTCCGTCCGTCTGTTCGTCATTCTGTCCGCATATAACAACGCAAAAACTACCCAACCGAATCGTTTGAAATTTAAAATACATAATTATAACATAATTTTGTCGAGTCATTTCAAATTTTATGAAAATTGGATGGATAGGTCAATTACAGGGACAATCAAAAGGATTCCGTTACATTACGGTCAATGGGGAAAAAAAAGTTTCAAATGCATTTTAATCGTTTGAAATTTAAAACATATAATTATTGCGTAATTTTATCGAGTCATTTCAAATGTTATGAAAGTCGAATGCGTAGATCATTTACAGGGACAATCAAAAGTATTCCATTACATTACGGTCAATGGGAAAAAAAGTTTCAAATGCATTTTTATGATGTTACACTCATTGGAACATAATAGAATTGGTATGAATCTATGAAGTATATACTAAAATATGCATTCTGTACAATATGTGATGCAAAGAATTTTTATTATTAAATTACAGGGCCACACAAAAGTATTCCACTACATAATGCTATAATTGGAAACATTGTTTGGGGCGTGTTTTAATTATATTCAATTATTTCACATTTTATGAATAAGATATACGTTGCTGAGGTGTAATAAAAATTACTTCCTGCATATTTACAGAAACACACATATTTCGACTACTATACTGTATCCGAAGTACGCTCTACTATATCATCAAGATCTGAATATTTTTAAAACTTCGTTATCGTACTTCGTTATCGAACGCACCTCATTTGCTACGTTTCACGTGCAATTTCCAACTTGTTTAAAAAATATTTTACCGTTCTCGAGAAATTGACGTCTGAAAACCGCTGTTTTTACCACTGACTCACTCATCAAAATGTTTGACTATTTCCAGGTGATTTAGGAAGTTGAAATTTGGTGTTTAGGTAGGTTATTGGATCTATAAATAGGAAAAAATCAGAAATCACCATTAATTAAACATTAATGGTTGATTAGAAGAGAAATTATTGGATTACTTTGGGGATTTATGAGAATTTCACAAAATACCAGAAATAGTGCCAAGTTGGCGTCACTTTTGGAGAGTATCGGGGCTAATCTTTGAAACTACCGAGCCGATTTCAAAAGTAATGGTACCAAAATGATGGTATTCGCCCCGGTTCAAATATAGACTATATCTTATGTCTGTGTCACTAACCAAAAGAGGGTTCAGAAGCGAAAAACATTCTAAAAATGTAATTTTTGTTTTACTGAAGCACAAAATTTGGCATGTTATTTATTTATAAGATATAAATGATCACTAATGAGATTTGCTAAAAAACATCAAATTTAAAAGGGGTGGAAATCCGCGAAGAGCGTTCTAAAAAAGTTCTAAATAGCAATTTTAAAACAATCTCAGCAAACAACAAACCGATCTTAATAGTAATGATATCAAAATGATGGTGATAGTCCTTGCTGCAATATAGGCTATATCTTATGTCGATTCCACTAATCCAAAGGGGGTAAAAGAGCAAAAAGCGTTCTAAAAACTTTCTCAATAGCAATATTTAAGCAATCTTGGGTAGTAGCGAACCGATTTAAAGAAAAAAAAGATGCCAAACTGATGGCGACAGTCCTTGTCCTAACAAAAGTATTGGATAAATTTCCAGATTACAATGGGAGTCTATGGGAATTTGGCGAAATACAAGAAATAGCGCCATGTTAGCATCATTTTTGGCGCGTAATTTTTGTCGTTACTTTAGCGATATTTCGCCAAATTGGCTGCAAACTTTTTTGGTCGACGAAATAATCAAGTAGTACCCAATCACGTAAAAGAAACATCCTTATTAGTAGAATTTAAAGGAACATAAGCAGTCCTAATGTTAAAATTTTTAAATTTGACTGAAAAAACAGTGAATAAATGCAGGAAAAAGCTGCAAGATTAATTAATATTAAAGAAAACTAATTTAACTACTGATATACCAGCTTTGTAAGGTCTTCAGTTGGCAGAATGCCAAGCCGATTCCATTCAGACTTTGGGGGTAATAGCCTATGAGGCCGAGAAATTATATTAAATATTCTTTTCTAGTTTTTGTTTCGAGTGAAATTTTAATTTAAAATAAATAGATTGTGGACCTATTATTCGTTCTCGGAATAATCTTTCCAAAATATATATTTTCTCCTGCATTTTTGTGAATTTTAATAAAAACATGTCTGTTTTTTTTTTGTTTTTTTTTTTTTACATTTATATTTATGGCTAAACGCTAAAATACAGTTTTAACGACTGCTTAGCATATGACTTGGCGGCTATGCAAGAAATTCGCCAATTCTAACAACCTAAATATTCAGGGCACTTGTGTGTCATATACTCACTGGGATTTACTTAGCGCCAGAATGGCGTTATTTTGCCTAATATGGCAACCCTGATATTGTTTATTTTTTGATAAATTGTTTATTTACCTTATTTTTTTTTTATTATATAAAATGTTTTTTGCTCTATTGTTATTTGTTTTTAAAATTTATTATATTTAAAAATTGTTTTATTTATTGTTATTTTTTTAACAATAGAAAATAATTTAAAAGTGTATATTTAACCAGCATTCGAAAATGAGGTTTTCGCCAAATTGACGTTAGAATTTTTTTTACCAAACCTTGCGCGTATATGATATCTGCGTCATTTCTCATTTTCATATCCAATGCATGCAAATAATATAAATAAATAAAGTACACAATAATGTAAAGAAACATATTTTAAAAATTGCTAATCTGGTATGTTTTAAAATCACGCCATGTTGCCGTTACTTTTAAAAAGATTAAGTTGCGCTACATTGCGAGTGAAAAGTTATTAAGATAAATTTAATAATCATACCTTTAAATCGTCTTTTTTATTACACTTGTCTTTTTATAACTTATTTCGTGTAACAGAATTGCAATGTAATTTTAAAAACAGATAATTCAATTACAGAAACAAAAAGGTATCCCCCCCCCCCAAAAAAAAACCTCGACACATCTAGGATTGTTTAATAAACAAACTCATCTCGAGATGGTACTAACTTCCCCATTTTTGACATGGACTCGCTCTTTTCGCCCATGCGCAGTTTTGTCCAGGTTCCTCTCAAACGTGGTTCATCAGTAATTTAACCTATTTATTTCAAAAAGGAAACAAATACCTACTTATTTGACAAAAATTTAATGATATCTATCAAAAACATGAATGTGAAAAAATGTCAAGTTCGTTAAAGGTTTCGCTCACAAAAGAAGTGATTTGACAAAAAATAATGATATCCTGCCAAAAACATGAATGTGAAAGAATGCCAAGTTCGTTAAAGGTTTCGCTAATAAAAGAAGTAAGATCTAACTGCAAACCAAGTTCTTTCGGAGCTCCTTAAATCATAGCTCCTGTCATGCATAATATTATTTAATTGCTTAAAATGATTTGTTATGTTACTTGTTATTCAATAGAGCAACTTGGCAAGTTTTCAGCTACCAACTTTAATCTTTGAGTCGGAGTACAATTTAATCTAGAATCTAATGGCAAAGATCTAGTCAATCGAGTGTTCGAATAAGTATATTGAAGTTAAGGTATTGATAAGTTAAAAAAGGGATCAACTTTAAGTTCTGATCAACTAAATAGAGAAATTTGAATTAGAGAAAACTTGCTATGTCGCTCAATTAAATAACAAGTAACATAACAAATCATTTTAAGCAATTGAATAATATCATGCATGACAGAAGCTATGATTTAAGGAGCTTCGAAAGAACTTGGTTTGCAGTTAGATCTCACTTCTTTTATTAGCGAAACTTTAACGAACTTGGCATTCTTTCACATTCATGTTTTTGACAGGATATGAAAGTCTAGCTGAATCTAAAGTTTCAACAGATTCCAAGCATTAGTTCTTCAGACAGAGCGCCCACAAAATTTTTATCATAGACAAACAGCCAGACTGAAAGACAGACAATTCACAAAAATAGTAAAATGTGTTTTTTTAACAACATATTCAAATTTTGTAAGTATTAAGTTATTTTTTCTTTAAATAACATCATACAAAAAAAAAAAAAAGAAAAAAAAAAAAAAAAAGACTATTTTTTTTTTTTTTTGAAAATAAAATAAGCAATATATAACGTCTAGAATTATACATGTAGTACATATAAACATATTTAAACTTCCGTCTACCAGACGGGTCCATTGGCCCCAACAGCAATATTTAATGTAGATAAATGGGTGTTTTGTCTGGTAGACGGAAGGTTAAAAATCTACATAGCCTCCCTCATGATTGATTAAAAAGTACCAGACTGGTATAGAAACTCAGATGACTCCCTCCCCCCCTCATTTTCTCATAAGTTAATGAGAATTATCTCCTTTCTGTAGAAAACATTTTTGCCATTTTTTCCTTTTCTCGTCCATCCTAAACAAATTCTCTAACTTCACTGTTTTCCAGTCAAGGACAAAAACAGTCCTTTGAGCAAAAAACAGTCTCTTTGACACAGTAAGAAATCACCATTCACATTACAAAATGGCAAAAACAGGTTGAAAAAAATAAAATAGAATCTACAATAGCGAATCGATTTTGTACAGATTCGATGTCGATTTTTTAGATGCGGGCAAAATTGATTTTATTTTGATTTATACTTAAATTGAAATCGCATTTTAAACGATTCCAATATAGGTAGAATCGTTACTTTTTGATACGTTCGATTCGAGTCGCGGTCGATCTATGTTTCAGATTGAATCGATTTTTCCAATTCTACTATTTTAATGGTAGTGTTGATGTAAAATTTCGTATAAGAAAGAATTAACATTTTCATTTCAAACCGGGGTTTTCCGAAAGTAAAAATTTTGAACTTAAATATTAGACGTACCGTTGATTTTAGAGGGGTAAGACTTACGGATGTCAAGATATTCTAAGGTATGGTGGTATCGAATAGTGTTGACCATTATACCCTGGCAGCACGTAGGGAGTAGGGGGGGGGGGCAAAATTTAATACAGGCATGGGTATGTCATGTGACATATCGTTGGAAAGGTCGTGGTCTGGACTATCCATATCTGTATATCTCTTCATAATATAGTTCAATTTTCAGACTCCAGGACGCATTTTTTTACTTTTGTTCTGACTCTCCTTTGCAGTATATCATTTTAAAGATCTTGATTTGTAGACCTCAAATATCTTAAGTTGATTGGTAGAATTGATGTAAAATTTCGTGTAAGAAAGGATTAAGTTTTGCATTTCAAACCAGTTTTTATAAAAGTAAAAATTTCAAATTCAAATATTAGGCGTACCATTGATTTTAGAGGGGTAAGACTTACGGATGTCAAGATATTCTAAAATATGGGCAATCAAATAGTGTTGACCATTATACTCTAGCAGCACATAGGGGGTAGGGGAACAGGGGAGGACAAAATTCAATGGAGGCATGTGTGGATCATGTGACATATCGTTGGAAAGGTCGTGTTCTGGGCTATCCATATATGTATATCTTTTCATAATATAGTTCAATTTTCAGACTCCATGGGGCATTTTAAATTATTTTTTGGCTTTTGCTCTTATCCCCTCTTTGTAGTATAACATTTTAGAGGTCTTGACTTGTAGACCTCAAATATCTTGAATTGATTGATAGAAGTGATGTAAAATTTCGTATAAGAAAGGATTAAGATTTTCTTTTCAAACAAGGTTTTTCTAAAAGTAAAAATTCCAAACTTAAATATTAGGCGTATCATTGAATATTTACGGATGTCAAAGTATTCTGAGGTATGGGCAATCGAATAGTGTTGACCATTATACCTTAGAAACACATACGGGGCGGAGGGTAGGGGGAGCAAAATTCAGTACAAGCATGGGTGGGTCATGTGACATATCGTTGGAATTCGTGTCTTGGACTATTCATATCTCTATATATCTTCCTAATGTATTTCAATTTTCAGACCCCAGGGGGCATTTTTAAGTATTTTTTTGGCTTTTGCCCTTTACTCCCCTTTGTAATATATCATTTCTAAGGTCTTGACTTGTATACATCCGGCTCCCTTTAGGAGGCCCTAAAAAGACTGAAAAACAAAAACATTTAACTTTTTAAATAAATTTAGAGCTTTCAAAATTTCGCTCATATCCAAATTTTTAAGAAGAATGATGTTTATAGGAAGTAAGTTCCCATTTGTTTGGTTGAAGAAATAACTGGAAAATAAATGTGTTTCGGATGAAAAAAAATTATTTCTCCCTTTTATTTTTATATCTGACCGAGAGCTTTCTTGTAATATAAATTATTATTAAAATTACATCTTAAAAAAATAATAAAAGATAAATCCTTATTATTCCACTCTAAAATCCATAATCTTCTGTGCCTCCCTAAATGGGGGTGAAGGGTGGGAGGTGGTAGCTCTGCTGATTCGCCAAGTTTTAGAATTACTAATTTTGAGCTTATATGTGTGAATCTGAAAATATCGATTTTAGAATAGATTCTAAAATTTAGAAATAGAGTCTTACTATGATCGATGCAATTTCATACGATGTCGTTTTTTTAATCGATTCTGAAAATTTCCAGAATCGCCCATCACTACTGCCACCTAGCGGAAAACGGAAAAATTAAGACATTCGTCGCATCTTGGCATGGTCTCCTTAAGGTTTCTATAATAGGAGCTGGCGTATTCTCTCGGATTTGGCGCCCAGTCGAAAAACCAAGCTAATTTAAACAAAATCCGTCGTGGGTGCAAAGTCCTCCAAGTTACCTGTGAATTATACCTCTGGAAGTGCCTTGCCAGGTGAAGGTCTCGTCATCGGATCAAGGCTCTAAATTACGAGACCATCTTGCGAAGCCATTTGCAGTTCAAACATCAGGATGTACCATCAATTAACAAGCGAAACAAAGTAGTCTCAACGACAAGCAAATACAGCAGAAATGATGGCATGCGAAGCAAAGTTTATTGCCACTACGTGGCAATTAGGCGGTTGTCCGCCCCGATACCAGGTATCTAATCCGTTAAGCTGAGAAAACTCGGCAGGTAGGGGCCTGGTCATCGGTTAGAAAGAAAGAAAGCTAATTTCCACCATTTGGTAACCCCAGCTCCGGCCGTAACCTTCGGTACTTTCGAGGGTTACGCTCCGGCGCGGTATATTCATGCTGAACTGGGTACCAATAATTCGGAACAAAATGGATTTGCATCAGCCTCTATTATAGGAGTTCTAGTCTCCCCTATTTTCCGCGATAACTCACGATAAAAAGTCCGATTTACTTCAAGTTTTAATTATAAATTTATTTCATTTCAGATCTTGGTTTTGTGTATATCGGAGAGACATTAGACTTAGCTATCGAGAGTTATGTCACATTACCATTGGAATCTATGAGCTATCATTGGTACACCGAGAATCAGGGAGAATCTGCAACTTTGCCGAGCAACATGAGGGTCAGTACCTCAGGAGAGACGCTCCGAATATCAGAGCTGCGTCAAGAGCAGGAAGGAGTGATAACATGCTCCATATATACCAACAAAAATGTGCATGCTACTAAAAGGAGGTTCCTTATCAAGGGACTTGAAAAAAGTATGTATTACATACAGATAAATAAATCATTAAAAAAGAGCTAATACTGTTTAACAAAAAATCTATTTATGAGGCTACTTCAGACAAGCGAAAACATTAGTTCGCTAATGCTAATCCAATGGGAGAAATTTTTTTTTAATATCTTGTTTGAATTTTAATACTTATTTATTTTGGCGTTGGATAGCTAAGATTCATTTCAAACTCTGCCATTTTCTACCGTTTCGATTTTGTTCCCAGATATTTTTACTTAGGACACTTCCATTTTTGAACCGGTTTCAAAAATGGTTTCCACATTGGAAAAAAAAAAATTACAAAGAAAACTGAAAAAGTAAAAAAATGACCTTTGCACAAATTGTTCTTGCTATGCAATGCAGAAAAAAAAAGCCACTTAAAAATATTGAAGTGCAAACGAGATATCTTTAAAAATTCCTTCCAAGGGATTACCATTAGTGAGCAGGTCTTTTAATGTGACTGAGAGTAGCCTCTTAACCTTCCAACGAACATGCTGTTCTAATTTTTATATGGGAAGCCTGTGCTTCCAAGTCTTTTTGGCAATCAGGCCTTGTAATTAGGTATAACACTATTAAAACAAGCACTTTTTTCTTTTTGTTTAGCAACATGTCTTTTTAACCTTGTTGTAAATTTTATATCAAATATGATTTTTCTGAAATTTTGTTTGATACTAAAATTAAACTTCAGCTTTTACTACGCATATATATAATTGCTCTTTGAACATAATAACCTTTTTACAATCTTATAAACTGCTTCATTTAACATATTATAAATTCTGAGATAAGGGCTTGTGCATATATAACTATCACGTTAAAGGATAGTGGGAGGTTAGCACTTAAGAGGCTACTTCAATCACATGGAAAGACTCACTCACTAATGCAAACCCTACATTTTTTAAGATATGCCATTTGCATTTGAATATTTTTAAATGATTCTTTTTGCACCGACTACCTGAGATTGATCTCTACATCTGTCCTTTTTTTAGTTTTCGATTTTGGTTGCAGATATATATATATATACTAGTGGACCCGACAGACGTTGTCCTGGCACCGACTCCAAAAAATCAAATAAATGTACATAAATATAATAATACGCATGATAAATACTACGCTCTTAATTTAATTTCTTATTACAATTATGTAAGGAAATTATTTTTCACTCTTCAGTGTTTTTTGAAGTCGGTTCAATTTTTGATAGAAAAGTTTATTTTTCTTTTTTTAGTTAAAAGTTAACGATTTTCTGGAGTCAGTTATTTAAAATTATAATACAGGAAAAATTATTGTAATTCATACACGTATGTCAGGAGTGGGGTTCGTACACACTATTTTCATCTTTGAGAACCAGAGCTTAAATCTGGCACCTTAGACCACTCAGCCATTTTTCAAAAGTTGGCATCACTGATTAAGAGGATGCTCATCCTCCTATTGAAACCAGTTCTGAAAATGACTGTCCCCCATAAATTTCTGTAAAGAAAGTGTAAAAAGTAAAAAACGACAGGTACCTTTGTACAGGTTGATCTTAGCTTGTCAATGAAAAAAAAAAAAAAAAAAAAAAAAAAAAAATTAAATATTAAAAAGCAAACGAGATATCTTTAAAACTTTTATCCATAAAATTAGCATTGGTGAACGGTCCTTTCAAGTAACAGAAGTAGCCTCTCAACATCATATCTATAGGGAGAAGAAGGCAGGTTGTTTTTTGATATTGTCATAATTTTTTTTTTTCCTCCAAACTTTTTCCTTACAATATAATCAATCCGTAATAGTCAATTTGTCTCATCTTTTTTTCAGTCATAACTATTTTTTTTTTAAATGCAAGTTATTAATAAAGCCATTATATATGATATTATGCCATATGCACACAACTGTTGGAGAGACATGGTTCAAAAAATGTTTGAAATATCTATTAAGTTCAGTAATAAAAAAAGAAAAATTGATATTGATCATCTGTTTTGTTGGCAAGAAGTAATGCTTTCACCCTATCTGTGTAGTAGAGAGAGATGTACAAGAATGCATTTTTACTATTACTTTTAAATGCATTATGTAGTAGCAAAATTATTAAGCTATTATAAAATACTTTTAAATAATAATTATTGCTTTTAGACACCAATTGATACGAAAATATTTCATGTGCAATAAAGATAATTTATTGACTTTTTCTCTTCATTTGAATCCGTTAAGTATGTGAATAATAAATGTATAACCATACCTTTATGTCACAGTAAATCTGTAAAATGAAGAAAAAAAAAACTGTAAAAAGAAGAAAAATCTGCAATAATAAAATATTATATTATTAATGATATTGGTGTTGAGAAATGATATCGTAAGCAGTGTTGAATTCAGACATTTTTCTCCGGGAGGGACATTATAGAGTGCCAAGGGGGAAAGTGTCTATTTTAATCATTGAAAACACAAAATCTCTGGGGGAGGAGGGATCCAAAGTTACTAAAATGTTCATAATAAATATTATATTATATATGAGAGTTATATATGAGGACAGGAGTTTCAAAACTCGCCTTAAGAAGTCACTTGAGTCACTTAAAAAAGATCCAGATGATAATGTTAAGTCTACGGGGGCGTTATTTTAAAATATCTCGCTCAAATTTTTATTATTTTTGCATTTTTTTTTTTTTTTTTTACCATAGGATAGCTGAGGAAGATCTACAAACAAGTTAGTTTTTACTTTTTAAATTTTTCTTTAAAAAATTACGTTACATTTCAGTACCGGTTCTTAAATTGAAACTATAATAATATAAAAAAGACTATAACCCTAATCGAAAAAGTAAAAATTAGCCTGGTTGTAGATCCTCCTCAGCTATTCTATTTAAAAAAAAAAAAATCATGTAAAAATATTAAAATTTGAGTGAGATATTTAAAAATACGCCCTCATGGAATAAGCATTATCATCCGGATCTTTTTAAGTAACTTCAATGGCATCTTAACCAGAAAATCAAATTTTGGGAAATCGCAAAAAAATTTTGACGACATTCCTTGGTCCAAAATTTTACAATGCTAGAAAAGCAGAATAAAAAGCTTTTTTTTAAATTAGTATTCAGTGTTTTTTTTTTCTTTTTTTTTAATGCAAGTCCACCAATAGAATAGATTGATAGGAACAGTTTAATTTTTTAAAATCTCTATAAATAAAAGGAATTCCGAGGATAATTAATTGAATAATTAATTGAGGCACAGGTGAAAGCAAATCTTGGCAATGCGCCAACTCGGTCCAGAGGAAGCAAATCTTGGCAATGCGCCAACTCGGTCCAGAGGTATAAAAGCAAGATAGAAAAAAACGCGCAGGTCTGTGCATTCAAGTACAACCACCCATATGTATATGCTGAAAGTTTGTTCTGACGCTCACCCGACGCACGTGGAGTGCCGATGGTCCGGGGAGAGTCACCGGGGGATTCAAATTAAGCCCGGCGAAGCGGGCTGGGTATGCTAGTTTGGATAAAATAAGTTTTGAATCTCATGTCCTCAATAAGTACAGCTCCAAAATTATTTAATGCAATAAAACTTCTCAATAGCAGACATCTGAGGACTGGAACTACCTCTTATTTAGCAGTATCCACTTTTTAAGAGAAAAAGATAAACAAATATGTATGTGTGATGGATTAAAAATGATGCTCACTAAACAGAGTTGTCCCCAGTTGAGTGTCATTATGGAGATTTTACTGTAAATGTGTCCATGTACAATTTAGAAATATTTTGCCAAATAGAATGAAGAATAGAATTTAAATTTAGGCAGCTGAAACTTAACAAATTATATCTCATGGTAAATATAGATACATCTAATCCATGACTATATGTGTTGCACTGTATTTACATTTTTTGTGGTGCAGCAATTTATCACAGAATTAACCTAATCAGTATATCCGGGAGTCAACACGGACCCCAAGCACCTTATCACAACATGGCATATTTCGATAGAACATAGTGATAGGGTTAAGCATTAATAAATGTTATATTAAAAATAAATTATAAAAAGATTTAAAAAAGAAGTTACATAAAAGAATAATTTTCAAAATTGTGGTCTATTAACCAGCAGTCTCCCAAATTTTTAAATGAAGGTCCAAAATTTTGACAGTCAATATCTTTAAAATTTTCACATTTTTAAATCTTTTACTCAGTAGTTGGAAAAAGTACTTCTTAAAAAAACTTTTAAACTATTTTTTAAAACCTACTAAATTATTTTTTTTTAACTTTTAAATAAACTATTTTGCAAAAGTAGTCAGTTCTTTGTTACTTTCAGGTTTTATCAACACCTTCAATCTAAAAATGAAACTGTAAACATGAAAATTATAATGGTCTTCCTAGTTATACTGGGCTATAATCAAATAAGAAATCAAGAGCATTAAAAAGTTTAAGATATATAACACACACACAAAGATATACAGGGTGCTCACTTTCAACGCTGGCCAATGGCCAATTCCTAAACCGTTATCATAGACACACAGTTCCAATTACAAAAATGTTTTAAATGAGGTAAAGAAGTTTTTTAAAAGTGATTTGGGTCAGTAAAAACATTTCTTTAAAAATTATTAAATTAAAATTTTTATACGGTTTCCCAGTCTTATAAGTTATATCTAGTAAAATTTTCTTATTTCACTGACAAGTAAGACAAAGTCCCGTTTATACACTATATTGCCATTGATTATGGGACACTTGCGATTTTAGACATTTTACTAAATATCTAGAAAAATACATGAGAAATCATCTCGAAACTCTTAGTATATAAATATAATAGTATACGTCATACATCTCCGTGAAGATTTTTTACCGAAACTCCATAGGGGACCATCAACAAATTAAAAAAGAATGAATATCTTTTGAATAACCCTGTCAAAACTAATGTAGCAAAAGCGCTCAAACTCTAGATTATGATTGAATGCCTTATTGTTATACACTGTGTTCATTTTTATGCAAATAGCATGCATACTCGCAGAGTAATTAAGGTCTTTATAAAAATGGTCCCAAATTTTTTCAAGTTTTTTCTTTATAATTTTCAGAGTTCTTAATATAAAATAATATTTTTTTCAGAAAATATGACAAACAACATTGCACATAGTACCCTGCAATCAGAATTAAAAAATAATGAAAATTGTATACAAAATGAGTTGGTTTACTAAATAATTTTTTACTGCGCATGCGTCAACGATATCAAAATTTCATTTGCATATTATGTTAGCTATATGTATAGAGCAACTTTTGTGAAAGTCACAAAATCATAACTTGAAAATTCTGAAAATAATCGTCAATTAAATAAGTTGAAAATCCGTTATTCTCAAAATGAAGCAAAAACAAGAGGGGTTGTATCCATATATTCATTGATTAGTGTCAATATAGAATACACAATACGGGATGTTACGACTACTTTTGGATAAAATCCCTCATTTTTTTTGCTTCATTTTGAAAACAACGGATTGTGTCCTTTTTCTATAGACGATTACTTTCAGAATTTTCAAGCTATGATTTTGAGACTTTTACAAAAGTTGCTCTATACATTTAGCTAACATAATATGCAAATGAAATTTTGATATCTTTGACGCATGCGCAGTAAAAAATTATTTAGTAAACCTACTCATTTTTCATACAATTTTTATTATTTTTTAATTCTGATTGCAGGGTACTGTGTGCAATGTTATTTGTCATATTTTCTGAAAACAATATTATTTTATATTAAGAACTCTGAAAATTATAAGGAAAAAACTTGGAAAAATTTGGGGCCATTTTTATAAAAACCTAAATTACTCTGCGAGTATGCATGCTATTTGCATAAAAATGAACACAGTGTATTACAATAAGGCATTCAATCATAATCTAGAGTTTGAGCGCTTTTGCTACATTAGTTTTGACAGGGTTATTCAAAAGATATTCATTCTTTTTTAATTTGTTGACGGTCCCCTATGGAGTTACGGTAAAAAATCTTCACGCAGATGTATGACGTATACAATTATATTTATACACTAAGAGTTTCGAGATAATTCCTCATGTATTTTTCTAGATATTTAGTAAAATGTCTAAAATCGCAAGTGTCCCATAATCAATGGCAATATAGTGTATAACACTAAAATTGACAGAGTTATGAAATTTTAAAAATGCATGACTTAAACCACTTTTCTGCACCTGAACACAAATGAGTTGTGCCATGTTTTGAGGGGTCATATACCAAGTGCTTTAAGTATTCAAAGAACTTATTTCATGTGCATCTGCACTTTGAAAAAAATTTTGCAAATATTATGATTGAATTAACTTTTATTAAGTTCCAGACTGGCTAAAATAATTGTATGTTAACATACATTTTATTTTGTAAGAATTTGAGACTATTTCTTTTCATGATTTCTTTTTTTTTCATCTTTGACAATCATATGTATGTTTTTCCAGTTCAAAATTTATACTCAAACTTTAACTTACTGTCAAATACCCAACTGAGATTAAATTATACCCACTGACATAAATCTGATGACAATCAAATATTATTATGATTACTTCTAAAAATTGTATCAACAAAATATAATTTTACTACAAAATATAATTTTAAATATAATTAAAAATGTATTGAACATTCATTTTTTTTTTTCTCTTCACAGATAAAGATGTATTAAAAGCTTTTTCAAGCCACAACATAACATACCAAGATGAAAAGTTAAAGCGGCACAAAAAAACACTAGAATTTCAAAGAAAAAGAATAGCCCAGAATAAAACTAAAGAAAATTATCACAAATCACACGGAAAAAGGCAATTGAAAAAAGAAAGAGAAATCGATGAAGCTAATGTTGAAGGTGACCTTTACACCATTGTCCGATCCAATGAAATTACCACTTTAAAAGCTATTGCAAAAATTAATTCACCAAATGAAAAAATGTATTTTTCAGCCAAAAATATGAAAGAAACTCCTAACATAGTTAATATTAATCTGAAACAAGAGAGAAACATTGAAGATGATAAAGTTGGAAAAATCATATCTTATTGTATAGGAGATCTTCAGTGCTCAAAGCATGCTTCTTGTGTGAGAAATAGCCTAAAAAATGAAGGATTTTGCAGATGTTTATCGGGATTTTATGGACCAGGAATATTTTGTAGAGAAGATATGTAAAAACAAGATAGTTTCATTTAAATAGCCAATAAATATACAATTGTTCAAATATATACATATATACAGTATGAATTAAAGATGAAAGTTTTTAAAAAGTCTCTTTCTTGAACTAATTTATGTAATAATAATAATAATAATATATTTAAGATTAAAATTCATATTCATTTTTGCAAAACAAATAAATAAATAAAAATAATATCCCCAGAGTTATTTTCCAGGATCAATATTTTTTCCGCATTCATAATTAACAATATTTCTTAAACCAGTACCATGTCTTGCCATCTGAAAAAGGTAGCATTAAAAATAAACCTATACACGATACATACAGAGCTGAAACAGCCAACTATTTTTAGGGTTTCATTTATCTAACGAAACCCTATTCGTTCTCTGTCCTCTCTCTGTCACAGAGTCTGTACACAAAAACTATATAAGTCAGAAATTTCAAATTTTGTTTACATACAGCTGAATACATTGTGTTACACAACAATTCATAAAATTTTGAAAAAGTCTACCATTTTAATTAAATCAATTTTATCAACTTTATTCATTCATTCATTCATTTTTGCAATTTAAATTTTAAAATAGTACCTTACAGACTTGCCAAGTCTCTGGTTTTTTGCACACCACTATTATTTTACAGAAAACGGTCTTTTAAATCATCCAAATGTTCAAATTAAGCAATAGAACATTCTCCGTATTAAAATACCGGTGCCCAAAAAAGTCGGAGACTTAGCAGCTCTGACCTTAAGATAGATTTAATTTAAATCCAAATATCCCTAATATTCATAATATTGTTGGGAATTACAATTTTCTTTCTTTTTCAAAACTGTTGCACTTTATTAATGATTCAGCATTTTAAATTTCGTTTAAACATTTTTTTTAATTATTATTATTATCAGATTCTCAAAGAAAATTGAAACTTTGAATTTTATTTAAATAATTTAATTTGAACATTTTAAATTTGATTAAAATAAATAACTTCCTTTTATTTTAAAATTAAATAATTATAAATAACAATTTGGATTTATTAAATAAAGGATAAGTTTTTTTGAAAGAAAAACTAAACAAAATCCTGTATGTGATTTATAGACAAACTTGTCCACTTGTTTAATTCTATTTTGCACCATTTTTTTTAAACCAAAATTGTACATACACTTAGAGAACTTTGCAAATGTACTACAAAATGTATTTTTTTTTTTTTTTTTTTTTTTTTTTTTTTTTTTTTTAAGGGATGCGAACAGGATATAAAAATAGTTGTATGTGGCATTCCTGTATATAAAAACAATTTAATTTTTAGTTAACCTTAGTTGCATAAAACTCTAAATTATCTTCAAACACAAATTTTTGCCCTCAAAATCTGCTGAATCATAAGTACTTACACAGTTCTAAAAAATGAAAATCTTTAATAAATGGAACAATGGGTTTTCATCCAGCTAAATGTTTATGAATGAGCATTTTACAAGAAACATAGTCTATAGTAGAGTCTGCATCAGGTTGAGTTAGCGCTATATTTTGCGTCTCTGGTCAAGTTGACTTCTACATTTTTTGCTGCAGTTCAGGTTGAATTTCATTATTTTTGGTTCAGCTCAATTTCAGGATGGGATTCGACTCTTATGAATCAGCTGGCCTTGATTTTTCAAAAAAAAGTTTAAAATATGTTTTAACATTAAAAACTTACTTCAGGGGAGAGTTGACCAACCCTTCAGTTTTCATATTTAAAAGAGTTTCAGAGTTTTACCAATAAGTGGCAACCAAAGCTTTTGAAATGCTCAAAAAATAATTTTAGTTTCACACAGATAATTAAAACAGGTGTGAAATAATCAATTGTGAAGAGTTTTCAACTTAAAAAATGCATTTTTTAGAAACATTAAATAAGATTTTTCTCAGGTAAAATTATCATAGAAATTTATGTTAGTAGATTTTAAGTAATGCAGAAATATTGAGCTTTCAATCAAAGTATAAATATTGTACAATAAACTAGGCTAAATATAACTATGTGCTACATTTAAAAAAGTGGCTATGTTGACCCAATCAATGTGATCATCTGGTACAATGTGAGAACCAGATGTTCAAAGTAAATAGAAAGAATGAAAAAGTCTAGAAAAGATGAAAGTAACACCCTTAAGAAATGTTAAGTATTCATACCTCTGAAAAAAAAAAGAAGGTTGATTGACCAAAACACTTAAGGAATGTAAGTAGATGAATTTGTATTTTGTGTCATCTAAGCAAGTTTATTTACACATCATAAACTGGGAGGCTCTAGCATAGGTGGAAAACAGCTAAAAACCCAATTTTAGTAGTTGACTCATAGATTTACGATTTTTTTCCTGTTCCCAATCTTCCCCGCATCCTTTTGGGTGCAGGAAAATACAATGGGAAACCTATGGGTCAACTGCTACAATCAGGCTTTTAGGCATTTTCCACCAAGATATGATTTGGAAGACCTATTGCGTTTTAATATGCAAATTGAGATTTAACTAATCATGGATTTTCATCCGCGAATTCAAAGTGATTGTCTGCACTGCCGCCCTCCAGTCTATCACATTTTCTCAAATAATTTACAATAATAATTAAACCATGTAACATAACATTATTTGGCCTTATTTTAAATTGATTTTATATTCCTTAACAAACATTTCAATGTGAAATAAAGTGAGTCAGACCTCTCATATGTGGGGAGTCTTGACCCATTATTTTCTCATGACTAAAATCAATTGCTTGTCAAGTTTCTTATGTGTTACATTTATATCATGATTTTATTTTAATAACTGACTAATAACAAATAAAATGATAGGTGAAACTTTATTCTAATTCAATATTTTAAAAATGAAAAATTATTTTGTAAAAAGTTGGTCAACCCTCCTTAGTCTTTCTTAAGCTCTCCAAAATGAGCACACCCAAAAAGCTATCTCTATTTAATGAACACTTTTTCAATTCCAATACTTGGCAGAAAAATGGACACTTCTTAATATTTAAACAACATGCATTTTGTATATGTGCATAAACTTATCACAAATATGATGCATGTTTTTCTTAAATTACTTCTAATATTTTTCATATTATGGTAGAAGAAAGGGATTCTAACTATGCTATAAAGAAGAATCTATGATCACATTTCTTATATACATTTTGTTTCCCATGCAGTAAATTGAACACATACTCATTCATTTGCAAATGCATACAGACAAACCCCGTTACAGTGAACCAGGGTTCGCCCAAGTGGGCCCAGCCCGAAAAAACCCAGGCAGGTTTTTTCCCATAACAACAGAAAAAACCCATAATAAAACCCATTGTGAGTTTTTTCAATTTTTTTCAAGATTTTACAACTATATCATTATTTAATCTAAGGTACCTTAATGTAAAGATAAATGCCAATTTAAATATATTTCAAAAGAACCAGATTTAAAAAGAATTTCTAAGCATTGATATAATGACCAAAAAGTAAATTAGCTGTAAAGAAGGGAAAAAAAGTTTTCAACTGATTTCTTTTTTGAAATTAATGAAAAAAACTACATAAATTTAGCATATTTAACTTAAAACAGGGTTGTTATGATTTTGCCCAACTCAAAAAACCAACTGGGTTTTTTCGAAATTTCAACTTTAAATTACATAAGATTAATTTCATAATATCGTTATTAAGATCTTAATACTGATATTAAGGTATATTTCTTAATAACAATACACCACTTGTAAAGTTTCTCTCTCCACCACTAGGGGAAAAAAGTCTTAATTCTCATGAAATGAAAATTTTTAAAAGAAATAATTGTAACTTAATATCTTATGTATCACAAAAACAAACATTTTTTCATTAAAAAAAAAAAACAACTGATACATAATCTGTTCTATGTTATGTTATACCGTTGAAACTCATAACAAAATACCTCATATCCTGGGAATCCTAATTTATTGAAGTACCTTTGTAAAATTATTTGGTTTATTCTATTAATTAGTTATAATAAAAAGTACTTACTAATTCTGATTTAGCATTAGTATAGTATTTTAATCATAATTTCATTCTTAAAATTATTACTAGTAATCAATTTTTGTAAAAGCAAAGTGTAGTTTTGATTGTCATTGATTTAGTTGTAATTACTTCAAATTGTATTTAATACTAAGTACATTTTTTTCGAACATTCTGAACCTTCTTTGTTAACTCAAAATAGCTGGCTTAATATAACCTTAATGCGAGAAACTAGTCATATCAGACACAAATCTACCTTTTAAATTAACTTGATTTTTTAATATATACATTTTGTTAAGTCATTCTTAATGCAAAATTATACCCAGATTTCACTGATACATTAAGAATTTAACTATTATGTATATAAAAATTAGAAATTTAAAGTGTTTAAAAAAAAACCTTGATAAAACCCCGAAAAACCTGGGTTTTAGACTAGTGGGCCCAGTAGGTTGGGCTTTTTTAAAAAAAAAACCAGGTTTTTTCAATCCCTGCAGTGAACTCAGTTTATAATGAACTTCTGGATATAACAAATGAAAATTTTGGTCCCGCTGTTTTCCTATTGTATTTAATGCTATTTTATTCTTTATTAGAGTGAACCTCCGAAATCTTAAGAATCGATTATAATGAAAAAATTTTCCAGTCGACCATGATTTTTTTGTTTCTTTTTACTTATCCGTTGTAGTGAAAACACTATTTAGACTATAATTTTATAAGAAAATGTATGCCGGCTAGTAAAACAGTGCAAATTAATGGTAAGTCTTTTTATTAAAGAGTAGTAAGAACTGCGTTCTTTCTCTTTTATGGTAGCTTTTCCGCAGGTGTAATCAGGCCCACCTGTCAGATATTTTCAATTTCTCCTATCATAGCTGTTTAGTAATGCATTTAAGACTAACTTACTTAATTAAAGTAATTTAAGTATAATTCGAGGCATGGCAGCATTGAAAAGAATGTCTTCTTTAAAGCAAGTAATAATGATAAGCTTTTTTCCTTAATTCAAAATCTCTAAAGTTCAGAAAATGATTAAAAAAAAAAAATTAAATGATAGAAAATAAAAAATAAAAATGAAACTATTTTTTAACAGGGCAACAATTAGTGCTAATCATTCTAAGCCTGGACAAAGTGTAAAGATTTTAGTATAGCCAGGATCATTCCTTAAATTGTTTGCTCATTTATCCTAACATTTAACCGAACTAGAGTCAATCTTGATTTGTTTGGATAATTGGCACTGAACTGTATTTCTATTTGTTTTCATTTTTAGTTAATTTATTTAGTATTGTGTCAATTTAATGTAATCAATTTTAGCCAATTTAATTCATTAATAGTCATATGTAATAGATTTTACTTTTTTTTTTCTTAATACTTCATTATTGAACATATATGTATCAGGTAATAATATACATATTTTGTAAACTCTAATATTTTTTAACGGTTTGGATATAGCAAACACAAACTTTGGTCCCTTAAAGTTCGTTATAATGGGGTTCAACTGTATATATTTTCATTCTAAATATACTATTGATCAAACTTTTTGTGAAAATCCCAAAAATCTGCCTTGTAAAATAAAACCTAAATATGAAATGCAGAAAGAAAATTAGTCATCTTAACCCCCCCCCCCTCCCAAAAAAAAAGAACAACTTGACTTGATGCAAGAACAGTACATAATTCACAGATTCCGATGTGCCTATTAATCAGAGGTTTTACTATATTTGAATATTAAAGAACATAGATTTGTCCATTTTTCTATATAAAAGGTAAAATTTGTATGGGAGATAAAACTGTAGATGGCTTTTCAATAATTTTATTAAAACATTTTAATTTCCTTCCATTCCAGGTCAGGTGAAGCAAGTTGGCTTGGCTCACTGAAAATTATTTTATTAGGTTACGAGTCAAGGAGAATTTTTTTAATTAGGTTCATTTCAGGTGAACTTCAAATGGAATTTTTGGTTTTGGATTGAAATCAGGGCTCTAGTCTATTTTAACTTTTCTTCTTTCAATTAAAATTTATCAAATTTGCATTTTTATTTAATAATTATTAATAGTTGCTGGTATCATTTCATTATAACATCATCAACATACATAATTATAATCATATAATTTGACTTTGTTATAATGTAACAAGTTATAGTGTATACAAATAACAACTGCTGCTTGCATTTCAACGAGTAACTGATAGCTTCACAGATTTTGGAATACATTTTACTTTTGCTTGAGATTTTTCCAATTTTCAGGATCCTCTGAAAAGTATGAACTTAGTGTTAGTAGTTTTCTTTTTTCATACTATAACAAATCCAGCTATAGTCATTTGCCAACTTATTATTGAGCAGCTATACAAATACCAAATACAAAAAACTTACTGTTTTTCAACATTTATCAAAATGAAAATAAATATTAATTAAAAGGGAAATTAATGTAAACTTCTCTCAATTTTCCATGAACAAGAAAAACATGGTAAACCAACCAATCAACTACTAAAATGGAATATGCAAGTGGTTCCACCAAGATATGATTTGATAGACCAGTTGCATTTTATTATGCTAATCAAGTTTTAATTATTTTTAGATTTTCATATGTGAACTTGATGCACTGATGGTTTATGCAACAGTCCTCCAATCTTTGTATTTTAAATATTTCATACATTTAATGTATTGCTTTCTAAGTTAATAAGTTTCAAAATTATCTTATGTGGGAAAAATGCAGAAAAAAAAAATCTATGTTTTTCACTTATTTAGTTCTGTTTTTATTTTTAAACATGTTTATACAAGATACACAATCACAAAAAAGAAAGTTTCAATTCTTTTTTTATGGAAAAAGTCAGTAGAAACATTATTTCTTACATTTCATGCAATTTTTTTAAGTTAATATATCCTTAATTATAAGTTACTAGTCCTACATAGGGATTTTTTTTCTTGTCTAATTTATGTATACAGTCTCAATTTCAAAACAAAATATGGCCTAGACTACAAACTAAAGACATATATATTTCAAAATCTTGTCCTTCATGGATTTCAATCAACCATTAGCAATGCTTGGCAATAACTGAAACGAAATAAACCAGAAACACCAATAATAAAAAATACCAATTTTAACATAAATTTTGTTTTTATTTGCATACACAGATACATAAAAATATGAATGACATAAAATAAAGTAGCATTTGAGCTATTATATGCAAATATGAACAAACAAATCTAACTGAAATTACATGATGTATGGCAAACCAAAACAAGAAGAAAATTCACTAGATTAGTATATTTGCATACACCATGATGTTTTACCAACACAGAAAAGTTGGATTTTGACCACTGAATTTCGGATGCTGAATTAGTAAAGGAAATGATACAGTTTATGAGTTATTTATAATACATTTAAAAATACAATGGTCATCAGCCTACAGATGAGTATTGAACATGCTTTAAAATCTTTCAATGTCACACTCAATGAAAATAAACTAAAAATGTTTCTGAAAAAACAAATTTTAAATGTATTGTAGTAGAACTTTTACACCTTCATTCTCAAACCATACATAGTATGAAGCATGTCTTATAATTAACTTGAATACTATAACCTGTTCATTTTCAATATTATTGTAATAATATATGAATAGGAGTAACTAAAAAAATACTGGAAATTTTCTTATTAGTATCATGTGTCCCCAGACAGGAGGGGAAGGGGGACTGGATTGTCTCTGCCTGGATTTTAACATTTAATTAATCAAACTTTCTGTCTTCCATAATTTGGGGGGGGGGGGGAATCCTTATTTCAGAATTTTGAAATGATAATAATAATGCATTTTGCTGAATTTACTTAAAATTTTTAAACATTAAAAGAAGTTTGTTTGTTTTTTCCTCATCAATGGGATATGGCGGTCTAAAGCATTTATTTTTTAATGTTTGTAAAATATTTGCAAAACTTCAGGACTGATAAATGAAAAGAAATAAAAAACTTTTTCATTTTTTTAATGCCAGTTTAGTTAAAACTATTATAACTTTAAAGTAAATTCAATGACTAGTTTATGTCATTCTAAGATAATGTCTAGAATTTTTTCAATTAAGATAATTCTATAAATCTTAACTAGTATGAGGTATTAGGTATAAAATGCATATACTGGTTTAGAAAATCTATACACTTTATCAACACATCTACTTAAATTTTAAAATTAAAAACAAAAGTAAATGTATATGATGAAATTATACACACAGTCTTTTTTTTTTTATTAATCAATTCTTAGAGAAATTGCAGCCTTGTTCTTTTCTATTTACATTTCTTTCCAGTTTCCTCTCATTTCAAAAAATAAGCAAATTTCTCTCAGAATATCAAAATATATTGTTGCACAAAATACAGCAAGCAGCCTGAATGAATACAGTATTTTCATGTTTCTAACAAGTTTTCATTTCATAATAATAAAAAAAAAACAGCACTATGCTGACAGCAAAGAGTGTGACATAAACATTTCAGGCCTTCAAAAAAAAAAAAAAAAAAAAAAAAATGAATTGAACATATGTGATATATGGATAAATACAAGGTTTTAGAAATATTTTGTTTTTGTAAGTGCTTTATCAGCTTGGGAGGGGTCTGTCAATTTAGTCCAATCTGTCTGACCCACAACAAAACCGATGGCACGAAGACGATCTTGCTCTTTCCTTTGCTCCAAATCTGCCCATCTCACCTAGAGTATTAAAATTTAAAATTCAGTATTGTTATGTAAAATGAAAAAAGTATCTTAAAATACAGTAAATAGACATCAATGCATGCAGCTTGATTTACAAATTATAAGCCATGTCTCTCTTAAATTTGTTTCATGTATATTTAGAAACAAAATTAGATTATCAATGTATAATACATTAACAATGAATGTCATATAAGTAATTTGGTTTACACTATGATTCTTCAGTGCATTATATAAATCATAGTTCTAGGTTCGACAGACTAAAACACACAAATAAAAAAAGTCAAAGTTTACAGAATCAACAAAACCTAAAACTTAATTTATTATTATTGGTATATTGGGGCATATTTAAATAATAATAATGCACTTCATTACATGTAGTTTAACAAAATAACAAAAAGCCATTACAAGGCTGCCAGCAACTTTGGTACAAAATAGTAGGGACTTAGGGACCTAATGATTAAAAATTAGGGACAGAAAGTCTTAAATAGGGACCTTTTAGGGACCATGAAAAATAAACATTTATACAAAATAAAAACAATTTTTAACAAAAAAAAAAAAAAAAAGGTCATTTTTAAAAAAACCAAATATAATATTTACAAATTTCTAAAATTAAACTTTTTTATGTTTCTTATTCATAAAATTTGTAGTTAAATTACTTTTTCTTTTATTTATAACACTAGACAAGCTATCAGCTTTATCCTTTTTTACTTTCAGTTCCTTGTTAGCTGTTATACCAGATGCAATCACATTTTGTGCCACTTTAGCTTCAGTTTCCTTTTTCTAAAGCAATTTTTAACCTTTTGTTACCTTCATTGATCAATCTGTCCAATACAGTTACCTCTTCACTCACATTTTTGTTTAAATCTTCCAACTTTTTTTCAAGACCTACAATTGCACTTTATATATATATATATATATATATATATATATATATATATATATATATATATATATTTGTTTTCAACTTTTCTTCCCCCCCCCCCCCCCCCCCCGATTTCTTTCTCTTCTGTAGCTTTCTCCACTTCAAGTTCTACTTTCCTTGTTTTTTCTTTTTCTCTCTTTTCATTTTCTAGGTAACTTTGATAATTTTGATATGCAATATTGGCTAGTTATTGATACTAGGGCAGCATGATTTTCATAATGTCTTAAAGCATCTGCTATGTTTAGCCTAGCATTTAGCATTCGTTCTTTCACAGAGACAGTCATAGGAAAGAATTTGATATGAAAGCAAAAATCCTCTACATCTGCACTGCTATGGTACAAACTAAGTCTACTTTACTAAAAAGAGAGATATTCTGATATTATAATCTTTCACTTTCCTCTTTTGTGTCAATAGAAGTAGCCCAAAATGAATCTATTCTATTTACTTCAGATTCTCCTTGATTGAGCTTGCAAATTTTCCATTCATCCAAGAGAGCATCAATTACAATGTTTATAGTAGACGTACCCAGCAAAGAAAAAGCTGAACTTTTACAGCCTAACAGACTTTTGATGAAATTTGCATTTTTCCATGGCGTTTTGACACAAACGTACTCATGATCCTTTGATGACTTTTGCGGATTGTGCATGATCCTTCAATAAAATTTGAGGTTTTTCTCATGATATTTCACCAAAATTTGCATATTTTCCATGATCATATGACAAAATTTGCACCTTTTTTGTGATCCTTTGACAAAATTCACGAATTTTCCATAATTTTTTGATGAAATTAGAGTCATTTTTGACAATGAGATAAAATTCACATTTTTTTTCACAATTTTTCAATGAAATTTACATTTAAGACATTTGTATATTTTACTTTGTATAACAGACATTTCATAATCTGTCAAAATTCGCCTATTTTCCATGATTTTCGGTAAAATTCATGAATTTACTACAATTTGTTTTTTTGCTAAAATTTACATATTTTACTCGATTTTTGATGAAATTAGAGTATTTTTCCAGATCATTTAACAAAAAGCGCAGTTTTTCGCGACTCTGACAAAATTTGTGTATTTTACAAGATCTTCCAATGAATGATAATCATATATCTTATACGATCCTTTGATAAAAGTGTGTTTTTTCCTGCAATACTTTCACGAAAATTGCATTTTTCCCACAATGCTTGGATGAAAATTGAATTTCTCCCACAATCCTTTGACGATGAAAATCGTGTTTCTCTTGCAATCCTTTGACGAAAATCATGTTTCTTCCGCAATTCTTCAAAAATCATGGGTTTTTTTCCATGATCCTTTGACGGAAATGTCGTTTTTGCCATGATTCTTTAACAAAAATTGCATTTTCCTGCAGTGATCCTAAATTTTTTTTTTTTTTTTTTTTCGATCTTATGATAAAATTTAATATTATTATTATTATTTTTTCACGATTTTCATGATCCTTTGACTATTTTTTCATTTTTTTTTTCCTGTTATCTTTTGAGTAATCTTTCCAAATTTGATGCAGTTCACAATCTAATTTTTGTTGTAGTAATATATCTTTATGATGAATTTTGCAAAAATCTCAGAAAAAATTAATTTAGACACAAAATACATTTAAAAAAGGGACTTTTAGGGAGCTTTTAGTGAAAAAAGGGACCTTTTAGGGAAATTGGGACCAACTGGCAGTCCTGCATTAGAACAAATCTACACCTATCACTTAAGTGTACATACATACTACTGTGTACATATTACTGTTTAATATATTGATTGGTGCACAAAAACTACTAACAACAACCTTAAATTAATTTCTCATGCATATCTAAGTACATACACAACTACAATCTTAGATATATAAATGCTGTAACAGTTACCTATCATCTTCACTGTATGTAACATCAGGACCTCTATTTCATAAATTGTTTCAATAAGTAAATCCATAGAAGATTTATGGGAAAACATCAGGTATTAAAATAAGTAAAGAATTGTACTTTAGTCTGCCAACCCCAGATTTATTCTGGATTAAAATTTATCTTTCAGGCTTCAGAGTTCACTCATATTCATATTTAAGCTTAATGTTTATGAATAATAGAAATGTGTGGCTGCTTAAACAGATTAATGCAATTAGTACAAAAGTATTTCAACTACATGTAAGTAGCACTCCCAAATTATGAAAACTCAATAATCATAGTAGTACATCACATAAAGAAAATAAATCAATACAATATATTGCATATTACAGGCTCGCAATTTGTAAGAGGGAGGTGGCTTTATTTTTACTCGATTTAGACCAGTTTGCAATATAACTGGTAAATTGTATGTAACTAGGTAAATATAAAAAGCAAAAAATATGCAAGTCTAAACTTATCTGAAATGTGAATCGGGTGCAGTGTGAAAAGTTATATTCAAGCAATGCGATGCGCATGCGATTCACTCTTAATAAATTTATTTAGCAATTAAAAATAGCTAAAAAATTACAAATTAGGATTAATCCAGAATAAATCTAGGGTTGGCAGACTAAAGTACAATTCTTTACTTATTTTAATACCTGATGTTTTCCCATAAATCTTCTATGGATTTACTTATTGAAACAATTTATGAAATAGAGGTCCTGATGTTACATACAGTGAAGATGATAGGTAAATGTTACAACACTTATATATCTAAGATTGTAGTTGTGTATGTATTTAGATATACATGAGAAATTAATTTAAGGTTGTTGTTAGTAGTTTTTGTGTGCCAATCAATATATTAAACAGTAATATGTACACAGTAGTATGTACACTTAAGCGACAGCAGGCAGGCAACTGTAATAATGCTTCCAAAAAAGTGAGAAAAGTGACTAAAATTACAAAAAAGTGACTAAAAGATGTCAAAAAAAGTGACTAAAGCGTATCATAAAAGTGACTAAAACATGTAAAAAAAATACTAAAGCAAAAAAAAAAAAAAAAAAAAAAAAAAAAAGTGACGTAAATGGTACAAGACAAAGATTTTTTTCAATAAATTTGCAAATTAATCATTTAAATGAAATACATTTGTTTTTTAAATGAAAATCCCCTACCAAAATACCAGATAAGATCAAACCTCAGTTTTCTTTAATCATATAAAACAAAAAATACAATGTTAATATAATATATTTCTTTTAATTGAAAATAATAAGTAGGCTGTTGTCACAAAAAAATATCAGGGATGCTACCTATCACTTTTTAATAACCTCTATTTTTAAAGAACAATCTTCATTTTCCATTAGCAATGGAAAATCTGCTTGCAAATAGTGATATTAAAAAGCTGATTGGTAACAACCTTGAATATTTTCTGAGACAAACTCATATTTTAACTGCAACTAACTATACAAAAAAAAAAAAGGAACATGTTTAAGAAAAAATGGTGGAAATAAAGAGAAGTTAAAATTCTAAAGCTAAATTCATCTCAAAAAAATAATTAAACACAAATGAAATGTATCAAAGTGCATAGATTTAAATATTAAAAATCCATAACTACAAAGCTGTTTTGAACGATGCATTTGACCATCATCAATGGAAAATTAAATGTCATCATGTCTCCTACTCAAGAATAGTCAGGACAGACCATTCTATATTAAGGGCAGTATGAAATATCAGGCGACAGAAAATTGTATTCAAATGTTCATAAAATACATACTTTCATGTATTTTCTAACAATCACTTCCAAATTCCATAATACCATGACAATACATTATTACAAACTAAATCTTTTAAAGAAATTTTCCCAAGACATTCCTTTATAATGGTTTTTTAGTAACTTATATGAAAAAATAATTTTGGCTTCAATAAATTCTACTTTCATAGGCAGAGCTTGAATTAATCTTCCTTATGCAGTATATGGTAGACTTAAGGGTTAAAGTTGATTAAGATACAGAAAGCAGATCTCAGATTAAATCAATCTCATGAGTCAGCAAGATTAGTTCAAACTCAACAAATAACAGAATAATTTAATAAATCCAAAATTATTTTCCAAAGCCATTATGAGATAATTTAGAGATAATTTTTAAAATTTAATAATGTATTGTCATATGCAGGCCTAGGACCGCTGAGTCATTCTTAAAAAAGAGAGAAAAGAGACTAAATCGCAAGAAAAAGAGACTAAAAGAGACCAAAATTTAAAAAAAGAGACTAAAAGGAGACCAAATAAAAAACATTTTTTTCTCTTCACTTAAATGATTTTGGTATACAGACAAGCACTATAAGATTTAACACAATATGCGGAATACATTTTCAATGCATTTCAGTCGATTTTGAAATAATTGCAAATATTGTTGATTGGTTGCAGAAAAATATCTCAAATCGCAACAATTCATCATGAAAGAAAATCAGAAATTCACCAAATGACCACGGGGACAAAATCATGAAATTCCAGGAAATATAGTGAAATTCATCAAATTGTCTCAAAAAACAAATCATAAAATTTGTCGCATGATCTCGGGAAAAAAAATTCTCGAAATTAGTCAAATGTTCTTAGGATAAAAAAAAATCACGAAAATTATCAGATGGCCTTGAAAAAAAATCACGATATTAGTCAAATAGATCTTGTGTAAACATTGTAAAATTCATCAAATGGGTCTCGAAGAGAGGGATGAATCGCAAAATTCATTAAATGATTGCGAAATTCCAAGAGCGATCATACAAATAATTGCTAATTTTGTCGAAGGTCACGGAAATAAATAGTGAAATTTATCAACTAGTCGCCAGAAAAATAACGAATTTCGTCGAAAATAAAGCCATAAAAAATCAAGGATGCCTGTCAATGGGTTACATTAAAATATGCGAAAATCAGTTAGCATATAACAGTGAAGTTTGTCAAATTATTTCAGGAAAAGAATGGTGAAATTTATTAAATGGTGTTGGTGAAAAAAGTAAAATCAGGGGTTGTACTGGTGCCAAGTAATGTTTCACACAAACTTTTTTGGATATTTTAGGGCACATTTAACTGGCATACTACATTTCCTTCCAAGACCATTTGACAAAATTAATGATTCCCCCCCCCCCCCTCTCGCTACCAATTGCCGCAAATTAATATGAAAATTGTGATTTTTCCACACTATTGCTTACGGAAGTACATGATTTTTCTTCCATGATTGTTCGCTGACATTTGCAATTTTTTTTCAGTAAAATTTGTGATATTTTTTTTGGCTTTCATTTGTCAAAATTTGCAATTTTTTTGCCATTGTTTGCAGAAATTTACTATTTTTCTGTGCTTATTTAACAAAATTCGCGATTTTTTTTCCTGCGATCATTTGCAAAATCGCACTGAAAAAAAAAATCACAATTGCAAAGAAAAAAAAATCACGAATTTTGAAAAATGATCGACTGTCAAAATTCGCAACTTTTTTCTGTGATCATGGAAAAGATGAATTTCGGCAAATAAACGCGAAAGAATTTTGAATTTCGCCAATCGATCGCCGAAAAATCACGAATTTTGGCAAATGATCACGGAAAATATGACGAATTTTGTCATATAAACGCAGAAAAAAGCAAATTTCTAAAACAATAGCCCAAAAAATAAAATTATCATTTACTGTATTTTGATAAACGATCACAGAAAAAAATCGCAAATTTTGACTACCGATCGCGTAAAGAAATCACAAATTTTTTCGGCGATCCTTTCACGAAATTTGCATTTCTCTGTGATTATTTTTTCCGCATGCAAAATCGTACAATCGTATTGTTCATTAGTCTAACCGTACACTTCGACCAAAATCCGTACATTGTACTACTGGCCATACCGTACAAGTTGGCATCTATGAATATCCTTTTCAATTTTACGATCATTTGACGAAAGCTCGGTCTTATTTCGGAATCGTTTGACGTAAATCTCAGGAGTTTTTTTTTTTTTCCCACAATTGTATGGCAGAAATCGCGGCTTGATTTGTGATTGTTTAATAAAAATCGTCTTTTTTCTGGTGATCAATTAATTCGAATCGCAGTTTTGCCAGTGATCATTTTATGAAAATCACAGATTCTTAAAAATTAAAAAACGTGAAATTCTGCCGTTTGTCGAAAAAGTGATCCCTGTATATGTAATGACCGAAATAAGAATTTTGAGATTCCTTCCTGCAATCCTCTGACGAATTTCTCAATTGTTTTTCACAAGATCGACTGACAAATTTTGCAATGATTTTGCCACTGATTGACGGATTATACGCCTTTTTTTTCTTGTGAAAAGACAAAATCGTGATATTCTTCCCGCGACCGAATGACAAAGTTTATGATTTTTACCCCTCGAATGCGATTATTGAATTTCGCGTTTTTATCTTACCACAGATTGACCAAATTCACTTTCTTTTCAGTGTCCGACAGAAAAGTTTTGCGATTCTTGCCCGCGAACGATATACTAATCTCATAACCATTTTTCCAAGATAGAGCGACGAAATTTAGAATTTTTTCCCCTGCAAAAGAAGAGACAAATTTGGCCATGCAGCAGAATTTTTTTCTGCAGTCTGCAACACATATAAAAACATAAACAGTCTGCAGACCAATCCCTCGCATTACATTATTTGCACTCAAACCTTCAAGTATTTGTGATAGACATAAAAGAAAAATATACTTAAAAAAAGAAGTTGCCTTTGTTCTCAAAATTTTTAACGCCTCATACATTGTCCTAAAGATGGGGGGGGGGGGGGCTCCTCTTTGACAAAATTTGAGTTTTTTTTTTTTTTTTTTTTTTTACAATCTTTTGACGAAATTTGCATTTTTTTCGCGATTTATTGACGAAAACTGCCGTTTTCTTGCGATCTCTTGAAGAAATTTGCCGTTTTTTCGCGATCTCTTGAAGAAATTTGCAGTTTTTTCGTGATTTTTTTTAACGAAAACTACCGTTTTTTCGCGATTTTTTGAAGATGTTTGCCTTTTTTTTTTGCTAACTTTAGGAAGAAATGTTACGTTTTTCCATGATTTTTTGATGAAATTTTCCGTTTTTCCGGAGAAATTCGCTGTTGTTTCGTGATCATTTTACGAAACTGCCGTTTTTTCGCGTTCTTTTGAAGAAATTTGCCTTTTTCACGATCTTTTGAAGAAATTTGCTATTTTTTTCGTGATTCTTTGAAGAAAAATGACGTTTTTTTCGTGATCTTTTGAAGAAATTTGGCATTTTTTTCGGGGTTTTTTTTTAAACAAAATTTGCCGTTTTTCGCAATTTATTGACAAAATTTACCATTTTTTTTCGTGATTTTTTGACGAAAACTGTCGTTTTTTCGTGATCTTTTGAAGAAATTTGCCGTTTTTTTTTTTTGCGATGTTTTGAAGAAATTTGCCGATTTTTTCACGATGTTTTGAATGATTTTTTTTGAGGAAATTTACCTTTTTAAAGCTATCTTTTGAATAATTCCCGTGTTTTTTGCGATCTATGACGAAATAGATTTCTTTTCGAAGACTGTTTGTCGAAATTCGCGATACACTTTTATGTCCGAATTTTTGGATTTAGGACCGAAATTTTTTAATTTTAGCTAAATTTTTAACAGTTGAAAAATAGCCTGTGGACCTTCTCAAGAGTCTGCAAAGTGCGTCGCAGCTTTGTGCCGATTCTGCTCCCGGGAAATTTGGTATACTTTTTTTCCGCGACTAAGTTTTACTATAGTTCCACGGAATTTCATGGTTTCATCCTAAGACAGATTAACATAATCCATGATTTTCCGCTGGTTTCCGAATAAAAATTTTGCGATTTTTACCCGCGAAGAGTTAACAAATTTCGAGATTTTCCTGCGACAAACTGAGAAGTTTTCCGATATTTCCTCACAACAAATTGTTGAATTTCGCGATGTTTTTCCTGCTATCAAATGAAAAAAGTTACGATCTTTTACCTGCGATCGATCGATGGATAAGGAACATTAAAAAAAAAAAGAGTGAAAAAAGAGACTAAATCTGAAAAATATAGACTAAAAGAGACAAATGCAAAAAAAATAGCGAGAAAAGCGAGTTTAGCGACTCGCTCCGAGGCCTGCATATGACATCCATTGGTGCTTGAAAGGAATTATCACTTTAATTAGATGGAAGCATGTTTTTGATGAACATTTGAATATTTCTTTCTATCACCTTACATTCCATACCACCTAGAATGTTGTGTCCTTGACAATTCTCCAGTAAGTGCAAAAAGACACAACAATATTTTTAATTTTCCATTGATGATAGTTGAGTGCACTGGATGGAAACATTTTGGAATTTAATGGATTCTTAATATAATTTTATATGCAACTGTAAGCAATTTGGCACATTTTATTTGTGCTTTTTCTAAGCGTCTTAATGATAGAAGTAAAAATTATTTTATTTTTTTTACAAGCACTGAGATCTGATCCTGGATGGGGTATGGCTTTACAAAATTTTATTTTAACTTTACAATAACAGATTAAAATTACATTTTCTGTTTTTTATTACAAATTGAAGATATTATTGAAGACTTCCTTTTCTCAATTGAATTTTCTCTGAAATACTGATTACATAGCTTAGAAAGTATGCCACATAACAATGAAATAGTAAAAAATATTTTAACATAAAGGACATTGAAATTTGTTTTAGTAAATGAGAAGAATTTTGAAACTATCAAACAATCTTATATTAATGATACAATATCAAAGGTAATCCAAAGAAAAATTTGACAAATTACAGTAGAACTTCATTAATATAAGAAGCAAGGAAATTATAAAAAAGAAATTCCTTGTATTAACTGTTACGGTTACTCACAATACTCTGAAAGATAATAGAAATCTTAAAAACACATATATAATATATTAATAAATACCATTAATTACTCAGATCTTTTAAATGCTAAAATTAATTTAATATCATAAAGGCGATGATTAATTTTTAAGAACTTTCTGTTTCCATTCTTGCAATAAAAAAAAGGATAGAAATGCTAAATGGAAATTCAATGAAGAGTGTTCCGCGTTCTGGATCTTAAAATCATATGAAGGGATTCTTTTATTAATTCTATCCTACTTTTCACTGAAACTCAAATTGAAGTGAAGAATGTCTTGCTCATATTAGCCGTTATCCTGTTTTTGTATGTCATAACAAGTGAGAAAATTTTATCGCAGTTCATTAACAATGAAAATATCAACAATAATTGATATTGGGATAACGACAAGACTGAAAGATAAAAATGTCAATTTTAGTAAAATTTTTTAATGAAAAGTGAGCGAACCAGTTTCCACAGATCCTTCACTCTCAGAGAGTGTTGAATTTGGGAAGGGGGAAAGGGGAGGGAGAATAATGTCATTCGTCAAAAAGTACAATTTTCCATTCCGGAATTCTACAATGTTTGACTATAAGCCAAAGAAATCCTTCACAGAGAAACGCTTCTAAATACAATACTGCTTTCACAGCCTATCTTTAGTCAAAAAAGTGACTAAAAATGACTTTTTTTAAAAATAGTGACTAAAAGTGACAAAATTTCAAAAAAGTGACTAAAAGTGAGAAAAGTGACTAACTTGCATCCCTGCGATAGGTGTAGTTTTGTTCTAATGCAGGACTGCCAGCTGGTCCCAATTTCCCTAAAAGGTCCCTTTTTTCACTAAAAGCTCCCTAAAAGTCCCTTTTTTAAATGTATTTTGTGTCTAAATTAATTTTTTCTGAGATTTTTGCAAAATGCATCATAAAGATATATTACTACAACAAAAATTAGACTATGAACTGCATCAAATTTGGAAAGATTATTCAAAAGATAACAGAAAAAAAAATGAAAAAATAGTCAAAGGATCATGAAAATCGTGAAAAAAAAAAAAATAAAATAAAAAAAAAATAAATAAATAAATTTTATCTAAAGATCGCAAAAAAATTATGGGATATTATGGAAATAAATTATGGAATATGGGAAATATATCTCAATTACATAGTTTCTGAATAAGAACACCATCCAATTTGCATGCATTTCCAAACAAAAATTAATTCAAAAATGTGTCAAAAAGCATCTAAGATACAACTTCTTCTCGAATCTCTTTCAGAACTCTTAAGGGGTTGGCCAGTCAAATCTCAAAATTCCTTTTGCTAATGTTAAACCTATGGGATTGGAATGTTTGCTTATTTTTAAAATAGCTGCTTAGGAAATTTAATCACATATTTTAGAAATATTTTGATAACAGAAAAAGATATTTTCTAATAAAAGTACACAAAGAAAAAAAAAAGAAAAGAAAGAAACAAACTTTTTTATGAGATATTTAAAAAAAAAAAAAAAAGTTGATTGACATTGTTGGTGATTTTTTGATAGCTGTAAAAGGAATATAGATTCAATCTTCTAGCCCTGTTAAATTCATTTTGCCTATAAAGCGATTTTTTAAAAATTATATATATACCAGAGTTTCCCCCAGGCTTAAAAAAAGGCAGGGCGCTACTGCTCTGGAAAGGGCACTTTTTACATTTTTCAGGGCACTTTTTACATTTTTAAGGGCACTTTTTCATTTTAAAGGCACTTTTATAGAGTTGAATCAAGAATCTAGCGGTTCAAAAAATCGCGAAAAAACAGAAATTCAATCAAAAAATTGAAAAAAGAAAAAAAAAGGTAAATTTTTTAAAAGATCTCGAAAAAACGGCAAATATTCATAAAAGATCTTGAAAAAATGGCCAATTTTGTTAAAAGATCGTAAAAACAGCAGTTTTTGTTAAAAGATCGCAAAAAAAACCCAGCATATTTTGCTAAAAAAATCGGGAAAAAACAACAAATCTCGTGAAAATATAGCGAAAAAACATAACTTTTCACAGAATTCTCCATTTTATTGTGATTTTTGGACGAAATTTGCCGTTTTTCTCACAAATTTTTTGACGAAATCTGCCGTTTTATCCCTATTTTTTTTATGAAAGTTACCGTCTTTTGCGACTCATTTGACAAAATTTTTCATTTTATTGCTATTTTTGGAAGAAATTTGTTGTTTTTCCACGATCTTTTGAAAAAATTTGCCGTTTTGTGACATTTTTTGACAAAATTTGTGATTTTTTTGCAAATCTTGCCAGAAATTAGTCGTTATTTCGCAATTTTTAACGAAAATTGCTGTTTTTTTAAGCGATTTTATGATGAAATTACCCATCCCACGGGACGCGTATGATGCTATTTTTGCATTCTGTCGCCGATTTCTTGTGTAATTTATGCACTATAGCGCATTCGGATCATCGCTGGAGGGCTGCGTTTTTTCATATGTGGGGCAAGAAGGATGCTATTTTTTTAAATGTATGACAAGATGGGAGCTAGTTTTTGGATGAGGGGCAAGAGGGGCGCTATTTTTTAAACTAAAGAGCAGGAGTGGCGGAGCGCCCCCCTGAAACCCTCTGGGGGAAACTCTGATATACATATATATTTAATTTTATGGTGATTTTTTGACATTTGGTTTCAGGTTTCTAGTTTAATGTAGTAAATTTTGTTATCTGATTTTTTAATTTTTAGTAATTTTTAATGCAGTTTTTTTTTTTTTTTTGGAGGGGGGGGGGGGGCGCATTGTGCCATTTTTGACATAAGTGAAGGAAATCCAGTTACAATGTTTCAGCCCATTATAATAAATTTTGTCCTTGACAATATCTGAATTTTCAGTGATTTTTAGAGTTTTATGATATTTCTTCTACATAACATAGGAGACTAAGTGGGCCAAAATGCATGAAAGGGGCTTTTTTGCTAAAGAAGGAACTTTGGGGAGGGGGGGGGGGGAAATAGACCATTCAGGAGCCTCTTATTATAAATAATTGCTTGAGAAAGCATTCCTTTCATACAAATATTTTTCAAGATGAAGTCAAATTAAAATTTTTAATAACATAAAAGCGATTAAATAAATGTTTCTTAATGTGAAAATTAAACAAAAAACAAATTTTAAATGACATGTAAAAAATAAATCTGAAATAAACATTAGAACAAGCGGGGTAAAATATAAATAAAACACCAACATGCAGATTTTTGATTTGTTTACATTTATACACACAGAATCTGCAAATTTCATGATTGTGGATTAGTGATACTCTAGTCAAAGATTACAATTGGGGAGCAGAAATATTATTTACCCTCCTCCAATGTCTATCTTTCTTATAGGTGCATAAAAAATAACAAAAATATACAACTTACCCTTTTTTTACCAGGCTCACATTTTCTTTCATCATAATCATCTGGAAGTTGCAAATAATCCTCCATAGAAGAGTGCTTCTTTTTGCTTACTCTTAACCCATCCAATATATCTGAAATAAGATGAAATTTATGTATCAAAAACAAATTGCAAATCTGTTAATCTTTGTATTACAGAAAGTAAAAATAACTATCAGTGTCACTGCCAGCATAAATGATTTTTTTGTGACTGAGACGTCTTTCTTTGTTAATATTAAGAAAAATACTGCATATAAGACAGGGTTGCAAAAAAAGCTGGCTAAAATTTAAAGCAAGCCACACTAGTGGCTTTTATTGGTTTTAACAGGTTGCGTGTTTTTTTTTTTGTTTTTTTTTTTGGGGGGGGCTAAAGTTGACTTTTATATAATGAAGCATTTTAATTATAAACAACAAAACCTTATGTGTTTAATTATTTCTAATTGAGGTAGAGTTCAATATAACACAATTTCTCAATAATGAAGACATTAATAATGGAACTGTTATGATTTGTAGTCAGAATTGTAAATATACAGGCTAAATTTTAAAAGGCCCTACTTTTCTTAAATTTACACTGATCTTAACATTTTTTTTCCTCCCATTTTTACTGCTTTATATAATTAGAAAAGCAGTAAAAATGGTTGCCTTTTTTAGATGTTTTATTACATAACTAATTTTAAGAGATATTAATATACAAGTTTTATTTTACTTCTCATAAACATTTATTAATAACATATAAAGTCACTGAATAAGTATCATTTCTCTTTATTAAAACAGTATTACGAATAACATACATATTAATTTATGCATGAATATGCACTCTTTTAAATAGCAACAAGCTTTTCAAAATTTTAATTCAACAAGTTTTATTTGAAGAATGTTTTTAAATTGCTTTCTTTATTTTATGCATTTACATATACTAAAATCTCTTCAAATGTTAAATCATTCCTAATTTCGCTTTCAACATTGTTCCTTCTATGATTTTAATCTGTCTGTATAACATATCTGGAATAAGTTACATAACTGCTTAGCAGCGAAAAAACTTTTTACTTTTAAAACTCACATCATTTTTATAAGTTATCAGAATATTGATTACTTATTATTGGGTCTCAAGTATTTTACAAGATATTTCAATTGTCAAATACATATAAGCTACTTAGTCTTAATCGATTTTAAAAGTAAATAGCAGAAAGTAAGAATATTTTTATTTTGATGTGTGACATTTTCTTATTGTTTTATATATATATATATATTTAATATATGATATGTGTAGAGTAGGGGTGCACAACCTTTTCAAGAGAAGGGCCACTTACAAATATGTCTGGGTGATCGAGGGGGACAGAGATGGGTACACAGAGATAATTCTATTTCGAGGAGTTGATCTGTGGCCCATAATAGGATAAAAGAATATAGTTTCACAGGAAAGCGTTTGTGTGGGAGGAGGGGGGGGGGGGGGGGTATCACCCCTTTAAATTCGCTTACCTAGTCGAAATATCTAATTTAGTTGGTAAGAATATATCAGCAGTTTTTACTTTTTATACAACAGATAAAGCAAGGATTATTTTCAAGATGTAAAAGTATTCTTTGACTTTATTCAGGAGAGTAAATTTTGTTTTATTAAAAGTGCTAAAAAACAAGTATAAATGGCTGGTGCCAAAAATTTTTGAATTTTGTGAACAAAGGAGAGAGAAGGAGTCGATCAATAAGAATTTTTCCACGCCTGATCAATGAAATTCCCGTTTTCTGTGTCCGATAAATGAAATTTATAATTCTTCCACAACTGATTGAACAGATATGCACTTTTTACAAAATCAGTAGACAAAATTCGCAATTTTTAAGAAGCCGATCGAGAAATTTCACGATCTTTCCTCTCCTGATCAACAAAATTTGCAATTCTTACGAAATTGATCACGAAAATTCACGATCTTTCCTCGCCTGATTAACAAAATTTGCATTTCTTACAAAATTGATCGAGAAAAGTTATGATTTTTACGAAGCAGATCAATGAAATTCGTGATTTTTAAAAAGCCGATCGACAAAATTTACGATTTTTCCTCACATGATCGACAAAATTCTTGATTTTTTCCCCTAATGGACAAAATTCGCAAATTTTATGAATCGGATGCATGAAAATTGTGATTTTTCTTCACAAGATCGACAAAATTCGCGATTTTGCCACGTCTGATCGATGAAATTCATGATTTTGCCGAGCCTAATCAAGAAAATTCACGATCTTTTTGTGACTGAACAACAAAATTCATGCTTTGTACGAAACCGACCAACAAAGCTCGTGCTTTTTACAAAGCCGATCGACGAAATTTGTGCTTTTTAGAAAACCCATCAGCAAAACTAAGCGATTTTTCCATGCCTGATCAACAAGATTTTCGATTTTTTTTGCGCTTGATCAACAAATTTCATGAATTTTAGGAAGTTGATCGACAAAATTGGCGATGTTTCCGAACTTGATCATGAAAATTTACAATTTTTATGAAAATGATTGATGAAATCCGCGATTTTTACAAAACTGATCGATAAAATTCACAATTTTTACAAAATTGATCGGTGAAATTCGCAATTTTCCTTCTCAAGATCGACAAAATTCGCGATTTTTATAGAGCCTATCAACGAAATTCCCGATTTTTACGTTCCAGATCGGCAAAATTAACGATTTTTCCGTGCCTGATTGACAAAATTCCCGATTTTTATGAAACCAGTAGACGAAATTTGGAATTTTTTCTTTGCATGATCGACAAATTTCGCGATTTTTCCGCAACCAATCGATGAAATTTGCGATTTTATTAGAACCTGATCGCCGCAATTGACAATTTTGTCGCATGTGATCAACAAAATTAGCAACCTTCTTGTCTCCAACCAACGAAATTTGCAATTTTTCGGAATCTGATCAATAAAACTTCAGGGTCAGATTGACGAAACGTGCGCTTTTTCCACCCTTAATTGACGAAATACGCATTTTTCCGTGCCTGATTAACGGAATTTGCGATTTTTTACTAAATTTTGCGAAATCTGCATTTTTTTTACGAAGCAAGTTGAAACTTGTGATTTTTTTCTCATGATAAACTGACGAAATTCACGACTGTTTCACAGCCGTTCAACGAAATTTTCAATTTTCCACGCGTCATCGCTAAATTCGATTTTTTTTTTCGTGCTATATCAACAAAAATTGTGATTTGTGTGCGATCAACGAAATTCACATTTTTTTTTCACACGATAAACAGAGAAAACATGGTATTTATCCTTGCAACCGGTGAATTTAATTTACAATTTTTTGGAGCATCATAAACAAAACTGGCGATTTTTTCTTGACAATCAACGAAATGTGCGTTATTTTGTCTCCGACCGGCAAATTTTGCAATTTTTCCATGCCCTATCAGGAAAATTTGCTATTTTTTTTTACTGAAGCTCATGGTAAAAAATCGCAATTTTTTTCATATCTGATGAGCGAAAATTGCAATTTTTCCAAGCCTTATCGACAAAATTCACTTTTTCCGTACTTTATCAATGAAATTTGCAATTTTTCCGTGCCAATCAGCGAAATTTGTGATTCTTAAGTGACGAAATTTTATATTTTCCCGCAGTAAATTGACAAAATTTATGATTTTTTACTGGAAAAATTTACAATTTTATCAGTTGTAAATGGACGAAACTCACGGGCCACAGGTTGTGCATCCCTAGTGTAGAGCTATATAATAAAGAATTCCAAATCACCATTTTAGATTCTAATTTAATGTATCCTTCTAAATATCCATCTCTTTTGTTTTGTTTTTTACAAACATAATGCCTTTTCAGTTGCATTTTAGCATTTAAAAGACTTATTTATTTGACAAAATTTAATAGATGTTTATACATTTTTAGTAGAACATATTTATAAGTGCATTAAAAATAAATTAATCTAAATTTAGTATGAATTATCTAAAAATCTCTTTTTTTAAAAATAAAGACAGTCTCTTTTAAACTTAAAATGTAAAAAAAAAAAAAAAAAAAGGCCAGTTTTTTTTTTTTTTTTTTTGGGGGGGGGGGGGCTATGACTATGGCTAAAAGCTTGCAAACCTGACATAAGAATATGTAAATTGATAATTTTATAAAGAAATGTTTGTTAAATATGCTGAAGAAAATGGTTTTAAATCAAAGAATTATTTTAAGATATATTGATTGCTAAAATTAGTCACAATCATTCTATTAACAAAGTTTTATAATAGAAAAATCTACAGTAATTGGAATTTAAATTTGTTGTCAGATGTTATGCAAGATAAACTCATAATGAAGATTCAGAGAAATAAATCGATGATATAAACAAATCATTTCATTTTATACAATTATAATCTACAGACCATAAATAGTCATCTAAATGACTTAAACAAAAGAGAACTGTCAAAATCTAATTTAAAGAACAATTTGTGAGTGAAATAACTTTTAATAAACTGTTTTTATTATACAGACATTTAACTCCCATTTCTTTCCTTTTTGATGTTGATACTAATGTTTTCCTTATATATTTCACTGATATGGATATATAATGATGTAGAAAGGAGCTTTTTATGTGAACGCTTATTTATCCCAAATTACACTTATTATTATTATTATTATTTTTTTTTTCCAAAACAGTGTAATGTGTTATTTTTATGTTTGTCATCTTTAAATGATAAACCTTATGCATCAGCAAATGCCTTGATATGGATACATCAAATTGATGGCCTGTGCAGATATAAAAGAATATGAAGGTAAGTCAATCTTACCTATCTACTCTTATTGAATTTATATAACAAACAATTGAGAACAATCTTGTGCAATTATCTAGTTAGGACTAATATTGACTAACAAAACTAAGGATATACATTAGAAGCTTGCAGTGTGCAGACTGTTTTGACTTATTTTTTGAGAATTTTCTCAATGTTAAATTCAATTTTTCAGCATTTTGAGAGATTTTTTAGAAAAGGTTATTTTAAATCATTGCCAATTGTAAAAATAGCCCAAAGAATAATATTTCCTTTAAATTAAAAATTTTATTAGATGTGACAGTGGAAAATACAGAAAAACCTTCGAATTAGATTAAATTAATTACATGTTAATAGATTCATAGCTACGATTTTTTTTTTTTTTTTATGTCATGTATTTTAAACATGCTAATGAGGTTTATTATAGCTTATTCAGTACTGAAAATGAAGTGTGTATAGGTAACGAAAGTGTGCATTTATCAGTCATTTACAGGAACTCTCAAAAGAATTCTGTTACACTAAAGTCTATGTGGGGGGGGGAGGGATAAAAATTTTTTATGTATTTTTTAATGATGTTACACTATTTTAAATATGTTAAAGTTGATGTATATCACTCAGGTGCACTATAAGAGGCTTAGTATAGAATATGATATGCATGGCATTAATTCTTCATTTACAGGGAAACACAATTCTGTTACAGTACTGTAGGAAAAATTTAGTTATAATTAAATTTATTATAAATATTATTTAGGGATTGTACATATTTCTTTAAATAAAATTTAAGGACTTTTAAGAATTCTCAAGGACTGAAGCCCAAAAAATATACAGACTTACAAATTAAAAATTTTTGAATCAAGAGTTTAATTTTTGTAAATACAAATTTTACATATTCATATAGCAGGAAAGGGGGGGGGGAGGGGGAGGAGGAGGAGGAATTTCAGCATGTGACACTAAAAATTTAGAAAATTTTAAAATATAAAACAGCAGAAGAAAATGTAATCTGATATGCCAATCAAAAATTTTTTTTTACTAACTCATATATGTTAATACTTCAAAATTCAGTATCAGATTGCCAAAAATTAAACAGTAATCTATGCTCACCATCAGGATTCTAAAGATAGGAAATCCCATACATTAGTTCTTGAGATACGGCTATTGCTAAAATCATACAAAACCTGAAAATGCGGCACGGAAGTGCCACCTACTGGGTGATTTAAACCAAAATATTGTATGCAACAGCTTGTGTCAACATCAACTGAATCTAAAGTTAGATTAGAAGTTAGATTCTTTAGTTTTTAAGATAGAGCTGTTGTAGAAATAGTGAAAATTGCAGCTCATCTGCGCCCCATATTGCATAACTTACACCAAAAGCTTATTCATCAGCACCGATATTTATCGAGATGTACTTGGATATAATGTTTGATGAAAATCAGTGTATTAGTTCTTAAGATATAGCCAATTGGAGATAAAATAAATAGACATTACCGTAAAATACCGTCGATCCGCCCTTCCCGATCAAACGCCCCCCCCCCCCACTTTGTACACAATTTGACATTTTCAAAAAATCCCGATAATGCGCCCTGTACACAATTAGACATTTTCAAAAAATCCCAATAATGCACCCTCCCTCGAAAAAATTTCCGACCCGCAGTTCAAAAGTCAACACGAAATATTTTTTATCTCCCAGTGCTTTTTTTTTCGTCGCATCCATCAGAAAGGCGAGCCGATTCTAAATATTTATCGCTAACTAGAAGGGTTGCCAGTTGACCTAGATTGAAAACTGGTTTTTTTTCCATTCCAAACAGCGCTGTCACTTCACATTATTCACGCTCGTGTTCACGTGTGCAAACGCAAAAAATAACCAAAATAAAATGCAATTGATGCCATTCTGAAAAAGTTCTTCCCGCTGTATTGCCTCCGACGTATAATTACCTCCATGGAGAAAAAAATATCGATTGATTGATTGGCAGACGGCATGAAAAGTCAAATTTGTACTATTTTTCGATGGCAGTATTTTTCACTTTAAAAATCTGGCAACACATACTCCGAGAACCCATTCAATCATTTTGTGAGTATTCCTTTCTCTCGTATTCACACGTGCTTGTATTATCTAGCGATTATTTGAAGTTTTTTCTCAGTAGTTTTTATTATACTGTTTGAAGATGCCTAACAGCTACACCGTGGAAAGAAAATTAGCTGTCATAGCTTGGCACAAAGACAACGGTGCTAATTTGCATGCCACATCAAGGCATTTTAGCATTGATCGCAAACGAATCAGAGATTGGCTTTCAAAAGAAAACCAACTTCTTCAAAGTAATTTTGGCCTAGCGTCAAAAAAAAGAAAACTTGGATTCGGCCGACCATGTTTGTCTGAAGAACTGGACGACTCATTGTTTGAGTTTTTGGAGAATGAACGCGCTGTTGGTCATGCAGTTAGTAACAAAATGCTACAAACAGAAGCGCTTCGCAAAGCCGAAGAAATTGGGCTGAGTGATTTTAAGGCATCTGACATGTTCATATCCCGATGGAAAAAGAGAATGAACGTTACAACCAGAGTTGCGACTAATGAGAGTCAGAAAACTCCTGAGGAACTGAAAGAAAAAATTACATCATTTCTCTATTCAGTGAAAGTATGCCGCATCATAAATGATTTAACTCCATATAATATTGGAAATATGGATGAAACGATGGTTCGTTTCGATTGCCCACCGACAAGGACAAACAATGTCAAAGGTGAATCATCCATCAGGATAGTAAACACTGGCTGTACAAAGCGCGGATTTACTGTAGCTTTGTGTGCTCGCGCTTCCGGCCACAAAATGCCAGCGTTCATAGTGTTCAAGGAGCCAAGTGGGAAAATTCCTTGTAAAGCCTATCAAGCATTGAAAATCCCATGTAACGTAAAAGTAACGGCCACAAAGAACGGGTGGATGAATTCCCAAGAATTAAATTTATGGATCAACAGCGTTTGGGGGCCGGACGAGGATGATGTTTCCCGCCTCCTAATTCTAGATAAGGCTCCAATCCACGGAAAACCGGAGGTTCGCACGGCTCTTGGTAATGCCAATACAGAATTAATCATTATTCCGGGAGGATTAACCTCAATTGTCCAGCCTGCAGACGTTTCGTGGAACAAACCATTCAAAGGATACCTGATAGAAAAATGGATGGAGTTCATGAGGTTGGGTCTGAAGACGTCAAAAGGTAACCTCAAAAAACCATCGAGACAAGATGTCTTAGATTGGGTGTCTTTCGCGTGGGATAAAGTTTCCGAAGAGATTATTATCAGATCTTTCAAACGCTGCGGCATTTCTAATGCCTTGGATGGCTCCGAGAATGGAGAATATAATGACAAGTTGTCCGAAGCTGTTGGACCATCGTCTGAGGATATCAGTGAGGAGCTGATGGATCTCATTTTCGATGAAACTGATGATCTTGAATCTTTTGATGGATTTTCTTCCGACGAAGAGTAAAAGTTTTGTTGTGGATGCGACCCACATTAAAAAAGCGTGCCAAAGTGGATAGAAACCACTCTAAAAAACATGGAGTGCCATAAGGAGGGGGGTCTTTGTCCCGCACTCTGGATGGCATAGCAATATGCCAACTGAAGCCTCCTTTAAATATATTAAGGTAAGTGTAATTATAAATGTTTAAGATATTTACAATGATTTTTTTTAAGTAACAGTTATATTTGCAATATTTTTCATGCTATAAATTTTTAGCGCCTATTTTTTATAGAACTGATTTAATACTTATAGATCAGAAAGCGTGATTTAACGATATGATATACGGTTATTAACTTACCTAATTTACAACAGATGGCGACACTACGGAAAATATTATCTGGAGAAAATATTTCAGGACATTTTCATTTGCAGTTTCTCAAGGTTTAATTAATTTGTAATTGTCAGATTCTTTTAATTATTCTAAAAACACATTAATTACGTTATTATTATTACTTTTAATCTGACTAAATTGCTTCAAAACTTCTGAAATTCAGAATTTTTAAATCTGATATTGCCCGTTAATTGCGAAATTATAACAACAGATGGCGACACCATGTAACGTATTATGTTTAGATTCTATTTTAGGATATTTTGAATTAAAATTTCTCGAACTTTTGTTTTATTTATTTATTATCCTTATTTTTAAGTTCTTTTCATTTCTCTTACCATATTGATGACAGGTATTTTTTTTTAATTAAATATATTCCAGTTTCAAAGCTTTTGAAATTTATAATTTTCTATAATCTGAAATCGCCGTTAATCGCGAAGTTTTACTATTTTTTTATTTTGTATTTAATTTTATATTTAAATATATTTTTGTATTTATTAATATTTTCTTTTTTCCTGAAAATATAAAAAAAAAAATATATATACTTTCCGACGATCGACAATCATCATACCCCCCCCCCCCCAACACACCCACACACCATAAGTACAACTCAACTTTTTAGCAAAAATCCCGAGCAAGCGCCCTCCCCCAACTATTGTACGATTTTCCTTTTCATTTGGGGGGGCGGATCGACGGTATTTTACGGTAATAGTTTGTAAAAATAGATGGTTAAGGAATGGGCAGGGGTGAGTATTATATTATATTATATATACACATTTTTTTTTTTTTTTTTTTTTTTTTTTGAGGGGAGAGTTTAACAGATGACTTAATAAATCTTAAGCAATTAATAATCAAATTAGCTGGCTTCGGCCAATCACAGGCCTCTCTTTTTTCTCTTGAATACAAGTTATATCTAGAACAAAACAAGCCTCAAACATAATCTCCATTGCCTATGACACTGTATAGCAGATGTGCTTAAGCACACACTGCAAAGCCAAGTAAAATAAAAAATTTTTTGGGGAATCCTTGAATTCATATGAATTATTTTAATGTTCATAGAGCATTGCACTACCCAAATTTTTATCATAAATCTAACAAACAAAATAAATAACCACTCTATATTTTTAAAATTATAGCTGAAAGTTTTAGAAATATAATGACAAAGTTATAACAGAAGTTACAAAATAAAATTAAAAACAAAAAATAATCTAAAATTAAATAGTCCTTTACTAAAAATAAAATAAATGGAACATGTACCTAATTTTTCTTCTGTAGCTTCTAGTTTTTCCCAACGACTTGGCTCATGACCCTTTATCAAAACAAGTAAAGTAATCAAAATAAAATAAAGCTAATACTGAATAAATTCATGTATATCCAAAGATATGATTAAATGATATATTTTATTGACAGCCAATAAATCTGTTGGCTTTTTAAAAAATTAATAAATAATTAATATTCAGTGTTGAGTATAGCCAAAATGCAAAAAAGAGGAAAAACAAAGTTTTACACTTTGCTGGCTAAGAGCAAAGAATAGAATTTCTTTTAACCCTTCCCTACACAATTTTTTCTATTTTTATTTAAAAAAAAAAAAAAAAAAAAAAAAAAAAAAAAGAAATTTATATATTGGTTTAATAATGGGAAAAATAGTAAAATAATAATAATAATTTTAAAAATTTCAGCTAAAATTTGGTATTTTATGGTGTGTACCTTACATAATTAGGATTTTACTGCTTGATTTGTACTTGATCTGTACTTGTTTGCTAGACTTGTACTGCTATATTTTGCAATAAATGAGCTTAAATTAATTTACGCTGCAATCATTTTTATATTAATAATTTAAAAGTATTCAGTAAAAACAATGAAAGTAAGTTTTCCCTTAATAGCCTGATCAAAAGTTTTTTTAATTTTCAAAAGAACTAATTCTAATTTTTGTCAAATACAGCTATCTGACATGGACAAAACAAGTGCTATTCCATTCTTTGGACGGTTCTTGATCAGAGATAGAGATTACATTGGTCAAATTCATGACACATAATCAGTATTATAGGGCTTTTAGGTACGTGCCAGATGTGACACAGGGCGCAGTGAAGGGTTAAATAAGGATTTCAAATTAAAAAAAAAATTAAAAGTTTAAATCTATCAAAACATTGATTTTCTTAGCAATGTATGAAAATATATTTATACCTTATGGATATACATTTTTAGAAAAAAAAAATAAACTAAATTAAAATAAGGACATCATCAGATACTTACAGGAAATAAATTTGACTCTTCCAAGTCATCTTCATCTGGAGCATCCTCATCATTTTTCACACCAGATTTATCAGAAGATTCAACTTCCATTTCAACCTAAATTAAGAAGAAAAAAATATAGTTAAAACCAACAGCCACAGATAATAAAAAATAGAATAAAACTAATTTATAATTATAAATAAATAGTTGAAATTCCTTTAGAATTCAATGATCATGTGCCCTTTTTTAGGGTCATTCATAATTATGTAAACACATAGCACCTATAGTTGTCGTTCAATTCATCCATCTGTCTGTCTGTATATAACAACTCAAAAACTACCCAACCGAATCATTTGAAATTTAAAATATATAATTATTGCATAATTTTGTCATGTCATTTAAAATTTTGTGAAAATCAGATGCATAGATCAATTACAGAGACAATCAAAAGTATTCCGTTACATTATGGTTAATGGGGAAAAAAGTTTCAAATGCTTTTTAATCGTTTGAAATTTAAAATATGTAATTATTACATAATTTTGTCGAGTTATTTTAAATTTTATGAAAACCAGATGCATAGACCAATTGCAGGGACAACCAAAAGTATCCTGTTACATTACGGTCAATTTGGAAAAAAGTTTCAAATACATTTTAATGGTGTTATACTCATTCGAACACAATAAATATAATATGAATCTATGAAGTACATATTATAATATACATTTTGCAAACTGTGGTGCAAAGAACATTTGTTATTGACTTACAAGGCCACACAAAAATATTCCATAACATAATGGTATAGGGAGAACATTGTTTGGTACACGTTTTAATTGTAATTAACTATTTTTAACATTTTCTGAATATGATATATGTTGCTGAGGTGTAATAAAAGTTACTATTCTTGTATATTTACAGGAACACAAAAAAGATTTCGACCACTACACTGTATCCAAAGTACTGTCTATTATAACAGCAAGATCTGAATATTTTAAAAACTTCATAATCATAAGAACGCACCTCATTTGCTATGCTTTATGTACAATTTCCAACTTGTTTATTAATAGTTTCTCTTTTATTTTAAGATTTATTTAAAGCCTCCATTGATGCTTCATATACTATCAGAATTCATAAATATATTTATTATAGAAAAATCTGTCTTTTGTTTGAAGTTATTTTAAATGTGTGTAAGAATGTCCTAAATATCATCTTTTTAAAATTGCAAAGTTCTGTTTTGCATGAGAAAAGAATTTTAGCTATATTGATTTAAATAACAGTGAATTTTATAAAATCATTGGAAACTTTAAACTTATCCTAATTGCATTAGTACGTATTAACAAATTGCAACATAAATATAAAATTTAAAAGGCAAAAATATTGATATAGCATTAAGTCGCTAAAACAGTTTATAATATCTTGTAAATATAGTTTAGTGATGGAAGCCATTATTCTTTATTTTTCGAGCATATTTTAAGAAACTCTCTATAATATGGATATTAAGTAATTGTTAATACTTAAATATCCTATAATTAAGAATTTTACATACAAAAAAATTAGTTGTTATAATTGAAGACATGAATTTCAAAACTTGCTTTATCCAGAAAATTAAATTTCTGAAAATCATGAAAAACATGCAACTGCATTCTTCAGTTTTCATTGTAGATGAAGATTTTACAATGCCAAAAATACAGAATAAAACTAGTTTTTTCACAGATTGCAATATTTTTATAGTGCAAGTTTACCAACAGAATAAATTGATAGGAAAAACATGATTTTTTAAAAATTTGGCATAGTGTAAGTTTTAATAAAATGATACAAAGAAATCATTCAAGCAACCAGTGATATTTATTGTTAATAATTTGAGATAATTTATATAAAATATAATTATAAGTAACTTACAATTAATAATTTAACCCCCCCCCCCCCATAATTCACATACATTAGCATAAAATAATTAAAAAATGTTCACTTATTATGCTAATTGAGGTTGCTTCTAAAGTTGCTAGGTAAACAATACATTCAATATAGTTAGTGAAATGAGTAAAAGTGTAAATGATAATGAAAATGAAAGCAAGAATGACCTTACCTCAGTAATAGATACATCTTGCAAAAGTGAACGGACATCCATACTTATAAAATGCCTAGGTTTTGGTTCCCATTGTTGCAGAATCTAATAAATTGGATAAAGAAATCAGAAAATAATTTACACTATTGATCAGCAGAAATAAAAATATATCTGTAAAGTAGTCAGTTTGTTCAACTCTGTTACAAAATTATAGCTAAAGTATTGTTTATAGTCATTAATTTATGGAATAATAAATTTGTGTAAGAAAAATAAATCATGCTGAAAGTGCAGAAAGTCAAACTTACAATGCATAATAGCATAGCATACATAAAATGAGAAATTTTGTATTTTAATGAAAATAAGTAGAAACTATAATGAAAAATTAAAAAAATGTTAAAAAATTTCTTAACATTTTCTGTATCTTTCACTCAAATCTTTACCATATATATATATTACAGAACTGCTACAGATACAGTAACATTTCAATAAATATAAACTATCTCTGAGCAAATTTTTGACAAAAAATATTATTTATCTATATAAAAATCACCTTAGTTATGTCTTCTAGTGTCCTGTTGTGAATATTACGCTTGTGACAAATAACAGGATCTTTGCAATCCATTTCTGCAATGTATACCTAAAAGAGAACAAATTTTTAGAGAATATATATAAACAATAAAATAAGGAAAAAAATCAGAGTGCTTAAGTAAAAGAAGACAACAAAAGTTAGTAATTTAATAACCAACAATAATTAAAAAATACAAAATCCAACACAAAACAAAATATTTGTAAACTATTCTAAACAATTAGAATACAGTAGGCAAATTTTAAAAAAGAGAGAGAAAGAAACACAACAGTTAGAATATAATATTATTTTTAACACAATCACATTGATTGGTAAAGTTATACATATGATACCAATTGAGTAAAAAAATGCCCAAGCCAGGAATTAAACTCAGATACTTGGCTTACATTGCCAATGCTTTATTGCTTAAGGATACTAGTTGCTCATTGACAAATTACTCTCCATAATGTTAATTATTATAATGTTATTTACAATATTTATTAATTTGTTATTTATTAATTATAGTATTAATTATTTCTTAGCTGTCAAAATATTTCTAAAATTTATACTTAATTTAATATTTTATGTTTTAAAAACGGACAAACTGGAACTAAAATTATCCCCCCCCCCCCCCCACACACACACACACGTTCAGTGCTAAATTCAAGAGGTTGCCCGGGAGCAATACCTCCCAAATCGTTGAAATGTCACCCTAGAAGATTGAGATTTTATGCATTTAAAAGGTTAAAAAGTGCAATCCTTTCCTTTCCGCCCGGAACTCTACAATGTCCAATAATGTCACATAGAAAAACAAATTACATGTAATCGCAAGCAAAAGTAAACTTCTGTGACAAAGGTTTTTTTTTTTTTTTTTTTTTTTTTTTACCCACAAGAATATAAAAAACAGTGGATAAAAGTGTGCACGATTTTATTTCAATTTTATTGCTTAAAAAATAATTTTAATTTCTGATTAATTATATAATAGAGGTTTTAGTGCATATAAAAGTAAATTAATGAAACATTAAGCATTTCTTAGCGATTTTTGAATCTCTGAGAATTTCCCAATAGCAGACACCTCCGAATAGCGGGCATTTTCAGCGTTCCCAAGGTGTACGTTATTTAGAGGTTTTACTGTATATGTATATATATATATAATAGAATTTATGGATAGGCATACTCTTATACTACAACTAGTCTCTAGTAGTAGCATAATTAATTATTTTCTGAAAGAATTAAATTTATCTGAAGATGTGAGACTACTTTCAAGATTTGATCATACACTCCTGAAAAGAATACACAAAAAAGCGAGAAAAAATTTTAAATAACGTAACTGCATGATACTAAGCCTCATTTTGAATCGAATTATATAATATGAAATATTAGTTGTTAAAGAGTCAATACTTCTGTTAATTTTTAAAACCTTCAAAGAAAGTAAAAATTTTCAGTCCATATAAAGTACTGTCATGCACTAAGAGTACTCTTCACTCATTTGAAAACACCATTTTAATGTTAAACCTATGGGTGGATTGTTTTCAAATTTTTCATTTAAATTTGAATATTTTAAAACAATGCTTCAGCATGAGTTCGATCTCTAATAAAACCATTTTGTACTTTTTCAATTTTAGCTGCAGATTTTTTTTTTAAATTTAAATAAAGGAACTTTTACTTTCGAAACTGGTTCTGGAAGTGAAAGTATTTTTATTAAAACAATCTGCAGCTGAAATTTAAAAAAATAGTAAAATATAACCATATTAGAGATTAATCTCAGTTATCCTATGCAAAAAATTTGCTTAAAAATATTCAAATTTAAATGAAAAATTTGAAAGCAATCTGCCCATAGATTTAACATCAGAGAGCAAATGTTTTCAAGTGAATAAAGAATCTCCTTAAGAACTATGGCTGTCAATAATAAAAGGGAAAATAAATGTTTAAAAAAGATTATACTTGAAAGCCTTTCTGTTTAGCATAGCTCCAATACTCTTCATACTGCTTAGATTTCCCATTTACAGCATCAACAATTATGAATGGGAAGAATCTATCATCAATTGTTTTCTTGAAGGACTTAAATAAACTAGATCTATAAACTTCTTCCATCTCATGCTCATATTCAAATTTAAATTCCTAGACAAAATAAAAAAGATTGCGAGTTTATTATTTTTATTACTATTGAAGGAAAAAAATGGCCGGATTTTATTGCTAGAGTTTATTTTTTTGGTGAAACTAATAAATATACAATACATGAATCAATTTAAAAAGATTAACAGAGCCTTCATTTCAAGCACTTTGAAAGACAGTGTAAAGCTAGGTTCACTAAAGATGCATACATCAATATACTTTATTACATAACAGAATTAATTTTAAAAGGAGTTATTTTAGATATACATATATTATTTTATAATATGCAATATTCCTCAAAAATATTTGGCCACTTTGTAGTATAACAAACATTAAGCATACCATATTCTGAAATTTCACATGAATGTCTGCAGAATTATTTTTCAACAGAGAGATGAAATGTCTGATTCTAATCAATAATAATAAAACTTATTTTAGAGTGTGGAATATTGTTATGAAATTCACAGTTTTCTGCTGCTATTACTTAAACTTGCATAACTCTTTATAAAAAGCAGCTAGAACCATATTTATAGCCTGTACAATGGATAAATCTTTCATCAAAGGGAGAGAAAACTAGATGATTAATTATTTTTTTTAATACAAAGTAAAATGAGAATTTTTTTTTCTTTTTCTTTTCAAGTGAAAGGTTTTAAAGATTTTAAATTGCAAGCTGAAGAGGGAAGGGCAAAGAAAGAAAAAAGGAAACTAACAGGGAGGGAAGGGGGTGAAGGAACAAATTCAGAAAACAGATTATTTATTGTTATTACACAGTAACAAGTTGAGCAGAAAAAATATAAAAAGTTTGGAATTTTTTAATTTTGTGCGCTGAAGAAGTCAAAAAGTGAGAAAGAAAAAAACAAAAAATTGAAAAAAAATCAGAATTGCATTAAAATGCAAAACATTCTTTGCAATTCTGTTTAAAAACAAATAATATAGCACTTTTAATCTGCAGGAATTCACTCATATCTAAAACGATGACTTTGTGCTGCAAAAAAAACATTTTCATTTACTCAAAAATCAGATTTTAAGTAAGTAAACAGTATTTTTAATTTATTAACAAAAGTACAGCTTTTACACCATATTCCAAAGAAACAATTTAGCATATCATCAACTATGGATAAAGTTTATCACATTTATATTTGGAAAAAAAAGAGGAAGAGAATCATATATTTCTAAGTAACATGATTAAATCTATATGAAAACTTTATGCAGCAGAATCATGATTATATAATTGTACTAGAAAGGAAGTTCAAAAAGACTTAAATACAAAAAGATTTAAGATAATCTTTAAAAAAAAACAGTATTTAAAAACATATACATTCAAACAAACAAAAATAAATAAGTAAAAAACAACATATATGAAATAGTTTAAAAAGAAAACATATTACAATCAAGAAGTCTTTTTATAAATGAAGAAAACTGAGCAAGTATGCTTCTTTATACATACTTTCCGTTTGACCTTTTTCCCAGTATCTGGATCTGTTTCAGTAACTTCAGTTTCTACCATAAAATAATCATCAAGCGACAAGATGCGAGGTGCTGAACCACCATTTTCAATCTCTTTGTCCTGAAACATAAAATATGTCATACACAAAAATGAATTTAAACAGATGAACAAAATTTTCCATCAATTTGAACAGCTTCTTACCTTGATCAGTTTAGCAAAGTATGTTTTACCAGACCCTGGCAAGCCTCTCAGAATGATTACAAGTTGCTTAGGGCGAGATGAGCGTTTTGGTTCAACCAGTATATCTTCAATAAGTACAGTTTCTGAAGAATCATTTTTAAAGATATCTGCTGAGGGCTTGTACTGTAAGGGTAGGTCTACCACTTTAGAGTCCCTGAAATAAAATTTCAATTCAGCCAATTTAAAAACAAATATTCAAAAAATTTAAGCCTAAATATGTTATTGATATATCTTTGCTGTTGTTTTAGAAAATTGTTACATAGTTTAATTAAGAATAAAAATATGCAAAATCAAAACTGTATCTGCTAACGCTGTTTAACCCTTTGTTACATATATTGGCAAATCATTAAGGCTGTTAAAGACAAGTTTATGACATGAATTTTAATTTATTTTAGCTCGGAAATACATGAAACTAGCAGGAGTTATTGTTCAGAAACTATCTAATTGTATTCATTTTTCTATTTTTTTGCAAATGCAATAGATTTTTCAAAAAATAGTGTTAAAGTGGGCATTTTGAACCAATTTTCTGTGTGAGAGAAAAGAAACTAGTCAATGAAAGCAGAAAAATGCTTTGTCACATGATCAAAAAAGCTTATAACTGAATATTTGATTTACTACGTGGGGTGAAAAGTCCCGGGACTAACAATGGAAAAACATTTTTTTTGTCAAAAATTGATTTTAGTCTTCAACATAGTTTCCTTCCAGAGTGATACATTTTTTCCAACGGTCCTCTAACATTTGAATACCTTTCATATAATAGGATTTGTCAAGGCCTTCAAAATATGCATCAGTTTCGCATATGACATCTTCATTTGATGTGAATCTCTTCCCCTGGAGCCATCTTTTTAAGTTAGGAAACAAATAATAGCCGCTGGGGGCCAGATCTGGAGAATACGGGGGATGAGGGAGCAATTCATAATTTAATTCATTCAATTTTGCCATCGCTTTCATTGATGTGTGTGCCGGTGCGTTGTCTTGGTGAAACACCACTTTTTTTTCACCATGTGCGGCCTTTTTTTTCTTTATTTCGTTGTTCAAACGGTCCAATAATGCTGCATAATACCTGTGACTGTTTTACCTTTCTCAAGACAGTCAATGAATATTATGCCACGTGCATCCCAAAAAACACTGGCCAAGATCTTTCCAGCTGATTGTTGTGTTTTTGGTCTCTTTGGGCGACTTTCACCGGGTTCCAACCACTCCGCAGACTGCCGTTTTGACTCAGGGGTATAGTAATGGATCCATGTTTCATCCATGGTTACGAATCGGCGAAAAAATTCATTTGGATTACGCTTTAATAGTTCCAAAGCGTGCTCTGAGTTATCGACACGTTGCTGTTTTTGGTCGATTGTCAGCAAACGTGGCACCCATCTTGCACAAAGCTTTTTCATATTTAAATGCTCATGTAAAATATTTCTTACCCGTTCTGTTGATATCTTTATAATGTCAGCTATCTCCCTTACTTTAACTTTCCGGTCATCCAAAACAATTCGGTGGACTTTTTTGATGTTTTCTGGAGTTGTTGCTTCAACTGGTCGCCCAGAAAGTTCAGCATCTTCGGTGTTCGTACGACCACGTTTAAACTCACTAAACCATCGACAAATGGTTGTTTTCGATGGAGCAGATGTGCTGTAATGCTTTTCGAGCCATTCTTGGGTTTGAACAGTATTTTTCTTCATCAAAAAGCAATGTTTGATTAAGACACAGAATTCTTTCTGATCCATTCTCTACAGAAAATCAAAAATAGCGTCATTTATAAGATCACAACTCGTAAAAAAACAGTCGACGTTTTATGAAACTCCGACACTAGTCTTTCAAAAGTTCGTACTAACTAAGCATAATATGGATATTTGTTTGATGCTGCCATCTAGTGACGAGTCCCGGGACTTTTCACCCTATGTAGTATTGATAAAAAAAAAATGGAAAATTCAGCTAGATTTCAGATTGCTTCCATGATCAGACTTTGCAATTTTATATCTTTCTGTTAAAAAATGAATATATAAATATGTCAAAACATTTTGTGCTTGTTAGAGAGCAGTTGAAAACAGCCTTAATGTTGAATTTTCTATTTGCTAATGCACCTAACTTGTGGCCTATAATAAATTTTTCTATTCTAAGTATACAAGTTATAGGACACGATAAGCTTAGAATTGGCACTGCAAATGAAATAGTTCGGATTAATTAAAAAAAAAAAAAAAAAAAAAAAAAAAAAAAAGTGGGTAAATGTGATTGAAGATTGCACAAATGATTTTATTTAATATTCCTTTCAGAACATTTTATCTTCTAATTAATAAATCCAGATAATTTGTAATTATTAAATTCTTACATAGATGATAGCACCATTTAAATTTTCAAATTTTCTCAAAACAAATCATTTAAACAAAACATAAAATTTCAAAAATTTAGCCAATTTAAAGATCACCGAGTTCAGAGATACATAGCGAGAAAAGAAAGAGAAAGCCTCACACTTTTTAATTGTCAAAGTGCCACAGAAAAATAGAAAGTCTTACTTAAAACTGCATATTCTTAAAAATCCCTTTATCTAAAATAAACAGACTTTAAAAATTTCAAACTTAATCCTGTAATTTTGACAACATAATACAAATATATATATACTATAATTATGATATATATGGATTTTCACACAGCTTTTATCGATAGTTTCATAGATATATTAAAAAATTGGCTAATTTTGAAGAGTGCCTCAAGAATGAAATTTATTTATGCATTTACAGGGTTCATACAGAGTTGGGAAGAAAAAACCCAAGGAGTGCATAAAAAATCCAAGGAGTCCAAAAAACTTTAAGGATTTGCCACTTTTGTTGTTATTTATGTGGCATGCACTGCATAGCCCTAATTCTGCAGGGATTCCGCGAGTTATCCCCCACGAGAGGGGGGGGGGGTTATCTGCGATTTTCAGACGAAATCGGTGATTTATTTGCGATCTTTTGACAAAATCAGCGTTTTCCCGTATTTTTTTTTTTTTTTTTTTTTTTAATGAAATCAACGTTTTTTCGATGATTTTTAGACAAAATTTGCATTTTTACACAATCTTTTCTTGTAAACTGTGTTTTATCCCCGCGATCTTTTGATGAAATCGGCGCTTATGTTCGGCGCAAACGTTAGAGGTTTGTCTGGATTATTCTTTTCACTTTTCTTTCCCTTATGGCCGGTGAAAAGTAAATCACTTTGGTGGCTATTAGTATGATCCCAACCAATCACTGCTGTGCTTCTGATGAATGAAGTGCATAAAAGGTTTACCGTGCGTTTTACAATCGTGATTTTTTTTTTTTTTTTCTGGGAGCAATATTGCTTGCGTGCAAAACCGCAATACAATTTAAGGAGTTTCTAAGGAGTATTTTGTTTATCTAAGTAGTTCTAAGTACTACTTGGGAACGTTTTCACTTCTAAGTAGTTTCTAAGAAGTCCAAGGAGTCTGTGCGAACCCTGATTTAACATAAGTTTATAATACTTTTGATGAAAATGATCATCATTAGAAAGACAATAAATCATTTAAATAACTGTGACTTCTGTTACATTTAACAACAATTTTTATGATTCCCCCCCCCCCCCCCCAATGATTTTAAGGTCTTTAATACTGTGTATAACCTTGAAAGTTTTTGATCTTAATGTATAACAATGGCAGCAATTGGGATACACTTAGCATAAAAGCAACACGTGCTGATGACTTATATAAAATTTCATGTATTAGTTTTTGAGAAATAGATATCATAAAAAATGCAATGTAATTTAACCACCTATTAAACGATTATCACCAAAACCTAATCAGCACCAATGTCAAAGTCAAACTGAATCTGAAGTTTATTTAAATTCAATCATTGGTTCTTAAAGTAAAGCTCCCACAAAATTTGTGTCAAACATGGACATATATTTTCAAAAAAAATAGTCAAATCGTGTTCAAAAACTTCTGAAATTTGTGGAAATCTACATTGAAAATTTCAAATCAAATACTTTCTTCTGATAAAAGTAAAAGAAAGTAAAAATTTACGTTTTACTATTCCAAGACTCCTTTACTGAATCGTTTCAAATAAGATACACAGAATAAAAACTAGCCTATAGTTGAAATTAGTCAAAAGTCTAAAGTTTGAGCTTCTTGACATAGAAATAACCCCTTAAGTCTTTTTTTTTAAATTCATAAATGATTATAGAACTCAATTCTTACCAACATGGTACTTTTGCCTTTCTTAGCAATAATATGAAAAGCAAGGAAAGGTCCAATATATATAAATAATATAAATGAAATCACAAATATAAAAATAAAATTGGAAAGGCAATATGAATAACAAATACAAAAACCCTAAAAATGTGAAAAATTTACTGATTCATCAGAGGAATTAAGCAGGCTTAATTCATAGTAAAGATATGTTATTTTGCCAAAATTGTTGGCAGGATGCTTAAAATAATAATATTTAGTTTCTTATACTATATTGGAAAACCCAAACAATTGAAAAAAAAAAAAAAAAAAAAAACCTAATTATATAAGAGATCCAGAAAATAACACATGTCAACTGGAGGGGAGTCTATTTGATAAAAACAAATTTAAATACAGATGTAGACAAAAAAAATCAACATGTTTCATTAATAAAAAATATATTTGCATATTACAGCTGAAATTAGGAAAAAGTTATTTCCTAGGATAGCCAAAAGAAAAATCTGAATATCTCTCTTCTCTGAATTAAATATGTGTATGACAGATGCGGTTGTTCTCAAATCCAAAACCTGCTATTTTATGAACAAAAAATAATTTAAATATTTGTTAGAAATACATGAAATTGGCAGGGCTCTTATTTAGAATCTAAGTAATAATAGTTTTCCCATTTTTTGGTAAAAACAGAACATCTTTTGGAAACTGTTGTTAAAGTTGGAATTTTTAATAAATTTTTTGAATGTGTAAGAGTGGAAGGGGGGGGGGGGGGGGAAGGGGATTCCACCATGTAAAAACAATAGCTCAAGATGCAATTCCTTTATTAAAAATGGAAAAACTGTTCAAATAAAAATCATTTCAATAATTAGATCTGCAAGTGCCATGTTTTTGCAACTAAAATTGAAGCTATAAATGTGTCAAAGTTTTGTACTGTTGAGCGAGAAAAAATATTTTTTGAGAACATCTTAAAAACTTGATACTAAGATCTAATATTATAAAAAAAATACCAAAAGTAATTACATTTCTTTCTTAGAGGAACTGCGGCCTTTGTCCCGATCATTTTCATAGTTTTTATCCCACTTGAACCTTCCTTTGTCGTCTTCATCTCTCTTATGATTACTATCCCAATCTCTATCTCTTTTCGAGTCTCTTTCCTTATTTCGACTTCTGTCATAACTATCCCTATCTCTATCACGATTGTCTCGACTACTGTCTCTACGATCACGATCCCTCTCTCGTTCTCTATCCCTGTCCCTATCTCTCTCTCGTTCATTTTCCTTATTTCTGTCCCGATTTCTATCTCTGTCTCGTTCTCTGTCTCTATCTCTATCTCTAGATCTGAAGGCATCTCTCTCCCGATCTCTGAAGCTGTCACGCTCATTAAAATCAGCATTTCTGTCCCGATACAATGGGCTTCTATCACGATGAAATGGAATGTCAAAACCTAAAGAGAAATATGAATGTTAAATTCAAATAGAAACAATGCATCAATGTTAGCTGAAATAAAATCAAATATTGCAGTTTGTTCCTAGACCAGAAGTCGTCATTAAAAACATGTAAGATAACATAAAACATTTTGACAAAACTAAAATACAGAAAATGTTGTTAAAGTTAGAACTTATTAAAGCATTTATGATGGGCAGTGGATCTTTTTAGTTCCTTTTGACTATGCCCACATCTGGAAATAATGAAATCCACTTAATTTTAACCACATATGCATCATATGCAAACATAGTCAAGAGATTATGAGCCATTAAGAACAAAATCAAACCAGAAATCAAAATCAGCATCTCTATCTAGTAGTCAGTGCTTTATTTACATCTCAAGACAATGGGCAAAAATAATGAGACATGGCAATTAATGTTTATTTTTCTACTAAAAAAAAAAAAAAAAAAAAAAAAAAATCTAATACTCCCGTTTTAAAATATGTAAAATAAATAAATAAAGGAACAGTGAAAACTTGATAATGAAATACAAAATACACTTAAAATTTTTACAATTTTATATATTAAAAGTAGTAAAAAAACATTTTTCAATAATAATTTAAAAGGTTGCCAATTTGATAAAACAATATATATATATATATATATATATATATATGTAATATTATTAAGTACATTTAAAAAAAATCTTGCATGACTTAATATATCACACATTATGGAGCAAACCACATTTATTAAATGCAAAAGAACTTAAACATTTCTTTATTTTTAAGGGAAAACTATAGAGCAAGACAAGTATAACATAATAATTAACAGAAAAAAAAATGGAGTTTATATTTTGTTCTGTGATTTAGGTAATTTGTTACACAAAACCAAGTGATTACAATCAGTATTTACCTTTGTTGCATTTTTGGTCATTATTTGAGTTATTTATATTTTAAAATAAACTCTTCCTTATGAAATAATTTCTAATATAAATATTTCTTGGAAAAAAAAAAAAAGTGATTGCTATAAGAATCAAAGGAACACATATAAATACATTTATTTCATCTGCAAATATCAAAAGAACAAGAAAATGACAACATAATTTTTAAATTATGTGATTTTTTTTTTTTTTTTTACATGCAAGGAGAATTCATAGCTGGTACTTGATTATTCAACTTTATAAGGAATTTTGTGAATGGTCTTTAGTTAGTTCAGCAAACACATAGAGAGTAAGTACATAAAAGTAATGAACTGTGTTTATTCTCCAGAGATATGTTACTCAAGCCTCCCTAATTTGAACATTGATTTTTCTTTTCCCCTTCTGTGTGGTAGGCATTTTTCTTTGCTTTTTATACTATAAGCTAGAACTATCATCTTAATCTAAAAAGGAAGGCTAAAGCTAAATGTATGCAACTCTTATCTTGCATTATACTCAGGTCAGGAACAAGCAACAGCAAGTCAGTGCAGTCAGTTGTGTAAACATAATATTCAGCTAATGTACTAAACTTCTACTTTTTGAGTTTCAAACTTGTAAGCACAAACCTGTATTTGCTAAAAGATTCAAACGTTCACAGAAACATGCAAATTCAAGCATCAAATTGTTTCAATTTTATGTTAAAAAAGATAACGGATATATAAATAAAAATTATTAGACAGAGATTACTTGAGTGAAAAAACACTTCTAGGAAATACAAAAATAAGATGTAAATTTTACTTTGTATCACAACTGGACTAAACTACATAAAATCCATGCTTGAATATTTTAATTATTTCAGTGAATAGAGCATGCAATCTAAATATTTTACACTTTTAACCATAGAAAGATTAATAAGTTAAAAATAAATAAACGTTTTCCAGAGTAAAATAAAAAATAATGTTACAGTAGAAACATTTCCCTGAATTTGAAAATTATAAATATTATTTATGTACATACATAAAAAAAAAAATCAATTAAAAATTATTACACACCACTAAAGCCCCAAAATATTCATAATTGTGTCTTTACATTGGTGATACCTAAACACTCTTACCATTTTGAAAATGTAAGATGATTTTTTACTCAACATTTGTACTAGGGATACACAAAGTGTTTCTTGAATAAGAACCAAAAACAGCGACAAAAGATTTAGAAGAAAACCAGAATAATATAAATAGACATTTATGATTGCAATAATAAAAAAGAAAAGTAATCCATCCTAAGAATTGAAAATAAACAAAAGCAACATTGCCAAGAATGGGGTTCAAAATAAAAATGATTGTGCAGGGTATGCATTAGGCTTGAGACAATGAAACAATTGCCTCATGATTATTTCAGCTATACTGAAATGAAGCTTTTCAATAATTAAAAAATAATATAAAAGGAAAGCCACATTCAGTGTCAGCTTAGAGTAGTACATAACACTGAGAAAAAGAAGAAAATGTGCATAAAAACAATATCAGTAAGCAGTTAGTCATTTAGTAATATATTTAATATCTGCCCCCCCCCCTTCAACCCCAAAAAAACTTGTCTAATTACAAGAAAGAAATTAACAGTGCATAAAATAATATCTACTAAATTATACCAATTAAACATAGGTTAATGCTAAAAAAAAATTCTACAATTGTTTTTACAAGTTTATAACAAACAATTTATCAGGGAAAAAATATACAGTCGAATCTCTATATAACGAAACTCCATACATCGAATTTCTCCATATAACGAATTTTTAGTAAGAACGGTCCCCTTTTCGCATGATTACATTAAAAACAGACTCTATATAGCGAAATATCTATCTCCATATAACGAATTTTTTCATAAATTGATCTTAATTTATTCAGTTTTAAAAAAGCTTCGAAATCATATGGAATCAATTTTCCATCACTTATTTTTGATTTATCGTTCAGTGGAGAGGTTTTTTTTATATAAATATTACTTCTCTCCTTATTCTTTAAATCTAACAAGTTCATCCCACCTCCCACATACCTTTCAACATCCTTCTCAAAACACAGTCAATTGAATTGTTACACAAATAAGAGAGGAATCAATGAGAGCACATAAGAGAGACCTTCAAATGGAGGAAAATATCAACTACAATTTTTCATTCCTTGCTAAAATTTGAGAATTTTTTTTGAGAGCGTAACAATTGTAATTTTAAAATCAAAACAATAAAAAATTACAGATTTCTTCCTCTGAAATTTATGTAAGTCTTCCTCATTTAATTTTCATTAAGCTTTCAAATAAATGTCTTTTCTCTTTTTTGAAACTGCTTAAATAAGTAAGAAATAAAATGTTAGGTTAATATATACTTTTAAACATTTCAAATTCTTAATTAAAAAGATCAAAAATAATATTTGTTCAAAATTTACACATTAAATACTATTTTTAACATCATACTCTATACATCGAATTTCTCTATATAACGAATTTTTTACTGGAACGATGGATTTCGTTATATAGAGGTTCGACTGTATATGTTTTGTCCATATTGTTTTATTTTTTATGCTAAAATAACAGATAAGACTAACTCTAAACCAATTTATGAATACAACCCATGAACTAATTTTTTTTCCTCATAACATAGAACAAAATATAACAATATTCTTAAACAAAATTATTATTAAGATATAAAAAGAAATTAAGTTGCACAATAATTAAATTTGTGAAATTTATTTAAATAAAGTTCATCATTATTTTTGAATTAAATATTATACTGGCTCAACAAATCTCAACTTAAAAGAACCATTCTTTTCAAGTTGAGAATGGAAAACAATGATGAATATTTCTTTCTTCCAGAATATTTTTCAAAGACTTTATGACTTTGTTATTCAAACATATGCTCCACAGATTGAAAAAATATTTATCATGGACAGCAAAATTTTGTTACAATCACAAACAGCAAAAACAATACAGCTACAAATAGAATATCAAGAATAAAATAAAAATTTATTCATTTGCGATAACAAAAAACTGAAAATAAAGAATGTTTAATAAAAACAACATCCTTTTTAACTGAAAAATAACAGTAATTAGCCTTGAAAATTAAAAGTTAAATGTCAAATTAAACAAGAATATCGCATGCATTTAATAAAATAATGAGAAATTGAAAACCTTTATGTGCAAATTGGCAACATGACAATCTATAAAATATATCCAGTAGCAGCAAAATCACAGTCACTGAATTAAATCTCTGAGAATGATACTTAAACTAAATAAATACTTAGCGCAATTTTTTGGATAATTAAAAATTAAAGTAACATTAAAAACCACATCTCATGCATTTAACATAATCACAAAACATACAAAATCTTCAATTATCAAAAGGGTGATATATCAATAATATCCAATAAATAAAAATCGTCCATTCATGAAATTAAATCTCTGAAAACCAACTCTATAACAACTAAGTATTTCAGAGACAATATTTCTTAATAATTAAAAGTTAAATGGCACTTAAAGAAATATCACATGCATTTAATTAAATCATGAAAATTCAAAATCCAGATACAAAATTGGCAACAATCAATAATATCCATCATCAGGAGAACCATGTCCATTGAATTGAATCTCAGAGAATTATGTACTTCAAAGAACTAAATATTTCTGTGCTGATTTTTCTGGATATTTTTAGAAAAGAAAACTTCCATGCAAAAAGAACATGACATACAACAATCGGGGTATATTTTCATAGTGATTTAAATTCGTACCTTTAGATGCAGAGGCTGATTCACTATCTTTAAAATTCTCCTTGACTTCAATCATCGTAGATGTCATGGGTTTGTTACCATGTCCATAATCAAATGATTCAAAACTCACTTGTGAAAAGATAATAGGTTCATGGTGTTGTGGCACATATACACCATAATTAAAATTATCTATAGAATAAAACAATACAACATGACATTTATCCAATTTTCAAACAGGCCATTTTAAATAATACAATAGCAGAAAACCATGCTAAAATGTAAAATAAATCTTCTTTTAAACAAAACAAATCTAATAGGACACGCATAGTAGAAATATTTCATACACAAATAAATGTAAACTTTATTTAATGATAGGATTGCTAAAGGATATATGCAAGTAATTATATGGGATTTCTACAAGCAGTGAACTTCCTCAAACTGATTTCAAATTTTGCTCTGCATTGAAACAACAATTGTGTATAAATAAATAAAATCCATTAGATCATCTTTGTTGAGCAACAAATTTATTCTCTTAGAAATATAATTTTTGATTCAAAAATTGATTTAATTACTTTATATAGACGACAGACATGTAGTGGGTCTATACAGGTTGAAATATTTAGGCCTGTGACAAGCAAAAATTGGTAAAAACATGCGTAGGATGTGCAAAAGTCTACAAGAACAGGTTTGAGATTGAGTCAATTTTCTACAAAAAGAGCCAATTTTTTTAAACCAATATTATCACTCAATCAGACTTATTTTTAAAGAATATTGCATACAAATTAATGAAAAAATAAATAAATTAACAGCTATTTTTCAGCTTATATGCCAGCAAACCATGGGATATGGAATAGCAATGTTAAATATCATTTAAACTTGTTTATTTGGCTAATAATGAAAGAAAGCTGTAATTAATAAATTATGGCTTTGGGCAATTTCTTTTCTGTAGACTCAGTCTATGCAGGGTTAACCTGAAAAGACTGAAGTATAGTCCCAGGTCTATGTAGATATCTACAGACAAGGAATGTGTTTCATCTCTTGAAAATCATCAGCATAATTACAATTTATTAATCATTATTCATGAATGCACTGAAGATGATTATATATAGTATTTCATTAAAACATAAATCCATGATAAATCACTTGACTGGGGGACTGTTTTGAAAATTCAGAGCAACAAATATCAACCAATTTATGATATGCTCAAAAGAAACAGAAGCTATTAAATTAATAAAGAATAGACTGTCGATTAATCTGGACCAGATTATGCGGGACATTAAAAATCTCAATTTTAGATGCAATTTATTCTGATGTTGCAGCATGGAAATCAGTAAAAAGCTCCAAAATTAAGAAATAATGAAGAGCAGTTTTATCAAATGAAGAAAATGAAACTCTTACAGAAGATGAGATGATAATACTGATTTGCAGAGAAAAGTCTTAGAAGACTTGAGAATGTTAAACTGCTGTGAAAATGTTGATGAAGAAACAGTACAATGGTAGATTAACAAAGATATGAAACTCAAATGTTAAGAAGTTTAAAGTGTCAATATTTTGTTGCATGTCTCTTAGAGTTCAGAAAAAGCAAGGATTTTTGAACAATATCCTAAAAGTGATGAAGAATATCTTATAACCCATCAAACATTAAGTCATGATGATACATTAGTAAACACTCTGTTGTTAATTATTTAGCAAACAGATTAAAGCACATCTGGAGAAAAAATGATGTTGAGAAATGTGCAATATAATTCATCGAAGTATAAATGAAAAATTAAAAAAATACTGCTACCATTTCATTCTTCAAAAAACAGCAGTGTAAAGTATATTTATTTTTTATTTTTTTTTAAATATTGTACTAATTTGTCATTCAAATGTATGTTCATTCTTTTTTATACTAAAATTTGCATAGATTTGATTATTATAGATATATTTTTATATGGGAAGAGTTATTTCTCGATCATCCCAGTTAATCGAGAATCTACTAATAATTTTATATATATATATATAAAATTATTCAGCACTATGATAATTTAAGCTCATGCAGTACATTTCAAGTTATTGAATATTTAAATTTAAGCTATGAAAATAATTAAATTTGACGATTAATTATTCACATTCACCTGATTTATTTCCTTATACTTAATAAAAAATAAAATCAACAAGACTAATTGAACAATCCAGAAGAAGACACAAACTTGCATTTCTGCTGTTAAAAAATTATACAGCTCTTTCAAAGTATGTAAATTTGAAGTAAAAAAAAAAAAAAAAAAAAAAAGAATCAAATCTCAAATATTTCAAATTAATAATTTCCTTTGGTAAATAATTTTTTAATTTTAAGCCCTAGTCTACATGACTTTACATTTCTCTGTTTTGCCAAATCTTGCAATGCAAGAAAAAATTTTGAGGAAATTTACCAGGTAACCGAAAAAGGATTTAAAAAATTATCTTAAATTTTATTTTGACATATTTAAAATTGTGAAATTTCTATTTGCATATGATTGTAGAATAATAAGAATAAATTAAGCTAATAAATGGAAAATATATACAAGACAAGAAAGAAATAACTTTTTATTCCTGAAATGTTAAATTAAAAATTTTGTTTAGGAACATTCAGCAACTTCTTGTTATTGACAGGCTACCTGGTGCATCTTCAAATGATTGCAGGCCATCCTTTTAACAAATTTTCTATAGATTCTGCAGATAGATCACAATGTGTATTTGCAGCTATTGACAAATTCAAAATTTGAGAATATTTGTTTACAATAACACATTAAAAAAAGTAATACTATTTTAAGTGACTATGTCATGAGAGAATGCACCAATACTGATGAAAATTTTATAAGAAAGTGAATAAATACATAAAGATAATAAAATTTAAATTATTCATTAACCCTTTTCAGTACATGCCAGTTCTGTTCGTAAAATGAGAAATTATTGACTAGCACTGGAATTTACAAACGATCTTTTAGAAATTAAAAAACCCTGAATTTAAGCTTTCATTTTAAAAGCAAAATTTTAGTAAAATATTTTTGGTGCCGTTTATAAGTTTGAAATTAAAATAGGTGTGCCCGGAGTGGGATCACTGTGCCAGAGAGGGTTAACACTGAATGAGAGAAAAAATTTACAAATTTTTTTAGATAGAGAAATTACATATGTATAAATTTATTTAACATGAAATCTCACTGTACAACTAAATAAATGAACTTTTTAACATTAAATTGAGCTTCAATCTTGTTTCAATGTTCAATATGTAAACTTTAACATTTGTAATTTAAAGTTAACCATAGCTATATTAACAACAAAATCACATATATAAATTTCATGTTCCCTTTTTGAGGTCATCATCAAAACCACAAAACTAATTCATGGATTAATATAAGAAAATATCAAGTAAAATTAAAAATGATCAGGAATTATATAATACTTAAAAGTGAGAGAGAAGATTTTCCATATAAACAGAGCATCACTAAATATGGTTACATTAAAAAATTGCAAAAGCTTGAAGCTTGGTACTTCCACAAGACACGTAATGGTAAAATCCTGCTAGTGCTGTTTATTTTATTTTGACAATTTAGTCTCTCTGTCTTTATTACTATGATTAGATTTAAGTAAGATTATATAAGTGTAAACATATTTTTTTTCTTTTTCTTTTGAAAAATTAAATGTATAATATACTGTCCCAAAAGTAAAATAGAAAACAGAGAACAATGATTCATATAAAGTAGTTATAACCAGCGGTACGGATTATGCCTGATCCAGTGATTTAGAATAAGGAGAAATTTTAGCCATATGGGTGAAATTTTATTAAAAAATATACAATTGACTTTGATTTTAACAAGGAATTTCATAATTCTCCAAAATAGGAAAAAAAAAATCACTACAAATAAAAAGATTCATATGACAACCTCCATAAAATTCATCTCAGAATAATATGTAATGTAAATACTCAGACATAAGTTGAGAAATTTTAAAAAAATAAAAGAAATTTCTATATCTACGGAAGTACAGAAGTCATGTAAGCTTATAACATTTCATAAAAATTTGCAGAATTTTTCGTATGAATTGGAATAAGTGTTGAGAGTAAAATATTTTTTGCACCTCTGGTAATCATATAGTAATATGAAAATGAAATGTTTTGATGGAAATAAAAAAATGTAAGATAATAATAGTAGCAGAATTCGAACTCAATTTAAATAATTTATAGTTAGTAGAAAATGTTTGCAAAGATAAAATATTTTCTGTCTTGTAAAAAAAGCTAATAGAAGTTAAAAGAAAATTTATTACCCATATCATTTTTCAAAAAATAAATATCCAAAATAATTTTTCATCATATTTATATTACCCATAATGATCAATAGATTTTTAGATAAAATTTGTGAATAAAGAAGATAACCCTGAAGAATAGTTTTTCGAATCTTTAAAAATAAATGGACATGTTGACAAGGAGCTGTTGATTCTTCTTTAACCTTGCAGTGCTAATATGGCACCGAAGGGATGTTTCTTTTTACAAATATACATGTTTCACTTCAATAATCCGTTTGCATTTATAAAAATTTTAATTGAAAGATCTAAATATACATTAGTAGAGCAAATATGTACCTTTTGTCATTTGATAGCACAACTTTTAACATTACAATGTGCCATGCAAGCACAGCAGGGTTAAAAATAATTTTTTCCAAATAAACTAAATATTTCAGAGTACAGCAAAGAGCCATGCATTAATACTGCTGTGTCTGGTAATATTCCCCTTGATAAGAAGGCACTTTCCATTATATCTGACGTAGCTGAAGATAGCCCCATTACTTTCATATTGGTATTAAACATAAAACAGGAAGTTTGCCAATTTTATAAGCTTTGAGACATTTTCTTTTTTCTTTTCTGAGTTTATACAGCAAATTGCAAGTCAGGTTGTTTAAGATGGTACATAAATTGTTACGTTACGTTACATTACTTTAAATTATTTTGATAAAAATAAATATTTTGTTTATATATATGTCACTGGCCAAACCTAATTTTAGGTCAAATTAGACTGACTTACAAGAGGACCACCAAACATGGTGCACGCAGATTTCGATGAATACAAAGTATATTGTAGGGGTCATACCATTAATTATTCGGCTGAAAGGGTTCCTTGAAATGGGCCTTAGTTTTTGAGAAATTGGGGGTCAAAGTTTAGTGTTTATTTCAAATACTTGTTTGTATAGCTGTTAGTCAGCAGCTTCGTGGCACCATGGTAATGTGCAAGATTCCAGATTCGGACGTGGTGGATTCAACTCCAAGTTGGTTTTTTTTTTTTTTTTTTTTTTTTTTTCTTTCTTAATATACTTTTTACATGTTACATATTAAAGCAGAATTGGGAATTCTACAGCTTTGAATTTTTTGATATTTTCTTAATAAAGTAAATTTATATTTTCGAATTTATTTCATGAAATTTTTTTTTTATCTGCAATTTTTAAACTAATATTTTTATTGACAAAACTGCATAGCTTTGAACCTTTTTTTTTTATTAATTATTATGTAATTTTTTTTATTATTAAGCACAATTCTGAAATAATAATTTTTCTTTTTTATCTTTTTTTTTGTGGAATTTTTTTTAATGAAAATTTATCCTTTTTTGTATAAATTATACAAAATAATTTTCAGGTGCAATTTCTCAAACATTTAAAGGATTAGTTAATTCAAATAATGCATACCTTTGAAAGTGCAATAAAATATTAATGCAGTAGTGCTAAAATATTATCCAATTTTTTACTGATCTTTAAATAGATTTATCTCTAAAGTTCAACCTCGACATTATTTATCGTTTGCACAAATAAGAAATGACATGTTGTATTTAATATATATATATATATATATATATTTTAACAAATTAAAATACTATTCATAAAAAAATCAACTAGATTGGAAATTTGTCTGCTAATTAAATAAGATTTACGATACATAAAAAAATATATTTATTTTATTCGTCGTTTTATTTTTTTGGTAAAATCCTGCAAAAATAGAAATTCTTTTTGCTGTTGTCTTTTAGTTTTTTCTGCAGCCAAATAAAAGATTTGAAATATTGGTATGTATATGTATGGGTAAAATTACGGTATGAAAATTGAGCAAAAGTAGATTTGTGTCAAGCGAAGGTTGAATGTTAAAAATACTGTAATGGAAGGAACCAGCACTAGTACAGAAAATTTTCGTTTGAAAAAGGAACAAAAAGGTGAAATTATGAATGCATTAAAATACTGCGAGATGTTGTTACAAAATGATAATCTGCTTACAAATTCTCTACTGGATGATATTTCCTGTTCTTCTATTGCTATAGCTGAAGAATTTCATAATTCAATATTAGAAATATGAGATAATGAACATTTTATTAAGGCAGATGAACTGATATTGAATGAAGAATGTTAATTTAATAAATTTACAAAAGGTATGTTTTTTTTTTTTTTTTTTTTTTTTTTTTTTTTACTTAGAGACATATATAAATGTAATTGAGCAAAATAGTAAAAGATATTTTTAAATATTCAAAGTTTTTATACTTTTTGAAAATTTTAATTATATATGCATTCTTATGAATTTTGTAGTGCAATTAGTTTATCATTTGAACCATATTTTTTTAAAAAAGAAAAAAAAAATGGAAAAAGTAAACTATCCCCATAAGAAAATATTAATAAGTTCAAAGCTGTAGAATTCCCAATTCTGCTAAAAATATGTAACATGTAAAAAATATATAAAGAAAAAAAAAAGCTCCAACTTGGAGTTGAACCCACCATGTCCGAGCCTGGAATCTTGCACGTTAACGCGACACCACGAAGCTGCTGACTAACAGCTAGCTATACAAACAAGTATTTGAAATAAACACTAAACTTTGACCCCCAATTTCTCAAAAACTAAGGCCCATTTCAAGGAACCCTTTCAGCCGAATAATTAATGGTATGACCCCTACAACATACTTTGTAATCATTAAAATCTGTGAGCACCATGTTTGGTGGTCCCCTTGTTAGACCAAACTAGTTTATCCCAATGCCCATTGGATAAACTAGTTTTTCGTAGGCCAAACTAGTCTGTCCTAACATCCATGGGACAAACTTGTTTTTCCTAAGCCAAACTAGTTTGGCCTAACGTTTATAAGATAAACTAGTTTAGCCTGCTTTTCATTGGTTTGAACTAGTTATCCTAGTCCAGGGTTGGCAAACCTTTTAGTTATAGTATGCCAAATTTGATCAAAATAATATTTTGCGTGACTATGGCGTGTCAAAAAGAGTAGATTCATAAATAATGGATTAAAATTAAAATTTTCTATTATGATTTCAAAAATAAAAAGAACTTACATTAGGTATTATGCACTATAATTAAGAAAACAAACATATTTTAGAAATTAAAAAAAAAAAAAAAAAAAAAAATTGGGCTAAGCAAAAATTTTTGCAAAATACAAATTTTTGCAAAACAATTGGCATTGTTCTACAATTAAACATTAAAATTTATTCTTTTTAAAGAACTGCCTCTGACAAAATTTTGTTTTAAACTGAAAAATAATATATAAAAAGTATAATGCCTAAAGGAAAAAACAATTACACTTGCAAAGAAAAAAACTTGTATATATATATATATATATATATATATATATATTTTTTTTTTTTTTTCAATGTGATTTTATTTAAAAAGATTTTACTGTATGTAAATTTTTAGATTTTTATGTTGCCATTACATGGAATATGGATTAATAATATTAATGGTAACTCAAACAGTTACATACAACAGAGGTTCACTAAAATCATAAATATCACGGCCTATAGCACTTTTACATAAATGAGGATTATAAACATGAAAAGAAAACAGAAAGGCTGAGATGAGGGTTTTTTTTTTTTGGATCAGAACTTTTTCCTCTATATAAGTAAAAATCAATGTTTTGCAGAAATTAACTTGTGTTTGGGCTGAAATGTTAACTATTTTACAGGTCGAGCAGAGTTGAAATTTTAACCTTTATAACGGACCTGGTCTATACTGTGTATGTCAAATGTTTAATTGATCTTATTTAATCAAACATTTTTAATTATGGTTCAATCTTCTGCACTTTTTATAAAGCCGATCAAATTAGTATATGAGTTTGCAAAGTTGTCGCAGCGTCTCAGTCTGAAAGTAGTTTGTAAGGAGCAGAGCAGCCTAATATTTAAAAAATATTTATTGTTATATATATATATATATATATAATAACTTCCTATTGAAATCTCCTTGGATACACTTTATGTCTTAACATAAGTATAAAAATTTTAACATTGTATGTTTAAGGAGAAGAAGCATTATTAAACTTGAAATTAAAAAACACAGAATTCCACAGTTGCGTTACATTATCAGTATAGATGAAAGTATTTGGTGGTATACCCCAAAACTAGATATATAGTGTATACCAGTAGTTCTCAATCTATGGGTTGCATCCTATTAATGAATTACGATGGGTCTTTTAGCAGGACTTGGAACAGAGCAATTTTGCCACAAAAACATATCTTTTACTTCATCTGTTTAAAAGGTAACAAAGTCTACATTTTACAGCCACAGTAATCATGAAAGTTGTTCACTTAAAGTAAAACTTTGTGAGAAGACTGTTTTCTTAAACAGTCAGTTGGTACTATCCAATGAACTCATGAGATATATAAGTAATAGTACAATCGCAATGACAACCCTAAAAAAATCCTTAATTTTCTTATGGATGAACATAGGAACAGAATACCCAGAAATATTTAAATCAGCCTTGAGGTCCTTGATTTAATTCGACACAACATACTTGTGTGAATGTGTTTTAACATTGCTTTACAAAGAAAAAAAGTATAGAAACAAATTGCTTGAAGAAAGTAACTTAAGATTAAAATTATACAGTTTTATATCTGATATAAATGCTTTTATCGGTAAACATCAGTGTCAGATCTATCACTGATTTTAAAGATTATTTTGATAACAATTGAATGTATTTTTTGTTATATTTGCTGTTTCAGTTTCAGGGTTGCCACTCTAATCTTGAAAAAAAATTCCCTGTATTTTCCCTGTACTGCAATGCGTTTATTCCATGTCGAGTGCGAAAAAATATATGTGTGTATGAAGGCTAATTATATATATATAAAACCCCTCCGTGTATAACAATTCCGGGGTCAACCCATCCACGAGAAAAAGAAACTCATTCACCAATGAAAACATTTCATAGTCGTAATGGAGCGTTCTCATTGGTCAGATTTACAGTGGGTGCTGTAAATGACGTCACTACATTTTACTTCACTTTGAAATCTTTCCACGATTTCAAAAAGTACACTGTTAAAAACTTGATCTATTTGCTGCAGCGGCACTCCACAGCTTTCATAGAATATCTCTTTTATGACCAATGAGAATGCTCCATAACACAGTAAAGTAACGGTTTTCTATAAAAGCGGTGGAGTGACGCTACAGCAAATGAGTCAAATTTTTTACAGTGTATATTTAATTAAAACTTTTTATTAAAGGAAAGCGAAGGTGCATTTTAAATGCAATATTGTTAAAATTTTTATATTCGGGTTGCTTTATTATTATTTTTTCTTTACAGCCGTGAATGACTCGTGCGAGTTTCAAATCTATAAAAAACATTGCGAAAAGTTACCTCCGATTTTAAAGGCATCTATTTTTTGGCCAATGAAACCGTTCCATAGTCGTAATGGAGCGTTCTCAATGGTCAGATTTACAGTGGGAGCTGTAAATGACGTCACTACATTTTACTTCGCTTTGAAATCTTTTCATGATTTAAAAAACACTATTTAATTAAAACTTTTTATTTAAGCAAACCGCGGGTGCATTTTAAATTTCATTATAATCACCATCCCCATCTACCAGATAGTTTTGCTATAGTTTTAAATGCAGATTTCTGTTGAAATTTTCTTTCTTTCTTTTTTTTTTTTTTTTTTTTTTGTTAGATTTTTCCCTTTCCAAGTTTAATCTCTGTATTTATCAAAATTTTTTCAGCCTAAAGTGGCTATGATTGACCACAGTTGTTGTAATTTTTTATCATCCTTTAAAAATGCAAACACGTCATTTTGACGGGCTATCTTCTAGTTAGAAATGATATAATTTGCCATTATCAAATTCCCTGTGTTTTCCAGATTCTTTAGGATTTTTTAAAAAATTCCCTGGAATTTCCCTGTTTTGGGAGGAGATTTGAAATTCCCTGTGTTTTCCCGGTTTCCCAGGTTGCGTAGCAACCCTGGTTATTATTCAAATTACATACATTGGGATGATCAATTCTTGTTATTGTCCATAATACATTCTTTGCACAAAAATTTATCTTTTTCATAGGATAGATACCTGATATCTTATACAGGTCATACAAAATTTACATACTGTTATTAGGTATACTCTCATATTAGGTAGGTCGGGAAAAATCTTTTCATTTAAAGATGGATCGCATAGCAATAAGGATTGAAAATCGCTGGTGTACAGTATGGAACCATTTATCCGGAAACCAGAAAACCAGTTATCCGGAATGATATAGCTAATAGACTGATGTTAGAATCTTTATAGAAAAGAGTGTCATACACTGTCAGTTTGACATAAACATAGCTTGAAAAAATTGTATAATTTTATAACAGCATCTAGTATTTGAAACAGAAGTAAATATAGTTATATAATAGATGTTTTCGTTTTTTTTTGCAGAGAAAACAGAAGAATTTTTGTTCCACAGAAATTCTCATAAATCACCTACTTTCAAATTCTAACATTTGATCATACTTGCATCTGATTCTTAGTTCAAGTAATCTAATAACTAATTTTAAATTAGAAGTAATACCACAACCACATATATTCCATAAATATATACTGATTTAATGACAAACCAGTTATCTGGAATACATCTGACCTCAAACATTCCAGATAAATGGTTCTGTACGATATATACATCTTCTGGACTTAAAAACACTGTTAAGCTTCTACTTTTTAAATATAGCTATCACCAGCTTTTGCCCGCAGCTTTGCTCGCGTTAAATACAACAAACTATGTAATCGACCTTTTAAAAACTCAAAGAATTATTCAGGGATAAGTGAAAAATAAATTTTACTTATTTTTATATATTTTTTTGGTTTAATATATATTTACTTTAAACCAAAAACAACAAAACCAGTTCATGAAGCAAAATTAAATCCAAAACAAAAGTGATTGTCTTATTCCTTAAAAGTCTAGGAATATTATAAATCTAAACTAAACGAATTAATCCAATCCAAAAATCAACAACGGTAAAAGCGAATCTGAAATAGAGTTTGTTTTTGGAAATCTGAAAACCAAACCAAGACAACAATACCAAATCACAAAGCTAAACACGAATATCCAAAAATCAAAAGCAATTAAATGAATGTGAATCAATCGTCAAATAACAGAGTATAGGTACCGTATGCACTATAGTGTGAAGCGCAGGCCGATGCTCACACTTAAGTACAGGTAGAGAACACACAACGTTATCTTGTTTCAGAAACCTATCAGCGCCATCTATCTGACCAATTTTTAGCTTTCTACCTTGACATTGCGGAATGCTCCATACAAATTTCCACCCCCCATTTTAGGGAAGTGGGGGGTTAGAAAGAGACACATACAGATCTTTTAGCACTAATATTTTCAAATAGAAACCTTTGCTCAATTTTATTGCAGAAATTTTGTGATTAAACAGGGGGGATATTCTTTATTTAAAAAATATTACAGAATTAAACAAAAACCAGAAGAAAAAAAAAATAGATATTAATACAAAGTAAATTGTGCTTTTAATTATAAATTGCAAAGGATTTATATAATTATATATTATAAGTTATTATATATTATAAATACAATTATATATATATACATATTTAAAAAAGGATATATGGGTTAAGAAAAATTGCAGAAGAGGGTGTAGTTTAACCTTTTGAGGGGCAAGCACTTGCGTTCGTGTAATTGTGAACTCCCACCGGAAATTTGTAAAAAAGTTATATCAAAAAGAGGATAAGCATTTTCACAACTGTTTTCCACCAAAGTTAAAAAAGGGAAATTTAATGACATTTTTCTGGTGTAAAACTTCATCGATCGTAGGTGGTATATAATATATACCGCCGCCCCTCAAGGGGTTAAATGAATAGTAGAAGGAAAAAAATGTATATGAAATGCTGAGAATGGCTTGCTTGATACAATAACTATTTTGTGTAGTATAAGTAATATTTTAATAGTAATGGGTAGGACTGGGCGATATCAGAATTTTAATATCGTGATATATCGCTGACAAATATCGATATTTTTGATATATCGATATATTTCAATTCATATGTCACTTCATTATAGGGTCATAAATGTAACTGTCCTCTGTATAAAATACTACAAACACATAATAGTGTATATGTTAAGTATCAAGAAAAAACAAAAATATCAATATCTTAACATATTCCAAGGAACATAAATTTTAATTTTTATGTATTGATTCAAAATATGCAAACCTTTTACCTGCAAATCTAATCTAAAGTATGTGTTATTGAAAACTCTTGAAAAGTTAAACATTATAAATCATTAAAATGAAACAAGAAAATGTATATAAAACAACAAATAGACATTAGATATATTGAAAGAAAATACTTTAATTACCTATAAACTTAGAATTTTTTTACTACAATACAAAAAAAAAAAAAAAAAAAAAAAAAAATTGCATTTTTGCAATTTTGGGCAGTAAGGAACACCTTCTTTTTGTTGTTATAATAAATAATTCTATTATTAGTCAGAATACAAATGAAAGCATTAGAACAATCAAATAATTTTAAGAAAATACGAAATTTCTTTAATAGAGTACAAAGTCCCCCAAAATCACAACGTTTTGCTAACTACCTTTTTTTTTTTTTTTTTTTTTTTTTTTAATAATAACGCTTAATTAATCTCTATAATGATCTTTTACATTTTCGATTTTGTTCACAGATATTTTTCTAGGATGCTGTTACTTTCGAAACCAGTTTAAAAAATGAAAGTATTCCAGTAAAGAAAAAAAAACTTTAAAACAAATATTAAGAAACGGTTTTTGTTGAAAGAGATCAACCTCAGATGTGCAATGCAAAAATAAATAAATAAAAATAAACAAAAATATGGAAATGCAAACGAGGTATAAAAAAATAAGATTAACATTGAGCGGATGTTTTTGCATTAGTGAACTCTTGAAATAAAAAGGAGCCATGATATTCAAAATCAAAACTATCCTCATTCTTTTATAAAAGATAAGCTGTTTGAATTTTTTTTTTTTTTTTTTTTTTTTTTTTTTTTGTAAAAAGGGTTTTGTGAAAGTATCAACTAGTTTCAGTTGTTTAAGTGCGCGAAAAACACACTCAACGGCACATACAAACGAAAGGAGGGGGGGGGGTGAGGAAGAAAAACAAAACATTTTATTCTTTACCATTAAAAGGGAAAAAAATTCATAACTCCTAAGTTAATTTACCGTTTTTTTTTCAAATTTTCAGCAATTTGCAATAATAGTAAATTAGGCTGTGTGACAAATTTTTATTAAAATATAATAAGTTATTACAAAATTTGAGCGTCTTTTACAAGTGTCCAGTACAAAAGAACCTCAAAGAAAACGTAGGAAACTATCCATTGTTTGTTTTTGTTTATCGAACTCAGCGAAATCGAAACTTGAAGGTTTATACAATCATATTGTCATATGCTGTGGATGGGTAATATGTTTTGCCAAGCAGAAAGACACCATCCATGGAGTTTTAGTGATCTTTCGAAATGAAAAGTATTTTCCTTCCTAATTTGAGAAAGATTTTCTTTCTTTTTTTTCGTGATTTTTTCAAAAACCTGTACGCAAAACGGGTAAAAATACTAGTATCCAATAAACTCAAACTAAGGTGAATCACAATGAAAAAAGAAAAAACTTCTGCTTTAAGTAAAATTTCTGCTTAAAATAAATGACATAATAGAATTATCATACATGTAATGTAAATTATTAATGTTATTAATAAAAAATGTAAAATAATATGTGATTTAATATAATTATTTCTTAATGCTATTAATAAATGAAAAACAAACATACAAGAAATATCGATTAATTGTGCTCACATTCTTGAAAATATGTCAATCTATTCTGTATTCCATCAGCAATAACTGTACACAAGCTCACAAGAAAACAATAGTCAGCCACCGATATGGAGTCAACAAGTGATTGTATCGGAAATACCCGATCCTCGAATGAGTGTTTCAACTTCGATTCTCGAACGAACTCTGATAAATAAAGTGGTACATCAGAATAGTAGACTGTTCGCCCATATTCCGGTATATGTGCGACACCAGTGCAAAAAGTAGACGGTTCGCCCATATTCCAGTGTGTGCGCGACACCGGCTGAAAACTGGAAGTACCACGCAAGTGCCGATTACGGCACGAACATTTGCAAAAGTAAACAACTTTTGCGCTGATAGAGGTAGATTCGAAATTCCATAACTCCGTAATTAATTCTGAAAGTAGAATGAAATACCGTTTGAAACGATATATCGGAAGGATTGAAATCTCAATATCGTTACCGCGGTCTTAAAGAAATATCAATATATAATGATATTACGGTATATCGCCCAGCCCTAGTAATGGGTGATTTTTGATAATTCAACGATTAAGAAAAATCAACATCATAGAAAATAGTCATTTGATTAAAATTCATAACAGTCAGATTAATTCTCAAGCTCTGGAAATAAAATGTTTTACAAATCGAATGTCACACTGAGAAGGTAAAAAAATTACAAAAATTAGGCAGGAATTTGATCATAGCGATAGGTATTGCTCGATAATTCTACAATCAATGATTTACTCTTACTGTGGCTTAAAAGAAAGAGAATGATGATGAATCATGTAAAAAGTTATTTTGCACTTTTGAAGAGAGAAATATTTATTCTTTTGATGATTATTATTTTTTTAAAAATAGAGATCTTTAAAATTTCCAAGGAATTATTCTTTCAAAATGATATCAGATCGACACTTATTGAGTGTGTGTGTGTGAAAATAAGTGATAATGTACATTTGTCAATCCAAATCAATAGAAATTTATTATAGTTTACTAAATCAGAGAAATATTTTTCAAAATCAACATGTATTTTCTTTATAGAACAGTTCACATCACATGACTTTTATCTGAGAAAAATGAAATAAGCTGTAGAACAAAAAATAGAAAAAACATTGACAAAGGTAGCGATTGTTGTCCTACAGCTGATGCTAAAACCTGATGTCATAGCTTATTCCTGACATTACCTTGTACATCTCTATAGATCTCCAAAAGTTTTATTTTCTATTTGTAATAGTCAACTGCTATTTCAGAATAGTATTCAGATTATTTAATTGCAAAATGCTGATATTAAGTAATGCAAGTGATACTATTAGAAATAGCAAAATTCAATAGTACTCATAAAAACACATTAATATTTCTAAGTCTTAATTTCTTGTATTTAGCTATACCCAACTCGAAATTGCCATGGTCATTCAATGTATTAAAAGGCCCTGCCCCATCCTATCAGGATGTAATGGTCGATGTTTTAACCTTATTTAAGTTCTTAATTTTTTCAGTTAAATCTTCCAGATTCAGTCTAATCCATAGGTTCCCAACGGGGGCGGTACCGCCCCCCAGTGGGCGCTGGAGCCTTCCAGGGGGCGGTAGGGAGTCCAGAGAAAAATGGGGGGCGTTAGGACAGTCAAGGGGGGCGGTCATGGCATACCTACCTATTTAGGAATTAATGTAATAAAAATAGTTGATCTCCACTGCATTGCCTGGTCCGTGACAAAAACCTTAACTGCACCTTCAAATAGAAATCTATAAAGACGATCTGAGAGGGGGGGGGGCGAATTTATTTTACTAATGTCCGTGGAACACGTAGAAGGACTAAAATCGCGGAAAATAAAATTGTATTAGGCTAAAAACATTGTAGCTTCAATTCTTTCATGAATGTCAGCGGAACACGAAAAATCGCTATTATTTGCATTAAAAATCATTATGAATTTAAAAATTGTGGAGCACAAAATTCGCGATAATTGGCTAACTAAAGATTTTAAACAGAATTTTTTTTATTAACATGTAATTCGAAAAATTCTGTAGTTTGCGGCATAGACCGGAACAGAGATATTTAAACGAACCCGTGATTTGAAACAGTGCAAGAAATTAGTTTGTTCTTAGTGAAAGTGATAGAAATCATTATATCTATAAATTTGTTCAAAAGTAAATTAATTTAAACATAAATAGGAAAATTTTTTATATTTCAAAATATCTTACAGTAAAATACCGTTAATTTGCTCCCAAAAGTGAAAAAAAATCGGAAAATATTCAGAGGGGACGCTTACACGGGATTTTCCAGTGATCTTTTTACAAAATTTGCATTTTTTTTATATTTGCGGGGTTTTTTCGCCATATTTGACGAAATTTACGGAATTTTTCGCGATATTTGATGGAATTTGCAGAGTTTTTCGCAATGTGTGACGAAATTTGCGTTTATTTCGCTATTCATTAACGAAAATTGCATTTTCCCCTGCAATCTTTTGACGAAATCTACGTTTTTCAGCGCTTTTCTTTCGTTATCCTCTGATAAAATGGGCGTTTTTTGCAATTCTTTAATGGAAATCGCGTTTTTACGGCGGTTTTTTTTAAACAAAATTAGCGCCTTTTCGACGAAATTCACATTTTTTTTTCGAGATATTTAAACGGAATTCGATTTTTCCGTGATCTTTTGACAAAATTCCCTTTTTTCTGCGATCGTTTGACATATTTTGCATTTTTACTGCGATCTTTTGTTGACATTCGCATTTTTTATCACGATCCTTGACGAAATTAGTGCTTTTTTCGCGATCTGTTAACTGTGTTTTTTTTTATATATATAAATCTGACATACTTGCGTTTTATTCCTGCAATCTTTTGACAAAAAGTGCGTTTTTCGGCGATCCTTCAAGAAATTCAAGATTTTTTTCGTGATTTTTTTTTAACGTAATTCTCGGTTTTTTTTTTTTCTCTGAGAGAGTTTTTTACATAATTAGCGTTTTTTAGCGATCCTTTGATAGCATTTTTTTAGATCTGACGTAATTCGAGTTTCTTTCTGCAATCTTTTGCTGAAATGTTCGTTTTTGGCGATGAAATTAACGAATTTTCGTAATCATTTGAAGAAATTAGCGTTCTTTTTTCCGTGATTCTATAACGAAATTTGCGTTTTTTCAGCGATCATTAGATAAATTTCTCCCTTTTTTGCGGTTCTTTGGCGTATTTTCCATTTTTTCGCAATTTTTGGACGTAATTTACGTTTTATCAGCGATATTTAGGGGGGGAGGGACGCTTTCTTGGGTTTTTGGAAATTTCATTTTTTATAAAATTTGGGGAGGGCGTATTAACACATTCGCTGCCGATCACGCGCCAGCGCGGTATGTGGGGTGATGTCCAATAGCCAGTCTAGCGCTGGCACGGGAAAATCTTTCGCTGATTCTTTGTTATAAAAAGTAAATCAGCTTCTGGGAAAAACCCACTTCTACAGTGCGGCATTAACTATCATCACATCTTCACGTAAGCGGCAGCGAACGTGTTAACGGTATTTTACGGTAATCAAAGAAGAAATGCCGGCAGTACAGTATTGAGTATTTCAAATATGGATCTAAGCACTCTTCTACAAACCAAACGTTAACTATGTGCTTAATTTGCCATTTTTTTTTTTTCAAATGAAGCCATGAGCCTTTCTAGGCTACAAGAGCATTTGAATAAATGAGTGCTGATAGAAAAGACAAAGATATGTTCTATTTTTACTTTCTTCTATCTTTTCAAGAAAGCATTGGATTTGAGAAAATTTTCTAATTCCGGTTTTCGGCAGATTTACATGTTTTAGGGGGATTCCAAGGAGCATGTTTTTACATGTCTGTCTGTGAGTCTGTGATTATGTGAGTATATGATTATGTATTTGTGTGACATAAATTTTGTCAGCGGTCTATCTCAACAACTATTGCACGGAATTCAATAAAAATTTATATTCAGGTAATCACTGATATGAATTGAGGCTGATTAGTTTTTGGTGTGAATCACTGAACAGGTGGCGCTTCTATGCTGCCTTTTTCTCGATTTATGCAACACCTTTATCCCAAGAACTACTGCCCAGATTTTCATCAAACTTCAGATTCTGTTAGTCCTTGATATGAATGGATGTTGTTTACATTTTGTTAAAAATTTCTCAACAGGTTGTGCTGCTATGCTGCCTTTTTCACGATTTCTGCAACAGCTTTATATCAAGAACTCACATATAGATTTTCATCAAACTTCATACTTGGTTAGTTCTTGACATTGATATTTATCATGGATGAACCGAGTTTATTTTTAGATCCTTTCGCAAATGGAGATACAGCAGTATCAACATATTTGGAGGAGAAAATCGTGGAACTCACAGCAAATGAGAACTAAAATTAAAATTCAGAAATGGATACCAAGAGTTCTAACTTCAAAAGCCAATACAGCCGTAAGTGAGAGTACATAAAATTTTAATTGTTTTTCCTTCATCATATTTGGCTGAGAGTGAGTTCCGTACAATAGCTAATTTACTGTACAAGAAAAGGAGCAGACATCTTTGAAACTGACAGTTTGTGACTGATGTTAATTTGAATCCAGCATGAACAAATTGTTATAACTCCATCAGTTTGAACCATTTCATTATTTTTTTTTTTTTATTTGTTATTGGTTTTCTGTTTATTTTTCAATTTTTAATAAACAATTTTTAACCACATTTGATGGTCATTTAAATTAACTTCTACTTTATGATTCTTAATAGATAGATAGTCAGATAAAATATAGATAATATGCAATAATATTTTAATATTTTGTATAATTAATTATTATGGAAGAGGGGGGGGGGCGTTGGCATTTTTTTCTCTTATAAAGGGGGCGTTGGTCCTGAAAAGGTTGGGAACCTATGGTCTAATCTCAAAGAAGAGCACAGCATCAGCAGTATTGTTATTTCACATTACAGAGTTTGTGAACATTACTAAAAATGAACATTTTGCAAAAAGTATGTAGGAACTATTCAATTTAAAGAATTTTAATTGTAGAATAAAGTTGATTACAAAATCTTTCCTTTTTTTTAACAATTTTCCAACAAAGTTTAAAAGTGTTTATGCATTTGGTTTGTTTAGCCGTCTGTCCACGCTCTAACTTTCGTAAATATATTCGGATTGCCATGAAATTTTTTAACATTATTGAAGTTTACCCTAGCATGAACCCTATTAAAAATGAAGTTTCTATCATGATTAGTTTATTTACAGGGATAGTCAAAAGTTTTCCGTTACATTAGAGCCTATGAGGAAAAATCGTTTCAAATGAATTTTAAAGATATTACACCAGGTAAACATTTCATTATTTGCCTCTACGAAGTGCACTAAAATATGCAGTTAAAAGAATAGTTATTCATTTACAGGGCCACACAAAAGAATTCTAATACATAATAATAAAGGAGGAAATTGATCCCGACATATTTTAACTATGGTAAACGATTTCATATGTAATCAAATCGATATATGTCGCTTAGACTTCACAGGAGTCATTTCATGCATAATACAAAGTGCATTAGCATTTACAGGGTCACACAAAAGATTTCAAATAGTATTTTCTATTGGAAGTACTGTATCATAGGTGCCAACCTGACATCTATTATCCGTAATATGTGCATTAATTTGACCCTGGTTTAATCAGTTTCGAACCAGAATTTTTTCCAAAGAAATGAAATTAAGTATGTTCCACTAACAATCCTGAAATTAAATAAAGAAAGATTCATGAAATATATTTTCTGATTTGAAATGACGTTAACCTGGATCAAACTAAACCAGGTATTACGGAAGATTAGCTGAAAGTTGCCAGCTATGCTGTATTTATGGATGATGACTGTTTGATGGATGAAATGAAATGCATTTTTAATATCAATATGTGCTTTTAAGTTTCACTAATTGTATGTTACGCAATTTAGATATACAGGGTTACACAAAAGTGGTTTTTAAATAAATTTTGCATTTTTACGTTGAAATGCATTAAGTTTGTTTACTATGCAATGTTTGTAAAATATAGCTAAATGATATACAGGGTGATGCAAAGAGCTGGATGTGGGTTCGCCAATGGATGATAATTTCTGGAAATATGATTTCAGTAGTTTAAAGAGAATTTTTGTTTGAATTAAATTTCAGCAAAATATTTTTGTACAGGGTTAAACTACAGGGCTGAACAAAAGTATTGAAATAAGTTTCCATCTATTAGTGTAAATTGCTAAAAAAAAAATTTCATCCAGCTAGGCTTTTTTTTTTTTTTTTTTTTTTTTTGCTAAATTAAATTTCTCCATTGTATAGTATATATATCAACTGACAAATAAAATATAGGGCTGTTCAAAAGTATTAGAATACATATTTGGTTATGGATCGTTTATCAATAATGAAGATAATTTAACTAGATTTGTTTTATATTAATTTGTTTGCATTAAATGGGATGATATAATTGAAAATGGCTGAATTTTGATCAGTGACACAATATAAATACAGTCAATTGCAGTGGCGTATTCAGGGGATGGGCTGATGGGATGCAACACCCTCCAAAATGTAATGAAATCTGCTAAGATGGAATTTAAAAGGAACTAGAAAAATATTTCATTTTAAGCAGGTTTTCATTTTAAAAAGTATTTTTTTTGCAAAATAACATTTCAGCCAAGTTTGAGAGATATATATAGGCTCTCTTTACATGCCGTAAAAATTATACTAGTTAAGACAAAAGCCTGCTTAAAATAAAAATCCAGTCTCATACAATTCCATCTTAGCAGATTTGATTGTATAATGTATGCGTTACTTGCTATGATAAAAACCTAAAAGTTTTTATTGTCTCAGCTTCCTCCAAAATGATAAGTCTAGATACGCCATTGGTCAATTGGGTTCTGAATAACTGAATGTTTAACTATTTATGAATGGTGACATTTTTCAAGGCTTCTCATCATATCACATATCAAAGAAAATCAATTGAAAATCAAACTATGATATTTTCATTAGTGTTAAAGTAAGAAATGAAAATTCAAGTTTGACCTCAAGTGAGATGCGATACAATGTATTTATGACTCAATGGATTATGATTTCCTGGATAAAAATTTTGTATCTTGATATCTATTATAAACCCGAAAAAATTCTAATTTGTGAACAAGCAAGAAACAGATTACTTACTAAACAAAATTTAGGAGCTTTCATTTGCACATCATTAACTCATATGGAAATGCTAAATTAATCATCCCCATTATTCATCATTTTAATCTTTCTCATACCAAATTTTCTTAGGTTACACTTTACAAACAGCAAATATATAATCTAAAAACATTGTATTTTATTGCAGAGTGGTGAGATTTTGCCCAAGCTCATAACCATATATATTAAATGAGCAAGTGTTTTCCCGATTATGAATGTAAACTTTTGGACCAATTTTCATGAAACTTCCTCCTTATACTAAATCGAGTATGAGATAAAGACCTGACTAGGTTTGGAATTGAAGAAATTTCATGGTTATAGGGTAAATCAAACACTGTACAGAAAGGTCTACCTGCTATAGATAAAAAAATTTCCATCAAACATCTTTTCTATACTAACTGAAGCACGAGGAACTCATCTTGTTAGATTTTTAATTCAAGAAAGTTCATTTAGGATGATCAAAACTCAGCTCTGAAAACGATGATATATCTTGAAAACAGCTCTAATGTTTTCATAAAACTTGATTTCTATACCAATTCTATCACTTTATCTTTATAATTTTATTTATATTATTATTTATATTATCTTTATAATTTTATTTCAAGAAAATGCCGACATAAAGAATAGTTTTCGTGAAAATCGCAAACGAATCGACCAATTTTTCTGTTTTTTATAATCATTTCAAATGTTGGACCCTAAACTTTAATGGTGCCTATCTCCTTTAGAAGACGTTTGGGACCCTTAGTTTCCCATTTAATATTATTTGTTTTGATGTGTACTATCACCCCTTAAAGTTTTGCCCAGTAGTTTAGATACACCCTGTATATACATACAGGATGTCTCAAAAACATAAAGACAAACTTTTAGCTGAGATAAAGTACATAATAAGAATAGAAAATTGCATAGCAACCCATGACCGGAAACGTCAACATACACCGCTAGGTACAAAACATATTTTAGCTTTATGCTCTTATTTGCCTAAAATGACGTCATTTGTATCTGCTGAAACATTCCACATTTACGATCCATTCTTAACGAGCATATATTTTTAGGAAATAATGTATATGACGTGCATCAAAATGCAATGTCGTCGTTCAAGAAACTCTATAAAAAAATCTGATACTAATGATTCACATGCCTTCAAATTGTTAGTAACATTAACTATCTCACGGGCATCAGATGCATAATTAGAAATTGGGAATTTTAAGAAAGACGTCAAATGACACCTACAAATTTTTTTCTAGGTGCCAAACTGCATTTTATGTTGCAGCATATTTTCTCACTTCTTTTTGCAAACATGTTAACAGTAATATTGCTTCTATTTTTATATGTTACGGAGATGGAGGCTGCATATATTAAATACTATATCCTTGTCTTAATTAGTAAATAAAAAAAAAAAAAAAAAAAAAAAAAAACTGGCTGTCTATAAAAGTGTAAAACCTGATTAAACCACAATATATAGATTCTAGAAAAATGTTTAACTTATTATTTTTATGAAGCTAATATAAATACAAAAATTAACAATACAAAATAGAAAAATAGAAAATTAACAATACAAAATATAAAATCATGTTCTTTAGTTTTTAAAATCAAGTACAGTCAAAGATCTATAATCCACGCACCCATAATCTGCAATTTTCTATAATTCGCGTTACTTTATGAATGTAAACAATGAAATAAACAGTTAAGAAAATTTAATAATTCATGATCCAAAAATTACTTTTTTAAAACAAGCATTAAAAATATGAAAAAAATCATAATTTAACGTCTGTAACATGCGCAGATTATAGAGCCTCGACTGTATCTTAACTTGACCATGCATTACATCAGTATATCATAAATTTAAAGGCTTTTTCAGAATTAAAATCTTTCAATTGGGGTCCATATAATTTTTAAAATGTGACTTTAAGTTTAGTTTTATTTGTCGTTAGTTAAAGTGAAGTTATCTTAGATTTGATTGACAGGTTCATGGGAGTTTTAGACCATGCATTCCGAACAAGGTGTGTGAGAAATTTGTCCATTTTATCTGTCATTAGTTGTAAAATCAACTTAAAGGCAATTGACAAATGGCAAAGGTTATCTTAAACACATGATACTATCCAATAATTTATGGAAAATAAGATTCTTAAAGTATGTGTGGAAAGGGGAAAAATATAAGCTAAATTTGGATTAAGAGAGTTTGCTTAAAAAAAATTAAAGTGAAAAAAAAGCTAAGCATCAAATTTGATGACTAGTTATAATTTTGTGGTCGCCAAATGCAATAATTTAGTTGGGTGATTCTCAAAATAGGGGACAATTTATGTCTTTCGGCATACAAAAAAAAAAAAAATTGAGAGGTTTTTTGTCATGTTTTTATATTTAGATATGTTTGTCTTAATATTATTCATTATTTGCACTCAAGAATTACTCACTTTTTAGTTAAAAACAACCTTAAAATAACAGAATAAATGTTCAAAATGTCATTAGCATGGATGTAAACAGCAGCTGTGCCTTGTTGCCGAAACGTCAGTGAAGGCTTACTGTGGAGACACGAAATTTTTTGGTTTCTGTCTGTCTGTCTGTCAGTTTGTCAGTCTGTCTGTTCCGCGATAACTACCGCAAAAAACATCCGGAAGACTTGAAATTAAGTGTGTATATTGGTAAGGCACTCTGATTTAGCTGTATAGTTTTTTGTTATATTTTATTAATTCGTTCGTAAAATATAGAATATTTTATTTTGCGCAATAATGTTTTTCTATGGCAAATCCAGCGATTTTCAAATTTTTATTTGTTGAGAGCAGGGTTGTTTGGTTTAAACCACGCTGGTTTAAACCAAGTGGTTTTTTAAAAAAAAACCATGCTGGTTTTTTTTAATTTGGTTTTTTTCCCTTTTCCCTCATGTTTTCATTTATTTTACACATTATTAAAATGTGCAAAATCAAAGTTATGGAGTAACTACAAGCAAAACTTAAGACAAATTAAATTTTTAAAGTGACAAACATCTTTAATCAATCTAATTTTTCTTACTAGCTATAAATTGACATGGCAAAATATTTTTCTACAGTGAACTGTGGAGGATAAAAAAAGGTAGTTTTAATTATTTTTTAAACCTTTTATTTTTAAAAAAATGTAAAAATGGCATATGCCAGCCAAAAATGCAATTTTACTGCTTAGATAGCTTGATTATGATTTACTAAGGATTGTATCATGTATCAAAGCATCAATAATGACATAATCATAAGTCATTCTTTCCATTGGTTACTCTTGTTCTGTATGCTAATGAATGATTGGCTATGAATTTTCTGTGTACCATAGCTATTGGTTTTAGTAAGCTTTGGTTTTTCTTAGATTGGATTTGCAGTTTTTACATTATTTTTTTTCTGTTTCTAGTTACTTTGTATTGTATTTTATTTTAAGAAAGCTACTTATATATATTGAAATAAAAGAATGTCTAAAACTAGAAGAAAGGAAAATATAATCTGGTTTTCATTTGAGGGAATAAGAAATACATCAAAAACATGTTTAAGAGCCAAATGTAAAAATTGCATGCAATGTAAATGCTGTCAAATTAGCTCTTCCTTATAATACTAGGTGTGATTCATTTTCAGATGCTTTAGATGTTTACCTTAAAAATTGCCCCACTTTACTTAAAATTTGTGTAGCAAATAGGAATGTTATTGATAAAAATATTCAAAAGCTTGCATCTGTCAAATTTTTATTTTAAAAGAAATGTTGTAGATATTTTTAAACTGTTAAATTCCTTTGCAGTTGCCCTGTATAATATCTAAAGTAATAAGTTCCATTACTAATGCAACTTATAATTGGACAGGTCTTCAAAAAATATTAAGAGAAAAAAAATGTAAATAAAGAAGGCTTATAGTTTTTTAGTCCAGGTATAAAATAGCCCTAACACCCATGCCCTTTTAGGTATACATGCTTGAACCACAATACAGTCAAAGTGAACTACGTGAACAAGAAAAAAAAAGGATACATTAAATTTTACAAAACAAAAATATCCATGTAACTCGATGCTTGCACAAATAATAAAATTTAATGCTAAATCTTCATTTTTTGAAGAACAAAGAAACGGAAAAAATAAAGTTTATATTTAAAAAAAAAAAAAAAAAGTAATTTTTCAAACTTATGTCTCAATTTGTGTAAGCATTACATTCGTTGATGTATCAAGTAAGTCAATACACATGTATTTTTTAGCATTAATAAAATGCATATTGATATTTTTTAAGTAAATATATGTAGTGAGAGATTAATAATCATTTGTTGATGTTAATACTGTAAATAATTTCTAAATTATGCACAAGAAAATGTTTTCTATTTCAGCTTATTTCTGTTAATTTAGTAAAATATGTTCGTTTGCCCTTTACTATGTTCTTCATTATCAACCTGCATATAATTATTTCTTAAATTATTATCTAAAAGGTTTATATAAGTATACTAATAAATTAATACATTTTTTTTCACACAATGAATATTTCCCTATAGAAATCTAAACTTATAAGATAATTTAATTATAAATTTTTATGCTTTAGTTATTTAATTATCAAAAAATAAATACTAATGTGAATGTTTAACATTAATTAACTATTAATTACATAAAATCCTCATGACTTTCTAAAACAAGTTATTTTTCTTGCAAATGCTATTTAAACAATGATTTGAAAAAAACCCGGTTTAAACCAAAAAAACCTGGTTTAAACCAAAAAAACCCGGTTTTTTGGTTTTTTTCAAAAAAACCGGTTTTTATACCAACCCTGGTTGAGAGAAAATGACTCATTTGATTAATGGAATTCAACGATAAATGGATACTGAAATTTGCCAGTACGGGGCTTAAATTATTCATATTGTTTTGAAATTTTATCTATGCATATGTCAGATTTTTTAAATTATTGCTGTAAATCTTGGCCATTTTTTATAAATGTGTTCCAATAATATAAGCTAATTTGTTTTAGAGATTTACTTATTTCAAATGTATTTATTTCGTTTTCTTCATTTCTTTTAATAGTCGCTAAGCAACCATTTATCCTAATTCTTATTCTTATAATATTATAAATTTTAAAATGTGTACGGAAGTTTGAATAACATAACTTCAATGCTTCAATAGCATAACTTCAACTTTGTATCTTTGCGTATAGATAATTATAGCCAGAAAAGAACAAAGGCTATGTATTATTTATTTTATTCGAATATTTTCGTTAATAATTCTGAATTTCATTATTTTTCATGCATAACCAATCGGCATTTTTTAGATAAAATTTAATCAATTTTCTTTCCGTTGCCAAGAAAATCAAAATTTCGAATATTAATTTTTCAGCTACGATTAATTTTCAATTGAGCAATTTCCATGCGAAAACTGAAACTAAGGAAAATTTAAAAGAAAAAAATAAATATGACGTCGTATTTGCAATAAAAAAAAATATACTATTTTTTGTTAAATATTAAACACTGATATTTGTTTCGTTAACATGAATTTTTTTGTCAATATGGCGACATAATTAAAAATAAAAGGAATAAAAATATTTTAAATAAAATATTTATTTCGTAAACTATGACATCATAATTGAAATAAAAGAGGTATTTTATAGTAGTCGTTAAAAATAAACGGGACATGGATAGCAGTAATTCATGGAGTTAGAAAAATAATGACGTCATATTTAAAATGGATAAGAAATATTTTTTACGAATACTAAATTATAAGTTACATACTGATAAAAAACTTCATTAAAAACTAAAAATTAGCAGTGGAAGGCTTTTTTTTTGTCGGAAAAAAGGGGAAAATAAAACTGATTAATGTATTTTTGAAGCTATTTTTTTCTTTAAAGTTAAAAAGAATTAAGTTTCAATTTGTGCAGATGGTATAAAAATTAAAATAAATTTTCTAAAACTAAAAATATATTTTCAAACATTGACGTTTCATTAATGAACTTTTTCAACAGAAGCGAAAATCATCTGTCAGCAAATTAAAATTTACAACCAAGAATCTACACTATTAAAATCCGACCGTATGTATGTATGTATGTAACGCTATCTCCTCCGATCCCGGATACTTAGAAAAGTCGCTTTTGTTTTGAATTGAAGGGAAAAGAATCCCGGGTTCTCGAGTTGCGCATTCGTCTCTCTGTCCGTCCGTCCCTCTGTTCGCATGTAGCAACTCAAAAACTACCCAACCGAATAGTTTGAAACATAAAATATATATAATTATTAGATGTCGAGTCATTTCAAATTTTATGAAAATCGTATGCACCTATGAATGGTAATTTATAACAATGTGATTTCAGTTGTTTTAAGAATGTTTTATTTTAAAATTAATTTTAGCTTCTTACTAAAGTGTAATAAAGGTACAAGGTAAACTACAGGGCTGAAAAAAAGTTTTCAAGTATGTTTTCCATTTATTAGTGCAAATTGCTCAAAAAGAATTTTAAGCTTTTTTCTAGCTAAACTAAATTTTCCCATTATATAATATGTATATCAACTGACAGATCAAATACAGGGTTGTTCAAAAACATTGGAATACATATTTGGCTATATACCCCTTATTTCCCTAATTAAAGAAGTATTGTTAAAGATTTCATGAAGTGTTGGAAAGTGCTTCATAATCTATGATTAACGCATGATTTTTCTTACTTGTTTAATATAAAGGGAAATTTCTTTCGAAATAGAAAGTACGTAATTTTTATATTTTTGATAGCTCAATTCTTTTTTTAAACAATTTGTATTGCACTAGCAGATGCATTTAATGTATTATGATTACAATTCTCTGCTAAAAAATTTAAACAAGTAAGTCTCAAAGTCTCTAAACGAGCACACATTTTGTCAAAGCGGGCAAAAAACATAATACATAAGTGGGCAGAATTCACAACAAGTAAGAAAAATCATGCGTTAAGCATAGATTACGAAGCACTTTAAACACTTCATGAAATCTTTTACAAAAGTTTGTTATTTTGGGAAATAATAGTGTATAGCCAAATATACCCAAATATGTATTCTAGTACACATTACTTATATAAACAAAATAGTTGTGTTTGCTTAATTGCCGAAACGTCAGTGAAGGCTTACTTTGGAGACACGAAATTTTTTGGATTCTGTCTGTCTGTCTGTCTGGATGTCTGTCAGTTTGTCAGTCTGTCTGTTCCGCGATAACTAACGCAAAAAACACCCGATTGGCTTGAAATTAAGTGGGTATATTAGTGAGGCACTGGGATTAAGCTGTATAGTTTTTTGTAATATTTGATTCATTCGTTCGAAAAATATAGAATATTTTATTTTGCGCAATAATGCTTTTCTATGGCAAATCCAATGATTTTTAATTTTTTTTTTCTTGAGAGAAAATGTCACATTTCATTAATGGAATTCAATGATAAATGGATACTGAAATTTGCCGGTTAATTTATTCGTATTGTTTTGAAATTTTGTCTACAAATTTGTCAGATTTTTTGAATTATTACTGTAAATTTTGGAAATTTTTTATATATGTGTTCCAATAATATAAACTAATTTGTTTTAGAGATTTACTTATTTCAAATGTATTTATTTCATTTTCTTTATTTTCTCTTAATGGTTGCTAAGCAACCATTCATCATAATCCTTAATTTTATAATGTTATAAATTTGAATGAAGTCAACGTCAAAACTGATGAATTAATGTGTTTGTATCTTTGTGTATAACTATAACATAGACCAGAAAAGAAGATAGGCTATTTTTTATTAATTTTATTAACATATTTTCCTTAATAATTCAAAATTTCTTCTTTTTCATGCAGAATCAATAGCGATTTTTTAGATAAAATTTAACCAATTTCCTTTATCGTTGCCAAAAAAAAAAAAAAAATCTAAATATGAATTAATTTTTTAACGGCAATAAGTTTCAATTGAGCAATTTCCATTCGAAAAATTGAACTAAGAAAAAATAAATATGACGTCAGAATAAAAATAAAAATAAATGTAGAATTTTGTTAAATATTAAACACAGAAATTTGTTTCGTTAATAAGAATTTTTCTGACAAAAATGGGGGCATTATTAGAAGTAAAAAAAAAAAATAATAATAATTATATTTTTAACAATTATTTCACCTGATAAAATTTGACGTCATAATTGAAATAAAACAGGTATTTTATAGTAGTCGTAAAAAATATTAGAAACATGGATATCAATAACTCATGAATAATGACGTCATTGCCAAAACTTCAGTGAAAGTTTATTTTGGCGACACAAAATTTATTGTTTTCCGCCTGTCAGTCTGTCTGACCGCGATAACTGCCACAAAATGCAATCAAAACATATTTTTTTCGGAAACAAAATTGTAAAACCCTAGATTACTGAGTTTACACTTTCAAAAGTTCCTGATACATCAGATTAAGTGTTTGTGGTGGGCAGGTATGTAGAAGTATGAGGATAATGAAAAATGCTTATTAAAACTGTTACTTATCCTTATAAATAAAAATGTATAAAGAAATACAAGATATACGATAACCATTAGCAAATTGATAGAAAGTTACAAATTTAAGTTTAATGAGATTACGGAGGGTTCAGGGGGGCGGAGCCCCCCTGAATAAATCTACAATGTTATAATAAAAAAACAAAAATAATAGATCATGAAAATCTCAGAATATCCTAACATAACTAAATCTTTAACGCTTTTGATGGCTGAAAACTTCTTATTCTTATTTTATTCTTATAAATAATTACGTGATTTGAAAATTTTAAATTAGAGTTTGCAGGAAGTTGAATATTACCCAAAGTGTGTTTAAAAAAAATAATGTGCAAAGCTGACGTTGAGGCTCCTGATCTGCAGATTTACTAGTATATACTAGCTTTTTAAAGAGTTAATATCATGTTTATAAAATAAAACAAATGTTATTCTTTCTTTAAATTAATCAAGGAGAGGATTTATCCAATAAATTTCTTTTTAAAAATAAAATTATAGCATATAAAAAAAGAATTAAAGTTTGTCCTCCATATTTTTTTTTCAAAACAAGGTCATACTATAACAGCTGGTTAATAATCAAAATTTCATTTTCTTCACATATGACAATAGTTTGAAAATATAAAGTTTCTTCATGGCAACAAGTAGCCATTTTATCCCAGCCTGAAAATAGAAGCATGTATTGTATTTTAAGAATAGAAGTTGAATATTAGGGGCGTACATCAACTGTATGTCATTAGAATGGATCATAATTTTCATGTTTATTTTATAATTAAAATTTGTATTTTACTTATTTGCATAGGACTTTTGTGTTTAAAAAAGCCCCAGAAAGGACTATTGCATTGTGATTATATTATGGCTCATAATCTTATTTAAATTAAAATTTGTCATTAGCATGGACAAATATCAGCGTCATTAGCATGTTTTTTCTGTCCATGCTAAAGACTCCTATGTGCATAAATGTAACCATTGCTTGTATTGTATTTTCTACAAAGTTTAATTTTACATATAAATTTAGGTATTACATTTATTATCCCTAAAATATGCATTAAATCTGTCAGAAAATCACTAAGACAGCTTCTTACATTGTTAGTGTCAGAATGTTGCTCATGAGCAAAGTTTGCTCTTTGGTAATGTTTTTATTCTCCTTATATGTATATATGTAAAAATGGAAACCATTTGCTGAAAAGGAAGGCTAATAAATAAAGAAAAAATTATTTAAACAGGAAGAAAAAAAAAATTTCTTAATATATTTATTCCATGCAATTTGTTTTGTCATTAAGCATGGCTCAAAAAATACTAATTATTTTTTTAAAGTTAATTTTTAAATATTTAGCTCTGCTGACTACATGTAAAGTATACCTAATACCAGTGTTAGAATTCCTAAAAAAAAGTCTCTGGTCCCAAGGACCAGTAAGCATGAGAATTTACTGGTCCGCAGACATCATCACTGGTCCGCTACATAAAATTCTATTAAATAATTTTAACACTTAGAGTAAATTTTCTGTACTTTTTAAAGAATAAATGTGCAAGATACAAATTTAATTATAAAATAATGCTTATTTAAGTGTAGAAGATAACAAGTATCACTATTGTTTGCATTTCTTTTAAAATGGGGCAAGACAGGTTTATTGAAAAAGACATCTTTGCTGAAAAAAGGAATATTTTTGTTGAGTAAATGGGTACTTTGGTTAATGAAATGGTGCTTTTAGGAGTCACATTCACTCAGAAAGATTTGGAGCAATAAAAAACCGATTGGGAAGCATGAAAATCAGTTTTTGGAGCAGCAACAGCAATTTTGAAGCAAGAAAATTAGTTTTTAAAACAGAAAAATTCTCTCCCGGCATTCACTTATTTTTTTTTTTTTTTTCGTGCTTTTTTGTCGAAATTTCCGTTTTTACGCGTTATTTTGACGAAATCTTTTAATTTTATTGACGAAATATACCATCTTTCGCGATATTTTTTGAGAAAATTTGCCGTTTTATCGCGATTTTTGGGGAAATTTGCCGTTTTTTCGCGATTTTTTGAAGAAATCTGCCGTTTTTTCATGTTTTAGGATAAAACTAGCCATTTTTTCGCGCATTTTTTGACGATATTTGCCGGAAATTAGTCTTTATTTAGCGCTTTTTTAACAAAATTTGTGGGTTTTTTCGCAATCTTTTGAAAAAATTTGTCGTTTTTCGCGATTTTTTTTGATAAATTTCGCGTTTTAGCGGGATTTTCGGATAAAATTTGTCTTTTTTCGCGATTTTTTGAAGAAATCTAAAATTTTTCCGCAATTTTTGGAAAAAAAATCTGCCGTTTTTTGCTATTTTTTGGGGGGCGAAATTTGCCGTTTTTTCGCGATTTTTCGAAGAAATCTGCCTTTTGTTTCGGGTTTTGGAATGAAATTAGCCATTTTTTCGAGAATTGTTTGGCAAATTTGCCGTAAATTAGCCGTTATTTCGCGATTTTTTAACGAAATTTGCCGTTTTTTCGCGATTCCTTAACGAAATTACGCGTCCCACAGGACGCATGAGAGCTATTTTCTGCGCCCCATTGCCGATTTTTTGAGTAATTTACACGCTATAGCGCGTCTGCGGCATCACTGATAATAATAATAAAAAAATCTTATGTGCGATCGGTTGCAGTTTTCTCAGGGCCTGAAAAAAGGCACTGGTCCTGCGGACCACTAAATTTTTCAAATTAGTGGTCTGATTGAATTATCGATGGTCTCGGACCAGCGGACCACCAAGGATTTCGAACGCTGCTAATACTATATTAACAACACCTATTTTTTTCAGAAATTTTGCTAACAGTAGTTTTTTTAAGATTTTACTTTTGAAATTGCCCCCTATTTTGAGAATCACCCAGTTGCATTTGGCGACTAATGACCGCTAATTTCTAACACTGATCAGATGCAAGAAAACATTGCTTTTACACTCGACTTATCTTGGGGCAAACGTTAAGTGGAATACTGAAAATTAAATACACTTTATAATAGATTCATTTTTTATCAGAAATCATTCATTTATGTTTTTATCAAAATTTGGAAAATATCATTACATACCGATTAAAATTGCATTTTTAAAACTTTTTGATAAGTAAGAGTGGGGAAAAAAAAAGTCACATAAATGTTTTTTTAAATACATTTTTGAAAAGAGAAAGTGTTATATCGGTTGTAAAGCAAGTTTGAAATAAACTAAAATCATTTATTTGAAAGATAATCAAATAAAACCAAAAATCAACGCCTTTTATAGCTGACGATATTTTTGTCATGGTACGTATTTTAATTACAATTTTTTTTCAGTTGTTATGATAAAACCCCAACAAAAATATATAGAAATTTACTACTTTTCATTTGATTTTCTACAGAATTGGAATACTTCACTCGCCACCATCATGGAAATAGTATTAAAAATGATAAATTATTATCTAAACAATAAATTAAGAAGCAGTTTTCAATCAAATTGCAATTAAGTCTTTTTTCACCTGTGCGATGGTGCAAAAATTTAAATTTGTGATGCTTAGAATTAAAGAAAATTGCAGTAGTTTGTAAGTATTTATCAGTACAATGATGCATCTGCTTTGTTTTTTGAGTGGCTTATGTTAGATGAAATTTACTTTTTTTGTGAGGACAGTTTAATTGTTGCCTGAAAAAATATAGAATCGGAGGTTGGGTCAATCCATGTGAAATCATCCAGAAAAAGAAAAAAAAAAAAAATGTTGCTCAATATTTTTGATTTTTTTTAATTCTTTACCAGTTAATTTACTGTACTTTTAGGAGTCTAAAACAAGGATTAAATTTTTAAACCTTTTGAATTTTTTTTTTTTTTTTTTTTTTTTTTTGGGGGGGGGGGGGGGGGTGCATCTATTTTTTGTTATGTCACCAGCGATTTTTCATGAAAAAAATACTTATAACTTTAATATACTTAATTACTTTAATATACTTATACCTTATAGCTTTTTTATTTCTAAACATATGAAAATAATTTAAAAACCATTATATTAAGTAATGAATGAAGTAAATTTTGAAAGATATTATGATAATGATTTAAAAAATTGCATAAAATAAGATTAAATGTACCATTTTTATAGTGAAAAATACTTTGACTTAAAAATTTTAATGGAAGAAAGTAAAACTCACCTTTACATTTTTTTTTTTTCCTGATTATGTACCCTAATGAACTATTCTCAGAAAAAAATATTAAACATATAAAGGCACTCCTTTTTTATTTATGATTAGTTGAACTTGGCATCTCATTGTCAAAGCACTAAATTTGAAATTTAATACCTAAAAAAGGACTGGATAAAAAATTATGAAAATTTAGCAGGATAACCTTCTTATGGATGTAAATATGTACCAAATATATTATGAGTGATATGTATGTGGTTTTAAAAATATGGAACTTTGAAACTGGCTTGAAAATCCATTTGATTACATATATTTCCAAACCATAAAGAACTCATAATGCATAATGTATTCTGCTCATTTCTTCATATGCCTCTTTTTAAAATATAAATAACTTTATATGCAATTTTTTTTTTTTTTTTTTTTTTTTTTTTGGGGGGGGGGGGGGGGTTGACTAGTGTTATTAAATGTTCTAAATAAACAATTTAGTGACCTTTCAGACGTTCAGATAAATTGTTATTGAAGTGTCTTTAAAAACAAATGTTATATTCAGGATTATAATTAAAAAACAGAATAATCACATTATCATTTATGTCTAAAATAAAATAAATTTCATTTTTGTGCCTGTAACTCCCCCCCCCCCCCCCCCCACTAGAAAATTCAATAGATGTTCATTGACTTTAGTGGCAATTTTCTAAGTTTCAAACAAATTAGTAATCTTAAGGATCTCTTTACTATAAAGTAAACAAGGTGGAACCCGTTGAAATTCGATGAAAGAAAATCTTTAAGTAAGAACTGCATCATTTCATTTACAATAAACCTACAAAATTCGTTACAGTAAAAAATAGATTTTATATTTGTCAGTCTAACTCTCAAACAAATGTTATTATAAGCTAAAATTAACAAAATCAATAAAACTCAATTATCCAAATGATTAAACAAAACCAGCATTTTAATTCCCCCTTTTTTTTTTTTAAGAAAATGTAGTGATTCTGTTGCCACAATTATAAAACTGGTAGAAAAAATTATTAAAAAAAAACTGCATCTCAAAAATAAATTGAGATACAGCTTTGAAACAATTGCATTTAAAAGTACATTTTTTTCTCAATACGATAGTGTGAAAATTTAATACAATGTTTAGAAGTATAAAATTTGCAGTACCAAAAATTGCAAAACCGAAATTGCATGGAAAAGTGCTGTGTATTTTAATCTTTATTATTATTATTATTATTTTCAATTTTAAAAGAAAATGGGATGATTCTGTTGTCACAATTACAAAATTGGTACTAAATAATATAAAAAAAAATAATCTCAAAAAAAAATTGAGATACAGCTTTCAACCAAATTGCATTTAAAAGTTATATATTTTTTCTCTATATGACGGTGTAAAAATTAAAAATGTGCGATGGTTTTAAGTGTAAAATTTGCAGTAGCGAAAATTGCAGGAGAAAGTGTTGCCATTCACAAAATGACATATGCGTTACGCACAGATACGTTTGGCCTTTATAATATAGATACAAAATAAATAAATAAATAAATAAAAATAAAAACTGAGATGTATATGATTATTATTGCAACATCAGAAAGCAATGAGATTTTTTAAGATACTTTAAATATTTGATAATTTAGATTTCGTAAATATCCACTCATTTTTATAGCTATTTTTTTTTTTTTTTTTTCTATCTCACTTCATAATTTTCAATTTTTTTTTTTTTTTTTTTTTGAAAAACAAAATTCCCAGCTTAAAGTCCGATACAAATGTGTAAATCACCACTACATTTATTAATTGGCCGTTGCATTGAAACTTCCCAATCCCAAAATCATAAGCTAACTCATGAGAAAATTCAGAAGCGTAGTGACTCATTATCTAATATAATTATTAAAATATAATTTTCAGCATCAGAAAAGCATCTTTAAAAAAATTATAAAATTTCATCAGATAGAAATTTCGAAGTTAAAAACTTTAATACTGAAAATTTACAGAATTTTTTTTGTTTTTTTTTTTTAAGTGCATTATTAGCATAGCATCTATCTGATGGTGAAAATATTTTAATAATTGTGTTAGGTTTATAGCAAAAAGCACTTTAATTTCCCTATAGTTTAACAAGATATTTCACAATCAAGAAGTTTAGTAAAGCGAAAATGACAGATAAATATCTTTTTTGTTGAAAATTATTTTAGATTTACATTCATTTTCTTTATCTAATTAGTCTAGACACAAAATACATAAACATTGCTTTAAGTATAGAAATACTTGAGCATTTTTAAACTTAAAGCTATGCTTTTTTAAAGTTTATTATATATGAAAAAACTGCAATTATCATTGATGTAACTTATTGGAGCAGTTGTTAGCAAAAAAGATGAGTCTGAATGCAGAAAAAAAAGAGACTAAATAGCTTCTCAACATTTTTATTAAAATTTTGAATGTGTCATAACAAAATAGTCTGAGGACAGAAATATTCTTATATAATAAAATATTAACATACTAAGTCATAAAGGTATCATTTGTCCTTTCCTTTATCTTTTTCATTATCCACATTCTTACTCTTATCTTTATCCTTATCGTTATCTTTATCCTTATCATTCCTCTTCTCAACAGTTGGTTTTCTCGGGGAATCCATTTTTTTACGTTTCGGAGGGCGAGCTGGAAAGAAAATAGGTCTTTCAGCAATTTTGAAGCGAGATATTATAGCCGTATAATAGAAATAAAGTAAAATACGAGACAGTAAATATAAAAATTTAATAGACCAGTAATGATTATTCTGATCATAATAAAAATTAATAAAGACATTTAATTGGCGATAAGGACAATTTGTACGATAAGGACAAATCTGTGGTACAAATAATTTGCATAACACGGGTAAGTTGCAAAAAAAGTGTGATCAAGCGGATGCGGAACTTGAGCGAACATACTTAGAAACGCACACGACAAAACTTAATATGGATGGGTGCGATGCGCGAGCAAACATACATAGTAAACGGATGCAGAACGGGAACAAATAGATATGATACGTGCAGACTGATCCACAGGATGCAGAAGAAATATGAGTTATAGGCGAACAATGTGCAAATGGACAGCTGGTATGCACAGTCTATAAACGAACATATGAATACAATGAATGAATGAAGATAATTTACACTATAAATTTATATTTTATATTAAACAGAGGAGTTGCACAACAAGATAATTTTCACAACATAGAAAACGTAACATTATGGATGAAATCTGCAGTAAAGATAATAAATGTGATATTTTTGTATAAGGAAAACTTTTATGATTCTCAAAAATTAGCATGTGTTAATGTTCAAGATTTAGAAATAAGATAAAACCTTTAACAATAAGTTCCTTTAAATTATTTTATTAAGATAGTAATAATTACAGATGAGGTTATGTACTGTGTAGCAATTATAGCTTTTTTTACAGAGTCATTTTGAAAGTTCTGCAGATTTTCTTTATTTGATAAATTGCTGAAAAACCTAAAATTTGAATTACATAAGAATTATTTTGTTCTATGACTTTTTTGGCATTGTTCTGGCAGCTGGAAAAAATCTCTTTTTAAAAAGTCATTAGATTTATTCATAAATAAGTTATTAAAGTGATGTTTCACAAATCTCCAAAGAAATGAATCCTGGGCATTCAGAAAATTTGAAATGACCTGAAAAGTTAAAAATCTGAGGGGGCTCAGGTATAGTGAATATTACCTGACATTCATCACAATGTGAGGCTGAACACTGTCATGTTGAATCACAATACCTTGACATTTGGTTAGTTCCAGTCTTAATTTTTCCTTTAAAATTGCCATTTGGGAACAGTATTTTTTCGAATTTGGCCAATTTGATGACAATTTTTAATAAATAATTCCTTTGTAGACCCACCATGTACAAAGCAGTGTTCTCGCTGTCGCTCGCCATTGCGCCAAATTGCGACTAAATTCTTTATTTGGCGAGTAAGCAAGCGATTAGATTTGCCAAATTGGCTAGTGCTCGACTTTTGCTTTTTCTTTCTTTTCTTTTTCGTTTTTCATACTGATGCATATATACATATTTTTAGTATATTTGTAGCGGATAGTTGAAATTAGATTAATAATAATCGTTGTTGCAGTTATAAAAATTTAAGTTATTTTAGAACACATTGAAAAAAAAGTGATTAAAGATTTTCTTAGTGCTACATGGTGAATCTATTTTGCTAATACTTTTTCATTTGCCAGTTTTTTATTTTTAATTAGCCAAATTACTAACCTTAGTCAAATGTCAGCGAGAACACTGGTACAAAGCATCACTTTTTTAAAATACAGCCTCCTCTCTGTGTTACTTGAGGAAGGTTTATTTGACTTACCATATGATATTTTCTTTGTAACATTGTATAATATCCATTTCTCATCTCTAGTAATGAACCTTTTTAAAAAGACCATTTCAGCAAAGAATTACATGCTGAAATTTGAACAAGCATATTCTGTGGCATTAAAGTTATGGGATACACATCATGGCGGCTTATCCATCTAATCTTTTTCAAATGATCATACACTGTAGTTTTTTAATACTTAATCTATGTGATAGCTCCTGAACTGTGTAATGTGGATTTTCAGTGTCAACTTATTTAGGTCCTCCTCGATAGATGGTCATCCAGAATGAACATCACCTTCAAGCCTGAAATTTCTTCAAATCACCATCCTTATCAACCTTCAAACTGACATTTGAAAGAGAACTTTGTCCACACGCAGCACAAATTTCATGAGCAATCTGATTAGCATTTTAAAATATCTAAATAAAACAGATTGCATGGAAAAATCTCTTAAACTTTTTTGATGGTCTAATACATCACATGCCCATTTACAAAGCTTTAAAACAAGATTAAATCTCATTTGTATTAAAATCATGAATCCAAGAACACCAAAAATGGAACTAAGATACTTATTAGTCTGAATTTCAGATGTCATTAAGTTCTTTCATTCAATAGAAAAACTGAACTACTAGCTTAATTTGTACTAAAGTTGTATTCAGCACAAATTTAAAAATTGTTAAATCAAGCACATTTTAACCAATACACATATTTAAAATGATACTATTTCTAATAATTGAATTTTTAAAAAACTACACATATATTGTAACTTTTTTTCAATTAAAAAATGACAGTCCTGAAAAGTTTTTCTCCCTCTCCCCTCTTTGTCAATGACTGCAAATGTAAATTAGCAATGTGTAAAACTATTACTTATATAATATAGAAAATACATCAAAACTTTTCTCTCTATGTATTTTTTTAAGTTTGCGTCAACCTTGCTCACAAAGTTTGACACAGACAACTTTTACTATGTAGTTTCAGGAGCATTAAAAACTTCAGATTTTTCTAATATTTTCTAAAAGCAAAATTAAATAATTTAAAAAAAATACACATAAATAAGTGATTAATACTTTACATGAGTTTAATGCATGACTACACAAAAGTAGAGAGCAAGCAGCAACTTATATTTTATGTATGGAGCTGCAGATAAACCTCTTTGACTATAAGAAAGAAAGCATTAATATCTTTTATAGAGAGCATAGGACGTTGAAACAATTATCTCAGAAATAATGTTCTTTAAATATCGACTTCCCTTCAAGCAGTTTATTCATTGATGAGGACATTTTAAAGGCCTCAATCATTTCTTTTCCATGCAATTTTATTCATATGCATATAGTAGGTTAGAACATATTTTTTGTATTTCCTAATAGCACAGTTACGTAGTGTCCTCTGAAAAAATCATCATGTATGCAGAAAATGACAAGAAGGTAAAGAAGTTAACTCCCACATTTTTCACGAGTGCATAATCCACATGTTTACTGCAGAGATATTTTCCATTATGTTTACACTGGTATAAACAATATTTTAATAAGACTGTACATTCTTTCTACAAGAAATCTTATAATGTTTCGGTAACGCGACTCTAGCAACAAGCTCAATTCAAAAATTATGTCAGAAATTACTTTTACAGCTTCCATTTGATTGGACATTCTGAACTTGCCTTAAGCCAACAAATGATCAGCAAACTTTATATGCATGGATTTCTTTTTTGTTAGACAATAAGAGCATGATTTCAGTCCTATTGAGTATGATAAAGATTTAGCAATGAAACTCAACTGTTGCTAGAAATGTGTGCAAATAGTTGAAATTTTTGCTCATGTTTGGACATCTGAGTGACTCACTCATGAGTGGACATCTGAGAATTCGGTAGTTCGTTTATAATGAACTCAACTTATATTTCACAAGGTTTTCTTTCAGATCCATTTCAAACTAGCACTAGTCGCTAATACATATCATGTCATTCCTTTACATTGTGTCAAATTTCATTCTTTCATTTCCATCGTATTAAACTAGAGTGAAGAAGTTGTTAAACATCACTCTTCTCTCGTATTCTCCACTTCCACTCTCGTTGCAAGAACAAATCTTTTATCACCACCTCTCCCTAATTCTAGAAATATGTGTTTTGTATTTACCTCTTAATTCTGTCTCTCGCCCCTCAGTATAATCGGAACAATCCAAGAATGAGTCATTTTACAGTGTCTCTCTTCATTATTCAGATAAAAATGTACTTTTACAAGAGCATTAAAAATCTTGAATATGGTAAAATTACGTTAAAAAAAAAAAAAAAAAAAAAAAAAAAAAAAAAAAAAAAAAAGCATTTTTGAATGAAAATAAGATTAAAATCATTAAATGTATTGAAGATTAAACCAATCAATAGGCACTGTGCAAATAATTCTTGTTGTCAAAATGTACAGTTTCAAACATTTGGAAAAATCACAGTGCGAATCAAGAGCACAAAAAAATTATTGATTTTCAAAGAAATTATGTCGGGCTGAAAGGGAAAACATGGAAGCTCTGTTAAAATGGATTATCATTCAGCGGGATAAAAATCTTCCTGTGACTGGGTCCATGCTTCTAATAAGAGCCAATCAGTTTGCTGAACTGGAGAAAACGATTTTGTGTATTCTAACGGATAGATGCATAAGTTAATAAAAGGAAGGTTATTTCTTGTGGAAAGATTGTTAATAAAGCAGAAAACATTTGTGTATTGGATAAGGAATAATGAAAAGCTCAAGTGTGGATTGATCGATCCCTTATTATAAAGAGGAGAATATCTTTAATGCTGTCGAACAGGGATGCAGTGGAGGGTATATGCAGGTATATGTTGTATACCTTCTTAATTTTTTTTTAAATGAACACTGCATACCCTCTGTTTCTCAAGAAAGCTATGGTATATACACTATGGGGTATACCCTCAGTCTCGAGCATATATCCTCTATTTTTTCTATGACTACACCACTGCTGACAAATAGATTTTTGTACAAAATTACTTCCGATATGACATTAAAATTTAAAGGAGAAGAGTGCATTAATGAGAAGCTTTCAAAAGTGAGCATAACTGCTTTTGTATGTGAATACATGAATGGCTCAGAAAAGCATAAATTAACTGTTGTAGAAAAATCCCAAAAACTAAGATGATTTAAAAATGTAAAACCTTTGGCTTTGTTAACTACAAAGCCAATCAAAAATCTTGGATAACTTCCAGTTGTTTTTGAAGAACTTCGACTATAGGACAATGATTTGTTGAAATAAACTTTTCCTCCTTGTTGATAATTGCACAGTTCATACCCATTTAGAAAATCTGAAGTGGATTAAGCTTGTTTTTTTGCATTCAAATATGACTTCTGTGCTGTAACCAGTGGACCAGGATGTTGTTCGCAGTCTGAAATCCCACTGTAGGAAACAAATAGTGATGCATGTTTCCTAGAACTAAGAAGAGAACAATTAAGATTAATACATCTGTCTTTTGGAAGCAATCGTTCTGTTTTAAGTCAGACTGGTATCATCATAAACAATCCAAAACTGTTGGAGACATGCAGGTATTTCAAAAAAAATTTTGTTGAAAGGAAAAGATGTCAACATGGGGGATGAAGATAGCAAAGAAAACATATCAATAGCTCTGTGGATGGAAAAACAGTGTAAATATTTTTGCAGGGAATATTACTGAGGATTTCATTTCTTGCAATGAAGAAGTGTAGACTTTTGGTACCCCCTACAGTTGATGACATTGTTCCTGAAGTTAAACAGAAGAATGATTCTCAAGAAAACTTTAGAAAACCATGTTGAAGAAAAACTTGAAATTTCGGCATCTTTTGTCTCAGTAGTAAAATTGGCTGCGAATATTCTGAACATTTCTTTCTACAGAAAACGTGAGTCAGAAAATTTTGGATTCTTTAATAATTCTTAATAAGAAAATGGATGAACTCCACTTAAAATCAAAAATGTTTTAAATCAAAAATCACATTTTTCTTAGAATATAAAAAAGTAAGTAATTATTTGATTTATTATCTATTTAATTAATATTTTGTAATTAGATTATGTATTACATCAATAACTTATATGCTAAAATATATTTTTTTCAAAGAATTTGGATATAGTGAACCATTTGTTATAAAAGACATTTCAGGGTCTGCAGTCTGTTCGCTATAGCCAAATTCAACTGTATTACTGAATTCATGAGTTTTCATGAAGGAAGAATAAATTTATTTTGGCATAAACTGCTGATATCACTGATAATCAAGCTTTTTACCAAAAATATTTATGCATTAATCAAACTTTTTTGGTTATTAAGTCTGTTTAAACCTGAAATAAAACTTCCGTATTTTATGATTTTGATGTGAATTAGTAATGTATCTTTATGAGGAAAGTTTCATAGGAAAAAAATACATCTCATGTTTATAATAAATATTTAATTAAACATTATTGATTATTAACTTGACCTTTGCTTTTAATATTTTAATAGATTTTAATATTTTAATCATCCAAAAATTCTCTTATTTTAGTTCATTACTTATTTTAATATTTTATTACATTGTAAGCATTTATGATAGTTCAATTTCATTGTTAATTACACTCAAATCACTGTTTAAAAAATTCAAACAAAGTAATGACCAGAAATGCGCAAAATTCTAATATCTGCACAACCTCTGTTCCCAAGCTGTGCGGATTTGAGAGAATCTACTGCATAATAAATAGCTTACAAGTACTGTATGAAGTACTATTCATGAATAAAATTATAATGTCCATGTGGTATTGGAGTGAAAAAAAATCAACTTATTATCTATATGCCTTGACTATAAATGTTCTATTATAATTGGTAATAACACTTCATCACACTGTGCTCTGGTCAGGGCCGCATCAGATGTCTACCGTCTACCAGATGTGCACATTTGCAGAAGACCCCGGACCATGAGAGGCGATCCACAAACAACCGGATCTCTTCAACAAGGAGTCGCTACTTCCCCTAGAGACCTTGATGATGTGAAGTCTCAGCGAGTTAAAGTATATGGGTTATTCTCTACAATACTGCAAATTTAACCAAGCAGTCTGACTTGAATGTTACATAGATAAATTTTCATAAAAATTGGATAAATTGCTAGTAATTGGTCAATTGTTGAAGATTTTAATAGCAGCAGAAATCGTTATATAATTTTAAACAAAAGTACATATTCCCCATTCACTTTATCATTAACTCATAACAATAAATGTGAGGGAATGACAAGTAGGGGAATGATGAAATTAAGATGTTTTTACTTTTTGTCATGAAAAATGCAAAATTATGGGAAAAATTGAACTGATTCCCTAAAGAAGACCACATAATATATAATGTATGATAAAATTAAAGTTTGTAATGTATGATAAAATTAATATTTTTTGTAAGGTACCAATTAAGAACTTTATTTTGCTCAGGGTATTTTTAATTATTTTTATTTTTAAATGGAAAAAATCAGGCAGTTAAGTATAGTAGTATGGGTAGGGGAGAGGTGAGGGAATGATATTTGCATGATATATCTTACATTTTTAAATATTAAATTTGTTTATTTTTAAATTTTACGCCCTGCCCCTAATAAACAAACTTTAGACCTTCTAATAAAAGGATAAATAAATAAAAATAAAATGAAATTTAGAGCATTTATATGGCTGGGAACCACTTTTTGCACTATTGCAGAGAATAACCCATATCAACCTCAGATTGTGAAGTCCCTTTCTGCTCATAGTCAAAGTAGGACTTCTACGGCGAGACTGAAATCTGGCCCTGCGTGATGTTATTTGCTACCTCCACTTGGCACATTCAACTCCACTGCCGCTCGTGCTCCTAGGTATAAAGATTATATAAATCTCATGAGCAAGAAGGCCTGCCAAACCCCGTCGACCCCACTCTCAATATGGGCTTTGTTCCCTGACAATAAAAGACATCACACACATTTATTTAAAAAGTCAACAAATCATAATGCACATTTTGATTGATCCAGGGAAGAAGAATTTTGCTTTTCAGTGGTAAAATAGCATGCCAAAAATATGCAATGGTATTTTAAAAACACTTTCTAAAAATTTTGATTAATTTGCTCGTTATTTACATCCTGATTTTCGTAAATATACCAAGATTGCTAAGACATGGACAAGAGAGAGAAGAAAAAAATCCTGAATGTGGACACTGTTTAAGTGTCCACAGTTTCACATTACAAAGAATGTGGACACTGTGAGTTTCTGTAAGCTTAAAAAAATTGCAATACCTTAAAAATAATCCTGCAAGATACAGCATTTAAAAATCATGATCAGTTAAGAGAAAAAGTGCTTTGAACTTCTCAAGAAGATTAGTACTATGGAAACTATCTTTGAGAAAACATTTTTAATTGCTACAGGGTGCCGATTATTATCTTATGATATACCTAAGAAGTCACTTAAAAATAAACAGAAGTTTAACTCAGGGGTGATTCTGAGTGAAAAAAAAAAAAAAATTCGGAAATTCACATCGCATTTTCGGAAATTGGGGGGGGGGGGATTCCCCAAAATATTCCCCCTCCCTCCTTCCGCAATTTACAGACGAAATGAGCGATTTATCTGTGATATTTTAGCAAAATCGGCAATTTATTGCGATCTATTGTCGAAATCGGTGGTTTTCCTGCGATCTTTTGACGAAATCGGTGTTGTTCCTTTTTTTTTTTTTTAATTATGAAATCGGCATTTTTTGGACGATCTTTAGACAAAATTTGAATTTTTACGCGATCTTTTCTCAAAATGGCGATTTATCCCCGCGATCTTTTGACAAAAACGGCTGTCAGGTTCCTAGAAGACATCTGCCCTGAATCAGAAAGGAATAACATTTCCTTATCTGAATATTTTATGTATTGTGGGTTGTGTATCCGTGAAGCTCGAAATACCTTTCTTTCTTTTCTATAATAACGAATGACAGATGTTGACACAGGTGTGCAGATGACGCACTCGTTGATGAATGAAAATGATGGCCGCGGGGCGTGCCTCAGCTGTCATCTAGCAATTGGAGTGATGTGTAAACAGAAGATGTCATGACTCAAGGTTGGAGTGCGGGATTGAACCAATGGATGAGCTCTAAGGAGTCCTGCATGGGGGAAGGAAGATCTCTGAAGGTCAACTCTGGACTGAGAGGTTGGAGACAGTTCTCGCTTGGCGTTGAGACCGATAGGTCGCTCAGGATTTGTGGTCCTGTTGGATAGTGTATATTTTGAGCGTGGGACAAGGCGTCCCGGTGGATAGTGTTATAGGCCGAGAAGTGAGGCCTAGTACCCTTGTGTATTGAGATTCTGCAGTAATCTCTGATAAAGCGTATCTAACGTGCGTTGAGTGTGAGGAAGAAAGTGTAAGTTGAACGGTACACAACCAACGTTTATTGTAGTTAATTTAATGTTGAACCGGATTATCTATATCCGAGTTGTAATTGTAGATAGTTGTAAATATTGTTTCTTGTGTACATATCTATATCTTAAATAAACTGTTAGTTCAGTTCATTAACAGCGTCAGTGTTATTTTACCCAATCCTCACAGCAGGTGACCGATATCACCCATTAATATCAGTGGTGACAGCTAAAACTACCTAGGACATTCTTCAAAGTTTTGTGGACTGAGAGGAGCATCCGACAAATTGTTGGCAGCGTCGGGATAGAATCGCCTGAAACCAGTGACCAGCGAGCCGTGTTGCAGTCTGTTAATGCCAGAGTATCCAGTGGAATTCTTGTGTGGTCGTGCCATATCGTCGAGTATGTGCTAAAGCATCATGCCGGATCGTCGATTGTATGCTAAAGTGTCGTGCCGTATCGTCGAATGTGTGTAAAGTGTCGTGCGTATCGTCGAATGTGTGTAAAGTGTTGTGCCGTATCGTCGAGTATGTGCTAAAGTATCGTCCCGGAGTTCAACATTTGAATGCTGATGCAATTTCGAGGCTACAGAGAAAGAGCTGGGAAGAACAACCAGTTACTAGCCCATCAGTATCAATGTCAAAATATATAGACAACCTTAAAGGATGTCATCACATGTCTAATTTTTTTTTTGTGTGTGTAAATATTTTTTTTTTAGTTTTGTGTTTATAATAGTAAATTAGCATGTGTATTGTTTATGCAATAGTAGTATTAGTATAAGGTTCAGTAGAGATGTCAGTAGAGAATGTTCAGACACCTGAAAATGCCTATGTAATATTTAGAATGAAGAAATCTGCAAAGAGACTATTGAACTCTTCCGTAATATTATTATATGTTTGGGGAAAATTAGCCCCTAAGAGGCATATTTTCCGCTAAGGTGGGGGGTGTCAGGTTCCTAGAAGACATCTGCCCTGAATCAGAAAGGAATAACATTTCCTTATCTGAATATTTTATGTATTGTGGGTTGTGTATCCGTGAAGCTCGAAATACCTTTCTTTCTTTTCTATAATAATGAATGACAGATGTTGACACAGGTGTGCAGATGACGCACTCGATGAATGAAAGTGATGGCCGCGGGGCGTGCCTCAGCTGTCATCTAGCTATTGGAGTGATGTGTAAACAGAAGATGTCATGACTCAAGGTTGGAGTGCGGGATTGAACCAATGGATGAGCTCTAAGGAGTCCTGCATGGGGGAAGGAAGATCTCTGAAGGTCAACTCTGGACTGAGAGGTTGGAGACAGTTCTCGCTTGGGGTTGAGACCGATAGGTCGCTCAGGATTTGTGGTTCTGTTGGATAGTGTATATTTTGAGCGTGGGACAAGGCGTCCCGGTGGATAGTGTTATAGGCCGAGAAGTGAGGCCTAGTACCCTTGTGTATTGAGATTCTGCAGTAATCTCTGATAAAGCGTATCTAACGTGCGTTGAGTGTGAGGAAGAAAGTGTAAGTTGAACGGTACACAATCAACGTTTATTGTAGTTAATTTAATGTTGAACCGGATCATCTATATCCGAGTTGTAATTGTAGATAGTTGTAAATATTGTTTCTTGTGTACATATCTATATCTTAAATAAACTGTTAGTTCAGTTCATTAACAGCGTCAGTGTTATTTTACCCAATCCTCACAGCAGGTGACCGATATCACCCATTAATATCGGTGGTGGCAGCTAAAACTACCTAGGACATTCTTCAAAGTTTTGTGGACTGAGAGGAGCGTCCGACAACGGCGTTTTTTCCGTGATCTTTTGATGAAATCGGCCTTTTTTCAAAGGTTCTTTTGACGAAATATTTTTAAGCAATCTTTTATCGAAAGCGGCGTTATATCCGCTATCTTTAGACAAAATCGGCGTTTTATTCTGTAAGTTACCCCCTCCTCACAGCGATTGCCCGCGATCTTCGGGCGAAATGAGCTATTTATCTGTGATATTTTAGCAAAATCGGCAATTTATTGCGATCTTTTGTCGAAATCGGCGTTTTTTTTGACGATCTTTAGACAAAATTTACATTTTTTGACGAAAGTCTCATACTTCCCAGATATCTTTCGACAAGTCTCATACTTCCTGTGATCTTTCGTCAAAATTCAGATATTTTTTCTGATCTTTCGACAAAATTCCCATTCTTGCATAATCTTTCTACAAAATAAAATTTATTTTCCACAATCTTTCAACAAAAGTCTAATACTTTCCGTAATCTTTCGTCAAAATACCCATATTTTTCATATTTTGACAAAATTCGCTTATTTTATGTGATTGAGAAAATTTGCATATTTTATTCATTTTTTTTCGACAAAATGCAAAAATTTTCCCTGATCTTTCAATAAGATTTGCATATTTCCTCCAATATTTTGAGAAAATTTGCATATTTTCCCACGATTTTTCTACAAAATTAGTATTTTTCAGGATTCTTTGACAAAATCCTAATATTTTTTCTGCGACAGTTTGATGAATTTAGTTTTTTTTTAAGACCTTTTGGAGAAATTGGTGCTTTTTTATGCAATCAAGAAATTTGCTTAATTTGTACTCATGTTTTTGTTGATTTCATCTGTTACAACCCCCCCCCCCCCCCCCACAATAAAAATTACAACAAATTTTAATGCATATTTGCATTGATTCCCAGAGATAATAAAATTCACCACCGGAAAAGCTGAATTCCGAGTTTCTACAGAAAAGTAGCATGTTTGTTAATTAGATGTGTGAGATGCTTCATCCACAGATAAAATCAGCTTTTTTAATACATGACAAATAAAAAAAGTATGCATGTGCTCACTTATGCACATACAGTGCATGTAAAAACTATAAAAGGACAACAAAAAATATTTTTTAAAATAAATGTCAAAACAAATAAAACTTTTTTCCTTAGAATATGTATCATGCTGAAAAGCTAATAAAAAAGTCAACAAAATTCAATTGTGACTATTTTATTATGAAAATAAAGTAATTGTACACACACACACACACAACAAAAAAACTTTTTGCTTGCATAAAAACTATAAGGACAGCAAAATAAATTCAATGTATAAATCGAAGAAACAAATATTTAATATGTTATGCATCCATCTCTGAATTTAACGATTGCAAATATCTTATTCCTAGACAACATTAATTTGAGCCACTGTTTGGGATTGTTTTCGTGCTATTCATCTTCAATCATAGATCTGAGTTCTGATGCTGACGAAAAATGCCTTCAATTTATATAAACTTGTATTGCTGGATCCCCCCATAAGTTATCGGTAAGGTTTAGACCAGGACTTCTTAGCAGCCATTGCAAAACTTCAATATTTTTCTCATGGAACAAAAGTTTTGTCTCACAGCTTGTGTGGATAGGTGCATTACTTTGGTATTACATCAGTTTTTTTTTCCTGTAAGAAGTGTTGCAATAAATGAAAGATGATCAGAAAGAGTTTGTTAATGTGTCTTTTAATTCAATTTTCCTGTAAAAGTGACACCACATCTTTTAACAAGAAGCAGCCCTAATGTCACAATGAATCTGCCATCTAACTGTTCCAACCATACAATTTATGACTTGGGATGACAAACCGCTGCATGTTATTTTATGAGATGAGATAAGTGAAACTTAAATGATCCTGATGGCTGGGAATATTATTGGTGATAATTTGAATATTGAAGTTTTGCAATGGCTGCTAAGAAGTTCTAGTCTAAACCTTACCGATAACTTATGGGGGGATCTAGCAAGATGAGCTTATAAAAATGAAAGGCATTTGTCCTCAGCATCAGAACTCATATCTATGATTCAAAATGAATAGCACAAAAACAATTTCGGACAGTTCTAAAAATTAATGAGTCAAGAAATTATGGAATATTTGCAATCATTAAACTCAGAGGTGGGAGTTAATATTAAATATTTGTTTCTTCGGTTATTATACTGAATTTAATTTTGGTCTCCTTATAGTTTTTACACAGGCAAAAATAGTGGGGTTTTATAAATTTTCACGGTTGATTTTTTTTTATTTGTCTATTAGCTTTTCAGCATTGTTAAACATATAAGGGAAAAAGTTATTTGTATGAAACTTATCAAAAAAATTATTTTTTACTGTCCTTATAGCTTTTACACACACTGTAATTATGTACAAAAACTTCATAATTTTTTTAAATTAAAATTTATTTAAGTTTTATAAAAATTTCAAATGTATAAAAACTTTATATTTAATATTGTTTTTATTTATCTAATTTAAGGTTTGTATGAAAATTGTGAACAGGTTCACTAACAAATGATGGTTATATTGGAATTCAATATTAAAGACAATATTTGAGTTTAATTCCTTTAAAGTTCTTAAAATGTCCGATTTTATTTTTTATTTTTTTTTTTTTTTTTTTTTTAATAATTTTCTCAGGAAGAATAACATTGCCACAAGAAAACTACAATAAAAATAGTTGCCTGAAATTACTAAAATAGTTTCTTAAATAGTAAGTGAAAACACACACTTTAAAACCATCTACAAAAAGTTATCTTCAGTTTTTAAATCATGTGTCAAATAAGTTTTTAAACTGTTTAAATGTTTATTCTTCTTTCATGCAGAAATTCAATTCAGAATGCCCACTTTTGCACAATTTTCTGAAAAATCTATTGCATTTGAAAAAAATCTATTTTGAATCGACAGCTTCTGAACTACACCTTCTTGTTTTATGTTTTTCTGACAAAAAATAAATTAAAACTTATGTCAAAGTTCTTGTTTTGATATGAGAACAGCCTAAACTTTTTATCCTGCTTGCTTCAGAATGTTATTTACTGATTCATCCTTTTTTTTTTATTTATTTATTTTATGCTTGCAGGTTTCACTTGCTACACTGGTTGGTTTCTCCAAAAAAAATCTTGAATAAAATGAAATATTTAAATTTGACTGTTTTAAATCACTATGGGTTTTAGCTGGAATGTCCTCCTGCATTACTGAAAATGATACAAATGCACCTTTATACATACTAATGTGTCAGAGAAAACTTCCACTGTTAAAGACCAAATTTTTTTAATTGATCATTTACAACAGGAAAGAATGATGCGCAACATACTATAACCATCCCTTTTTAAAACTGGCTTTACCTGAATACAGAATTTTCTCACCATTGTTACATAACTAAGTAATGTTGAACAATTATTAAAATACCTTCACTAAGACATTGTATTCACTAATAATATAAATCTCATTGAATAAAATCCATTAAACATAATTCAAATATAAGTAAGCGGAACAAAATTTCCATTTGCATTTTATATAGAGGAGAAGATCCAAATACCAGCTAGGCTTTTAGGTGTTCTGAGAACTGAGCACAGCACAGTCTAGTGACAATAGGCAGAGATTGTATCTTCAATTGAGAGGAGAAAGTTACGAGAAAAACTTTGTTAAAACTTACTTAATTTACAAACAGAAAAGCAAAAGTGTTGAAGCAACAAAATTTGGGACATAGTTTTTCAGGCATGTGTTTCTTCCTTTAAATAAAAAAAAAAAAAAAAAAAAAAAAAACGATTGTATGTTGGGCTTGAATTGATTAAGTTATTTTCTAGACATATTTAGCTCTCTACTGCTGCATTTACATTATTAGTATTTTATTACATGAATGAGTAATACTTGTTTTAGCTTAAAAGGTAGTAATGGACCAAATACTGGTTACCTAGAGTAGTCTAAATACTGTCTAGCCAATATTTACACCTCAGAGTTTCCGCCCGAAGAGAAGAATAAAATTCATTATTTTAAATAGTAATTGATAGTAGTATTTTAAATAGTAATTGATTAAAAAAGTTCAGAAGTAGTTCCAGTTTCAATTTTGCAATAAGAAAAAAAGGTAACTGTGGTCGCAAGTCTTCGAGAGCGACACTGGTTATCGGATGACTTCACAAAAAAAAACTCTTGGACAATCGAAAATTGCTAGCAATAAATGTGACGTTAAAGAAAAATAGGGAAAAAAAACCAGGTGTAAAAGATAGAAATTATACTTAAAAAAATAAAAAAGAACAATGTGTCTTCTGAGAGGGTGTTTTCTCTGTGAACAAGAATGTGGGAGGAGACTCTGGATTCTATATTAAGAATGGATATATGGGCTTATAGTGACTGCACTGATGCAAAGAGCGATTATTAAGTTAGTGATTTTTTCAGATAAAATAATTATTTAGAACCATAGGTGCACTTTTGAAATTAGGCCAGGATTGAAAATATTTTTAATCACCTCGCGATAATGGTACTGGACAATGAAATAGCAAATACTTAATTTTCAAAATATAGTACACATTTGCTTCAATTTACAAAATATTAAGAAAATAGCAGCAGGAGTAAAATTCATTTTTATCTCACACATAGTAAAGTATTTAACTCATCTATCAACTTTACTATAGCAGTATGTATTATTGATGATTATAAACGGATAGAAATTCTATTGTTCTTAGTGCTATGCAGTAATTTAACATGCAAAATTTATGAGTGCTAGGGCTGGGCGATATCAGAATTTTAATATCGTGATATATCGCTGACCAAATATCAATATTTTCGATATATTTCAATTCATATGTCACTCCATTATAGGGTCACAAATGTAACTGTCTTCTGTATAAAATACTACAAACACATAATAGTATATATATATATATATGTATGTGTGTGTGTGTGTTAATCATCAAGAAAAAACAAAAATATCAATATCTTAACATATTCCAAGGAACATAAATTTTAATTTTTATGTATTGATTCAAAATATGCAAACCCTTTACCTGCAAATCTGATCTAAAATATGTGTTATTGAAAACTCTTAGAAAGTTAAACATTATAAATCATTAAAATGAAACAAGAAAATGTATATAAGACAACAAATAGACATTAGATAAATTGAAAGAAAATACTTTAATTGCCTATAAACTTAGAATTTTTTTTATTACAAAAAAATTCTGCAATTTTAGCCAGTAAGGAACACCTTTTCGTTGTTATAATAAATAGCTCTATTATTAGTCAGAATACAAATAAAAGCATTAGAACAATCTAATAATTTTAAGAAATCACGAAATTTCTTTAATAGAGTACAAAGTCCCAAATCAGGACTTTTTGCTAACTACCATTTTTTTAAAAAAAATAATGCTTAATTAATCTCTATAATGATCTTTTACTTTTTCGATTTTGTTTACAGATTTATTTTAGGATGCTTTTACTTTCGAAACCAGTTTCAAAAATGAAAGTATTCCAGTAAAGAAAAAAAATTTGAAAACAAATATTAAACGGCTTTTGTTGAAAGAGATCAGCCTCAGATGTGCAATGCAAAAACAAAAAATAAATAAAAATAAATAAACAAAAATATGGAAATGCAAACGAGGTATAAAAAAATAAGATTAACATTGAGCAGATGTTTTTACATTAGTGAACTCTTGAAATAAAAAGGAGCCATGATATTCAAAATCAAAACTATCCCCATTCTTTTATGAGAGATAAACTGTTTGATTTGTGCACGAAAAACACATTCAACAGCACATACAAATGAAAAGGGGGGGGGGGGGGAAGAAGAAAAACAAAACCTTTTATTCTTTACTATTAAAAGGGGAAAAAAATTCATAACTCCTAAGTTAATTTACCGATTTTTTTTCAAATTTTCAGCAATTTGCAATAATAGTAAATTAGGCTGTATGACAAATTTTTATTAAAATATAATAAGTTATTACAAAATTGGAGCGTCTTTTACAAGTGTCCAGTACAGAAGAACCTCAAAAGAAAACGTAGGAAACTATCCATCATTTGTTTTTGTTTATCGAAGTCAGCGAAATCGAAACTTGAATGTTTATACAATAATCATATTGTCCTCTGCTGTGGATGGGTAATATGTTTTGCCAAGCAGAAAGACACCATCCATAGAGTTTTAGCGATCTTTCGAAATGAAAAGTATTTTCCTTCGTAATTTAAGAAATATTTTTAAATTTTAAATTTTTTGTGTGTGTGTGATTTTTTTAAAAACCCGTACGCAAAACGGGTAAAAATACTAGTATCCAATAAACTCTAAAACTAGGTCAATCACAATGAAAAAAGAAAAAACTTCCGCTTTAAGTAAAATTTCTGCTTAAAATAAATGACATAAAATTATCATACATGTAAATTATTAATGTTATTAATAAAAAATGTAAAATAATATGTGATTTAATATAATTATTTATTAATGCTATAAATAAATGAAAAACAAACATACAAGAAATATCGATTACTTGTGTTCACATTCTTGAAAATATGTCAATCAATTCTGCATTCAGGCAGCAATAACTGTACACAAACTCACAGGAAAACAACAGTCAGCCACCGATATGGAGTCAACAAGTGATTGTATCGGAAATGCCTGATCCTCGAACGAGTATTTCAACTTCGATTGTCGAACGAACTCCGATAAATAAAGCGGTACATCAGAATCAGAATAGTAGACTGTTCTCCCATATTCCGGTATGTGCGCAACACCAGCACAAAAAGTAGACTGTTCGCCCATATTCCGGTGTGTGCGCGACACCTGCTCAAAACCGGAAGTATCACGCAAGTGCCGATTTCGGCGCGAACATTTGCAAAAGTAAACAACTTTTGCACCGATAGAGGTAGATTCGAAATTCCATAACTCCGTAATTCCGAAAGTAGGATGAAATACCGTTTGAAACGATATATCGGAAGGATTGAAATCTCAATATCATTACCACGATCTTAAAGAAATATCGATATATAACGATATTACGGTATATTGCCCAGCCCTAATGAGTGCTCTAACTTTTATTCATTTATTGTTCAATATACAGAAGTACTTCATTATGCACTGCCTCACAAATTAGGCACATAATTAATCCATCAATTCCCAGATGTAGAATGCATTCAAAAAGTTGCATAAATCATAATCTGTATTTATACCAGAAAATCTAAATAAGAAATTTTGGTTTATTTACAATAAAATGTTTGTTAAGAAATAAAGAAAAAATTTTTAATATTAATACAGAGTATGTGGATAAATAAATACACTAATTCAAGAATACCGATGATAAAACTCCATGACATACTCTTCCACATTTTTTTATTTATCTTTTCATTAATAACCATGCACCTTCTGTAAGTTCTCAGAATAACCTTTTCAAAGTATATATTTTCTTCTACATTTTTGTGAATTTTAATAAAAGCATGCGATTTTTTTCTTCATTTATATTTGTTGCTAAAACGCAGTTTTAACGATTGCTTGGCATCTGACTTGGCGACTATACAAGAAATTCGCCAATTCTAACAACCTAAATATTCAGGGCACATGTATGTCATATACTCACTGGGATTTACTTGGCAGCAAAATGGTGTTATTTTGCCAAATGTGGTAACCCTGATATTGTTGTTTCTTTTTTGATAAACTATTTACCTTAATTTTTCTTTTTTCAAATCATATAAAATGTTTTTTGTTCTAGTTATTAATTTTTAAAATTTAATAATTTAAAAATTGTTTTATTTATTTTTTTTTTTAAATAATAGAAAGTAATTTAATTGACGTTGGAAAAAAATTATACCAAACCTTGTACAGATGATATCTGTGCCATATTCATATCCAGTGCATGCAAATAATATAAATAAATAATGTATACAATATTATAAAGAAATAATTTTTAAAAATTGCTAATCGGGCAAGTTTTAAAATCAGGCCATACAGCCGTTAATTCTAAAAAAATTATGCTATATTGCGAAGGAAAAAACTATTAAGCTAAATTTAATAATCATAAATTTAAATCATCTTTTTTATAATATTTGTCTTTTTATAACTCACTTTAGTGTAACAGAATTATAATATAATATTTAAAAATAGATAATTCAATAACAAACAAAAAAGTATTTGCCAAAAAAATTCAACACATCTAGGATGTTTAATAAACAAACTCATCTCGAGATGGTACGAACCTCCCCATTTTCGACATGGTCTCTCTCTTTTTGCCCATGTGCAGTTCTGTCCAGATTTCTATCAAACGTGGTTCATCAGTAGTTAGAAAACATTATTACTTTCTTTTATCTTCAATAGCAGAAAGTATTGTAAATCAAAATTTTTTTTGCCGACGGATTTACACGTTTTAAGGGTCAGAAATTCCAAAAAGCATGTTTTTACAAAATATGTGCGTGTGTGTGTGTGCCGGAAGGGGATACTGCAATCGCGATTTTTGTACCATTTTCAATATTGTACCGACCAAAAGTATATGAAGTTATGCATCGAATTGAACCAAAATTTTCGTGTAAGTGTATGGCTAGTTGGTCCACCCTGAATTTGAAAAAAATCCATTAGAAGGGGGCGCTGCAATAGCAAATTTTATGTTATTTTCAATATTGCACCACCTAAAAGTGTATGAAGTTAGTTCTAGAACTGAACTAAATTTTTTGTATATGATTATTTTTTGTAAAGCAAGTAGAACCTCCCTGAGTTAAAAAAAAAAAAAAAAAAATCTGCCTATTATTTTATTGTTTATCTGCTCGTGCAGAGATGGAAATTCATTTTTACTCCGATAAATTGACTGAAGCAGAAATTTAAGATGAAAATCAAAGTTGGTATGGTATTTAATTAAGATTATTAAAGCATTAAATTGAGTAACTATTTTTTTTAAATATTAAAATGTATGTACGAGATAGAAGAAAGTTTAGGGATTGGCACATCCAACTAGTTTTTAATGTAGTTAAGAGGCCATTCAACTTGCTGAAAAATACCCAGATGATAATTATAAGTCTATGGGGGTGTTATTTTCGAATATATCTCTCAAATTTTAATATTTTTCACATTATTATTATTATTTTTTTTTTTTTGATAGGATAGATGAGCACAATCTACAACCAGGCTAGTTTTTACTCTTTTGGATTTTCATTTCAGGTTTTTAAAATAATATTACTTTAACTTTTGAAACCAGTTCTGAAATTAAATCTCTCATAATATTTAAAAAATATAACTAAAATCAAAAAAGTAAAAACTAGCCTGGTTGTAGATCATCCTCAGCTATCCCATGCCCCCTCCCTCAAAAAAATCATGTAAATTTTTTTTAATTTAAGCGAGATATTTGAAAATAAGCCCCCATAGACTTAACATTACCATACGAGTTTTTCTGAACAAGTTGAGTGGCATCTTAAGGCTGCTGCTCTCAAGTTCTCTATTCAACAAATGTAAAACATTCAAGACTCATTTTTTAAACTTAAAGACATAAAAATGGCAAAGATAACTACTACTAAAGTAATTTGGAATCAAAATAAGATTACCAGTTTTTGATAAATTATTTATAGAGTTATAATGATTATGAATCTGATGACCAGTTTCTCTCTATTCTTACGTTGCCGAGTTTGGAAATTTGGATCAAAACGACTACTTTTGGCAATTTTTTGTGCTAATTTTCTCCTTTATTAAGAAACTGGAGACATTCTTTTGATCACATACTTACTGAATAAGAAGCGTGCCAGTTTCATGCATTTCCAAAGAAAAATAAAATTTAAAAATATGTCAGGAAGTAATCCATTTATATTTGAGAACAGCTTTAATGTTGAGCTGTTAACGATAGTTAAATTTAGTATTTACATATTAACATTTAATATAAAGCAGTAATTTATTTTAAGGCATAGACATATAATGAAGACAACTTGTGTGCCCCTCGAGCTCTCTTCTTTATCAGATATTAACTCATTCAGAAATTTTTACAGCAGTTTATTTTAAAATTTTAACATAAAAACACGTGACAAATTTTTTTAAAAGTTCTACCAGGCTCTTTGAGCCTGTATGCAAGTCAAACTGAGCATTTTCATTATCGTTTAAAGTCTGTTGAAAAATATAGACCAGGGCTGGCAAATACTTTTAGATGGGATCAAAAAACTTTTGAAATTTTTCATTGAGGTCCAAAAAACACACATTAGTAATAAGTACTTATTTTTAAATTTTTTATTTTTACAATCACATACATATAGTAGAAAATAGAAAAGTATGAACTCTTCTGAAAAATTACTACATACACAAGTTATGTTCAGATAATTTTTACATACACATAAAACAGAAAAGACAGATATTCGGTGAAAAATTTATGGGAAAAATTACACATTCTTGAGCCAGTTTTTTTTTACAAGTTTAGTTCATTTGGTGAACAGTTAATGCAAAGATTCTTCAATTCGCGTATGCTATCTTGAAACAATATTTTTCTTCAAAAAATTTATTTTAGATAAAATTGCTTCACATACATATATGGAGCGAAACATAGTATCCAGGTTAATAGCAGGTTTTGAAATTTTCATACATTTCTAAGATGCGTTTACGCCAAAATTCTTCAGGGTATGCAGTTTTACACATTTGTTAGGAAATATCTTCTTGCAAGTCAATTATCTCCATCTGTAGTACAGGCAGGGCTCGAAAATTCTAAAAATTTTAAGGTTCCCAGCTGGGAACCTACATGAAAAATATAGGTGGTTCCCAGTTGAAAAGTGTAAGTTCCCGGAAAAATTTATGTGCGAGTATTTTACCGATTATTTTGCTATTTTTTCATGATGTTTTGACAAAACCTGATAATTTATCAAGCTATTTAAAAAAAAAAAAAAAAAAAAAAAAAAGAAATTTGCCATTTTTGTGATTTTTTAATGAAATTTGCGTTGTTTTGCGCAATTTTTTGATGAAATTTGCTGTCTTTTAGGTATTTTGGAGTGAAATTTGCCGTTTTTTAAATATTTTTTGACGAAATTTGTTATTTTCCATGATTTTTTAAAACAAAATTTGCCGCCTTTTTCGCGATTTCTTAACGACATTTGCCGTTTTTTGCGATTTTGACAAAATTTGTCATTTTAAGCAATTTTTTTTGTAACGAAATTTGTCGTTTTTTGCAATTTATTGACGAAATCTGCCGTTTCATCGCGATGTTTTAACAAAACCTGTCGTTAAAAAAAAAAAAAATTGCCCCTTTTTGCAATTTTTTAATGAAATTCGCATTGTTTCGCGCAATCTTGACGAAACCTGCTGACTTTTAGGTATTTTTGGACGAAATTTGTTAATTTCCATGATTTTTTTAAATGAAATTTGCCTTTTTTTCGGGATTTCTGAATGAAATTTTCCATTTTTTTCGAGATTTTTTTTGTCAAAATCTGACGTTTTATCGTGATGTTTTAACGAAACCTGCGGTTTTTATTGCGATGTTTAAATAAAACTTGTTATTTTTCAACATTTTTTTTGTCAAATTTTACCATTTTTTTTACGATTTTTAATGAAATTTGCATTTCTTCCTGCGATCCTTTGATGAAATTCAGGCTTTTCCCGTTATATTTTGACAAAATTACGCATCCCACGCCCTGTTTAAAAGCTTTCTTTTGCGTCCCGCCGCCAATTTTTTGCTTAATTTATGCGTCCCCTCGATGATTTTTTGCTTAATTTATGCGTCCCGTCGCCGATTTTTTGCTTAATTTATGCGTCCGCGGCATCGTTGGCAGACACGGCAAAAGGTTAGGTTCCCGGCCGGGAATCTGAGTGAAAAAATATACATTCCCAGAAAGGATTTCTGGGTTCCCCAGGATCCCGGGAATGCTATTTTTCGAGCCCTGAGTACAGGCTTTTCAAGACTGAACAACTTCACAGCCACATCAGTTCATTCTGCTGCTGAAACAATTTCATAAATCAATTTAAAGAATTGAGACAACTACCTGCAAATTCTTGAAATCTTGCTTCGAATTTCTTCATAAGAATAAACAAAATTTAACGACACTGCAGTGAGTAATTCCTTTTTTATTCAAGAATTGTCAGAAAATGAATAAATTCCTTATTTGTAATTTTTTTTCCAAAAGACATTCAGCTTGTGATGAAAAACACACTTTGTTTCAAATCACATATTAATGTTTCATTTCAATTGGTGTTGAGCACATTTAAATATTTCAGAATGTCTTTCAGGGAAGCAACAGCTACCATTCTGACCTCATCTGATAAATTCCAAGTGCTCCTAGACTTGTGTATCAAAGTTGACAAAAATACTTGTCCTCTTATTTGACAGAAACATTCAATAACTTCACCTTTAATTAGCCAAAGGACATTGTTATGTTGTACTTAGTCAGAATACACTGAATCACTTTAAAACAGAATGCGACATAAAATTAATCAACTTAACCAAGTTATTCATTACTTCTTTCAGAGTAAAACTAAGTTTTTCACCAAAGGATGTCTGATAAATTATAAATTGACAACATAGTAGCCCAGCATTTTTATCTGATTATCTTTACCAATCACTTCTTTTTTCTGCCCCATGATTGGTGGAGAGCCATTAGTAAAAAAGAACTCCATTTTATTGTTACTAATGTTTGATTTTGTCATGAAATTGGCAACAATCTTGAATGAATCTTCTTACGAGTCTTGCCTTTATATGACAACATTGCTAGCAATTCCTGACTGAACACTTTATTCTCATTGTCGTATGATTCATTAAATGTTAAAATGTACCAAGACGATTTCTGCAGAAGCTTGCACAAACTTTTTTGTTGTCATCAGTTAAAATTTCGATTCTTCTTGTACACAATGTAATAACCTTGAACTGCAGACACAATGTCCTTCTTTTTAAAAGGTGAGGTGGCCATATTCAACATACATTCACAAGGCTATTCACTCCAGATATTGATAACCTTGATTCAAAACCTTGTTGTTTTCAATGCCTTTTAAATATTTATTATATGTATATTTTAAGATTTACATTAATAACAAGATGTAAATTTCATCAAGACACTGGTATTAATACAATGATGACTCACTATACATTCTATTACTATTTCAGAGTCACAAAAACTGTTTTTATTGACCAATAAGCATTCAGCAGATACTCAATGCTGCTTCTGCTGATTTTTCTTGTTCACTCATACAGCGTACTAGTAAGACTTTTTTTCTGCAAGAAGAAAGAATATCATTTGGAGTTTTCCTTGGCAAGTTTCAGTGCCAACAGTAAAGTTTTTATGGATCTGCTGATAAGTTGTTTCCCAGTGTCACATTAAATTGGAACTTTTAACAATAGCAACAGTTTTTTTGCATATGAGGCAAACTAGTACAGCTTCAGGTCTACTGGGCCACATAAAACAATACTGCTCTGTCCACTCAGTCAACTACCACTTTTCACTGTCATATTTATTATGCTTTTTAGAATAATATTGGATATACAGATTGGATGTTTTAGCACACAACAATAACAATGCAAATGAACAAAAGCTCTAAACAAGATCGCAATTTACGAATGACAGGGCGAATCCACTTCCTTCCCAGATGAATTCTCGCGAATGTATTTGAAAGCACAAGGCCATGCATGCATACTAATGCAACCGTTCAGTTCACTCCTTTCAACCACTTCATCTGTGCTCCAGTGGAGCTGGTCAGATCACTCTTTCTGACAGCTTACACTCCAACACAGTATTTTATGTTTAAATCATTAGCAACGATGCATCAATATTAAAAAATCAAATTAATCAAGTTATTAATTATAAAATATAAAAACTATTAGTAAGGCTATCCACTCATAGATATTGATAAATTTATACAAACTGAAAAATTTTGACCATGTTGCCGACCATGAATATAGATTGTATTTTTAAAGTCAGGTGGCAAATTTAAAGTAGAAATATAAAATCTAAAGTAAATTTCTTCATGGCAGGGGAAAAAAGTTTTATTCAAGCATTATAATGTATTTTTTTTATTATTTTTTTTATAAAAAATTAGAGACAGTAAATATTTCTTTTTCATATTTAAACTTATGGATGTGGACTCCCCCCAACCCTTGCCCTCTTTTGTGTAGGGGAGAGGGGGGCACCTTTGCACATTTTTTTTGAAAACCAATAGAATTCTTACTTGAATTATATTTATTGTGTTTTAAATATTACATAATAAAACACTGCATTTCTTCATCATATGAACAAGAAATTAAAAGTTTTCAAATTAAATTTAATACGTTGTGAGGATTTTAAAAGTTGAAGGATTTCTGTTCAAATCTGCCCCATGTAGGGGTACCTTTGAACAAGTAAGGGGCACCTTTGAACAAATGAATAAAATATAAAGATATTGAAAGTTTTTATAAAAAATTGCTTATGTGTCAGACCTATAAAATAATATGAATAAAAATAAATAACTACGTATTGAAATTACTAATTTTTTTATTATTTAACCGAAGTTAAATCCATCAAAATTTATATCAAAACTCACTGTTGAAACATCACAAAGTGTTCCTCCAGTTATTGTTTGATTGTTAAAACTCTTTTACAGTATCCTTTAAATACACCAATGTAATATCAGATGCTTCTGAAAAATTAAAAATTTTCATTAACTCTTTTTATGAAGAAACCTGATATAAAATTTGACAAACCTGCTAAATCATGAATCATTATTGTATATCCAGTATTTGAAATTATCCAATAAATGAATACCAACATCAATTTAAATTGTAAACGTCCCATCACCGATTCATCCAGAGGTCGGAATCTATGAGTGCAGTAAGGGGGGGGGGGGGGGGGGGGATTGCTAAAAGTATAAATCTATGTTCTTTGACATTCTTAATTAATCTTCACATAAAAAAAAACTTCCAAAAATAATAACTTTTAGGTCCGTAAACAACACTTTACTTCATAGTTTTAAATATTCTTTTTAAATGTTTTTAATTACTATTTATCTCAAGTTTATTCGGTGTTTTTTCGCTGTTCAAAGGTGCCCCAACTTTTCTGTTCAATGGTACCCCATCACCTGGAGCTTAACATTACAGCGGTTTACTAAATTCGTCTGAAGAATTATAATAAAACAAAGCTTGTAAACTAAAGCTAATATCTTTAAGTATTGAACTCTAAATTAAAATTTTAGAGATACAAAATTGCGAGTAAAAATCTTACAACTTTATTTCCTTAAGTTTAGATTCAAGAGGGAGAAAAATACATACCTTGCTTAGACAATATTGCTCATACAAAATGGTGAAGCTTTGTATAATTATATCATTGAAGCAGTAGTAATATATTACCATATAAATTTTTAAAAAATAATTTATTTGAAGGAAAATATTTAGTGTTCAAAGGTGCCCCCCTCTCCCCTATATGGGTGCACACGAAAGGGAGTATGTGAGTGTATCAACGATTTAATACTCCTCCACATTATTTAATTTAAAAAAAAATTTCCCCTCACAATTATTATTTACAGTAGATATCAATTTTGACTGTTGGCAAGAGAAATATATCTAATAGAAGTTGATAGCTTTAAAAAATAAAGCTTTTTGAAAACAGTGAATAAAACATTGGGGAAAAATTAATAGGCGCTAAGTTATACCTTTTTATTTAACCCTCATTTTTAATTTATTATAGAGCAGCTGACAGTGTCTAGGGCTGGAGATTTATGAAAAAACAAAGGCTCAAAGATTTTTCAAAAATCTCAACTGCAAAATAAAATAAATAGCAAAGGACAAAACTGACCACAGCAGGCTAAAACATTAAATTTTTAATTTTGGCCAATAATTCTCAAGGAAATAAAATATCCCCCCCTCTTCTAAGTGCGAGTTCCTTAGCCACCCAATACTGAAAATAGTCTCTCTTAGAAACATTTTAGTTGCAAATGGCTTTAATAGATTAACCTCTATGATCTCTTAAACCCAATTTGGGGACCACTGTTCTTTTACTTATAAAAAACAAAATATCATCATCTTATTTTCATCTGACTTTGCAAAACGCCTAAAAATGTCCAAAACACAGTGTGACCAAGAAAGGGGTGAGTTTTTATATTTAACTCAAACCTTTTTCAAAAATTTCATTGAGGATTTGTAGATTATTTAACATTTTTTAAACTCTTAAATTTGTGATTGTATTAATTTAGATTAATGGATATTAAATTGATGTTTTAAGGAGGTTTGTAGTTTTAGATTCATATTTTTTAGCCTAAATTACTAAGTGCCTAAAAGATCAATTTCAGAAAAGATATTTCTTCTGTCATTTACAATGTCATTTCACTTGGATAAAAACAATGAATAAGTATTTGTATATTATTATTTAAGCTTCAGGACTGAAGAAATTAAAACATTAAAGAGCAATTTATCACAGGAAAAAATCTAAAGATAACTTATATCTAAATCTAAATAAAAGAATTTTGAGCTAGTTAACTCATTTTTTCTGGTATTTTAAGAGCACTACAACAAATAATTTTCTGATGCTTAAGCTGAATTTTTACCAACTAATTTAAATCTTACTAGTGCAAAGAAAATTTACTTTTAAAAGAGGAGAAAATATAAATTCATTTAAATTTGAGTTATATTTATTGATTGATGGAAATACTTATTTAATACCAAAGTTTATAGAAAGAGGTGAGGAATTTTAAGAAAATCTTACCAGCTAGCAAAGATACAATGTACAGTTAAAAATTGTTATGATAAAATGTATGCAATTGCAAAAAAAGTTACTAAATAAAAAGTTAAAGAAAAGTTTACTAAATAATAAATAATTTATAGTAAAATAGTACATTTTCGTAAGTTGCCAAATATAGCTAACTTGTAAGAAAAATAAATAAAATAAGCTTTTGGCATATCCCATGTTCTACAGTTTTTCAAAGACTAACCAAAATATTTACTCGCCCTGTATAAAAATCCACTAGCTATTAAGAGAGTAAAATGTTTCTCAACTCCTGTCTATACATATGGAAGGAAAACAAAATATTAAAAAAACTATTGAAGTTGCTGAATTCGAAAGTTCATAATTAAAAATTCTCAATATTTTACTATTTAAACAACATGCTTCAACTTTAATTAAAAATCTGAAAAAAACTTTTTTCATTTAGTATGTCATTATTGGTTTAAGTGAAGAAAAATTCTTAAGAAGTCAATACTAAACTCCTTGTCAAATTACTTTTTTTTTTTTTTTTTTTTTTTTTTTTTTTTGCATATAAACAAATAATTTAAAATGTGAAACTGAAGTGAAAATCAATGTTCAATTATGAGAAAAACAACTGATCACACTCTACTAACTCTGTTGTAAATTGGCACAAAAATTTTACATATGCCAATCAATCAGAAATGGTATCTACTAATCAATGTTACACTTAAATTTTGCTTGAGTCATTTACAGATAGAAATTGATATAAAATAAAATTTTTAATACCAACACCTAATTTTGACAACATAGAGTGTGGGGGGCATTCAAGAACAAAATATTGCTTGCTTTTAAACCTAAAGACTGTAGAGATTAAGAATTTCACATTTTTAATGTTCTGCACAGATGACCATATACACAACATACTCAAACCAATGTCAGCTGCAATAACAGCCTCTACAATGTTGATACAAACTGCAGCCATTAATCACGTGTTGGAAAAATTTGCTACTAAATACAAATGGCTGCCCCCAGCTAAACAATTGTGTTGTGCGGATATCTATGGGAGTTATTCAATTAAAACATGCCATATACGTAATAGCCCATGAGGTTAATTCCATGGCAGCTGTGGGTCAACAAATTGAGGATGACATGTTCAAGAAAGTTTCTGATCATCCATTATTGGAATTTACGGACTGTATGGGATGAAACAGAGTTATTGAAAAACACCAAGTCTCTCACATGCAATAGAGAAATAATCCAATGCCTTGCTATAAACAATACTGTTGACTTTTGCATCTTGCAGACATGCTACAGACTCAGCAAAGAAAAAGCTAAACTTAGCCTTTTGGACATCTGATGAAATTTGCATTTTTGTTTTTGTTTTTTTGCAGCGTTTTGACAAAAATTGCGTTTTTTGTGACCATTTGACGATAATCACTTTTTTCCACGGTCTTTTCAATGAAATTTGTATTTATCCATGATCCTTTAGTGAAAATTGTGGTTTTTTTAAACCCATTTTTGAGAAAATTTGCATATTTTCCTTGATATTCTCTCTAATGTGAAATAACAAATTGTTACTTTGGAATATGATTTTTTAATCGTTATTACATCAATATAGGGATGAAACCAAAAATGCTGGTGTTTTTCATGTCCAAAACTTTGTTACTTTATTTTCCTTTAGCAAAAAAAAAATAATAATAATAATAATAATAATAATAATAATAAAAATAATAATAATAATAAAAATTTTGTCTATCAGAGATCGTTACTAATCTACATTGTTCAAAGAATTTTCTAGAATAGAATACAAGTGCATTTTCACTTTTTCTGCCACATGTTTAGAGTATAGAGCAGTATTATCAAGTTCTAAGGTGAGTGTGTTTTCTCATTGTAACTTCTGTTACTCCAATTTTAGATTTGAATAATGTTTTAAAAATAAAATTTCTCTTTTAATCATAAAACTCCAAGTAAAACAAGTTTATTTAAGTAACAAATATTTTTTAGAATATTGTTATTTAAGAAAGAAAATTGTTTTTCCTTAAATATAACTTCTGTTACCATGACAGATTTTCATACAAATACCAGAGGTTACATTTTATAACTGAATATAGATTTTTTATGGTAATAATATGTATATATTTATTCATCATATCAAATTTACTTATCATTTTTATCACTTGTTTATATTTGGTTTTGCATTAGTAAGAATTATTTATTTGTGGTATTTTCCAGATCTAAAAATGTCTCCTAAGAAAACAAAAGAACAAGCTGTACTTGATGGTTTGCCTACTGTAAAAGATACTATGAACATACATCAAATTACTACAGTACAAAACCCTAAATTCATCAAGTATAGAGATGTCAGCTATTTCTATGGTGAAGAACATGATATGTGTCATTGTTTCAACTACAAGTGTTTCAAGATATAAAATTTTTGCAATAATGAGAAAACTATACGAAATGATAATGAAGGATACATTGGTGAAACATCTATGGAATAAAAAATTTTGAATTCTGAGTATTCTCAAGTTCTTGAATCCACTTCAGGAGAAAAAGAATTTACAGAAATAACACCAAATAAAATAATTAAAGGAACATGCATACTAATAGAATTTGTAACTGGAAAAAAAAAAAAGAAGTATTACTACATAGCTGCCCGAAAGCAGAATACTACGAAATTTGCGACGTACGTCGCAGAACAGGTGCCTGAGCTGCAGAACAATTCTGTTCTAAAGTGGGAGAAAAAAATCCTTGGAACAACCGCGTATTTTCTGAGAACGGAAAAAACGCCGTGCCATGTCGTAAGATGATTTGAAAACACCATCTCGGAGCTCTCCAATGTTTTTAACCAACATTTTATGCATAGAGGAAATATGTCAAATTATTTTTCATCTAAAATTATCCATAAAACTATGAATCAGGGCTCGAAAAATAACGATACCAGGGAACGCAGAAATCCTTTCTGGGAGCTTATATTTTTTCACTCAGGTTCCTGTCCAGGAACCTAACAAGTCACTGTGGCCGCCAGCAATGCTGGGCGTGTTTTAGCGCGTAAATTATGCAAAAAAAAAAAAAAAAAAAAAAAAAAAAAAGCTCTTATGTGTCCTGCGGGATGCATCATTTCGTCAAAATATGACAAAAAATAATTTTGTCAAAAAATTATAATAAAACTGTATATTTCGACAAACAATCCCGGGGAGAAAACTGTAAATTTTGTCAAAAAAAATACAGCAAACCCCATACAGCAAAAAATTAAAAAATTCAAATGTTACCTACATTTTGTAATTCTTAAACAGAACCCTAGTCTGCTGGCGAAAAAAATTGTGTTCAGTCTTTGGACTCTGAATCAGTTCTTGTATAGGTATTGCATAAGAGTATTTGTTTTGAAGTTATGTTATTTAAATGAAGATATGCGATCAAATAACAGAAAAAACTACTTGTAGAAGAATATTATGAGATTGTTTATTCTTTCAGGGATTATATTTTTTATTCTTCAGATATGAAGTATTAGATGCCTTTTTCAAACATGGAGAGAAAACTGATTTTGACTACTTCCATTAATATATTTAAAAAAAGGAAAAGTGAATCAAAGCAATAAAGAGACAAGTTTTGTTTATTACTTAATATTTTAATTAGACTAAACTTCAGAATAATTATGCATTTAATCTATCAATATTGCTCATAATTTTACAGAAAAAGTAATTGAAGTGTATAATAGAACAAAATATTTGTTATAGCTGCATTTAACCTACTGGAATAGAGTAAATGTTTGAAATAATTAACTTACACCACAATTTATAAACTAATTTAAAAATATGAACTTCCTTATTTTTAAGTACGTTATAAAATTAAAATTTTAAATATTCTGGATACCAGTAAAATAAAAAATAGGTGTCCTTTTTTAAGGACACCACCCTCAAAAGGGCTAAGGAATAATAAAATATTTCTATGAAATATAGCTTTTTAAATCATTTTTATCATTATTCGCAGCAGATGTACATGATCAGAAATTCAGTAGTGTCACCTTTTCTTTAAATCCAAACGATTTTTTTGATGATGCTGCAAAAAAATGTTTTATTATCGAACTTCTGGACACAACATAATTGAAGGATCATTACATAAAAGTAATTGATTATAGTTTGAACAGCAATACACTGATAGAAATGAGAAAAATGCCATTTGATTCCATATTATTCCCATGACTGCCAATTTTATGATTTTAGGCATTAGACTGAATCTTTGAGTGGGTCAGAAAGTTTTGCAATGTTGAGTGGAGATAAATGCTTTTGAAAACTTGTTCAATTATAGTTTGCGTTACAGACAGGTTTAATTTTTACACATTTGACTAGTTACAGTAAGCAGTGAACATTTCTATTAAGATGATCAATTACTATTTTTTTCCTTTAAGATAAAAAGTGATGCTTGCCAAGACGGAATGACAAGAAATCACAGAATTCCATTGTTGTGAGATTTTTGGTCTTAACAGAGGAAATTTCATTGTTTCATTTTTATAAAAATGGAGCTTGGAATATTTTAAGGTATAATTTCACATGTTGCATTTATATATTATACTATGATTGCTTGCATTTTTACTTCTATTTCAAAAAGATTACGTACAAAGTTCCATTTTTATATTTCATATGTAGTATTTTGAACGTCCTTGAAAGTATAAAACTTTATGGAATGTAAAATCAGTGCAAACATCCAAATACATTTAATCTTTTACAATTAGAAACAGTTAAAACTATTTATAATCGAAAAACAGTCAGAAAATTAGAAAATATACTGAATACATGAGTATGTGCTAATACTTACTATGATTTTTAATATCTGTTTCTATAGAGTAACGAATACTTTCTAACAAGTAATGCTTTTGAAAGTAATGCATATAATGATGTTCATTTAATCATTATTTTTACAGCACTAGTATAATTCCTAAATTACTTAACCAAATGAATTCACATTTGGCACCAAATATGATGTCACTATTAGATGTTAGTACTAAAATTTTTCAAATTTGATACAATTCATCTAATGATCTTATAAGCAAAATTTAAGTACAGCATTAATTAGTAGATGTTATTAGTCATATTTTCGCAAGATGCTTGGAACAGAACTTGTACAAGGTGACACCGACATCCAGCTTCTCCCCCCTGTTTGTCTCCTCAAGGCATAAACAAATAAGTATTTTAGCAATTTTTTTTTCTTTTACTTTATTTTTAATTTTATTCTGAGAATTCATACTTTTTGTGAAAATTCAAAGGAAAAAGACCTTGTAAACTTGCAGCACACAAAACTGTACCTAGAACCTATAAAAAAACTTAGCATATTAATGTTAACAAATAAAAGTAAATTAACTTACCTCGATAAGCATTAACATCATCTTGAAATTCAGATTCATACTCATATGGGGCATTAAAGTCATCTCCCATCACTGCAGCTGCAGGACGATGAGTGTAGTCAATGCTTTTAAATCTTTGGGATCCATCATCAAAAAAAGGAGGTTCCTCATGGAATCTTCCTTCCGGACCAAATGGAGGTGGTTCAAATTGTGGCCTCATGCCTCGAGGAGGAGGCATTCTTGGTGGTCCATCACCAGGGAAGCCAAATCTGTTAATATTTCATTACAATCAATATTTGTCATTAATAACAATAGGTAGTCCTGAAAAGAAATAGGTTATCCCCTATCCAACATACACACAGAAAAAAGCTAATATTATAAAATGTGACTGGTACCAATTTATTAATAATGTCTACTTTTTAATTTTATGCTTAAGTTTTGCATGGGGGGTCATCTACATATAGAAACTTAGTTTTCCTTAACTAACAGCTGTAAATATACATACATAATACTAAACTCAGATTTTTTGGTAAATTTTAATTCTACATACTAAAAGATGAAAGTCACTAACAGGTAATTTAGGATAGATTTTAGAGGTTAGAATGGCTAAATTAATTTTTAATCAAAACTGCACAGCAGAATGATTTATTATTATTATTTTTTTTTTAACTTGTAGAAATCTATTCCTGTCTTTATAATCATTTCTACAGTATTGTTGCATATTTTGTGGAATTCAATATATCATCTAATTCACTTTCATCATCACTTTTATATTCATCGACTTTGCTTTCTGCCATATTAAAAGCAGTAACTGCCAAATCATTATCTGCATTCACATACACATTGGATTTAATAGTCATCCAGCACTACTTAAAATTTCATTTGACTCAGTTTAATATCAATTAACTAATTTTAATTTTACAGAATTGCATTGAAAATTAACACCACACAAAAGAAAGTGAAAACTATATAAAAATGTGAGATTAAGGAATAATTGGGGGGGAAACAAATTGTGGGGAGGCCGTTGTTTGGAGGTTTACTGTAACGTTATTTCTATGAGAGATTAGGTAACACTAAAACATGACTGGTATTCAGAGAGAGAGAGAGTTCATCAACAGAGTAACCAGGTTTCACTGTATAGTTAACAGTAAAATATTACAATTAATTTACTTAAAATTGTAAAAATCTATATATTTTACAATTTAAAAAAATTAATTGTAATCTAGTGTCAACTCAAACATTTTAGCAAAGTACAGTGCCCGAAGGCCCTTTTAATTTCTTTTATGTGACCAGTGGCCCTTTTTATTTATTTTATGCACCTTGCAGCTCTTTTAAACTCTTTTGATGTGCTCGAAATTCCTTTTACTTACCCATCATACGTAGTATAGGGTAAGTATTGCAATTGTTTTGAAAATTGATTTTTTTTTTTTTTTTTTTTTTTTTTTTTTTGATTGATATACATGTTTCAGATATTGGAGACTCTGAAAAACATTTTTAGAAAAAAAAAAAAAAAAAAAAAAAATGACGTCCGTCTGTCTGTCTGTAACCACTATCTCCTGAACAAATTGAGATAGAAATTTCAAACTTTGCATGTACTTAATATGTAAGAATGGGACGAAGCCAATTTAATATCAGTAACCTCGAATATCCTGAACTATTTTTTTCCGGACTCTTGAAATATTCGTTCTGATGAAAGGTACGTAAAATTTTTCGAAATGTTTTATTTTAAGGAGTGGACGTAAAAAGCAACAAAATAACAAATTCTGCATAAAAAACAAAGTCGATCAGATTATTAGTTGCTGAGATATGTGTAATCCTCTTTTTCACATTCTTTGATTTTTCATGACTCTGTATTTCATTCAAATTTCTATTCAAAGATATATTTTAATTCGAAATGAGAAGCTTAATCCAATGCAGTAAATTGATAGTTAATATGATTATTATTTTTGGAGTTATAGGGATGTTTCTTTTGCACAATCCAGTACTACTTGAGTATTTTGGTGTTTTATATAATTTTTCGAAATTGGTTCATCAGCAATTCATTAACAGAGCATTAATATGTATATTAAAACTATTTAAATATGAACTTAAATTTTATTTTGGAATTGCGATGCATTTTATAAATAGTTTACATGTTTTATTTTCACAATATATATTATGCATATCCATGATGGGAAAGTATTACGGTGGCCTCCAAAGACTAGTTTAATGCTTCCTATGCAACCTGTGGCAATTCAATTGATCCCAAAGAAATATCGCAAAGTCTAGGGGAGTCTAAACAAATCAATTCAAAATGTTTTTGGTAAACAAGATACTAGTGTGCCTTCTTGAAGAAAAAAAAAAAAAAAATAGAAATGAGAAAAAGAAGTGTCCCCTTTTTAAACAATGTAACCTTTTTTTAAAAAAATAGTGTTCCCTTTTTAAAAAATTCCTGCCTGGCAGCCTTTTTTTCCCCCCCTTTTCTAGAGTCAACACTAGTAATATATGAATATTTTAACAGAAAACAGTTTATAGTGGATTAAAATGCAAAATTATCCAGTATTCATCCGGGATGGTTCAGTTGGAAGAGCATTGGCGGCTTCAGCCAATACATCCCTGGTTCGAATCCTAGCCCGGACTTTTTTCACCTACTTGGAAAATTTACATCTGCTATAATTAATTTACCAATTGAATAATCGTGTTTAAAATTAATCTAATATTGAGCTATAGATCTATAGATGATGTTTTAATAGTTAAGTAATAATATTACACAACTCGATTTTATAAATCATTTTAATACTTTAAAGTTAGAATTCTCTTCAATAGATTATAAAAACATTTTCCGGATAAAAATATGAAAATAGCAAGTGAAAATTTAGTTAAGGGTGTATTTCGATTCAAACTGCTTATTTTCTGATTTATTTTTTAATTCATTTTTGCTCTCAAACACATCAAACTGGCAAATTGTCATATTCAGAAAGTACACAAGGTGCCATGATGTTGATTCTTTGATAAATGCAAAAAGTATTGCCAAAAACAATCAAAAACGGCATTTTGAACCGTTTTTTCCGAAGCGGGAGATTTTGAAACGAAAGAAAGTGTCATATTGAGAGAGTAATTGTTTATAAATCAAATTCTAATGAAATGAGCGCAAAATCGCATCACACAGCATCTTATATGTCTCTTCAAAAATACCCTCAGCAAGTTTCATATTTCTAGTTTTATAAATGTGTCTGAAATTGTATCAGAAAATTTCGACACATAACACTAACCACTAGTGTCCTGTGTAAATGGGTTCTGGAAATGCTCTGGATCACAGTATTTTAAATTAATTTTCGCTTTACCTAATGGCTGAATAACCTGTGATAAAAGAGGCAAAATAAACTAAACTGATAGTAGTGTCTGAAAAGCATTTGGTGTCCTAATTTACCAGGGACACCTGACAACATTAGTGGTGAGAGAGAATTACTTCTCGAGTGCAAAAGAAATTTCTGTAACAGATGTTTCTTAGCTGGTAGACATGCAAATATTATCAGGATAAAATCATATATAACCAGGGGTGCAGAGAATGTTTTTACTCCCAAAATTCCCCCAAAATTTTACAGTATGTTATAGCTAAATACTATAATATTACTGTAGATTAGTAAAAATCTGTAGCTTTTGCTGCAATCACTCCAGTGCTTTTAGAAAATAATTATCACGAGATGAGACTTGGGAAATTCCTTCTCTTAGACGAATCGACTTTACAGAAGGTGTGCAAAGTGATACAGGAGGGGAAAATAATCCCGTGTTTTCAATTCGACCATTCCCCACAAAGAACTAGGGTTGAAATGATAGTCAATTGAATGTCAATTGAGTTTCGCGCCAATAACTTGGGCTGCGCATTTTTTGACAGAAATCTGTTTTCCTTCTCTCGTTTAGCTTAGCTGTGTTTTATTTTCTCTCTCTTTTATAATTTATCCCGCCATTTTTAAACTGTTTTTTTTTTTTTCAAAACAATTATTTTTTTATTACAAACATGTCCTCAAAAGGGAAAACAATTCACTCTAAAGAAAGAATGATTATTCATAAAGTTACGGATTTTTTTTCAGAAGAAAGCAATATTTTTTTTACTTTTTCTCTCCCGTCGATTTTTTTCTATCCATAGAGCAGAAAATAAATGAAGAAAGAATCAAAACTTCAGTTCTGAATGATATTTAATGTATTTTTTAAATATTAAATTTTAAGATAGTATAAGTTAAAAATTTAAAATATGCCATTAACCTTTAAAAAAGTACAAAATTTAATTATTATTAAAATGAAAGATGTGTTTAAGGCTGTTTTTAAATTCAAAAGTCTTTATCACATAAGTTTTGAGTTTTGACTTATTTTTGTTCAAAGGTTTGTTTTTATGACATTAGTAGTTGTTGTTCGGAAACTACCTAATCCTACTCATTTTCCAGTTCCCCCCCCCCCCCCCAAAATAGATTTTTAAGAAAATAGTGTCAAAGTGAGAGTTTTGAACCAAATTTTTGCTCGAAAAATGAATAACCGCTCAAACAGGGGAGAAATACGTGTTGGTCACGTGATCAAAATCGTTTATAACTCAATAAGTTATTTATTGATCAAAAAATGGAAAACAATTCAATTTCAAATCGCTTCCATAACCATACTTTTCACTTTTATATCATTCCATTGAAAAATTAATTTCTAAATATGTCAAAACGTTTTGCGTTTGTACAGCAGAGCAGTTGAGAATAGCCACAAATAAAGTAAATTAGTATTGCATATGTATTTCATTATGGAATTGCTATTACAACTCAAGATATAATTCATTTATCGGGATTTTGGTGTTGTTGCGCTGAGAAATTTCTTTTTTTAAGAATCCCTTAAAATTAAATTGTATGTATATTTTACTTCACTTTGCAGATTCCATCCATTTTTAAAATAACATTTTTCTCGTTTTTGTCTTTTTACTTATGAATTTTTATATAAATTATCTTACTCTTTTACTAGTTTATCCTTGGTAAGTTCAGAAAAGCAAAAAATAAAATTTAATTTTGTATTGTTCTGCGTAATTATTTCTTTAATCATTTTTAAAAATAGTATTTAACAAGTTTTTAAAAAGTATACTGAAAGCAAAATATTTATCTTTATTATCGTAATAATACAAAAGTAACAATTTATATAAAAGTTAAGAATATGTTTTAATGTTTAATGTAATTGTAGAATAATGACAATTTAAAAGTATATGACTTTTTAAAAAAAAAATTTTGGACCAAGCCAAATTTTACAGGTTTTTGAACATACTTGGTTTCGTCGAGGAAATTATATTCATACAGGGTTCTAAAGGTTAAAATTAGCACTAGCCACCGGCCGCAGGGCCAGTAAATGAGAAAAAGTGGCCAGTGAAAAATTGCCTATCAGCGGCCACCTTGTGGCCACTTTTTTAAAAGGAGATAATACAATTTACTTACATTTCATCAGAAATTCTACCTTTTTACATTTCAATATATTTATATTAACATATTTATTTGGGCTATTCACTTTTAGATTAATACTTATAGAAATTTTACTGCTTAATATTTTTAAATAAAAAAGTGGCCACTGGTTTAAACAAAGTGGCCACTTGGAAAACTAGTCTTACTGGCCAGTGGCCGCTAATGAAATTTCCCAATTTTGCCCTATACAGGGTTCAAAAGGGGCTGAATATTTTGATCCGTCAAGACAAGAAAAATTAAATCAATAGCGGCTTAGTACGGAAAAAATAAGTTAAGCCCGTTCCGATCCTTGATGAAAAAAGTAAGGCCCGAGTCTTCAGTAAAAAGTAAAGCCAGGGCCTGGCCTGCCCAAATGCTGTTAATGAAAATCAGGCTAAGCCTGGCACGTGCAGATCTCTCTGCATGTGTTCTCCCAGGTTAAATAATTTCCCTTTTAAGTCAATAAGATAAAAATTAACAGCGCCAAACTGTCACACACCTGGGAAATTTGATAGGAAATAGACCCTGTGTTCTTGCCACTGTAGTAACTATTTTTTGGTTGACATTTACTGTAAGAAATGTCATTTGGTTTGAGAGTCAGGCCATTTCATCCAGCCCTTAATCATTACATATTTCATCCATATAAAACTTAAATTTACAGCAAATAATTACAATAGTCATCTTTATTTACAGTTCAATATAATTTAAAGTACACTTACCTTTTATAATAGAAGTTTCATTTCTGTTTAATTGTTGTCTATAAACTGTATAATTAAACTTTAGTTCTATATTAATTTATATTTCCCGGCAGACTTACATTTTTCACACTCCTTTCAAAAGAAAACATTGTCTTTTGACCTAGTTCCCCATATCGCCATGTGGAGGCGTAGCGATGAGAGTCGATGACGTAATCGCTTATGCGATCAGACGTAACGATCTCATCAGCCATTCATCTTTCAGTGATTTGGTGGGTGTGTCTCTCGGCGGGGAGAAAGTTGATGTTCAATCCGTTTGAGAAGTATATATACTTCAGTCTTGCCGGCGTAAAGCAGCTTCGTAGTTTTATCAGCTTCGTATTTTATTGTTTCTGTTTCTATTATTTTCGTCTGTTGGATGTTGTGTTATGTTATCTGGAAGTCATATGTGTCATCGGTCAAGTCATTTATTTAATTCGTTTAATACATCGTTCAATACAATAGTTTAAGTCATCAGTTGAAGTAGAACTTTCATCTAGTAATGGCATTTCATTATGCTTTCACGTTTCACTTAAACTTACGGAAGATATTCGAATATATGGAACTTTATTTCTAATTTTTACCTGGAGGCTAGAAGGAGATGTCCACCATTGTCGAGAGATCATTGACCTGGAATGATGTGATGATCCGTAGTGTCAAGAGATGTTCGGGTAGAAGGGACACTGAGATTTGGACTTTTGACTTTCGCCTTCTTGAAAGAAGTTTGGCTATTCTTTCGTGAGAGAGTGCTGTTATTTTCACTTCGGTTTTTGCTCATGGAATTTTTGGAACTTTGTTGACGGATGAATTTGACTTAGATGTATTTTTCTTTTGGAACTGAAATCATTTTCCAGTTTTTGACTTAGCAAGCTCCGGTTCACTTAATCAAGACAATAGATGGACTTATAAAATGTTATTTGAATCTTTACTTATTTTTTTTTCTTACAGATAAGTTCAATTTTTATTTATCCTGATATATTTTAATTTACAATATACTTATTTATATATTTGGTTTATTGATTTAATAGAAAGAAAAATATATTTTGTTTTAAATATGATTCGATTATAGATGCAATATATTTATATTTGTTTTTATATTTTATGTTTATTTTATTTTATGAACTAATAAATGTTGATTGTTAAGTTTTAATTTTGCATGTCATTATTTCAGTTGATTTAAGTTTATTCTTGACTAAACATTTAATTAGATATTCATTTGGGCATTACGTTAAAAATTAAATTAATTTAATTACTTATGGGGTTAAAAATCAGCATAACGCTGACACTGTTTTTAAAGCGACTCTGCTAAACATTCAACCCCGATGGAATTCTTGTTTTATATTCCATCAAAATGTAGCAACCTACGCGTTTCTCTTTTACGGCGCAGCGTAGGGAAGAAAAATCGATGCTCTGATATGAAAGAAATAGAATCGTATTATTAAGCTACGTCATGTATGATTGACAGGTCTCTTCTCCTGCTGGGACTATTATACTTGATTATATCAAGGAGAACTTTCATTGGCAAACAGAGATATTCTATATAAGCGGTGGAGTGGTGATGCAGCAAAAGTTGCGGTTTTTTAACAGTGTAGCTATAAAAAATTCATTTTTCCAATATTTCTCAAATTATGCATGAGTATATATTGCAGGGGTGATACTGAGTAAAAAACATTTTTCTGTAATTCACAGCAAATTTTTTGAAAGGTTACAGCAGAGTGGGGAAAGGAAATCCACTCCCAGTACTATGTCTTCTTTGTGGCCTTTTGATGAACTCATTTTTTTATGATTTTCTGGTGAATTTCCATTTTTTAGTGATCTTTTGGTGAAAACTGCTGTTATTTTGTGATCTTTTGACAAGTTTTGAGGTTATTTTCCTTCCTTTAGACGAAATTTTGGGTTATTTTCCTTCCTTTAGACGAAATTTTGGGTTATTTTGCCCTTTTTGTGACAAAATTTGCAGTTATTCTGCGATTCTTTGGTGAAATTTGCTGTTTTGCACCTTTTTGGTGAAATTTGTGGTTGTTTTGTAATCGCTTGGCAAAATTTGCAGATTTTTTGTGACCATTTGACAAAATATGCAGCGTTTTCACAATCTTTTCCAGAAAATGTGCATTAATATAGTGATCTTTTGAAACTTGTGGTTTTTTTTTTTTTTTTTTTTGCCTTCCATTAACAAAACTTGTTATTTTGTTATGTTTTAGCGAAAATCGGTTATTTCGTGCTTTTTGATGAAAATTGCAATTGTTTCAATAATCTTATGAAAAAATTCGTAGTTGTTTCATGATCTTGCGATGAAATTTGTAGTTGTTTCATGATCTTTTGATGAAAATTGCAAATGTTTTGCGATCTTTTGTCTAAATTGGCACTTGTTTAGCAATCTTAACGAAACTGTGGGCTTTTATTGTGATATTTTGAATAAATTTGAGGATTTATTATTTGACAAAATTTGCTGTTTTTTATGAACTTTTGACTTTTTTTTAATTTTCGATCTTGTGATGAAATTAGTATTTTTTTCTATAATTCTTGAACAAAATTTGTGGCATTTTTATGCCCAAATTTTCAGATTGATTGCTTTTTAAATTTTAGAACCAAATGCCTGAAACTTTTGGAAAACAGAATTGCCTTTAAAATACAGTATATATTATTCGGATAGATTTTATGAAGGTTGCAATATGGATGTTTATATTTTTAGTGAGATTTTCCTATGCAGGGGGATGTTTATATTTTTAGTGAGATTTTCCTATGCAGGGAATTCTGGAATTTGCTAAAATCTAAATAAACTGTATGCTTCTTCAAAATTTCCCCAGGTGGTTAAAACTTCCTCCGATCCTAGATCATCAGACCAGACATATTCTGCACCACCCCTGTATACAACCAGAAGCTTATCCTAATAAAACAGGTTATTACACCCCAAGATATACTAGAATCAAGAAATAGAACAATTATAGGAAAATTTACGTACAATTTCTAAGAAAATGCATTATGTATTACAGTAATTTTTTTTTTCATATTCCAAAATAATTACAAGAATATCATTGCATGAAGAAGTGTTTAATGTTTCACACAAATTAACAATTTCTAAAAGTTACTTTCTCTGAATTTAAGAAATTTATATGCTTAAATCTGAATTCAGGGGGTGGCCCGGGAAGGACATTTCCCCTGGAGCAATGAAATGTCATTGCCGGAAACTTTCAGATTTTGTGTTTTTAAGGGTGTATTCCAAAAAAAAAAAACACTTTTCCACCTTTAACAGCTCGAAACTTTCTGATACAATTTCTGACACATTTTTAAAAGTAGAAACATGAAACTTCTTGAGGGGATTTCTGAAGAGAGGTATAAGGTGCCGTGTGATGTCATTTTATGCTCACTTCAATAGAATTTGGTTTATAAACAATTATCTTCTCAGTGACCATTTTTTTCGAACACAGATCTCCCGCTTCGGAAAAATCTATTCAAAATGCAGATTTTGATTGCTTTTTTTTCCCAATATTTTCTGCATTTATCAAAGAATTGACGATTACGGCACCTTGAGTACTTTCTAAATAAGACAATTTGTCAGTTTGATGCATATGAGAGCAAAAATGAATTTAAAAATAAATCTGAAAATAAGTAGTTTGAATCGAAATACACCTTTAAATTCTGAAGATGCCAGTAACCACTAAAGTCAAAACAATGGGATTTTAGCAACAGCTCTAAAAAGGCTAAAATTTAAGAGAGAGGGGGGGGGGGGGCATTACTTGGGTGTGTTTTTCAAGTAGGTTTAATATAAAAAATAATGTATATATGTAAAACTAAGAGTTTTTTTCAGGTGGAACTTTTGTAGCTTTTATGCACGTACATAGCTAAACAAATGAAATTTCCATTATAATAAAATAAATATAATTTACCTATCATCAGGTGGTGGAAAGTCTGGTGGAAATTCACCTCTCATTCTGTGTGGGAAAGGAGGTCCGAATCTATCAAATTCTCCACGAAACCTACCACGACCAGGAAAACGACCTCGTCTACCCCGTCCACCTCTTTCATCAAAAGGAGGGAAATCATCTCTAAAAGGAGGAGGTCCATACATTTCTTCCTCAGGAGGAAATTGATCAAATTCTCTATCAAATCCACCTTCTTCCATCATATGTCTAGGAGGTGGAAATCTTTCTCGTCCAGGGGGAAACCTTTCTCCTTCTGGTGGAAATCGTTCTGGTCCAGGAGGAAATCTCTCTCCGTCAGGTGGAAACCTCTCTGGTCCTGGAGGATATCGCTCCTCTTCAGGTGGATATCTTTCAGGTCCTGGAGGAAAACCCTCTTCTTCAGGTGGAAAGCCTTTTCCTTCAGGAGGAAATCTACCTCCTTTGGGAGGAAATCTTTCAGGACCACCAGGGGGAAATCTGTCAGAACCACCTGGAGGAAATCTTTCAGGACCACCAGGAGGAAATCTTTTTTCATCTGAAGGAAATTGTTCTTCATCAGGAGGATAACCTTCTTGATCAGGTGGAAATCTTTCATTTTTGTTATGGAATCTGTCATTAGGTGGAAATCTTTCTTCACCAGGAGGAAACCTCTCATGATCAGGTGGAAATCTATCATGGCCACGGGGAAATCTTTCTCTACCGGGAGGAAAGCCTTCAGGCCCAGGAGGAAATCTTTCTTGATCAGGTGGAAATCTATCTCGTCCTGGGGGAAATCTCCCTTGTTCTGGAGGAAATCGTTTACGATCAGGTGGAAACCTTTGATTAGGTGGAAACTGATCATGTTCTGGAGGATATTGTTCATCAAATGGTTGATCTGGAAAAGAATCTTCTGGTGGTAATTGCTGAGATCCATCATCAAATCTGTCACCAGGAGGACAATTTGGTGGTTGCCTGTCATCAGGAAAAGGTTCACGATTTTTGCCAAATTCATCTTTCAAATCTTCAGTAGGATACTCAAATGGCGGTGGTTCATCCCTGTAAATAGAATAAATTAAAATTTTAATTAAACAAAACAATCATTTAAATAAGTATAAAATTAAAAGGGATTTAATGCACTATAATTCACACATCAAAAAAAAAAAAAAAAAAAAAAAAAAAGTGGGAAGTTTTAGGGTCATATCACTGAAAATAAACAAGCCATTAACATGAAAAATAACAAATCTACACTTAATCACAAGCATGAAAGTGGGAAATGAGAAAAAAGGTGGAAAATTTTCAGTCAATACAATGGTACAAAAATCTTATAATTTAAATATAGTTTTAATAGATATTTATACAATAAAATTAAATGTAACTAGCAATTATTAGCAATGCTAAAGGTGTAAATCAAAATATATATCTGATCAACTTATGTGAAGTACAGTCTTTCTTTTTTTTTAAACAAATATTATTCTGAGTGGTTAGCAAAAGAAAACAAATCTTTGCTTCAAAAAAAACATTGAAAAAAAAAAATCACACAAATTATACAAAAATGTTGTATAAATTAAAAAGTACAAAATATTCTATAAAAAAAAAAAAAAAACTTCCTTTAAATTTTGAAAGAAAAAAAAATTTTTTTTTTTTTTTTGGTAAGATATTTTGAATAAATGCATTTACATGACTTTCAGTTGCTTATATGATATAAGCATCTGAATGAAGTCCCACCTTTCATTTTATCTCTCTTTTGCACAGCAATTCAAGAACCAACTCCAAGGATTTGAGTAGGCAAAATGTCCTATTACTAAATTTTCCAGACACCCCCTCCCCCATTGTTATCCTTCCAACGCTTTCTTTGCATTCTGACATTAAGGGTGTATTCGAAAAAACGCTTTTCCACCTTCAGCAGCTCAAAATTTTCAGATACAATTTCAGACATTTTTTAAAATAGAAACATGAAATTTGCTGAGGGGATTTTTGAAGGAACGTATAAGGTGCCGTGTGATGTCTTTTTATGCTCAATTCATTAGAATTTGATTTATAAACAATTAACTTCTCAGGAAGACCCTTTTTTTCATTCCCAAATCTCCGACTTCGGAAAAATTTGTTCAAATTGCTGTTCTTAATTGTTTTTTTTGCGATATTTTGTCACTTATCAAAGAATTGACCTTCACAGTACCTTGTGCACTTTCTAAATAAGAGAATCTGCGAGTTTCATGTGTTTGAGAGCAAAAGTGAATTCAAAAATAAATCAGAAAACAAGCAGTTTGAATCAAAATGCACCCTTAATCTAGAAAATATCCAATATTGCTTTAAATAAAGTTAGAATTTTTCTTTTAGTAGGAATTCTTTCATGTTTGCTACATCTATATTATAAAATTTGCATTTAAAATAAGGAACAATAAATGCCTCAAACTATCAGTGAGAAAACAAATACAACATAATATGCAGAAATTCTTCCAGATTTAAAAAAGACAAAGTGATGCTGGGAAGAAAAGAGCACTAAAAATACCACAGCCCTCTTTTTAAGATGACAATCTAATAGAAAATAAAAGGGGCCATTATTTTTGAATGAGTAGCAAGAAGGCAAGGACATTCATATTAAAGAAATATGAAATAAAATAATTTAATAATGTAACTAAAAAAATAATTTTTTAAAATTAAATTCTATTTTTCCCGAAATGTTTAAAATAGTACAACATTAATAAAAGACAACAAATGATTTATTGCCATAAACCATGAAGGTAGAATAGCAGAAGGAGAACAGAAAAGATGGTCTGTCCACAACAGAATTTAGTCTAAAAGTAATGCTCTGTTCATCGCGCCAGTGCTCCTGTTCTATGAATTATATGACCTGTTGTCTGCCTGCTTTCATGAAGTCAGAATAGTAGGAACAAGATATAGGGAGCACCACATTCACTGTTCTTCATTCATGAACCACTGGAAATGGCAGTCATACTAGGAAGGACTTAAGGGTCAAAAGTGGAAGTGTCATCTTTGTTCTCGTTCTACTATTCTACCTTCATGCATAGACTAATGGAATTCTTTTGAATGTCTTTTAAATGAATTATAAATACTGCACATTTTACTTTCGATATTGAAAATGTTAATAATTAACACATAGGGATAACAAAAGTTGCAGCTTTCTCTTAAAATTGTTTGGAAGAAATTCTGGAAATTAAATTTTTTTTCCTGGTTTTATATTTTTAATTATCAACAGGGGTGGGGAATTTTTCAAAAATCTTACCAGCCAAGGATTTATTTCACCAGCCTGCAAGATGCCACACGCACACAGTTGAAAATAGTTATGACAAAATCATGCACGAAATTACTACTGCTACAATACATTTTTATCGAAAATGTATTGTAGCAATAGTAATTTTGCAAAATTCTTTTTTCTTATTGTGGTGGTTACTCGATAACCCCCCCATATTTTTATTTTAATTCAATTTTATTAGCTATTTTATTTTCTATCATCTCCTTTTTATTAATGTTCTCAATTTAAATATTATTTCGATTTAGTTTCTTTTGATATCGTCGCCTGTAAATTTTTCTTCCTTACCTAGCTATCGAATGTTCTAAACCGGTAAAATCTTGTTTGAATTCATTCCTTCCGGTTTAAAATCTTTCTAGAACAATCTCGTTCGTTTTATGGGTGGTATTTCCGGTTAATCTGGCACTTTCCTTGCCCTATCAAATTCAAATCCACAGGTGACGTGATTTAACCAGCTAAGTGCCTGGCCACCTTCTTTGGCCTTCATTCTTTAAGCGTTTGTCATTTTTTTCCTTATTAAATTCATATTTCACTATACATTAAATCGTAGCTTGGCCTATTTTCCCTCGCTCTCCTCATTCGAACGTTGCCAACTTGGCGTATTTCGGGTTTACAGTAACCCTTGTTCTTTTCTCCCTCCTGGCTCTGCGCCACCAGTGCAGTTGCACAGTTGGAGCTCTGTTGTATTGGAGGCAGTTGGGTGTCTTTTGAGTGTCACCGATGCAGTTGAGATGTGCCGAGAAATTTAGCGGACACCGGGGCAAGTATGCGCGCCCCGAGGCTGTTGTGCATGACCGATTGAGTTGAGCAGGTGCCGGGAAATGTTGAGCAGATGATTCCACCGTATGATGGATGTTTTTTTAATGCTGCGAGGAGCTAGGCTCTCCTACCGCCGCAACCTAAATCCTTTGGTTTTCTTTTTTTATTCCGGCTACTCAATTTTGTTTTAAGAGTCGTCATAGTTTATCTTCAAAGAACTCTCGTCAATTTATTATCAAGCTTCTCCAACTGATTTTCATTTCATCATTTTTTTTTAGTGAATTCATTTTTCCTCTGAAAAGAATGCAGAGAAAGTGATTCATATATAAAATATATCATAATTTAATTCCTCTTCATTTCATGATTAATCGGCTATAAGCATAAATATAATTATCTGAGCATGAAAACGGCATCCCCAAAATGAAGATATTGAATATCTTTTTGTGATTTTTCAGGCATATTCCTTTTGAAGTAATATTTGATTGATATTCTAAAAATATTTGAGTTTTTCATATCGTTCAAGAAAATGTTATGTTATCAAAAATGAATACAAATATATATGAAGAAGAGTTGTGTTAAAAATATGTCGACTTATGTATATCATCCTTGTGGAGCAATTGTTGTACGAAAATAATAATAATTCTACTTATATAAGTTTGTGCATGATAACAAATGAATATATATATATATATAAAATATTCAAGTCATGAAGAATTTCACAAGTGATATTAAATAAATATGCTTGTCTTCTTCAAAATCCTCTCTTCATTTTTATTGTGTCAATGCCTATTCATTTGTCTACCTGAAGTTGTCTGCATCAGCCAGGAAGTCCAGGTAACTTTTATTCTTATCACTTTATATTTTTACATCTTTGTTACGAGTTAATATTATCATAGTTAAGGATTCATTATTATGAAATATCAATGGTAGCCTTTTGTCATAATACTTTTTATATAAGGGTCTTTTGCTGGCCTCCATCCAACGCAATGTCATTTACCCATTATTATGATCACATAATCTATATTTGAGATGAAACAAAAAATAGGTGTTCTCATCTCCTTTCTCTTCCTCTCCAAACACCACACTTATAAAATTACGAAATATATGGCAACAGAGGTAAGGAGGTAAGCTTAAGTAATATAAGATAGAACTTAGTACCATATTTACACAATAATAATTTGGAAAGTTAAAATATCTAGACTGAAAAAGTGTCTCTGATAATGTCTCTTATTGCCTATAGTTTTTCAAAAACTAAAAATGCACTCCCCTTACCAGAAAATCCACTCGCCACTGGCGAGCAAAATGACGCATTTCCCCACCCCCTGATTATCAAGTTGCATTTCTTTCAATTTGGTCAAAAAGGGGAGACTGGGTTTTGAAGAAAAGAAATGACATTTCCTCCTCCCCCCCATTCCACAAATATTTATAATACAATAAGATTAACCCAGTTAAATTATTTCAAATTTCTATTATATTTTAAAATAGATATTAAACATCAAATTAAAAAAATAATAGCAGAAATCTTAGATAAATGTGACGGAGACTATCTAGCTAGTTTGTCAAAATTGCATAATTTCTTTTTTAAACCTTTGTAACTTACAGATCGCCTGGTGTGTATATAACAGAATGCAAGATAAATAATGACATAAAAACATAAATAATAAAAATATAATTAAAACATTTATATAACGTTAATTTTCAAAACTTTTAGGTTAGCTATATTTTTGCAATAGAATACACAGGCCTAGGACCGCTGAGTCACTCTTGAAAAAGAGACAAAATCACAAGAAAAAGAGACTAAAAGAGACAAAAATATAAAAAAAGAGACTTAAAGGAAACTAAATAATTTTTTTTGCTCTTCACTTAAATGTTTTAGATACACAGAAAGCACTATAAGATTTAACACCATCTGCAGAATGAATTTTCAATGCATTTAAGTTGGTTTTGAAAGAATTGCTAATTTTGTTAATTCGTTGAAGAAAAATGCTTCAAATTGCGATAATTCATCATGGAAAAATATCACAAAATTTACCATATGATTACGGAAACAAAACCATGAAATTCATCAAATATTCTTCCAGGGAATATAATGAAATTCATCAAATTGTTTTAAAAAACAAGTCACAAAATTTGTCATTTGATCTTGGGAAAAAAAAAAAAAAATTCTCTAAATTAGTCAAATGGGTCTCTAAAAAAATCACGATATTAGTCAAATGGATCTTGTGTTAAGTATCGTAAAATTCATCAAATGAGTTTCGGAGAGAAGGGTGAATCGCAAAATTCATTAAATAATTGCAAAATTCGAAGAGCTGTCACACAAATAATAGCTAATTTTGTCGAAGAATGAGGAAAATAATTAAATTTATCAACTGGTCGCCAGAAAAATAACGAATTTTGTAGAATAAAGCCATAGAAAAAATCAGCGATGATATCAATGGGCCCAGTGGCAGAAACTATCTACAAATGTCGGCAACGCTTATAATATTTTCAAAAATAGTCTGCAAGATGCAACGTATTGTATAAATACATTCTTTGTGCTATTATAGTGCTAATTAATTATGGCATTATATGCATGTGTGTATGTGTAAATTATTTCCATCATTTACAAAAAAAAAAAAAAAAAAAAAGGAACAGAAAAATTCATTTTTGGCAAAGTATCTTTTTTCGTACCTCTGACGAAATTAGTGGTTTTTTCAAGATCTCTTGACAAAATTGGAATTTTTTGGCGATCTTTTGATGAAATTAGCCAATTTTTTGTGATCTTTTGATGAAATTTGTTGTTTTTTTGTGATTTCTGACAAAGTCTGTCGTTTTGGGGAATTTTTTCACTAAATTTGCCATTTTTTGATGAAGTCTGCTTTTATTCGACATTTTTTGACGAAATTTGCAGTTTTTTCTCAATTTTTTCATGAAATCTGTCTTTTTTGTGGGATTTGCAATGAAATTTGCCGTCATTTCACGATTTTTGACAAAATCTGTCATTTTTTTCGGGATTTTATAACGAAATTTGCCATTTTTAGCTATCGTTTGATAAAATCTCGTTTTTTGCAGGAGTTTGACAAAATTTGCCGTTTTTAAATGGTATTTTAACAAAATTTGCCACGTTTAGCGATGCTATGATGAAATTGTCGTTTCTTCCCGCGATCGTTTAAAGAAATTCATTTCTTTTTTATGACATTTGTCGTTTTCTTGCGATTTTTAAAGGAAATTTGCCTTTTTTTGCAATCTTTAAAAGAAATTTGCCGTTTTTTTGCGATGCTTTTATGATATTTGCGCTTCTTCTCGCGGTCTTTGGAAGAAATTCGGGCTTATTCCATGATATTTTGATGAAATTATGCATCCCACGGGACGCACAAGAACTATATTTTGGGTCCCATTGCCGATTTTTTGTGTAATTTATGTGCTATAGCGCGTCTGTGGCATCGCCGAGTCTGCAGGGGTCCTTAAAAGTCTGCGATGCCCGTCGCAGTGTTGCACACATTCTGCCACGGGGTCAATGGGTTACATTAAAATGTTGAGCGACAATCGGCTGCAGTATAAAATAGCGAAGTTTGTCAAATTATCTCAGAAAAAAATTTGCACAATTTATCAAATGGTCTAGGTAAAAAGTTAAATCAGGAATTGTACTGGTGCCAAATGGTATTTACACATCGTTTGGAAATAATTGCGGTTTTATTTCGGGATCGTCTGATGAAAATCACGGCTTGATTTCTCGAATGCTTAGTGAAAATCTTATTTTCCCCCGTGATCAATTGATTAAACTCGCAGTTTCGCGCATGATCGTAAAAATCGCGGATTCTAAAAAATTGAAGATAATTGATAAATTATTTGCGATCCCCGCAAGTGATTATCGCTTTCGTGTTTTTATCTTGCCAAAAAACTCACCAAATTAACTTTTTTTTTTTTTTTTTTTTTTTTTTTTTTTAAATGTCCGACAGAAAAGTTTTGCAATTCTTGCCCACAAGTGTTTTTTTTTTTTTTTTTTTTTTTTTTTTTTAAACCGTGACAGAGTGACGAAATTTAGAATTTTTTTCCTTGTAAATGAAAAAGACAAATTTCGTGGATTTTTTTTCTGCGACTAACTGAGTTTCACAATGATTTTCGCAGAATTTTCGTGGTTTCTGTTCTACGACAGATTGACATTGATTTTTCTGTTGGTTTCCGATTAATATTTCTTTTAATCTGCGAACAGTTGAAAAATTTAAAAATTTTCCTGTGACAGATTGACAAGTTATATTTCGATCTTTTTCCTGTGATCAATCGATGGTTAAGGAATATTTTAAAAATAAAAGCGAAAAAAGAGACTAAATCTGAAAATATATAGACTAAAAGAGACAAATGCAAAAAAATAGCGAAAAAAGCGAGTTCTCACTCCGAGGCCTGGATACATGAAGCAATTATTCTACTACTTTAAGCAACAATGTTCCCACAGAAAGCCCAGTTTTTCTAATACAGAAAATTAACATACTATAATATAATTTAAAAAGTTGTATGATCAACATAAACTAACAGAAGTATTCATAGTTTGCAAAACATAAAATAGTAAAACAACTAGCTTAAGAAGTATCACATTTGAAAAATTAACACAAATTAAACATCTTACTCTTCAGGAAAATCTCCAGGTTCTTCAAGAAGAGGTCCTCCAGATCTTCCAGGAAAACCTCTTGGAGGTCCTCCACGAGGACCAGCAGGGGGTCCGCCAAATGGTGGTGGTGGCCCGCCAGGAAGTAAAGTTTTTCTTGGAGGTTGTGGACCTCCAGCTCTCATATCCATTTCAGGTGGAGGAGGAGCATCAGACTGTACAGGAGAAAAAGTAAATTACAAAAAAGCTGGAAATTTGAAAGGTTAATACATTAATATAATAGCCTATGTGAATCAGTTATGCTTATAAGATAAGTATCCATTTTTTTTCTAGATATACATTATATAAAAAGGAGGACATGTAAAATTTAAATTTGTATATTTTAATGTGCTTGCAGCCCCTCCCCCCTTTAAATAAACTTTATTACTGAAATAAGTAGTACTTTATTTGTACACTTTTTACAGTTGGAATTATCTTTCTACTATCAGTGGTTCAAGAAATTGTATCTATTTTAAATCAACCAACATAGTTTAAGTAATTTTTTTTATTTTCAATGTAGTAGGCGATACAGACATTATCGTATGCCAAACAGAGATCATGAAAAAGCAGAAATATATGAAAAAGATAAAAAACACACAAAATCAAGATGTTATGATGTGTAAAGAGTCTCTTGATCCCCCTCCCCCCCCCCCAGTAACAGAAGTTACCAAGTTGTCGCCAAGCTTTTTATCTGTCTTTGAAGTCTGTTAGTATTTTTTTTTTTTTTTTTTTTTTTTTTGAAAAGCATATTTTATTAATAATTTCAATAATTCCGTAAATGAAGTTAAGGGATATTATCACTCGTTGAAAATATATAAGATATAGCAAGGAATATTTTGAAACAAACTGCTGATATATCTTTTCCAACTGAATTGGATATGCTGATTGAGTAGGGAGACTTAGAAGGGTAAAATTCCCCTTCACCTTTGAAACCATTTTTATCCGATTAAATACCACAGATCACCTCTGCAGAATAGAATTCTCACCATGTTACTGATGTAGTCCTCAACAACCCAGACATTTCTGTATGTTTCTCTTAAAAAGTTTGTTCACCCTACCTTAAATTAAAAGACTTGTCTTCTTTAGAAATGCTTTGTAACACCAATGCTAAGAAATAAGCAAACCTTACACAGATGCCAAAAAAATAATTTTTAAGATTCTTATCAGCTATAATTAATGTGTTAAAATTCATTAGAAATAAAATGTTTATTTAAAAATATATATATAATCCATGTTTGATATCTTAAATATTCTAAGCATTCATAAATTCATGCAGTTAAAATATATAAAATATTAACCACATAAAAATTAATATAGTTATCTTAAAACTCATAGATTGCCATGGCAAGATTTTAAACATTACATGAAAATAAAAAAACTAGATTAGGTGCGCTGTATAATCAGTATACAAGATATCAATAGTCACTATAGATAATTGATCAACAGCATTTTTATGCTTATTTAGAAGCTAGAAAACAGAAGCTTAAGATACTTTTATTTATTAACATATTTGCATTTACCTTGTCAGCAAACATTATATTTTTAGTACAAATAGGCCTCCCTCCACCTTTCCATACTGTATTTATTTATATTATTACAAATACCAGACATTTCATAATACAGGCATGAGATTGTAAAAAGTTTAAAAAAGAGGAAAAGCATGTGAATTTGAAAATAGAGAAATTATTTTAAATAGTGCACATTAAGAATATTTATGCAGTTTAATGTAGAATTTGCTATTAAAAATCTAATTTACTCAAGGCAAAATACATTTAAAAATAATCTGCCAAACTGGGTATTTTCTTGAGTTTTTCTGGGAATACCTCTTATTAATTATTACTTTCATTTTGCATATTATAAAAACTAAATACTGATTTCAGCATATCTTAAAACAATATATAGATTGTCGAAAAATTCAAGACAACATGCTCACTCACAAACCATTTACAAAGAAAATTAATATATGCAGACAAAAAACTTTGAAATATGATTTAGTGATAGAAAATATAGTTACTATAAAGGCTCTAAAGATTATTACTTAAAAAAAAAAGAAAAGAAAAAAAAATTAATCTAGAAATTTATTTTACAAAGAAATAGATTTTTACAATCTTGAAATACGCAAAACATTTGAAATATGCATATACAGCAGACTCCCTCAAATCCGCACAGCTTGGGACCAGAGGTTGTGCAGATTTTAGAATTTTGCGGATTTCTGGTCATTTTTTTGTTTACATTTTTTAAACAGTAATTTGAGTGCAATTAATGGTGCAATCGGAACTACAATGAAAGCTTACAATATAATTAAATATTAAAATAAGTAATAAACTAAAATAATAAAAATTCAGATATTTTTAAAATGATTAAAGTACTAATAGCAAAAGTCAAGTTAATAATCAATAGTGTGTGATTAAATATACATTAAACAGATTAAATGTACTTTTCCAAAATTATTCAACAAAACTTGCTTTATAAAAGTACATTACTAATTCACATCAAAATCATAAAATAAGTATATTTTTTTCAAGTTTAGCCAGGCTTAATAACCAAAATAATTTGATTAATGAATAAATATATTTGGTAAAAAGATTGAGATTACCGATAATATTTGAAATATCTTGAATTTTTTTCCAAAAAGAATTTATTCTTCCTTCATGAAAGAAACATGAATAGAGTATTAAGAAAATTACTAATACAAAAATATATAAAATTGATACAAAACTTTATTGAAAAAAAAAAAAAAAAAAAAAAATTTGTCCCAATATTCAAACTGAAAGTTTCATTGTTTACATCCATAAAATATGTGCGGATTTTAGAGATTTTTTAGAGGATTTTTTTTCTGGTTTGCAGATTAGAGGGAGTCTACTGTATTTCAAAACTACAAATGAATAAGCCAAGAAGTTTCCTTTATACTTTAAAAACATCCTTCATTGCAGATTTATTAGAGATTGTTAGCAGTCATTTTTACACAATGATCGATAGAATTTATGTGTCTCTGATTTTTATTGTGACTATACATCAGCTATTCTATTTCCAAATCAAATACGTAAGAAAAGTCCTAACTAAGCAAAATACTGGTATCAAGTTTTAATTCTATCTTTAGTTATTGGATCAATTAAAAGCTATAAATTTAAATATGTAAAATAAAGTTAAAAAAAAAATAAATAAAAATACTCACCCATCTACTCTCACCACGCCCTCTACCTCTCCCTCCTCTACCACGGACACCTCTTCCACGCCCTCTGCCATAATTCCAATCATCTTGTGGAAAACCATCCTTTAATAAATTTAAAATGGATTTCATAAATTCCAATAAACAAGTCTTTTGGAAGAAATTTTATACGTATTCAGTTAAACATATATATACATACTTCAGGCATATTTGCATTGTCATAATTATTGTAGTTTGGTGGTGGTCTCATACCATCATCTCTAGGACCATTTCCTCTCATCGGTCCAGGACCAGGTCCTGGGCCATAATTATTATACATGTCTCTTTCATTCTCAAAGTCCTGGCGCCCCTGATTGTCCTAAAAATAAAATTTAAGAAGAAAATTAGGGAAACAAAGCATTATTCAGAAGACACATAAATTGCTAATGATGCCATATCTGCTAATTAGGACACCAGTACATGAAGCTTATTTCATTACAGAATCATTACAGCTCATATTCAAAATATTAGAATAATTACCTTTTTTTTAGAAACCGAAAATATCGTTTGGTAATTTAATGTCTTTTAATGAAAATATGCAAACGATATTTTTATTAAGAACTTATTGTTGATTAAACTTAAATTTAATATCAATAAATAAATTTATCAATAAATTTAATATCAATAAATTTAATAATAAATTTCTTAAATTTAATATCATTTTTGAAAAGATTAATTGCAAAAAAAATTATTTTGAAAAGTCAAAATATTAGAATATTTATTCAAGTGGTTCAAAATATTAGAATATTTCACATTAATTCTCCTTTAATTATTACCAATTCTTAACTGGTGGCATCATTGATTAAATTCAGACTATTTTATTTAAAATCAGTATTCTTTTTTGCAGTTTGTTTCTTTTTCGTCTTAAAATGGGCCGTGTGAGTGATATTCCTGAATCTACTAAACTTCGTATGGTTGATTTGTATCGGCACGGTAAAAATCAATGTTTTATAGCGAATTATTTACATTGTTCACAATCGAGCGTTAGTAAAATACTAACACAATATTCAAAAATTGGAAAATTTCAAAATTATCGCCGAAATGGTGGCCGAAAACCAAAAACATCTGCTAGAGATGACAGGAAACAGAAGCGTATAGTTAAGAAAAACCGTTTTAAAAGTGTGCGATTCTTGCACCGAAAATGGAAAGAAGAAGGAGTTGAAGTTTCTACATCGACAACATTAAGACGTCTCCATAAATTTAAATTTGAATCTCGTGTACCGAAAACAAAACCTCTCATGACTGCAAGACAAAAGCGTATAAGATTGAATTGGTGTAAATCAAGACGTTTATGGAGCAATGAAGATTGGAAAAATATATTATTTAGTGATGAAAGTATGTTTTGTGTTTCATATGGTAATCAAGGTATTCGAGTTTGGAGAATGAAGCAAGAAGCATTTGATAAAGAATGCCTTAAACGTTCCGTAAAATTTGCTGCTAGTGTCATGGTTTGGGGTTGTATGAGTGCAGAAGGACCTGGAAAGTTATGCATCGTCTACGAAAAGGTTAACTCTCTGATATATCAAGAAATTTTAGAATATTACATGATTCCATCATCAGAAGATTTATTTGAAGATGATTTCATCTTTCAACAAGATTTAGCGTCCCCGCATACCTCGGTGTCAACTAAGAATTGGTTCCGCCAACGCAACATTAAGGTACTTCCTTGGCCACCAAATTCACCAGATCTTAATCCCATCGAAAACTTATGGTGTATAATGAAGAAAAAAATTCAAGAAAATCCTCCTTCAAGTAAAACTGAGTTAGTGGCACGTATAAAGTCTATTTGGGCTAATATTGATAGAAATGTTTGTAAACGCCTTGTATATAGTATGCAAGATCGATTGTATGCTGTTATGAAAGCTAAAGGGGATGCTACAAAATATTAACTACCATTTACTTCATATTCATAAGGTAATACTGTTGCGTAAAATAAAATATTCTAATATTTTGAACCAATCTAAATTTTATTCTAATATTCTGGTGTGTTTAAGGAAGCTGTATATCTAATTTATTGTGCTGTATTTTATATTTTATAAATGTTAAAATCTTATCTAAACATTCCAGATTTAATTTATAAGAAATTTAATTGCATATACTTAGTATAAAAAATAAATAAATGACAAATAATTTTTTCTTATTACTTTTTCTCAATTATTCTAATATTTTGAATATGAGCTGTACATCATTGATCTATGCTATCTTCCACAAATTTTTATCATTGCTAAAATAAAAACATCTTGACAATATATCCCAGGAAACCAAGGTAAACACATAGTTTATTTGAAATTAAGGAAATCAAATTATGCAATCTTTCAAAAAAGGATGTAAACAATGTTGCATGGTAAATACAAAATTTTCATCACCATGTGACATGTTCACAATTATTTGCTTTATTTCTCATTTAGCCTTTTATCTACTGAATTGAAATTTTTTAAAATTGAATTTATGAAAATTTTACATTCTAAAGCATTTTACGTAAATTGTTTCAACTAAATTAAAAGATTTAGATAATCATTTAATACATTTTTGAAGTATTTTAGAAGGATTAATTAAATTTGAATTTACCGGGATTTTGTGCAATATTTATAATCTAAATCAATTTTTTTTTATTTTAAATTGTTTTCTTGGTATTTTGTTGAATTATAAAATTTGCAAATATGATGTTCTCATAATATAAATATAGAAACACTTCCGAATTGAAAAATCCCCATCCCCCTCTCTCAGCACCAAGAAAGCTGAAAAAACAGAGGCAAAAGAAACCATCCTTTTAAAAATATTTATTTTGTGTAACCAATAATGCTTTTGGAACAAGATAAAGTAAATTACTATAACTCATTCTAAACAGTATTACAACTAATTGACATATTAAAAGAATTTTATAAGTAATTTTAATGGTACTATGCATATTTTCAATAGTTTTCCTTTAATTTTTACTTAATTTAACATTTTATGAGTGCAGCATTTTTAATTTGATAACAGATTCCCCCCCCCCCCCCCCCCCTCTCTGTCCAACATTTAGTCCCCACTCAGCAGTTAAGTCTTTATTCTTTAACCTAAAGATCGTTCTGTACATGGAAAATGTGATTGCTAGCAAAACAAACTTATAACTCACTGGCACTTATGAAGCAGACTATTCTCATATGCCAATGTGCCATTCGGTGTTCTTTTGACAGTGAAAAAGACTAGGTCAACAATTTCCAATCCGACTTATGCATAAGTGTATCCTCTTGGTGTAACTCAATCTTTCCCTGCCACTCTCCCTTTTTTGGTATTATAAATCTTAGCCATTCTCCTGATTAAAATTAATAAAATACAAATATCAAGTTAATTTTTATTAGTGCAGTAGCTTTTCATTTTAATTTATCCGTATGTGTCAATTTATGAAATCCATTGTTCTTGGAAGTGTTCCAGCTGCATGTTATGTGCAATAGCAACATAATAGAAATTCTTTTATTTTTGGATGTCCCTTTTTTTACTCATGACGATTTAAATAAATAAATAGCAAAAGTTATTTCCTGTGATTCTAAAGAGAATCAAATTATACTTAATAGCAACACTTTTTAAAATGTAAAAAATAACAAAACAATATTAACTAAATTACAGAAATATACTATTACACAGGCATGAAAGTGGGAAATGAGAAAAAAGGTGGAAAATATTTTTCATCTATACAGCTCTGTAACTTAAATCTCATTTTAACAACTATTTACACAACAAAATTAAATATAACTGCATGTATGAATGTTTTTTAATTTAAAAAGCACTAACAATGCTAAAAATGTAAATCAAAATATGTTTGATCAATTTAGGTGAAGTAATTTATGTTCATTAATTTTCCGAAAGAAATATTTTGAATGCATCCCCCATCTTTTTATTCAAAAGAAAACAATCTCCCTGCTAAATTGATCATTGCATCAGAAAAACATCTCAAAACAGATCACAGAAATTACCTAAAAGTGTTGCCTAAATAGTACAAAATATTCTATTCCAATAAGAAACGTCCTTTCACTTTGAATTTTTAAAGTCTAAAAAAAAAATCATTCCTGTAAGACACTTTACTTCATTTGAAAAACTTTCAGATGCTTATATGATATAAGCTTTTTTTTTTTATGTTTCTTTTGCACAACAATTGAAGAACAAACTCCAAGGGTTTGAGAAGGCAAGATGTCCAATTACTAAATTTTCCAGCCTCCCTCTCCCCCTCCTATTAATTATCCTTCAAACATTTCCTTTGCATTTTTGCATCAATCCTGAGAATGCCCAAAATTGCTTTTAAAAAGGTGGAATTCCTTCTTTAGTAGGAACTCTTTCATGCCTGTATTACAGTTCTCCACCTGTTCAGATTTAAGCCTAAATTTAAGAGACATAATTCAGCTTGCTTTTCTGTGAAAGGTATAAACTGATTTATTAGTTTGATAAACAACTGATGTTATGCAAGTTATTTATATATTAAAAGTTCTATTCATGTACAGTCTTATGGCCAGAAATTTCACATTTTATGGAATTTACTACAAAAAATTTGCCAAGAATGAAATAAAATATTATATTATAGCTCAAGATGAAAAAGTTAATAGTAACATAAAACTAAAGGGATAAAAACAAATAAAGGGCATGCGTCACAAACCAACACCAGTTTCCCCCCTCCTCCTTGCTTTTCATCCAAAATGTAGCGCCCCTCTTAACGCTCATTAAATAACGCCTTTCTTGCCACTTATTTGAAAAGAACACAGCCCTTACTGCTATTGCATCTGTTCTGCACTGAACACGCACCTGCTAGCTGTCTTCTCATTTATACACTTAGGATCATGCATTTTCAAAGCTTTCATTGCAGTAGACAAGTCTGCTAGACAAATTCTTGGTCGATGACACAATATCTTCAAATCAAAAAAGAACACATACCAATAAAATAAAATTGACTAAAAGAGAAGAAAATTAATTTTATTTTTCTAACCAGAGATAATTAAGTTCCGAAATTTACAAAATTTCAAGACATTTGGTTCCGAAAATTTTAAAAACTAGTTCATCAATCAGAAAATTTAGGTTTAAAACGTATCGTGAATTTCAAGAAAAGGTCCCTGAAAATCTTCATCAATAGTCAAAAAAAAAAAAAAAAAAAAAAAAAAAAAAAAAAAAAAAAAAATTGCAAATTTTATCAAAGAGTCTCAGTAAAAAGCATATTTCATTAAAGAATTGCAGGTAAAAAGCTTACAAATCGCGGCGAATACAGTAATTTTGAAAAGATCCAACGAAAAAAACAATTTTATCAAAATGTAGTAGACAAAAGAATGAATTTTGGAAAAGTACCAATGAAAAAGTGTGAATTATGTCGAAGAGTCACAGAAACAATGCAAACATGGGTGCAAGTTTGAAATTTTGCCAAGACTGAAAATATTTTGGCTCAGAAAACTCATCTTTTTTGTGATCCTTTGACAGAGAGCGTGCTAATCTCTCATTCTTTGACAGAGATGACGTCTTTTCCGCGATCTTTTAACAGGAATCTTGTTTTAATTCACAAGCTTTTGACGAAAATCGTGCCTTTTTTCGCAATGCTTTGACGATAGAGTGTTTTTTGCGATCTTTCGACAGAAATAGAGCGTTTTTCACAATTCTTCAACAGAAATCACTTTTTTTTTTTTTCCCAATCCTTTGACAGAAATAGCACTTTTCTGAGATCATTTCACAAAAATCATGTTTTTTTCCCGCAATCATTTGACGACAATGTTTTTTTCCAGTGATCCTTTGACGAAATACATGTGTTTTTTGCGATCCACTTCTGTCCTCGGAGATCTTTCTGTCTCCGGGAATTTTTAAAAGACTGAATTCTGTCTCAGGACAGAAAAACTTGCACCCATGAATGCAAATAAGAATCTGAAAAAACTTCAAATTTCGTAAAGGAGCCATTGAAAGGAAGCGAATTTTGTTAGAATATCAGTTGTAAAATGCAAATTTTGTCAAAGTGCTGCAAAAAAAAAAAAAAAAAAAAAAAAAAAGTGAATTTTGTCAAATGACCATTTTCAAAGGACAAATGAAGAATCACAAATTTCATCAAAATGTCACAAAAAAAAAAAAAAAAAAAAAAAAAAAAAAAAAAAAAAAATGCAATATATAAACTAAAAAAATTATAAGCTCTAATGGAAAAGAAACTATATACTTACATAATTCACAGGTTCATTACGTTGAGATCCAGGGGTTCCTAAGTTATTTTGATTACCATAATCAGGATGACCAGGAGGTGCAACATTGTAGTTCATTTGAGTAGGAGGCACAGTAGGTGGCATGACAGATGGAGGCATGGTTACAGGAGGAACTCCGACTGGTGGTACTGTTGGTGGCATTACAGCAGGTGGCATAACAGTTGGTGGTACAACAGTGGGAGGAACAACAGCAGGCGGCACAACTGCTGGTGGGACAGCAGCAGCTGGTGCAACTGCTGTAGTGGCACCATACATGTATGGCTGCATGTACATATACGAAGGAGTCTGATAGTACATTGCAGCAGATGTTGCAACAGAAGTTGCAACAGATGTATCAGTTATATTTGTGCTATTGACCTGAGATGTTACAGCACCTAAATTGAAATTTCCAAACATAAATGAATATACGGTTTTATATTCAAAATATAAATTATATATACTGATAATTTTTAATTTTGCAGAAAAACATACATATCACTGAAAATTATTTAACTCAAAGTTCACCAATAAGTTTATCTTCTGATAATCAAAAACAAAAAAATAGCAGTGCACAAACTATGGTCACGGGAAAATTTTTATGTGTTGTTGATTCAATAAAATTTATTTAAGTACAAATTGAAAATTGAATTAATCCTCAAAAATCAAATATGTTGACTATTACAGGGATGAGATTGACCAAAAAGCAAAAAAGATGAAAACTGCACGAACGACGTTTGAGCAATGACAGGAATTTCAATCCCAACAAATACAATTGCTATTAATAAATATAAATTACATACAATTTAGCTTTGCATAAATAAAAAAGGAATTATTAACATGAAATAGGCAGAAAGTATTTGATTACAATAATGAAAATTTATTTTACAAATATCAGGGGTGATTGTGATTCAGAATGAAAAATCCTGAAAATTAAGTGATACAAAGTAGAAAACTTTGAAATTTATAAAATGCAAAATATACCAATTTCAAAGGTCCCATTCAATCAAAAACATTTAGAGTAGGGAAAAAAAAAAAAAAAAAAATATGACAACAAAATTAAGTTTTTAAAGTAGCAAAAAAGTTTTTGGAACAGAAAATTCCAATCCAGCAATAACCCTTTTTTTTTTTTTGCAATCTTTTGATGAAATCTGTCATTTTTTTCGCGATCTTTTTACGAAATTGGCCGTTTTTTTGCACTTATTTGACGAAAGTTACTGTTTTTATATGATTTTTTAAAATGAAATTTGAAGTTTTTTCAAGAAATTTGCCATTTTCCTGCGCTTTTATGATGAAATTTGCATTTTATTCACGTTTATTTGATGAAATTGGTCGTTTTATCGCGATTTTTTGACGAAATAGATAGCTTTTTGTGATTTTTTGACGAAATAGATCGTTTTCTCGCGATTTTTTAGACAAAATTGATCACTTTTTTGCGATTTTTTTTAGACAAAATTGATCACTTTTTTGCGATTTTTTTTAGACAAAATTGATCGTTTTTCGCGATATTATTAGACGAAATTGATTATTTTTCCGAGATTTTTGTGATGAAATTGATAGTTTTTTCTGCAATTTTTTTACTAATTTGATTGTTTTACGACAAAATTCATCGTTTTTCACAATTTTTTGAGGAAATTTAAATCTTTTTATAACGAAATTTGTGTTTTTACCCCGCGATTCTATAAAGAAATTAGTTATTTGCGCGATTCTTTTATTAAATTCGTGGGATTTTTTTTGCGTGACCCATTAACAAATATACGTTTTTCCACGACTCTGATGAAATTTCCATTTTACCCGTGATCTTGTGTCAAAATATCCGTTTTCCGGCGATTTTTGGACAAAAATCACATTTAAAGATTTTTTTTTTTTTTTTCCCACGATCTTTTGTGAAATTTCCGCTTCCCCCCCCCCCCCCCCCCCCTAAAAAGAGAAAAAACAAATTATTTTGAATTTAACAACTTTTTTACATTACAACTAGGGAATCCAACACACACTTTTCAGGTAAGACCATAGTACAAAACCCATATTTAAAGGATAGTATATTTTTTAATATTCAATATATATTTTTAGACTGACTACTAAAATAAAAAGCAGTTTTAAAACAAAAATAATAATAATTATGTAAAAAAAAACACTAGATTTTTTTAAAGCAGTACTTTTGTATTAGCCGAATGCTAGGGGTTATTTAAATAAATTTTAAAAGATTCAATACTATTTTATCCCATCCTCTCATCTAAAGAACAATAATTAAAATTGTGTAATTCTTAAAAATTAATAAATTCATGAAAAGCAAGATTTATTAATTACTCAGATCATTGACATTGTCACAATTACTGTTTTTGCTTTATAAAGACTAACTAAATTACTATATATGAACATTTATCATTACAATAATTCAACATTACATACCAGCAACACTTGCAGAAATAATAGGCTGAGTAGCAACAGCATTAGCCATTTGTTCAGCTTTTGCTTTTTTCATTTGCTCTCTTTTCTGAACTAATTGTGCTCTCCAATCTTGCCACTGTTTCTCATATTGAGCAAAAGCTTCCTTATCAGGGTGATTTTGATTTTGTTGTTTCCAGGCTTCAAACTGTTTCTCCCAATCCTTAAACTGGCGTTCAAATTCTTCTTCCTCCTTTGACATTTGATTCTGAAAATTGAGAATAAGAAAATTTATTGCACACAAATGATTAACCACTTTGATACATTTAAGGGGACAGATTACATTAATTAAAACTAATCAAAAAATAGATTTTTCTTTTTAATATTAAATGGAAGTCAATTTAATTGTGAATATTTTGACATCTGTATTTTACCTATATGGTAATTATACCCCAAGATATTTTAAATATTGTTAATGCACTCAGTACAATTATTATGGGTCAAGTTTGAAATTTTGCTAGAACTGAAAATATTTTGAATCCCTCCCCACCCCCCTCTAAGTGAACACTTATGCATATGCATAATATGCATTTTTTCCCAATGACCCTTTAACGAAATTCATATCTTTTCCACGATTACCAGAAACTGTGCCTTTTTCGTGGTCCTATGACAAATCTCATCTCTTTCGCAATCCTTTGACAAAAATCTAATATTTTTCATGATCCCCTGACAAAATTCATGTCTTTTCCACGATCTTTTGACATTTTTTTTTTTTTTTTTTTTTTTTTTTTTTTTTTTTTTTTTTTTTTTGTGTGTGTGTGTGTGGGGGGGGGGGGCAGAAATTTCATCTCTTTCATGGCCCTTTGACAAAAATCATGTCTTGTTTTGAGATCTTGTGATAATTAGCGTCTTTAGCAAGATCTTTCGAGAAAATTTGCATCTTTTTCTTTTCCTAGATCCTGAGACAAAAATTACATTTTCTCCATGATTCTGACAGAAAACATTTTTAATTCAATCATTTGACAAAATTAGTAGGATTTCTTTTCTTGCCTTCTTCCACCAATCATTTGATGAAAATTGTGTCTTTTTCACAATCTTTCAATGGAAATAGCATCTTTTTTGCAATCCTTTGATAGGAATTTCGTATTTTCCACAATCTTTCGATCAAAAACGATTCTTTTTTGCAATCTTTTGACAGAAATAGCACTTAAAAAAAAAAAAAAATCCCATCTGTGGATGGAAAATTTGCACTCATCGCTATTATCCACACAAATTAAAACTTTACAGAGATGAAGTCTGTATGCCTTGTGCAGCAAGCAATCCTTAAAAACTTTGTACCTTTCTGCAGGATTGTCCACTTTATGATTTTAGTACCTCTTTCAAAAATATTAAGTTCCTCTTAAACCTCACAATGTTAGGTGTGTCTAGTGACTGAATGGATAGCAACAGATCTCGTATCATAAAGGACGCTGAGAGCAGCAATTCCCTCAATTTCCCAGTCGTTTATCCAGGTTTTCCCAGGTTTGGGAAAAATTTTAATATCCCCTGATTTTCCCAGAAATGCCATAACCTGTTGATCAGTATGAATCCTATTTTTTTTAAAATAAAAATATATGACGTCTTAAATTTCATGATTTTACACTATGTATGAATCGGGAAAAAAATATTAAATGTATTAGATACATCTAAAAATCCATGATTTATGTCATACACATTTAAAAATCTTAGATCTCTAGAATATACTGAAATTACTATTATTTTAATTTTAAAAAATGAAAGTACTTAAAGATTTACAAATTTATGTGTCCCATGGGTACAAGAAGTTCATTTAAACCAAAACTTTTCTGAGTATTAGAAATAACCAGGGTTGGCAAATTTCTTCCGCAGTGGAAAAAAACACTGAAAAAACCGTCCGGAAGAAATAGGTTTTTTAAGTGAAAGAAACTTTCTTTAAGAATTTACCATATATTTTCAATTTTGTAGGATATAATAAATATTTTCTTCCTATAATGTTATAATTAATTTCATGGGACCAAAACAAATTTACGTATATATGCTAAATTAATAATTACATCAGTTTTGTAGCCAAGATCTCACATAACACTTATCTAAAAGATCTTCAATCACTGGCTAAATGAAATTTTTTTTTATCCAAAATACACAAAATATATTAAATGTTATCAATTTCAATTTAACCACCATATTTTTTTTATTATTTAAATTTCTGAAACTAATAGTAAATAGTAGAGATTCTTTACTAATGGTAGAATGAAACACATTTAAATAAAAGCATTTAATTTACATCAATTTTATTAATATAAGTAATGTATAATAATTACTGTATTAAATAGAGATCAACCAAAAAAACGGTTTCATTTTCGGCCCCAAATAAGATTTTTATCAAAAACGTGGGCAAAAATTTGGCCAGAACAAAACATTCAGTATTCCAAAAATCTTTTTTTTTTTTTTTTTTTTCCTTTGGAAATTTTCAACATTAGTAATTAATTTGAACTGTATCGGCTCAAACGAACGTATTGCAATGCACTTCATTGTTTATAATTATCAGTCATGAATTATCAATCATCTCGTAGAAAATTTTTAGCTTAAACTGCATTAGATTTTAAATATTCTTTGAGGAAGTTCTAGAATAACAAATGATCATTTACAAAAATCATTATAGAAGAAAAATAAAAGTGTGTAAACCTAAAATTAAAATATTTTTTAATTAAATGAAATTTGTATGATTAGAAAAACGTTCTGCGTCATGGATGAATTATGTATTATTGTATATGAAAATAATTTTTAACAGTGTACATAATTAATAAATACTATACTATACTGTTAAGAGTAGAGATGCACTGAATATTTGATATCTATTTGGTATTCGGCCTATTCGCCAGGTTACCAAATATTCGGTTTAGCTGAATATCAACATATTTGGCCGAATCAAATACTTAATAAAACTTTTTAAAAGCTTTTCACAATTTCTACTTTTAACTGTCAATTTATAAATATTTAAAATAATTAGAACAAAATCATATTTAAATAGGATGTTTTTACATTATTCACTGTTTGTAAAATATAACTTAAGAAAATTAACCATAAGGATTGAAATGATGATTAATTAGGATTCTCATACTTGCCAACATGTCAATTTTGAAATCCTTACAATTTTCATGATGAATTCTTACATGCTTAATATTGCACAACATAAGCATTTAAATTTTAAAATCATTAAAACTTTTCTGTTTATTATTTTTTAACCCATTTGTAAATATTTTGTAAGGTAAATAAGTTATCTAACAATTCCCCCCCCCCCCCAAGTAAATAAATAAAAATAAAGATGAATAAATAAATCTGCTTATTTCTCCTCAAATCACAAAATTTAAACCGTAAATGTCATTGTTTTTTCTTAAACTGTTACTATCCTTCCTGTTACTTTATTGCAATAATAAATAATCATATCATTTGATTTTACAATACTTCCACTAAAATTGATTTTTCCCTCTCCTTACTAAGCGTATAAGCGTCTTTTAATCTCTATTCTATTTTTTTTTTTCATTGGTTATTTTTTAGTAAGGTAAATAAGGTGAGTCAAATTCCTTGCATCCCTCCAAAATTTTTGCTTCTCCCCCTCCCCTACAACCTCATATCTCAATAAGTTTAGAATCTTAGAAAGTCTTTTCAAAAGACATTTTCAGTTTTATCTGTATTTTATTGTAATAATAAATAATCGATCATAGAATTTTCCCACTGCCATATAAAATCCCCCCCCCCTTGTCCATTCTTTTTGTTTAAAATCTCTAAAATTTCTTTGTTTTAAATTTTCTGTCCTATTTGTAAATTTTTAATAAAGTAAATAATTGGTCATTTATTAAACTCCCCCCCCCCCTAAAAATAATAAATTAAATCTGTTAAAATAGCAAATAAAGCCTTTGTGCACAAATGTTTAAAGATAGAAAACCAGCGAATATAAATGCACAAATAAAGTAAACGAATATAAATGCACAAATAAAGTATGAGAAGGTAGCAAATAGCTATTTCGAATCTACTAACGAGATTCTTCATCAGTGCAAAACTCAGTGAGCTAAAAGTAGCAAAACTGAGCAAAGAGACAGAGAGACGCAGGCTTATATACCCGCTACGGGAACAATCCCGCCTAAAAGAAAAGCAACCAATGAGAAGAAAGCAGCCAAAACCAACTGAGTGGACAAGTAGCGACATCTATCGGAGAACAAGCAAAACAAAAACAAAAAAGCGAGTGAAAAAAAGTATTAAATTAAAGATTTCCAAATACTTGGAAAATAAGGAGTACTAGATAAGTCAATGACTAAGGAGTGAGAATTTTTTATGATGTGGTAAGCTTCCCAAAAATCAAGATCAAGAATAGAAGGACATTTATGGATGATGGTGGCTGAAGAAAAGGTAAACTTATGTTGAGAAGACCAACAATGTTGAGCAATAGAGGAACGTTTAAGCTCCTGATTTTTGACATACCTTTTATGTTCCATTAAACGAAATCTGAGAGCACGTTTAGTCTGACCAATATAAGAAAGACCACATTGGCAAGAAATTTGGTAAATACCCCAGTTATCTAAGTGATCAATGGGGTTCTTAAGATTTGAAAAAGCAATTTTATTAACAGGAGAAAAAATAACATTGAAATCGAACCTTTTTAAAATTTTGGCAACTTGCTGACTGATTTTGGGGAAAAAAGGCAAAACAACCAAAGCATTGGAGTTCGAATTAAAGTTCTTACTTTCAGATTGTGTGGATTTTGTCAATTTTCTATGAATAGAATCTATAATATTAGGAGAATAACCACGATCAACAGCAATAGCTTTAAGGTAATTAAGTTCATCACTGAGTAACTGAGGAGTTGAACAAATATTGGAAAGGCCAGAAAACAAAAGATTTAAAAGCCGCAACTTTCTGGTTAGGAGGATGAGAAGAATATTTGTGAGGTGGAAGACTGACTGCAAAAGGTTTGCGAAAGACAGTAGTCTGAAAATTATCTTCATTGCAAATAACAAGAACATCCAGAAAAGGAAGGCAATTGTCCGATTCAGTTTCAAAAGTAAATTGAATGCAAGAATCAATAGAATTTATGACAGAGAGAATATGATTTATATCAGAATTCACTTCAACTAAAGCATAGATATCATCTACATAACGAACATAGAACGGAAATTTTAAGACTTCAAATAATTTTATTTCAAAGTAATGCATGTACAAATGGCATAAAGTCAGACTAAGAGGATTACCCATAGCCAAACCGTCAATCATACGAAAGAAAAAAAAAAAAAAAAAAAAAAAAAAAAAAGTATTTTGAGATAAGCAAGCACAAGTTAGATGAATAAGCTCCTCGATTTCGAAAAAGGAAAAATGAAATTCACAGAGCCTTTTCTTAAGGCAATCTAAAGCACCTTCGACAGGAACATTGGTAAATAATGACTTAACATCAAAAGAAACCATCATGTGGCCTTGTGGCTTAAAACTGTGAAGTTTCTTAGTAAATTCAAAAGAATTCTTAACCGTGAAAGAATTACTGCTTGAGAGAGGAGAAAATATGGAAACAAGATATTTGGCAAGTTTATAAGAAGCTGTACCGATACTGGAAACAATGGGTCTAAAAGGAATGTCAGGTTTATGGACCTTAGGTAAAGCATAAAACCTGGCACAATGAGCAATTGAAGGAATAAGAGACCTCTTTAATTTAGCAGGAATAATGTGTGAAGACTTAATGGCAGATTTGATAGTAGCAATTTCATTAGAAGAAGGGTCTTTGTGGATATCCTCATAGGGACCATCATTAATTAATTTATGAGATTTTTTAAATATGAGGACTTGTCAAGAACGACAATCTGACCACATTTGTCAGCCTTAGTTATGATCAAATTCAGATCAGAAGACAAACTTTTTAGACAATGTTTAACTGAACTAACTTATAATGCTTAACTGAACTTATTTACCAAGGTGCTTTAGATTGCCTCAAGAAAAGGCTCTGTGAATTTCATTTTTCCTTTTTCGAAATCGAGGAGCTTATTCATCTAACTCGTGCTTGCTTATCTCAAAATACTTTTGTTTTTAACGGGAATTTCTTTCGTATGACTGACGGTTTGGCTATGGATAATCCTCTTAGTCCGACTTTATGCGATTTGTACATGCATTACTTTGAAATAAAATTATTTGAAGTCTTAAAATTTCCGTTCTATGTTCGTTATGTAGATGATATCTATGCTTTAGTTGAAGTGAATTCTGATATAAATCATATTCTCTCTGTCATGAATTCTATTGATTCTTGCATTCAATTTACTTTTGAAACTGAATCGGACAATTGCCTTCCTTTTCTGGATGTTCTTGTTATTCGCAATGAAGATAATTTTCAGACTACTGTCTTTCGCAAACCTTTTGCGGTCAGTCTTCCACCTCACAGATATTCTTCTCATCCTCCTAACCAGAAAGTTGCGGCTTTTAAAACTTTTGTTTTCCGGGCTTCCAATATTTGTTCAACTCCTCAGTTACTCAGTGATGAACTTAATTACCTTAAAGCTATTGCTGTTGATCGTGGTTATTCTCCTAATATTATAGATTCTATTCATAGAAAATTGACAAAATCCACACAATCTGAAAGTAAGAACTTTAATTCGAACTCCAATGCTTTGGTTGTTTTGCGTTTTTTCCCCAAAATCAGTCAGCAAGTTGCCAAAATTTTAAAAAGGTTCGATTTCAATGTTATTTTTTCTCCTGTTAATAAAATTGCTTTTTCAAATCTTAAGAACCCCATTGATCACTTAGATAACTGGGGTATTTACCAAATTTCTTGCCAATGTGGTCTTTCTTATATTGGTCAGACTAAACGTGCTCTCAGATTTCGTTTAATGGAACATAAAAGGTATGTCAAAAATCAGGAGCTTAAACATTCCTCTATTGCTCAACATTGTTGGTCTTCTCAACATAAGTTTACCTTTTCTTCAGCCACCATCATCCACAAATGTCCTTCTATTCTTGATCTTGATTTTTGGGAAGCTTACCACATCATAAAAAATTCTCACTCCTTAGTCAATGACTTATCTAGTACTCCTTATTTTCCAAGTATTTGGAAATCTTTAATTTAATACTTTTTTTTTTTCACTCGCTTTTTTGTTTTTGTTTTGCTTGTTCTCCGATAGATGTCGCTACTTGTCCACTCAGTTGGTTTTGGCTGCTTTCTTCTCATTGGTTGCTTTTCTTTTAGGCAGGATTGTTCCCATAGCGGGTATATAAGCCTGCGTCTCTCTGTCTCTTTGCTCAGTTTTGCTACTTTTAGCTCGCTGAGTTTTGCACTGATGAAGAATCTCATTAGTAGATTCGAAATAGCTATTTGCTACCTTCTCATACTTTATTTGTGCATTTATATTCGTTGGTTTTCTATCTTTAAAAATTAAATCTGCTTCTTCATTTTATCCTATCTCAACTCACAAAATAAAAAATCTGTTAATTTCTCATAGAAATAATTGGCTTCTGAAATCCTCCTTCTGCACTCAAAGTTTTTAAAATTTTTAATTTGCATTTTTTTTTGTCAAAATAATGAATCTCTAATACTAAACTTTCTATATATCTCTTCTGTGTGTGTGTATGTCATTAAATTCCTCCTAAACGACTGGACTGATTTTAATGAAATTATTTTGTGTGTTCCAGTGGATTCTAGAATGGTTTAGATTCATATTTCATCAAAATTGGTTCAGTACTTTTTTAGTAATTAGGCAAAAACTAATAAAGTTAGTGATTTTTCGTGAATCGGAAGTGTTGAATAAGTTCGCTGAGTAGAGTGCGGACAGAATGGCTGAGTGGTCTAAGGCACCAGATTTAAGCTCTGGTTCTCAAAGAAAGAGATAGTGTGTTCAAATCCCACTCCTGACATACGTATATGATTTACAATAATTTATATTAACCGACTTCAGAAAATCATTAACTTTTAACTAAAAAGAGAAAAATAAACTTTTCTATCAAAAATTGAACAGACTTCAAAAACTACTGCAAAGAGAAAAATAATTTCCTTACATAATTGTGATAAGAAATTAAGAGTGTGGTATTTATCATGTGTATTGTTATATTTATGTACATATATTTGAATTCTTGGAGTCGATGCCAGGACAACGTCTGTTGGGTCCGTTAGTATTACCTAAATCTTTTCAACGCGATAGGTCGCATTTAACTGTGTACAAGACACATTTTAACTGTATTTCGAAAAGTGAAATCCTTTTAGAGGGATATTTAATACATATATCAAGGTTTCTCATTAACGTGCAAGTAAATTTTCCTTTCACATTCATTTCACTTCGATTACCTCAGAGTTGAATCCAGTGTTCTCGCTGTCGCTCGCCAATGCGCCAAATTGAGACTAAATTCTTTATTTGGCGAGTAAACAAGCGATTAGATTCATTAAATTGCTAGTGCTCAATTTTTGCTTTTTCATTTTCGTTTTTCATACATATGCATATATATTTAATGTATACATATTTTATATTTGTAGCGGATAGTTGAAATTAGATTAATAACAATGGCTGTCACAGTTATAAAAACTTGGGTTATTTTAGATCATATTGGAAAAAAAAAAAGAAATATATTAAAGAATTAAAAGTTTTTTGTGCTACACGGCGAATCTATTTTGCTAATACTTTTCTCATTTGGCGAATGTTTTTCGTTTTTAATTAGCCAAATTACTAACGTTGGTCTCTATAAATGACTACGGTGAGATTTAGATCAATATACTTTCTCTCCTTTCTCCTGCAAAGTCTTCAATTACAGTTATATTTACATTTTGAGCCTCTGGGCTACAATGTCCACCAATGGTAATTTACCCATATAAAAGAATGCCGAATAATTTTATCCACTCTATGCCAAGTTCTTGGGGGGGGGGGGGGGGGTTATTTGAAAATGGATGGATGACAACAGAGGCTTTCTATGAGTATATGGCAAATATATTGATACCATTTTTTAAGAAAAATGTTGTAATGCCAGTCATTTTACTTTTGGATGGCCACAAAAGTCATATTACATATCACCTAAGTTTCTTGTGCTGGTTCTGAAGGTGTAATTCTTATTTCATTATACCCAAACTCAACTAGAATCTACAGCCATGTGATGTTGCAGTATTCAAAGGTTTAAAAACAGCATGGAAGACAGCTGTTTTAGAATAGTACAGCAAAAAATTAGATGGTACTCTTACAAAGGAATATTTTGCACCAGTTCTTCAAAAAGCAATTACATCAATTAAAGAAGACTGGATAACAAACGGCTTTAAAAAATGTGGGATATATCCATGGAATTGCAATGCTTTTGATAGAGCAATGTCCCTGGGAAAAAACACATTCTGTTATGGTTCCAGACACAGCTATTTTAAGTTTCAAAACATTTAAAATATCCTAGGCGAAGACATCTTGGGAAGAATAAGTAGAAATGCTGAAAATAAAGCTGAAATGAAACTGAAGTTACTAATTCAAGCATTTCAAGAAGATGAAGAAACACCAATTAGTTTATTAGCTGAGCCTACATCAGATTTACCAGTTCTAAGTCTCAGTCGAAATAAAAGTGGCAAAAGGGAAATTATACCATCTTTACCAGAGGAATTGAACTTTTCTACCACTCCGACAAAAGAGCAACATGCAACTTAGTGAAAAGGATATGCAGCAAAGAATGCAAAATAAAGACATAAGATCAACAGAATCAATAATCACTAAGTGTACTACCTCACCATTAAGTGATATCCTTTTTTTGGCCTAATACTCCGAATGGGAAAGATAAAAAAAAAAAAAAAAAAAAAAAAAAAAAAAAAAAAAAAAAATGGCTAGAGCACTGTTTGTAATGACTAGCAGGAAATAGATAGAAATATTCGAAGCTAAACAGCAAAAGAAGAAACTGGAACAAGCTGCTAAAGAAGAGCAAAAACATAAAAGGGAAGATAAGAAAATAAACTCAAAAGCTAAGAAATTGAACAAAAGTGACAAATCAGAGTTAGAAGAGTGATCTGAATTAGACCTACAAATAAACCAATATTATAAAGACAGTGACAGCAAAAGTTCAATTGAATTTACAGTTAATTGTCATGTTCTTGTCAAACATGAAGGAAAAATCTCTCTGGGATAGTAGAGCAAGTACAAAAATCTGAACTTCAAGTAAGTACAGTGCTAAAAAAGGAGAGTCATGGCTATACCCCCCAAAAAAGATTCATTATGGTATCCATTAGAAACTGTCATTAAGAAAATTGATCCTCCACTATTGAAAAATGCCAGAGGGATGTACAAAGTTCCAGAACTTAAAGGACACACTGTATAATATTTAAAATCTGTTCAGCTTTATGTATTTCATTTAATATAATCAATTTTATTATAATTAAAATAATTATTAAATGTATATAAAAATATTTTGATTTCTTTTGTATTAGCATTCATGCATATGATTTTTTAGAGGGTGCCAATAACAGTCAAACCAAGTATAAATGTTGTCTTACATTCGTTTATATTTTTAATTTACCTTCAGTTATTTTATCTAAGCATTATTAGAAAATAGTATTTTGTGTTTTTAAATTAAATTTTGGTTTCATTTTAGCTATAAAAATTGAGTCACACATTCTCTCACTATAGAAATGGTATATTGTAGGTGCATTAACTATATTGTTTATTCTATTGGAAAATTGTAAAAAATGCAGCACATAGTTACGCCATCTGTTGAGCACTTTACTCCAAAATACAGAAAATGTCAATTTATGTCATACACTAGCTGAATCTGAAGTTTGATGAAAATCCATGCATTAGTTATGCAGATTAAGCTATTGCGGAAATCTGAAAAAAGCAGTGCCACCCATTAAGCAATATAAACCAAAAACTAATCAGCACCAATTTATATCAGGGATTAACTAAATATAAATTTTTATTAAATTTCATGCATTAGTTCTTGAGACAGATTGCCTAGAAAATCTGTCACATACATTCATACAGACAGACAATCAGACATTTTGTGTAAAAAAATTTTTTGGTATCTCTGATCCTTAAAACGTATAAATATGTCGAAAACTGGAAGTAAAAAAAATTTCATGAATCCAGTACTTTCTTCTTGTAAAGGCAGGAGAAAGTAAAAGGAAAAAAGAGAGAGTCACGATATTTTTTGTAGCTTTTCTATATACTTTCAATCATTTGTTTTTAAAAATTGCACAAAATAAGCCAATTTCATATAAATTTCACTTAATATAATTAATTTCATTATAATTAAAATGATTATTAAATGTATATGCAAATAGTTTATTGATTTCTTTTGTCTTTGCATCCATGTAGATGATTTTTTGGAGGGTGCCAATAACTGTCAAATAAAGTGCCAATAACTAAAAATAAGGTGCCAATAACTATGATTTCTGTCATTCGCTTATATTTTTAAATTAATTTACTTTTAGGTTTAACTGTTTTATCTATGCATTATCAGAAAATAGCATCTTTAATGGTTTTAAATTAAATTTTGGTTTAATTTTAGCTATAAAAATTAAGTCACACCAAGTCTCATAACAGAAAAGTTGTATTTTAGGTGTCAATAACTGTACGGTTTACCCTATGTAAGAAGACTTAGTATGTAAAGTATATCAGTATATCAATAACCTCATTTATCCAGTTTTTTTTTTTTTCCCTTGAAATATTTGTTTTGATGATGGGTACATAAAAATTTATATTTTTATTTTAAAAGGTAAATAAGGAGAGGTATTGGGCTACTCTCACAAAAATGTTGAGTCTCCTATGTCCCGTAGATTTTGCTAGCCATCGCAGACACACACACACACGCAGACAGAGCGATTTGTTATTTTATTAGTATAGATTGTTAACAAATATTACTTTTTTTTTTTTTTTTTTAACTGTGATGATCAATTTATAAAAATCACCAACTCTTTTAAAAAAAAGGGGGGGGGATGGCAGAAATTCCACCATTTGGTAGAAAAGTAGCATTCCTGGTTGCATTAATTTATGTTCAATAAAAAAAAATAATTTTGAAAATTTTTACATTGCACATCATCAAAACGAATAGAATTCCACAAAAACAGATATCGTTAACTTAAGATACTGAAATTTAATAGGCTTTGTTGCACTATTGCACTTCTAAGCACATACCAAATTTCAAGTCTATCTCAATTTGTTCGGTAGCTAGTGTTTAAAATTGTAGCGTGATGTCATAAAAAGCTCTATTACTGAACTGCATAAAAGATACATCATTATTTCTCTTAAAATTTTAATCATATTAACTAATAGTTTAGTGTGTCTGATTAAGAATTTTATTTCCAATTAAAGTATAACTTTGAATTTGAAAAGGGCCCAGCTTCTCAATTTGTGTGTGTGTGCAAGAGATAGAGAATATCATTGGATGTCGTCTTCCCTAGTATATATAGGATATCATAAGCAGAGTTCATACACAAATTTGGAAGGAAAAATCCAAGAAGTACATAAAAAATCCAAGGAGTCCAAAAAATTTTAAGGACTTGTCACTTTTGTTGTTATCTATGTGGCATGCACTTGTGCAGCCCCAGTTTCGCAGGGATTCCACAAGATTTCCCCCCCCCCCCCACAAGAGGAAGGGGGGGATATACGCGATCTTCAGACAAAATCAGTGATTTATCTGCGATATTTTAGCAAAATCGACGATTTATTGAGATCTTTTGCCGAAATTGGTGGTTTTTCTGTGATCTTCTGATGAAATCTGTGTTTTCCCGTGTTTTTTTTTTTTTCTTTTTTTTTTTTTTTGTTTTATGAAATCTATGTTTTTTTACACAAATTTTGCATTTTTACACGATTTTTTCTCGAAAACAGTGTTTTACCCTATGATCTTTTGACAAAATCTGCTTTTTTCTTTTTCAATGATCTTTTGACAAAATATTTGTAATCGATATAATATCGAAAACAGCATTTTTTCCCGTGATCTTTTAATGAAATTAGCGTTTTATCTGCGATATTTGGTGAAATTGCTATTCTAAACGCGATCTGCACAGGAAATTCAGCATCAGGAGGTTTTTCAGTAATCTTTTGACAAAGTTCGTTGACAAAAACATTGACGAAATTGTCGTTTTTACACTAAATATTGATGAAATATGTGCTTTTTCGACGATCCTTTCACGAAATTTGCATTTCTCTACGATTGTTTCTGTGCGCAAAACCATACAAGTTGGCAACTATGTGGCAACTGATAACCCAATTTCATATTTTCGAAGAGGATACCTTAAAATTTCGGAAATTTCGGACAAGAATCACCCCTAAATCCACCGTTATTAGCAAAATTAAACATGATGAATCATATTATAAAAAGAAATCAAAGTTGTACATCTAGCTGTGAAGGAATTTAACAGAGTAATCACTTTTTGAAATTAGAAGCTTAGAGGTGTGTCTGGATTATTCTTTTCACATTTCTTTCCCTTATGGCCGTGAAAAGTAAATCACTTTGGTGCTATTAGTATGATTCTAACCAGTTACTGCTCTGCTTCTGATGAATGACGTGCATAAAGGGTTTATCGTGCGCTTTACAATTGCAATTTTTCTTTCTGGAAGCAATATCGCTTGTGTGCAAAACCGCAATACAATTATTTTATATTACAAATATTATTTTATATACAAATACAAATTTTATATACAAATATTATTTTATATACAAATATTTTATATACAAAATATTATTTTATATACAAATTTAGAGAGTTACTAAGGAGTATTTTGTTTATACACTATATTGCCATTGATTATGGGACACTTGCGATTTTAGACATTTTACTAAATATCTAGAAAAATACATGAGGAATCATCTCGAAACTCTTGGTGTATAAATATAATAGTATAAGTCATACATCTCCGTGAAGATTTTTTCCCGAAACTCCAAAGGGGACCGTCAACAAATTAAAAAAGAATGAACATCTTTTGAATAACCCTGTCAAAACTAATGTAGCAAAAGCGCTCAAACTCTAGATTGAGATTGAATGCCTTATTGTAATAAGCCTTGTTCATTTTTATGCAAATAGCATGCATACTCGCAGAGTAATTAAGGTTTTTATAAAAATGATCCCAAATTTTTCCAAGTTTTTTCCTTATAATTTTCAGAGTTCTTAATATAAAATAATATTTTTTTCAGAAAATATGACAAACAACATTGCACACAGTACCCTGTAATCAGAATAAAAAAATAATGAAAATTGTATAAAAAATGAGTTGGTTTACTAAATAATTTTTTACTGTGCATGCGTCAACGATATCAAAATTTCATTTGCATATTATGTTAGCTAAATGTATAGAGCAACTTTTGTGAAAGTCACAAAACCATAACTTGAAAATTCTGACAATAATCGTCAATTGAATAAGTCGAAAATCTGTTATTCTCAAAATGAAGCAAAAACAAGAGGGATTGTATCCATATATTCATTGATTAGTGTCAATATAGAATACACAATATGGGATGTACTACTGCATTTGGATAAAATCCCTCATTTTTTTGCTTCATTTTGGAAACAACGGATTTTGTCCTTTTTCTATAGACGATTACTTTCAGAATTTTCAAGCTATAATTGAGACTTTTACAAAAGTTGCTCTATACATTTAGCTAACATAATATGTAAATGAAATTTTGATATCTTTGACGCATGCGCAGTAAAAAATTATTTAGTAAACCAACTCATTTTTTATACAATTTTCATTATTTTTTAATTCATATTACAGGGTACTGTGTGCAATGTTGTTTGTCATATTTTCTGAAAAAAATATTATTTTATATTAAGAACTCTGAAAATTATAATAGAAGAACTTGGAAAAATTTGGGACCATTTTTATAAAAACCTTAATTCCTCTGCGAGTGTGCATGTATTTGCATAAAAATGAACACAGTGTATTACAATAAGGCATTCAATCATAATCTAGAGTTTGGGTGCTTTTGCTTCGTTAGCTTTGACAGGGTTATTCAAAAGATATTCATTCTTTTTTAATTTGTTGACGGTCCCCTATGGCGTTTCGGTAAAAAATCTTCACGGAGATGTATGACGTATACTATTATATTTATACACTAAGAGTTTCGAGATGATTCCTCATGTATTTTTCTAGATATTTAGTAAAATGTCTAAAATCGCAAGTGTCCCATAATCAATGGCAATATAGTGTATAAGTAGTTCTAAGTACTACTTGGGAACATTTTCATTTCTAAGTAGTTTCTAAGGAGTCTGTACGAACCCTACATAAGTGACTAATGTTTGTTAGGGAAACCCTTTTTCAAATGAATCACCTGTTTTTTTTGAAGACCTAAAAATAAATGTCTTTGAACTGATGATTCGTGGAATATGAAACACTTTTAAAAAATGTCTTACAATACAAAAAAGCAGGTAAAGTGCTCACAAATAGATGAGTCATAGCTAGAAATAGTAGCAATTAGCAGTGTCTCAAGGAGTTATTTTTCAAATGACTGTTAAAGAAAGGCAGTTCGGTTGTTATCATTAACCCCTTCAGGACAAGCATCACATATCTGTGCATTACCGTCTGAATACTGTGTTTAAATATACTTTAAACAGTTGTTTATGAAAATGTACCCATTTCTGATTCATGTACAGCAAGGCCGTAGCTAATGATTGTTACAGGGGGCTCAGCCTCGCTCTGCCTAAAATATTTTCAGCTTCCCCTTGAAAAGATTCCAAGGTCACTAAATCAATTTAATCTAAATTAATTCTGAAAATCCCAATGAAACTCTATTCAAAAACCTAATTTAGTTTTGAGGCCCTTCCACAGTTTTGTAGAAATACTAAATTGTAACTAAAATAAGTGTTTTAACACTAGCTCATCTCATTTACACATAAAATGAAGTTATTACCAACAGTTTAATAAGAAGTGTAGTACCTATAGAGTGTAGGTGCAGTAACACATCGTTCTGCATCAGAGAGAAAGAATGTACACCCTGTACTATATAAAATAAGTAAAGAATATATATATAATATTCTAAGCAGTTTTTTTGGGAAAGGGGGGGGAGGACCCTTTGTTTAAACAAAGTTCGCCCTATAAAGGCACATAATTATATCTATAGTTATAATATGAAACTCTGGGAAATAACTGTGTTTGGGGGGGGGGGGGGGGGGGAAAGAAGGATTTGCAGTATAGAAATACATCTCTTTGATTCCTTAAACTTTCATGATATAAAAAAACATTCCTCAATTGATTTTAAAAGATTAAACATTAAAAGAATATCATAATTGAGGATAAAAAATTTAATTTAATGTAATGCATACATAATACAGGCAAGAGATTGCAAAAAGTTGATAAAAGCATGAACTGGAAAATGAGAAACTATTTTAAATATTGCACGTTAAAGACAATTAAACTTATTCTATTAGAAATAAAATTTTCAATATTTTTTTAGATCCTGTTATTTTATATATTTATTTTTTGTTTGTATGAGGAAGAGGGGGGGGGGGGGAGATCATTTAATAAACATGGCAAGCTAATGTTTAATTTGCCACTCAACTGCAAAAAAAGTGTTGAAAACACTAATATTGCAACAAATTTTCTGCATTTCTTTGACGAAATTATTTTTTCTGCAATACTTTGACAGAATTAGTGTTTTTTCCCCGCAATTCTTCCATGATTTTTTTTTTTTTTCTCTCTCTACGATCTTATAATAAAAAGTTTTTTTTTCTCATGATCTTTAGACGAAAACTGCAATTTTCTCGGAATCTTTTGTCAGAAAATGTGTTTTTTCTCGCAATCTTTTGTCAGAAACCCTGTTTTTTCTCGTTATCTTTTGTCAGAAACAACACTTTTACTTACAATCTTTTGTCGGAAACCAAGTTTTTTTTCGAGATCTTTTGTTGGAAACCACATTTTCTCGCAATCTCTTGACGAAAAACGCATTTTTTTGCGATTTTTATACAGAAAATTACTATCTTTATATGAAAAAAAAAAAATTTCTCGCAATCTTTGGACGAAAATCAGTTTTTCTTGCAATCTTTTGTAGTACTTATTCGTGATTATTCGACAATATAAAAAATCAGAAAAGCGCGGAAGAATTTCATGCCTAGTAATATAATGTCTCATAATATTCTTACACACTCTTCCCCACCCAAAATTTAATACATAAGTGTATAAAATTAATATGTAAGCTTAAAATATGCCTTTTTTTAAAATTAAAATATTTATTAAATAAATTTTGATTGAAATGTACATAAATCTACTTCAAGTTTATTTAGGTTTAACATTTAACTATATATTATATATTAAAACCATTACAAACCTGTGATGCATTAGACTGTGTAACATTCGTATTAGGATGTGAAACTGATGAATCATTTGATGCTGTGACTGTCGTCGTGTTACTGACAGATGGAGTCGCGGATGAGGCAGCAGTTGACCATGAAGATGGCTGTTGTTGAAGACTTGTCCATTTTTCAGCCTGTTCTTTTAGTTGCTGTATCTTCTCTGCTTCTGATAAATCTTTGGATAAGGACTGCAAGAAAAAATTAAAAAATTAAAATAGGATAATTATAAAAAGAAAATGAGATATTTGTCATCTCACTAAAAAGCACTTATTAAGTTTAAAATTCACCAGCTACATATTCTATAGGAGAAAAAAAATTAAAGCTTGTGATTCTATTTTATGAAAGTACAAGATAAATGTAGAGTATCTTGTAGAGAAAAACTGGACAAAAAATGGAAAAAAGATAATTTTGATAACATGAAATTTTCAACCCACCAACTCCATGCGAGAAACATTTTTTATTCTCCCTTACTAGGAATACATTGGTTGATTATGCAGTAAAGCATCTGTCAAGTCAGACAAAGAAAGTCAAGAGCTAATGCTAAACCTATCGGTACTTTACACAAGTTAGAAACCATATTATGTATGTATAGTTTCTAAATTTGAAATTTAAAGGAATAAAATGAGAGAAAAGTATTTAAACTTTCTAAAGTACAGTTTTAGACAATCTCAGGAAATACCAAACAGATTTCAAAATTAATGTTGGCAAATTGATGACAGTACCTGTTCTAACAAATGCTACATTTTATGTTGCTACCACTACCATGCAGAGGACAGACTACTAGATTAGAAACTTGGAATATGGCAAATGATTAGCTTTAAGGTATAAATGTGTGTGTAGAACAATTTAAAAAAAAAAAAAAAAAGTCAAAACTTCAAATGAAAACTAAGACAGAAAAGCTTGAAAATACATTGAAAATCATCATTTAGTTAGAACTAGTTCTTCTCTTTAAACTTTATTTTCGCCTAATGCAAGTGTAATAATGAAGTTTAGTTAACTGTGGCTTGATGAGTATTTTTTTAAATTATATTTCAATAGCAGTATGATTTCTTCTAATAAAAATAGACAGAAATACCACTTAGCGTATTTATGAATGGAAAAATATGAATTGGTAATTAGTACTACAGATAAAATTATAAGTGAAACTATATTTAAATATATATTATTGCATTGTATAAAACAAACAAGGAAATTGTATTTTTAAATTTTAAAATAATTTCACATCTTTCTTGGAAACTTTATTTTTACTTAAAACTTGGTAAGATATAATATCTTCAAAATTGGCAAGTGGTAATTATTAAGTTTGGCGAGTGTACAGATAATTATAAATATTCTTTGCTTTGGCTGAGATTTCAAAACTTTGGATGTCTTATTAAGGCAATCAGAGAGTGCCAATGTGTTGGTGAGGTGGAGGAAGTCTGCTCTGCTTGGTGGCAGTCAAGTCAGATGGTAAATTTGCAGTGTTACGCGCCTAGTGGCAAGTGCTAATTTTGTCCTATATTTTTAAAGTAATTGGCTTAATATTTCAATCCTTCTTGACACCTATATAAACTTTAATCATAAAAAAAATGAACCAGCCAACTATTACGGGTACAATTAGTGAGTATATGGCAAGAGCGAAAGATATAAGATACAGCAATGTCCTTAAAATCTCCTTGCATCCAGAGGTAAAAATGGTATAATTTATTTGAAATGCATGTGGAATTAAAATTTATGACTATATTAAGGAAAAAAACTATTTCTTGAAAATATAATCCAAATAAAGAGTTCATGGTAAAAAGCCAAAATATAGAAAATACAGCAAAGTTGCTAAATCTGCCTGCATCCGATAGGAAAAAAGAATTAATTCACTAATTAAATGTAAACAAAGTAGAGATGGATACATCCATGAAAAAACTATTTCACAAAGCAAATTAATAAGATTTTTTTTAATCGCCGAGTGGCGATTAAGGTTGCGATCAATGGCCTATTTTTAATCTCGGTGAGTGGCGACCATTAATTTACACCTATAAAATCTGCCCAGCTTCAGAAAATAATTCAATATAAACACTGTTGGCAGGTGCAGAAAGTTCCTAAAATTTTAATTTAAGTTTATTAAAAAAAACAAATGTACAAAAAAAAAAAAAATTCTTCAAAATTTATAAGTATTCGGTAACCAAATACTATTCAGTGTACACTTTGATCGAAGCTTTGGTATTTGGTAATCAGAAAAAATTCCTATTACGGTCAATCCCTAATACTCCAAAGAAGAATACTTTGCAATGTTCTGCAACGAAATTTAGCTGATCAAAAGAGTTCTGCAGAAGGTGCACAAGATTTCTCACGACCAACTGATGATTTTTGCAAACTTTTTAAATGAACAATTAAAGAATTTTGAGATTTTTCTCCCCCAGCTATTGAGTGCAGGGCTGCAAAAAAAGCAGACTTTCTAAAAAAGTCTTTTATTGGAAAAAACTGGTCTTTTTGAAAAAAGCTAGCTTTTAATGGTTTTTTTTTTTTTTTTTCTTGTACATACCTTACTATTTATTTTTAACACCTTATAGTAATTTACTTTACTAATGGCCATTTTATGCAAATTAAAACTAAAATCTTATGAAATTCATTTAAAATCATGTTTCAGATGTTCAGTTTTATAGCCATTGAATAATATCACAAAAACCTGATAAATAGCCAATATGATTAACAGACATCTATACTATAGGTCCAGTGGCACATCCTATGCTTAGTTAGTTTCATATTATGGGTAAGAATTATATTCAAATAAATACACAATATGGTACTGTTCATAAAGTACTTCCCTTGGACAATGGCCCCTAGCATATATGAATGTGTAAGTACTATGAATAAAAATAGTCACTTGTTTATGTAAGAAGTTTACAAGGTAGCTTCTCACTTTAAAAATAAGAAAATTTAAATGTGTCATAGATTTTACATTATCTTTCTAAATACAGTAAATTCTCTGTAAGCCAGACGGAGTAAGAAATCCGTTAAGCTCGAAAAGTTTTTTCGGGCCCCTGTGAATCCATAGACAGTATAATTTGTTTAAGGCAATATATCATTTTCTATGAACAGTTTTCTCGACCTTGACTTTTACAGAGCTTACAATACATGCTTTTTTCTGGATTTTTTTTTTTTTTTTAAATAAGGAAAGAGCAGCTATGACAATGACAAGTGGGAATGAAACACTTGTCTGCTCTTTATATCTCCTGCCAAACACATCAGCCAATCAGATTGGTCTTTGTTGAAAAGGTCCATGATATGATTAGCTTACATTACCATAAATGTTCCTGCAATGCTTACAATGACAAAAATGCAGTGATGTGAAAGATTGGTTGATGGAAATATTCGTAAACATGTTCTTTCCTTTTATATAAATACATATACATACTAGCAGACCCAACAGACGTTGTCTTGTCACCGACAGACTGATTCCTTCTTAGCATCGACTCTAGAAAATCAAATAAATGTACGAAAATATGGTAATATGCACGATAAACACTACGCTCTTAATTTAATTTCTTATTACAATTATGTAAGGAAATTATTTTTCACTCTTCAGTATTTTTTGAAGTCTGTTCAATTTTTGATAGAAAAGTTTATTTTTCTCTTTTTAGTTAAAAGTTAACGATTTTCTGAAGTCGGTTAATCAAAATTATAATACAGGCAGTGATAGAAATTGGGAGATAGAAGGCAGGTGTCAAATGACGACTACTGTAAAAATCTTAGGCGTCAAATTAAGATTTTTAGTTGCAGTTTCTAAAATTCATATTAATATTACTGTAATACTGTATATACCATAATTTCCGGCCTATAATCTGCGGATTATCTGTCAAAAAACCTGAAAAATTTTAAGTGCAGATTATCTACCGGTGCAGATTATCTGCTGAAAAATTTTTAAGTAGAATTTCACCAAATATATTCAGTTTCTACCGCCAGTTATAAAAATGTAAACAGTTATTACATAATTGTTTGTTATCGAACATTCATGGAGCTGCTTGTGATTGGATCACATATGACGTAAACATACTAATAGGTGTGGCTTCCGATTTTTATGCTATATTTTCTTAACCTTTTGGCAACATGTTTCTATGAACAACAGATATTTCTCAATTCATCTCATTCAAAAATGGAAAACTCAATCTTTTAGCTGAAGCAAAGAACTATTAAATAATTTTATGCAGCAAAAATTATCCTGCCACACAAATTATAAACAGTACCAAACAACCATTAAAAGTTATATTACATTACAACTACGATACTATAATGATTAATTCGATTAAATATTCATCGACATAATAAAACTGATGTAGATAGCAAATTCGCTTCATAACTTGGAGGGATACGAAAATCATTTTGAGAAAACGTATTATTTAACACTGCAGAATTTTAATTAAATGTTATTTAAAAAAAAAAAAGGAAGATGAAATGATTTAAAAACAGCAATTTGTATAGAATTATTTGTATTCATAAGACATTCAACATTTTAAATATAAGATTCAATGAAACAAATATTTGTATTTTTTAAATTGCAATTATTATATAATTATTTTTTCAATTATTTTACTACAATTATCATTTGAATACAGCGACTAAATAAATAAGGTAGTTTATTAATTAATACTACTTTCGAATATTGAAAACAATGATTAAACCTCGTATAGGCCGGCAGATATTCCGCGAATTATCTGCTAAAATTATTTTTAAAAGGCTAAAAATCGAAGGTGCGGATTATAGGCCAGAAATTACGGTAATTTTGCAGTGATTGAGTAAAAGAAAAATTTTAAAATTTGTATAAAATTTTCTGAAAAGTTACAACAGAAACGGGAGAGAAATCCACTCCCAAAACTGTTTAATTTTTTGGGGAGGGAATTCACACCCCTTTTACGAAATTTGTATTCTTTAATTTTTCGATAAAACTTGCCGTTTACTCTAATCTTGCAATGAAATTTGTCGCTCTTTTTTGCGATCTTTCGACGAAACTGGCTGTTTTTTCGCGATCTTTCGACGAAAGTGGACTTTTTTTCACGATTTTTCGACGAAACTTGCCGGTTTTTTTCGCGATCTTTTCAAGAATTTTGCCGTTTTTTGCATCTTTTTGACAAATTTTGTCGTTTTTTCGCGATCTTTTGATGAAACTTGCCGGTTTTTTCGCAATTTTTTGAAGAAACTTGCCGTTTTTCCGCAATTTTTTTTAAAGAAACTTGTTTATTTCGTGATCTTTTGATGAAACCTGCCGTTTTTCGTGATCTTTTGATGAAACCTGCCGTTTTTCGCGATCTTTTGACGAAACTTGCCGTTTTTCGTGATCTTTCGCCGGGACTTGCCTTTTTTTCGTGATCTTTTGACAGAACTTGCCTTTTTTCACGATCTTTCGACGGAAACCTGCCGATTTTCGCGATCTTTTGATGAAACCTGCCGGTTTTCGCGATCTTTTGATGAAACTTGCCGGTTTTCGCGATCTTTTGATGAAACTTGCCGGTTTTTTTGCTATTTTTCAAAGAATTTGCCTTTTTTGGGATTTTTAGAAAACTTCGTGTTTTTTTTTTTTTTGCGATCTTTCAATGAAACTTGCCGGTTTTTTCGCTATTTTTTGACGAAACTTGCCGGTTTTTTCGCAATTCTTTGAAGAAACTTGTTTTGTTTGCGATCTTTTGACAATCTTTGTCGTGTTCTTTTGCGATTCTTTGAAGAAACTTGTTTTGTTCGCGATCTGTTGACGAAATTTTTCGTTTTTCGCGACTATTTCTTGAAATTTGCGATGTTTTTTAGTTTCAAATTTTCAGACTAGACCATTTTTTTTTTTACATTTTCGGAACTGAATGTCTAATAAATATATTTTTTAAAAAGCTAGGCGTCAAATTTGATGACTGAGAATAATTTTGTAGTCATCAAATTCAATTCTTTAGTTGCATTTGACGACTAACGACCGCTAATTTCTAACACTGAATACAGGAAATATTGTAAAGCATACATGTTTGTCAGGAGTGGGGTTCGAACACGCGATCTCTTTCTTCAAGAAGCTGAGCTTAAATCTGTCGCCTTAGACCGCTCAGACCTTCCGTCCGCACTCCATTCATCGAACTTATTCAACACTTTTAATTCACGAAAAATCACTAACTATTAGTTTTTGTCTAATTACTATAAAAGTACTGAATCAATTTCAACGAAATGTGAATCTAAACCATTCTCAAATCCACTGGAACGCACACACAAAATTTCATTAAAATCGGTCCAGTCGTTTAGGAGGAGTTCAGTGACATACACACACACAGAAGATTTATATTATATAGGTATATATATATATATATATATACACACACAGACTAAATATTTTGTTCTTATCACCACATATTAAAAAGAGAGGAATTGATTTGGGTCAATTAAACCTTCCTATCCTCAAATTTCTCATATTAGGAGGGGTTTAATGTTTTGTCTAATAGGTTAACAAGAACTAATGCTACTTGGTTTAGCAAGATTGCAGGAACTAACACATTTATGCTTAAAGGAGTATAGACATGGGAGAGGGGAATTGAGAAAAATTTATAAACATATGGGTTTGTTTTGAACGAGATTAGCATAATACTGATAGTTAAAAATCCAAGTCAAATGATAGGTATTGTATTAGGTAAAAATCAATCGAATTACTTTAAAAACTTTATTGCATAAAATTTTCTAAAACATTTCTATGATCAATTCACTTATATTTTATTATATATATAAAAAAAAAAATTAGTAAAAGTTAAATTTAGTAAAAGACAGCTTTTTGTAAAAAAAAAACAGCCTTTTTAAAGCGGTTTAAACTAGAAAAAACCAGCCGGTTTAAATAGGCCCATCTAAAATCCAGCAGCCCTGATTGAGCAGCAAATTTACAGAGGTGATTCTGAGTTTTAAAAAAAGAATTCTGAAATTCACAGCAAATTTTCCAAAAGATTAAAATAGAAGGAAGATAATGTTTTAACTACATAATGTCAAACCAATGTTTTTCTCCACACTTTTTTGATGAAATTTGTGGTATTTACACAATATTTCGACGAGATTTGCAGTTATTACATGATCTTTTGGTGAAATGTTTCTTTCACAAATTTTTGATGAAATCTGTGGGGTTTTTCGAGATCTTTTGACAAAATTTGCAAGTGTGGGGGGGGGGGGTCATTTTATCATGATCCCATAACCCTTTGGGCACTGATGGTACTTTTAAGTACCACTGAAAAAAAAAAAAAAAAAAATTTAAAACTTTATTCTATTCTGTCAATTTTTTAAAGTTTTTCTTCAAACACAATGTACTCTGCTTGAAAAAAATTTGAGAGTAGAGAAACAGTCGAAAATAAATATTTTTAAAATGTTGTAATTTTCTTAACCCATTAGTGCCTGGCGTCCCACTTTTGGGACAGTTTCAAAAAATTCAAGTAAACGCCTTTCACACCAGTAAAAAGGAGGAAAAATAAATACTTTCTTTCTTGAGACGAAGTCCTCGCTAAATTAAGGTAAAAGTTATTCTTTCTTTTAAAGTGGTGGGAAAATGCAAAATTCGAATTTTAGCGAAGAAAATAATTCAGGCACAAATGGGTTAGTCATTTTCATGGGTAAGTTTTTTTTATTCAAAAATTTATATGAAACATTTTTAACTGCATGCAGAAGCATTTCAATTTACAAAGAGGATCATAATACATTTAAATACATTTCTTTTATAAGATTTGTAATATTTCCATAAAAGTATTTTTGGTTAATTAATGCTAATTTTTTTGTAAATATTTTACAAAAAAGTTATAACTAGCGATTTATTTAATCAGTTTTAATGCAAAAACATACATAAATTTCACATTATTCTAACATAAAAATTCCGGTATATCTTCAAATATTAAAGAAGATAATTATTGAGGTGAAGCCATTGATTTATAAATAATTCTGTTGATAAAGGGTTAACTGAAATTTAAGTTTTTTTACGATTCTTTGATGAAATTTGCATTTCTTTGTAATCCTTTGATAAATTCCAGTATTTTTTTCATAATCTTATGACAAAATTTTAGTTTTTCCCGCAATTCCTTGACAATTTTTTTTTTTCTTTTAAGCAATGATTGATGAAATTTTTTTGCTGACAATTTGTCTAATTTGCGATAGATTTTATATCCAAATTATTGAATTTATGATCAATTTTAATTTTTGGAACTGTATTAATTTTTTGGAAAATTTAGAACTCCCGTGAATTTCTTGATTTTTCCTTCGACTGAATGAGTTTCTTAACTGATTATTTGAAATGTTCTGCAGGAAAGCTCATTATTCTGCGACGTATGTCACACTTTTAAGCATAATCTACTTTGGGGCCCTAACAGAAACAACAGGAATATGTCCTGACTTTTTCTCAGGCTACTGTTTTTGAGAAATTACATCTCAGCAAAATCTAGTCAATTTTAAGAGATCGTCAAGGGTGAGAAATTTCTAGAAAATCTTACCAACCAGCAAAATGCAACATATTGTTGAAAGTGTTTAGGGCAAAATTTACACAAATCTAATATAATAGATCACTGTTAAGTAACTTCAAAGCATTTTCATAAACTTTTTTTCTATAAAATTAAGAAATATATACGAGAGAGGAAAGTTTCATATCGAATAAAACAGTCTTATGTTTACATCACAGTATTTTTGAAAATTGCAATACATTGAAAAAAAGTTTGTCATCTCGATATTTTGCAGAAAAAAAACCCCGAAAAATTTATTGCCAGTGAATAAAATTATGTAATTCCCCATCCCTGGTGACTATATTCAGATTCTTGCTTATACATTTTTAAGATTATATTTGTATGTAAATTACTTTATTTTTTCCCCCTTTGCATGCATAAAAGAGAAAGTTCATAGTTTTAAATGATTCAATTTAAAGACTGGAAAGTTTTGTGAAAAATCTATTTAAAAAATCTTTTTTAATTTAGCATTATAAAAATGTTTTCAACAAGGAAATATTTAACTTTTATATTTATTATACCTTTAATAACTAAAAGCATACAAAAATTTTAAAAAGGTAGAATTGCAGATTATTTTTAAATGAGGGGTCTATAATATTGTTTCCAAACAAAATTAAAAAAAAAAAAAAATCACAACTTACCTTTAAAACTTTTCTAATATTCTTATCCTAATAAAGCCTAAGAAGTTGAAAAACCAATGAAATTAAAGCAATAAAGAAAAGCTATCAGTGTTTTTTATTAAACACGAAAGATTAAGTGAAACATACTGCCAAAGTAAATTTAAGATGTCTGGTCATATTACTTACCTTCTTGTTAAAATTGAATAAAAGACCATGCTTGCATTCTTTCAAAATGAAAAATGTTTGAAACATCATACCCAGAATAACACTTTATTAGAAAAAATACATTTATAAAAAAAATAAGTAAAAATTAACACTTTAAATTTTTTAAGTCAAGGAAACAGGTTAAAAAAAATTAGGGATTGATGGGTAGTATAATAATAATAAAAAGAAAAAAAAATTGCCAACTACAGAATTTTAAACTCATTGATAGTAGAATGATGCAAAACAAAAATAATCTGTAGATAAACATTTATATTAGGCTTATAAGGTTACAAAAGTTAACCAATGCAAGAGGTTTTTCAATTAAATGTTTTCATCGCGGTTAGAAGAAATAGAAAGAAATTTTGCGAGTTTCATTCAACATACAAAGCATAAGTAAAAAGTTAAATAAATAAAAGGCTCATCATATATACTTTACCACAAATAAAACTTTAAATTGAATGTAAGCACACACACACACAACTACACACATACAATTATTTCTATAATACTAAACCATTTAAATATTTTGCATGTTTTGTCTTTTTTTATTTTTATTTTTTTTAGATTATTTTTAAACAAAAAAACATTTAAAATTGCCCGAATACATCAACGCTTTACCATTCCAAAAAAGCATACTTGCATGAATAGAAAACGTTGCACGCAAGCCTATTAAATTTAATATACCCACAGCTAACCCCCAGATTTTTTTCCCCACATAAATTACAGTATTAATAGAATGGTAACTTCCACTGTTTTGAACCCATCCAGATTGTTGCTTGCAATAAGATATTTCTCAGATACCATTAAATTCTCAAAAAATAAAATTCATTTTTACTTTCAGCTGATAAAATTATTTAAATAATCTAAAATCCATTAAATTGGAGTGAAAAAAATCTTAAGGTTGCTAATATACATTTACATGTTTTGACTTTTTATACAGATAAGAATCTAACAAAAAATATCATTTGTACCTAAATACTAACATCTCCAGAAATGTAGGATAAAATACAGTAGTACAGTAATCAGGGATGAGATTGACAAAAAAGTAAAAAGTATGAAAACTGCGCAAATGACATTTGAGCAATAATACTTATGAATTTCAAGCGGAATAAATATTATAATAGCTATTAAAATTTATATATTACATACAAATTTGCTTTAAGCAAATTAAAAAGAAACTTAAAAAGAATTAGGCAGAAATTATTTACTTACTGCAGTGAAAAGTCTATTTTACCAAGATACAGAACATTAATAAAACCACTGACATGAATATTTTTTAATTGTAATTTTAAAAATAGTAGATACTTTTCTTGAAACAGCAAATCAAAATAATTGCAACCACATTAGATATATAAAAGAACAAAGTTCCTACTCTTTTTTTGTAACAAAAATAAAATTTTAAGGAATTAAATTGATCATAATTGATTGTTAAAGGTGCAGCAAGCCAACAACTAAGAATGAAGATTTAAAGAAAAATAATAAAAAGTAAAAAAAATTAAAGTGTTATTTAAAAGATAAATTAGTAATACTATGGAAACATTTTAAAAATTCAGAACATTAAAAAGAATTCAGAAAAAATAGACTGTTATAAGTACAAAAACAAAAGTAAAAAACTAAAGAAAAAATATAAAATTTACCCAAAAATTTAATTGGTGAAATTTCTTTAAGAATTGAAGAAAAGTCTGAAATTCAGATTAAAGTCTGAAGAATCTCATCCCTGAGTAATAAAGTGTAGAACAGGGGTTTTCAAACTTTTAGACTGATGTATCATGAAATATTTCATCCTTCCATTCTTACTAAGGTAACAAACTCCAAGTTAAAACAGAAAAACAAATATTAAGTATACCATTTTGGGTGACAAATATAAACAGAGGACAAATACTACATGGCTTTGTTAAACCTGGGGAAAAAAATACACTTTTAAAATCTTCTTGTTTGTCACTTTTTTCTTATATGAATACTACTATGTTTCTATAAGAAAAAAATTGATGTGCAAAATGACTTCAAATGTATATATTTTCTCATATTTAACAAACCTATACAGGGTTTATGTCCCCAATTTAAATACATTTACACCGTTAAAACTGTTGTTAGCTTTCGTTCATTATGGTTCATTCAAATATGAAATGTCTTTATACATTTACACCTGCCATCCAAAACTGATGTACTTTATATGGATTTTTTTTTTATATTAAACTTTGACACAGGAGCCTCACACAAATTTTATTCTCGACGTTACTTTTTAAAAGAAGTTTCGTCTAATTATACAATTTAAAAAATGCTCAAACTAAATAAGACAAATTTTATTTTCTTTTATTACAAGCGTCAAAAAATAAAAATAAAATAAATAAATGAAAATAACAAAAGATAATGCCCAGTTAGACTGTACATACGAGTGCAAAGGGTTAACTTTGAGTTTGTCATCTGGTGGTAAACAGCAAGTATGGTAAAGCAGAAACCATTTTCTGCTAGCAAAAAACCAGCCTTGCTTTTAATCAGCAACAACTAACGTAAAAAGTAACGCTACTTGTCAAAACATGAGTTAATGATTTCATTATACTTTTATTTAACTTTATAGATGAAAGGAAGGTATTTTACAATTTATGATTCTTGATATACAAGAATTATATAAATTATGTGTACACATCAGTGCATTTCCAAGGACCACATAATATTTTAATATTCTTAGAACTTAACTATAAATTAATCTTAACCACTTTTTCATTAAGGGTGTAGGTGATGAATTGCTAAATATATATAATTGCTAAATGTAAAACTGCAACAATGAAATATAGTAGAGCCCACTATTTTAAAAATCCACCTATTCTAATCAAAAATCAGAAAAAATAGATTCTAACTTAAAAACAGGAAAAAATTAAAAAGGCATTTGTGAAAAACCATAAATTTATAGTTATTCAAAAAAGCAAAATAAAGACATACATAGAGCCTAAGCTTGATGGAAGCGCCAGAAACCAAATTGGAAAGAAAGCTAGTAACTTTATAGTGCATGTTTGCTCCTTTTATACAATTCTGCAGAATCATTTTTAATCACTGTTAAACAAAAAAATAATTTACACAGACTCAAGGTTTTTTTTAAAAAAACCAAGAGCACCGAATTAACTAATTTGTGTTTTGCCATCACTGACTCAGATTTATGAGAGGAGAAAAAGCATATTTAGTGTTGTGATACTACTGTTGTAGTTTGAGTCTGCTATATATTAATAGTGAATTTCAGATTAAGATATTAGAAACAACAGAACCTGCTTACCATGAACTGATCAGTATAAAACTGACATTCGCTGATGTTTCCACACTCAATTTATACCTTAACAAATAATATGTTAAATATTATTAATGCATAAAAATACATGCAACTGTATATATATTACTTAAAAGGTTTTATAAGTTTTTTATTATACACCTTTTAAGTAATATGTATACAGTTACATGTATTTTTATGTTTTAAATTAGTAAACAAAGTGAATTATGCACTGATTTTGTTCTTAACTCCAATTGTATTATTAATGCAACTCACCTATTTTGAATACCCACTAAAACCAAACAGTATTTAGTCCCAATTAGTTTGGAAAATTAGTGTGATTCTACTGTATTTTAAACACTTAACAGCAGAAAAAAAATTAAGAGCAATACATATTTTTTAAATGCTTTTAATTTGTTTGTATCATATCTTTGTTTTTATATGTAAACAAGAGTTGTATCATTTCTTATCCATTTCAATAATTTTAAAAAAAGTGCTTTCAACATTTGAAAATAAAAAATGTTGGAGCAATGTCATTTTAAAACAGTTCTTTTAAAAGAAAAAGTAGATTTGAATTCAAGAAAAATTTCTCAGAAGATTGAAACTTTCACCTAAAAACTGTAAGAAAATACTGCCAAAAATTATTACAGCATATTAAATATACTGTTATGTATCTATAACATAACTCAAATGTTAGCATACAATTAATCATTCAAAGTTAATTCTTACTTTTCAGTGCTTTATCCACAATTGTAAAGAGATTTCAAGAAGGAAATCTAATCCTTTGTATTCTCAAAAGATCTTCAAACATAAGATTTGTGCAACTGAAAATAAATTTAACAGTGGAAAAGTATAGATATGACCCAGGTATTGATTCAATGCAAAAAGACTCAACAAAATATTCGAATAACAAATTAAATGAATTAATGTTTTCCAGGATACCTCTCTGGAACCATTTATGGATTGGTAACTATCATGCCTGTCTTTATTTTTGTATTTTTTTATTAGCTAGCTTTTAATTTTGGTATATTAAAGCTAATAATTTTTATGACGTTAAATTATGCCTTCAAAATAAGTCAAAGTGTGTTTTTATATGCTAAAAATAAACAAACAAGAAAAAAAAAAACTTAGTAATATATTTGATTTCCAAATTTACTGTTATAAGCACAAGTTTTTGACACTTTTCCCTACATTTCTGAAATAAATCTCTCGTAAAAAAATGTATCATTCAATTTTTTTGAATATGTGGTTTTAGAATTGTAAGGACCTTTTGTCTGCCACTGTGAGATGCATTTACTTTATATCAGGTGTGCATTAATAATACTGCAAGATAATATTGCCTCATGCTTTGAGGCATGTAAATAATGGCGCCTTTCATTGAGGACCAAGAGGTGCGCCCCTGCTTACTGAAAGGTTGAATAGCCCTGCTTTAGAGTATATGTTTTGCCTTTACCATATACCCTGTTTTATTATACAACTACACTTGTTAATTGAAAATTTGTTATTACAAAGCTGAAATTAAATGACAATGTCCATCATTAATTGTAGAGGTATGTAGATTCATTGAATTGAATGCATTTAAACAAGTTGATAAGTATCACATTGTTTCAAACAAATCATTGAATATCAGAACCAACCCTCTTAGATGTCGAAAATCAAAATTTTCAACCCAAGGAGTATAAACACTAATTGTTCAATAGAGATGCACCGGATGTGGATTTTTGCCGGATACCGAATAACGGATATCCGGCACAAAATTTTACCGAATATCCGGTATCCGGCCGAATAATTTCTCATTTTTAATTTTAATAATATTTCAATTTTATGCTTGTTTAAAGAAAAAAAAATTATTGTAATTTTATATTATGCAAGTATTAATAGATTTCAATTCACTTATTAAGTCAAAGTTACTTAAAAACATAGTAATAATTAAATATTGAAATGTAATAATATTTTGCCTTTTCAATATTACTTATAAAACTTCTAACTTTACATGCATATTTTTTTCTACCCTTTCTTTAGTATCACCAGATTTAGGTAGTGTCTTGATGTTTTTATAGATGCATTGTATCGATTAACTAACAGAAAAAAATATTTTTACCCTGTTGACACATAATTAACAAAAATGGGATAGTTATGTATGTTACTCCTCTTGACTCTCAGTGAGCATTACAGTTTTCCTATTAAGCTCTTTTTGCATTGTAGAGCAAGTTTCAGAATGAACTTCATTTAAAATATCACTTGCAATTTTAACATGAGCGGGTGACTTATATAACAAGGCGTAGTTCAATTGTTTTGGAAATTTTTACTAAAATATGTTCTATTTAAAAATGCAATTTGTATATTTAATGATTTTTTTTTCTTTTGTTTTTACCACATTTTTTTTCTATTGTTGACTGCTTAACTTGTGCAATTGATGTTCCAACAAAAATTGAATGGTTTCTTTATTATCAGCACCATTTTGTTCTTGATTTTCTAAAGAAACACACTTTGAATCTGGAGTATGAATATTCATAAATAAACTCTTTAGTTTGTTGGAAACTTTATTTTTCTACATAGTTTTTAATCCTCAATACTTTAGCACTTATAAGATGGCCCCATTGTACACATTTCAGACTCGGATTTTTGACGTATTAACAGCAACTTCATAAAACTTTTAGATTAGATATTTATACCTTTCTCTTTTGTTGATATTAATAATTCAAATTAATAATAAAGTTATTAACAAAACACTTGAGAGGAACTATAAAAGTCTACTACTTCATTACAAAAAAAAAAAAAAAAAAAAAAAAAGAAAGCAAAACAAAGTTGAAATTGTAGTTGATATTCTAGTTTTGGTTTTACAATTACAGTTATGACAGAATTATTGAACACTGCAGTTAAATTTTGACTGGTGAAAATTACAATAAAACTTTTGAGAGGAGTAAAATTACTTCATTACTGAAATTTAAGAACAATTTTTAAGAGAAATAAAAAATGTGAAGTTGAAGTACATATTCTAGTTTTGTTTTTACAATTGCTGTTATAGGTTATGACAAAATATTGTCATACTTTAAATACATCTTCATTTACATATAAACATTATAATTTCATAATTGTGAAAATATACAAGTATTTATCTTTGTTAACATTGCTTTTTAATAAGATAAGGTATGCAAGGAGCAAATTAGTTTTACATTTGTTTTTAAATATAAAAAACAGAATTTAAAAAATGTTTTACTATCCGGCAACCGGATATTAAAATATTCGGCCGGAACGAATATCCGGTTCGAGTGCCGAATAAGCAGTATATCCGGCAGGAGCCGGATATCCGGTGCATCCCTATTGTTCAATATATACCCAAGTCTAATAAAGGTCTATTTATGTGGAAATATAGCAGAATATTAAGTTTGATTAAACAGTGTGCATTAGTTTTTGAGCTGTAGCTTTTGCAAAAATGATGAAAAATTCAAAATAGCAACACCACACATTGTGCAACTTATACCAAAAATCAAATTAGTAACAGTTTAAATCAAACTGAATCTGAAGTTAGATGAAAATCCATTAGTTCTTGAGATAGAGCTACTGCAGAAATCATACAAAATGTAGCCCAGCAGTGCCACCAATTTAACTATTTACACAAAAAATTAATCAGCACCAATTTATATCAAGTAAAATTCTGTGCATTCCTTCTGGAGATAGCATGCCCACAAAATGTTCGTTGAATAGACTTTTTCTAAAAGTAATGAAATCATATTCATGGCCTTCTAAAATGATCTAATTTCTTCCATTGAAAACCAGAATTTTCAAATTTTCATGAAAGTACTTTCTTCTAGAAAAGATAAAAGAAAGTGAAAATGCATTTAATTTACAAGAGCTAAAGGATGGTTTTTTGTATATTGGGAGATAACTAATGGCAAACAGCCAAAAGAAAAATTTTATTATTGTGAATATGACATGGCTACAAGAAGTCCATATAAGCCAAGACTGAAAAATTTTCTGAGCATAAGGAATAACAAAATGAAAATTTGGAAGATTTCTATGTCTTGTATTATGGCTGAAAATTTATCTGTTACAATAAAGAAAGTGGTGAAAAATACTTTATGGTAAAATTGATATTATAAATCTCAAAATGATTTTTTCAAATTTGGCATTGATAGTGAGCTACAGCCAAGAAGAGACCCCTCGTCCTTTCTCATGCTCAATTAGAAGCACTTGTCAAACACTTTTTCACACTTAAAAACATATTAACCTATTTTGTTGCTCACCAGAGCATTTTTTAATACTTGTTATAAGAAAATTTAATTGTGTGCATTTTTGAATACAACTAAATTTCAAGAATGTATCAGAAAATTTGAATTTGTAAACAGCTTTAATAAATCTCATTAAGCATATATTTTATGTGAATTTGTTTCTCCATTTGCAGGGGTGGGGAATTTGCCCAAATTCTTACCAGCCAAGGATTTATTGCACCAGCCCGCAAGATACAACAAACACGCAGTTGAAAATAGTTATGACAAAATCGCACGAGATTACAGACAAAATTACTATTACTACAATGCATTTTCAAAATTCTTTTTTCTATAATATTAAGAAATACAGTCGAGTCTCCCTATAACGAAACTCCATACATCGAACTTCTCTATATAACAAATTTTTTGTAGGAGCGGTCCCCTTTTCATATGATTACATTAAAAACCATCTCTATATAAGCGAAATATCTATCTCCATATAACGAATTTTTTCATAAAATGTTCTTTATTTATTCAGTTTTTAAAAAAATTCGAAATCATATGGAATCAATTTTCCATCACTTATTTTTGATTTATCGTTCAGTGCTGAGTTTTTTTTATATTATTTATCTCCTTGTTCTTTAAATCCAACGAATTCATCCCACCTCTCACACACCTTTCAACATCCTTCTCAAAACAGAGTCAATTAGATTGTTACACATATAAGAAAGGAATCAAAGAGAGGCACATAAAAGAGGCCTTTAAATGAAAGAAAATGTTAACTACAATTTTTCACTCTTTGCTAAAATTTGGGCTTTTTTTTTTTTTTTTTTTTTTGGAGAGCGTAGCAAGTTTAAAATCAAAACAACAAAAAATTAGATTTCTTTGTCTGAAATTAATGCAAGTCTTCCTTATTTGATTTTCATTAAGCTTTCAAATAAATGTCTGTTTTTTTTTTTTTAAACTGCTTAAATAATTAAGAAATAGAATGTTAGGTTAATATTTACTTTTAAACATTTCAAATTCTTAATTAAAAACATAAAAAATAATATTTGTTCAAAATTTACACATTAAATACGATTTTTAACAGCATTTTCTATACATCGAATTTCTCTATGTAACGAATTTTTTATTGGAACGGTGGATTTCGTTATATAGAGACTCGACTGTATATATAACAGAGGTAAGATTAATATTAGATAGAACATAGTACCATATTTACACTGTAATAATTTGGAAAGTTAAAATATCTAGATTAAAAAAGTGTTTCTGATAATGCGTCTATTGCCTACAGTTCTTCAAAAATTAAAAATGCACTCGCCTAGTGAGAAAACCCACTCGCCACTGGCGAGCAAGATGTATTTCCCCACCCTTGTCCATTTGATAGCTATTAATATTGCAATATTGCTTAAGACTGTTCTCAAACCTGAAAGGGAAACTTTATAACATACATTAATTCATTTTTATTCAGAAACTCATGAAACTGGTAGATATTTTTTCAGAAACGAGGTAATTCAAAAACTTTTTTTTCATTTGTAAACACAATAAATAATTCAGAAAATACAGTCAAGGGTGAGTCATTCAAACTGAATTTTCTGATGAAAACAAAAAAAAGTCAGCAAAGGTAGAAAAATTTATTGTCACATGATCAAAAATGTTTATAGCTCAATAGGATATTTATATTTTATAAAAAAATCAATCATTGTCAAAATCATTTTCATTGTCAGCAATACCTTTATAATTAAAAAGAAATGTGCACATCAAGTGTCAAGAAAGTTAATGTCAAAATGTCTTGAGAACAATCTTAAATTTCATTCCCATGTTTTACAACTGGATCATTAGGTATTGTTTATTTATTATTAACTGACTTCAAGGAGGAGGTTATGATTTCGACCTGTATGTATTTCTTGTTCTCTCATAAATTCTTTAAATATGAACCGATTTTGATAATTCTTTTTTTGTTTGAAAGTATACGATACCCATGTGGTCCCATTTTAATTTCATTAAATTCTGATGATTAGAAGCTTTTTTAATGAAAAAATATGGATTTGATACAAAAAAAAAATAATGATTTGTTGCAAATCATCTTTCATTGTTGCAACCGTTTTCAAATTAGTGTTCATTCTAGGCCATTTTTGAAGGGTGCAGCACCCTGCCCCTTTTCAAATTTATAAAATGCACCCTGCCTTTTTAAAAAACAGTAAAATTCACCACTTGTTTTACCCAGAGATTTTTAATAAATATTTTTTTATTTCGTAATTTCTAAATTTGTGTGCCCCAAAATGATAGAATTCTCATTTCTTTAACCCTTTCACACCTGGTGTCCATTACAATGGACATACATTTAAAAATCTTATCTCTTTTAATCCTCTAGCTGAAGAGAGTTAAAACGTGCTCCATGAATAGATGAATAACTAATCTTTTTGACATCTTTGCGGTTTTTGGTTTGGCAACAGTCAACAGATCTTTACCGCTTGCTTTTTTTTAAAATGGCGTTAGGCTTTGGTATGCAAAAACGTGAATATACTTTTTGTTTTGAATTTTATGAATAATTCCTTCTAATGTGTCAGTGATTTTTTTATATAATGTTTGTAAGTTTATCTTAGGATTGGAAATAGTTTTATTTTATTACCGGTTATAGTTCAGCCGAAATGAGAGCAAAATGACATGTCCATTACAATGGACATACGATGCAGGTGGTTGTGATTCTTTAGATAGTTGAATTATAATGTTTTTGTAATTTAATTTATTTTAGCCATGTGAATTATTTTTAAAACAAGAACAAATTATTAGGAGGATTAAATATTCATTTTTTTATTTTAGAAAAATATAATTTGAAAAATTCTAAAGATTTTAAAGAAGTTTTGGAGTACATCACTAGTGCAGAAATATCAGATATTGAAGAATTGGATTCTGATGATGATTGCTTTATTGATAGTGATAATAAATCTGTTTCTGAAGGTAAATTATGTTAAAATTTTCGGAAATATTTTCCAATTAATTTAAGCTTTATATTATACAAAATTATTATTACTGAATACTGACTTTTACATATGTAGGTGCCCATGATTCATCTGAAAGTTCCGATGGTGCAGTTTTAGATGTTGATTCAGATTCATAATTTCTTCTTACAACGAAAAAAGATTCCATGTGAAATAATGTAAAACTCATTTCCTTTGTATACAAAATTAGGAACATGTGAAAATGCTATGCAGAACTGTGTATTATTACTGTATACCTCCAAATATGCAATAAAATTACTTTAGTATAAACTTTTTGAAACTTTTTTAGTATTATAGCTTCTTTATCTAGCATTGTTAAGTAAATAAATTGATGTTTAGAACAAAAATCGTAAGAGAAGTTCAAGCGCTGAATATTTGACTTCTGCAACCTCATTAACCGGTTGTCCATTCCAGTGGACATTTTCCTATTTTTTAAAATAATTACTTTTTTCTTAATTTTTTTCCTTAAACATGTTTATTAGGACCATGTTATGATATTTTAACGTGGTAATTTTTTTTTTTTAAATTCACAGCATTAAAGTCGGGTCTGAAAGGGTTAAGAAAAAGAACATGAAACTATTCAATCAGGTTTTAATTTAATTGTATTTTCATTTTTTTATCATAAAATCATGCAAAATTAATGTTACTTGATTTATCACACTTAAAAATTATGTATTTTCCTTTTTTTTTCCCCTTCTAAAGGCAATAACAGATTTTTTCTTGCAAAAGTGTTTTTTTCTGCTACAGTAGTGCCCTTTATAGTGAATAGCACCATGCCCTTTTTATTTCTAGAGTGAACACTATCATAAGCATATTAAAACTGTGCATTTATATTCGTTAGCACCACGTTGTCGCCAAGCTTGATTCTTTTTTTTAAGTCTTAATATATATATATATATATAGGGTGGTTAGTTATTAACATCAGGTGTTCAGAGCCCTCTAGAGAGTAAAGTTTTGGGCGAAACATAACCAAATTTAATCAGCATACATAGTAGACCATGGTATTTTGAATTAAAAAAAAATAATAATAATAAGTTTTAAAAATCGCCACTAGGGGCAATTTTAGCTGAATTGCGACTAAAATACATTTAATTTGCATAAAATCAGCAATTTTGGTGCACCAAAAGTGTATTAGCGTAAATGTTGATTGATTAAATGACAAAAAATACAGTACAGATCAATTTTATACTGCTGGAATACTGCCCGAGCGCTGGTGGTACCTCACATTTTTCATCTCTTGTTCGACAATAGCAGTTACAACTTCGTCAACTTGTTATTGACTAGTCACTTTGCGTCCTAGGCCTTGTTGCCGCATAGTTTCAAATCGATGAATCATCTTTTGTAAATTTGTTATGCTCATCGGTTCTTTTGGCAAATTCTGTAATCTGTGAAATTCAGGACAAGCATCATTGCAATTCTCGTTCTGATGATAACACAGCTTGACTAGCAAAGTATGGTGAGAGTTGATAATGATGAGAACTCTCCCAGCCTTTCCTTTTATACTCATGATTGCTATACACAACTGATTTTATGCAAATTAATGCATTTTAGTCAGTAAACAATGCTAAAATTGCCCCTGGTGGTGATTTTTAAAACTTTTTATTAAATTTTTTTTTTTTTCAAGAATTCGAAATCCCATGGTCTATTATGTATGCTGATCAAATTTGGTTATGTTTTGACCAAAACTTTACTCGCTAGAGGGCTCTGAACACCTGACGTTAATAACTAAATACCCTGTATATATGTATATATATTTTTAAAGCATATTTTATATGTTGTTCATTCATATCTCAGCTCCTGCTTCACTAAAAACTTTAATTAACTTTATATGTATATCGATCGCAATAAATGTAATTGTGTACAATTAATTTTACGAAAAAAAAAAAAATTACTACGCAAACATACATTTTGACACTACCCCCTGAAGACTAGGCCTGCGCGCCGAGACAAAATGGTGGCTACCGAAGGAGGATTTATTGTGTGGATGGAATGACAAAAATTTTAAACATTTTATATATCCACAAAATTAAACCTTTTTGAACAATTCAGCCAATCTATGGGAAAAAAGATTTCCTAATTTCAGGGATCTAAATCATCATTGGAGCTTGCTTTTTAAAAGATATTTTAAACAAGGATACATTGCTTGGGACATTGCATCATAAAGAGCTTGTATTTAGAAATAAAAATGCTAACTAAATTTTTCATAGTAAAAAAAAAAAAATATTGAAATGAATTGCGAAAACTAGCAATATTACATCGTAAATTTGTATTTCAAGGAACCATTTACTCACATAAAATTCTGATATCCAAGTCTTGCAACCAATTTCCTGATACAGAATTCCTCTTGGAATAAATCTTCAGCTTGAACAGTAGATATTAGTTATCCTCATCTGTTCACAAGAGTCATCCTTAAATGGGGTCTTTGGTAATTAATAAAAAGGAAACTTATTAATATTGATATTTACTAGTAGTTTTATTTTGAATTTGTAGTAAAAACATTCATGCTTTTAAACATTAAATGAATTCTTCAGATTTTATCACAGTGTGCATAGAACTCCTCCCACCCCTCTTCCCAACTGTTATTTCAAAAATTATTCTAAGCAAAACTTTTTTCAGCACTTGCTTTAAAAAAATGTCTATGCTTTTAGTTCTTAAAAGCATAAAAACACAATGGAGAAGAAAATTTTTTTCATAGACGGCAATGGTAGTAAAAAAAAAAAAAAAAAATCCAAGATGGCCATTACTGGCCCATCAGTTCCAGTCATTCACAGACTTTGCACAAATTGCAACTTATCTACTGCCGGCGTAGCTAGAATGGGTGACACCTGGGGTGGATATAAATGTTGTCACCCCCCCCCCTACCCATCATATTTTTTCAATCACAATTCTATGTTATTACAACGAATGACTATACCATTCCTTATTTTCCTTTTGTCCTCCTGCATTAAAAAAAAAAAAAAAAACAGGAGTGACTCATTGCTCAATCCATAAACTGCACAAGTCAATGCAGTGTCTATATGTAGAAGATAAGACTTTCCTTTAAAGTTTGTTTTTGCTACCCTTTTGTGAGATAGGTTGGGTCTTGTTCTCTGGTGTATATGTCTTATTTAGAAAAAAATCATATTCTCAAAGAAAAGAAAATTAATTCTGTTGCGTCGTGCGCTAGTTTTTCATTTTATTTTAGAATTATTTTCAAAAATCTTATAAGATATAGATTTGCAAAAAGAGATTGGGTGTCACCCCTTAGAGTGACACCCGAGGACCCGAGGTGGACCGCCCCCTCCACCCTCAGCCTCTGTCTAATGCTACAATTTTTTTAATAACAGTTTAATAAGCTGTGGCTTATAAATATGAAACAGCATATATATTATATGCACAAACTATACAATTGCTCGGTCCAACTTTATCCAAGGATCCTTTAGACCCTTAACATCTTCAGCTTTCATGCTACGGCAGTTTAAGTACAGCTTCTACATTTTCAACCTGTTCAATCCCTTACTGTAACATGTTTTTAACTTTTTGCCTCTGAGAGTCATTGATGCATGCTCACAGCTAAGCAAATCTCTTAAGGCCCCACACTAGTCATAAAAAGACCCAAATAATATAATGTCCATGGGAGCGTTCTTTTCAAATATCTCGCTCAAATTTTAATATTTTTACACTAGCAAAAGCCATGCTTTGTTTGGATTCGCGAAGCATTATTTTATAAAACAGATATTTGAAAGTAACAATATATTTTTTTTTCATCTTTATTAAACAAAAACGTTATTTTATGTTTTGGCGCATTTTAATTTTTTATTTATGATGTAAAACTGGCATAATAAGTTATTTTCGAAGCAAACTTTTACAAATTTTTTTTAAATTTTCAACTAAAAGCTCTTTTAAAGATGTTTTTACAATTTCAAGTAGCTACTGGTGTTTTTTAATTGTTTGAAATATGCATGTTTCCAATCTTTGTAATCAACATCCGATAATCTTTGATAGCTATTTTAGAATAATATATTTGAAGCAAGCTTGAAGAAAGTTACTTCTTCAAAATCCTATTTTCTGGAAAAAACATTTGAAATCTACTTTCGTTGATACTATGAATTTTTAACTGTAAAACATTTTATTTTAATTTCTTCGTTTTTATACAAGTTAGCGTATGAGAATTGCTGTAATTCTCTCCGCGTGGGAGAACTTTTTACTTTCTGCGAATGGCAACTCAATTAATGGAATTACCTTGTAACGAAGCGCTCTCTCATTCTCGCAGTGACGTTTTAACGAATAATTATTGTTGTGTTTGCGAACTTATTAAAGTCTTATTTTTCTATAAAATCCTTCTGATTAATGAGTCGATATTATTTAGCCACAATACGACCTTCGCAAAAATATTTATAAAGAGCTTGAACCAACAACTTCACGCAGATCTTTTAATTTTTCATTTATATAACAAATTTAAGAATTAATTTTATTTGTTTACAATTATTGTGTTGCCAGTTTACAAAAAAAAAAAAAAAAAAAAATATCCATAATACAATTCTTTTAAAATGTTTAAGTGTCATCTGTGCAAACGATTTTGCGGGATAATGAAAACATGTTTTATTTAATAAATTAATCATGATTCTATCTATAATTATTTACTCCAAGATTTAAACTTTTTTTTTCTGAAAATATACGCGTTTCCTTTTTTTATTTATTTGCTAAAATGCGTCCGTATTGGAAATGCATGTAAAATAAATTAATTAAAATAATAATTTTTTTAACGTTTTACTGTAAAAAAAAATTATATTCTGCAAATCTACAGATCATAATTTATTTTTGTGTTTAATTTGAAGTTAAAATATTGAATAGTTTTTTTGTAAAGCGTACGACAAATTGTAATTTGAGTGGACTAGTAGAGGATTCGCTTCGCTCATCCTAATGATTTTTTTTTTTTTTTTTTTTTTTTTTTTGCATAAGATAGCTGAGGATGATCTACAACCAGGCTAGTTTTTACTTTTTCAATTTTGGTTTCACATTTTTTTTAAAATTAAGTTTCAAAACCAGTTAGAACCAGTTTTGAAATTGAAACTATCATAATATATATAACCAAAATCGAAAAAGTAAATACTGGCCCAGTTGTAGATTGTCCTCAGCTGTCCTATGCAAAAAAAAAAATCATGTAAAAATATTAAAATTTGAGCGAGATACTTAAAAAGAACGCCCCTCATAGACTTTACACATTTTATTTAGACGAATTTTGCACTTTTCTGCTACCTTTTGACTAAATTTGCACTTATATCGCGACACTTAGATGAAATGTGTATATTTTTACATGATCTTTTGAGGACATTTCATGTTTTTGTTCTCAATCCTATGTCAAAATTTGCATTTTTTCAAGCAATCATTTGACAAAATTGATGATTTTTTTTTATCCGTAATTTTTATCGGAAGGTTGTAAAGCTGTAACTTTTATTGCATATCCGTAATAATTACAAATAAATCTTAATACTTGGCACCTCTGTGTATGTATCAATTTAAGTTTGTCACAGAATAATATTTAAGCAAGTGTGGGATGAGTCAGCTGCTATCAATAATGAAGATATCGATTGTGGAAAAATAAATGTGCTTATAAAAACTACTCAAGCCGCAATATTTAGAATGCAGACGAATTAGGACATTTTACAAAACGACACCAAAGAAAACAATGGCTCTAAAAGAATAAGCCTGTCATGGAAATAAAATAAGCAAAAAGGTCTCACTGTTCTGCTCAATACAAACTCGGATGTATGAAGTTAATGTTGATAGGGAAACCATGCTACCGTGATGCTTTAAAAGCAGGGTTGACAAAATACCAGTTTTTTTTTTTTAAACTTTTTTTTTCTTTTTTAAATATCCTTTCACAGTATATATACAAGTATATTTATTGATAGAAATAGATGTTGGTTTAAACTATGCCAACTGTTTAAAAGTATCAAAAATCTTCACTATTCTGTATAGAAATCAGCACACAGCATGGATGATGGGCAACCTTTTTCAACATGGGTTTATAATTTTGTGCAGTGTATAAGAAAAGAATTGCACCCCATGGTGTATTGCTTGCCCTGTACGTCCAAAAATTAAGGCTTGCAAAATCCCCAATACCTCCGAATTCGATCAGTGTTACTCAGCCAATGAACCAATGAATAATTAACAGTGATAAAGTAACTTACAAGACTCGCATAGTATGTTACCTTCACCAAATGGAAAACGGCAGCATTTTTTCTTGTTACAAATGCCATCTTATTACCGTCTTCGACATTATGCACATGCTTATCATAGTATGGGAGATGTCGCATCCACGAGTATTGCAAATTGTTTTCAGGTTTCGGAAGTAACAAGTACATAGTTTATAAAAAGATGACAACCTACCCTAATGTTGGAGAGTGACTAGGCACAAAAGAAATTGTACAGGAAGATTGTCAATTTAGACACTTTCATTAATTACGACAAAGATCTAGTCACCTGCAAACTCAAAAATCTGGTTGACATTGACATCACCAAAAATGTAACAGCAAGTGATAAACCATATGAAGAGGAGGAAAATGAGAATGAATCTTCTTCCCCATCCCCATTCTCCAAAGTTATTGACCAGTTTTCTCGGACTGTATGCATGACCCCTGGACGAATGGCCCTTGACAAGCAAGCTTTACTATCAATTGTGAGTAGTGCAGAAAACATATTGATGACTTTACAGCGTGTCAAACAGGCCAACATTTATAGCTACTTTGTCAAAATGTCATTTTTAAGCCTTTTTTTTTTTTTTTTTTTTTTTTACATTAACTTGTTATTAATATCAACATTGCTGTTTATTTTTGCTTCATTTTGCTAATAGGGATTTTAATTTTGTTAATCTTAATTAACATAGCAGAAACTTTTGTTCAATTTTATGTATTATATATATAGATTGGGAAGTTGAAGCACAGACAATCACAACATCAAGTTCACGGCTGAAATTCCTGAATTAGTTAAAACTCGATTCACATATGAAAACCCATATTACGCTGAGAAGTTTGGTTTTACAAAGTGTGATCGTATGGATTAATTAAACTGGATACTGCAAATAAGAGTTCATAGATAGACTAAAAGGGCAGTCCTATTGCATCTGCTACTTATAAAAAAGGCGTCAAGGGCCGCAATGTTCCAGAGCAAGAGTAACCATTTATGAATAAAATAATGAAAATATATTACTCATTTATTTAGCCGTATCGAGGTAAGACACAGAGTTGAGACTGGATTTCTTGTTTTATTGGTGAGACAATCACGGGAAGGATCCTTGGCCTTTTTCAGGTGATCTCCGAAATTAACGAAATCGCCTCTGAACCACATGGAGGTTTCTCATTTAAACGGCATGTGCGGGATACAAGGTCTTTAAGACGAATTATCATCATGAGAATAAAAGCTTGTTCACGATCATTACCATGCAGAAATCTGACTAATTATTCTGGCAGGATTCATTACCGGAGTATGTTTAGCTACGGTGAGGTAACTCTTGAATGCACTCCCAGAGGCCTAAGCCCCAGGAGGCGCGGGACGATACGCGAAAACTGCTTGTACCGATCTAACTGCTCACGGCATACTGAAGAGAAGAGAGAGAGAGAGATTCGAAGCACGCAGGAAAAGGGGTTACCATAAGGTAGCGTCGAATTCACGCCAATAATGCGCCAAGAGAGAGAAGTGCGCGCGAACACACGATAGCCAGAAAAACAAGCGCTATTAAAGAAATAAAGACACAGACAAAGTTAATATTTAAAAGGATAGATACGGTTGATTAAGGAATTTGGATATGTCACACGACAACCCAATTAGTCTGCCAAGTCATATTTTGATGGAAAACCTGATTTTTGCAGTTGACTCATAGGTTTATCTTTGTGTTTTCTTGTTTCCATTCTCTGTTTTCATACTTTTGGATTTGCAGGAAAACAATGATAAGCCTACAAATCAACCATATCTGCAGGTGTTTTCCACCAAGATACGACTTGGCAGAGATTGCATTTTAATATGCAAATCAAGTTTTAATTAAATCTGGAAATTCAACAGTGAACTCGGCGAGGTGATTGTCCGTGCTGCTGCCTCCCTGTTTATTATAAACCCAAATTTGAAAAGACTGACTTCTATGTAAGACAATAACATCTATTTGAATATTCCTGCTTAATAAGCTTTTAAATGATTAAAACAAAATATCATTTTATGTCTCAAAAAAAGTTAAAATTGTCAAAAAGATGTGTTTTATCAATATAGGTTGTTATCGAATAGACCACTGGATGAAAATGCATATCCTTTAGTTAATGCACACAATTTGATCGGTCTTTTAATTTGCATATTAACAGAGTTCAAATGCGTTTTAAATACACGGATACATCTAACATTCATTAGATGTATGAAAAATGAATTTGAAAAGCTGAGTAACAAGCAACCCTAAGGTAGAAAAAGGCATTTTTTCATATTCATGTTTCCCTCTGCTCCTCCCTCCTCACACACACATATACCCTTATGAGACCACCTCCACATTTTCTTATACAGTAGAACCTACCCCGATTATCTGAAAATCGGCTTAACTGAAAGACTTTAAAATTCCTTAAAATCCTTTTTAAATATGGAAAATTTTACTGTCATTAATCTTTTTGTTGATGTCAAATGGCACCCTTTCAACATACTTTTATTTATGATTACTATTTTATTTTTAAGTTTTAGATCAAAACAATTCTGAATCATTTTTAATACATTGAAGAATTGTTTTGATACTTTTTAGCTTTAAACATTAGAAGAAAAATAAACTTTGAAAGGTGTTATTGGACACTGGTAGTTGAAACTTTGCATTGTTTCAATGCTGCTTTATCACGACACCTTTCAAATAACACATTTAGTGCTGTTGCAATCAAGTGCTGTTGCTGTCAATATATCAAAGTTGCACCTGTTTGTTTTTATTTTCTATAGAAATCTGATTAACCGAAAATACTTTGGTCCCATGCTTTTCAGATAACCAGGGTTTTACTGTATCATTATTAGGATTTTTATAAATTTCTTTAGCACATAATTTTAATGAAGAGTGGATGATTTTAAACATCCTTTGAGCATTTTATGCATTCATATGTGTCATTCTTTACATGTTGAAGAAATAAAACCTGATATGGAATAACTGTATCACATATTCTATTAGGGACACAGAAAATATAATTTTTACTGTAACATCTCCCTCAATTCACATAAAAATTTTACGGTGCTATAGGTTTGTATGAATTCTGTATTACCACTACAAATATAGAAAAATTTTGTTTCACAATTTTTTTTCCAACTTATGCATGAATAGATATGGATTCCTGCCTAAAATTTAAAATTACCGTGTAAAAGAAAATCGTGGGCAGGAGACTCCCGTCCAAAAAATTTTATTTTCAGAAGAATTTTGATTTGAAACGTTGATTAATTTTTGTGAGCCTTGCAAATTGTTATATTTTCCTGTTACCGATAATGCATTTTTAAGGAATTTTTACTGCAAAATATAACACAATTTATCTTAACAATGGACTGACAAACATAATATTTTTTGTAATTCATTTACAATTTTGACAATCACTTCTTAGGGCATATTTATGAAATTCTCAATTTTTTACTGAAACCACTAGATGAATTTTGAATTTTTTTTCCAGCAATCGATCAACAAATCTCTTTATTTTATGTGACTTAATGGTGAATTTCAGTATTTATTCTTGTGGCTACTTGAAAAAATTCCCCTTCCCCCTCTCACAACATTCGATTGAAATATTTTGCGATATTTTCTGACAATTAACACACTAATGCTATTTTTTTTTTTTTTTTTTTTTATGCAATCATTGGATGGATTTGCAATTTATTTTAGCTCTACATATTGATAAATTTTGTCATTATTCAAGACTGATTGATGAATTTTGCATTTTTTTTTCCAGCGACCTATTACCAAATTTCATGGTATTTTTCTTGAGACAGATCGATGAATTAAGTTTATTTTCTAATACAACATAGATGGAATTTGCCGTTTTCCTCACAACCAATAAACAAATTCTGCAATTTTTTTTCTTTTTCAAAATAGATTGAAATTGCTATTTTTCAGTTATTAATTAACAAATGTAAAGATTTTTGCTTTTGGCAGACTGATGAAATTCACGAAATTTCCCTCATGATCCACTGGCAAATTTTGATGAACTTTTTTTATTTGGTGAAAGTTGAAAAATAATCTGAATAAAAACTCAACTTTCTTCATTTTTTAATTAATCTGAACTTTTTATTTGTTTCAAATTGCTGCAAATTGTTTCAATGGTATATTGTCATATCTGTATTTACCTCCTCAGTCTTGAGACAAATTCTGCACATGAGGCACCACAATTACTATACAATGTCTCTAAAGTTGCACTGAGTCTATATATATTATGATATCCACGCATGTAATTAAAAAGGTCTAGAAATAATTTTAATAATTATATAAGCATTTAAAATAATTCAAAAACTGTTATTTAGTGTTTCTTCCAGGTGACATCAGGACCGAGGAGGTTAATGTCATTTTTAAAATAGCACGTTAAATAGCAATTTCTCTCCCACACACACTTCCAAAAAGCAACTTTCTTCATAGGAAAAATTTAATTTCAAACCCTTTAAAAGTATAGTGATGAGATAATTTAACCTCTTCAGATCCCATAGTTTATTTATGCACCTTTTTTTAATTTCAACTAATTGATAACGAAAAAAAAAATTGAACAGCGAAAAAAAAATATCAAAATTTATTTTTTGTACATTGATGTTCCATGGGAACTCAAAGTAAATTTTTATTTTCCAACTATTTTTCATTTTCTTAAGGTTTATTTTATTTTACTTTTTTGCATTGGAAAAACATTGAAAGCATAAAATATTTAAAATTTTTTTCATTATTAACGGATTCTACAAATGGCACCTTAACGCACAGCAAAATTATATTCTTGTACACTTTGCACATTTCTGTCCCATAAAAGCATTTTTCTAAAATGAACAGTTCGTGTCTTAAATATTTTTAAAAAGGATGATTCTTTTGCTTTTTGAGTTATTTCTCATGCGAAAGACCTGTAATGACCTCTTTCACAGATTCATTAAAGCGTCAATTTTTTATATAATTAAAACCCTACATTAATTTTCCTTCACTGTCATGAATTCCGATGTCATACATTATAAATGTATGAATGGAATGCAGGTATGATACAATACAAATTAGCATGCAAAATCAACCCGCAAGCAATAACACAAACGATAGTCAGCCATTGAATTTAAGGGGGTTTTTTTACTACCTTGATCTTACCTACATCTGTACTAGTTGTTTAGGTCCTCAAAGTCGTTGCTGATTGGTCAGGACGAGTTCAGATGCAATTATTCAAATCATCCTTTCGAAGGAATACGACGACTCCAAGATTTCTCAAGCGAGGCCATCCCTACAAGACAGCATCATGTGTGGATCAGGTAACAAATATATTTCATATGGAAACCCATCGTAAAAAACTTTATTCCAATAATACATACCCCAACCAATTTTGAGCCAAAATGTTTAAGGACATGAAAATTAAAATATATATTAACATAAAGAAAATGCATAAATTAAAAATTAAAATTTTAACACAAATGTCCAAAAATATTTTAGCTCAGTAACTCAGAAAAAATAAAAAATACAGGATGTCCCTAAATCCTAGTTAACATTCAAAATGTTATAACTAACAATGTAATTTGTATTAGATGGCTGCTTTTTTTTTTTTTTTTTTTTTTTTTTTTGGGGGGGGGGGGGGGGGGGCTAAATTTTCTGAAGTATCTAAAGTTTGTTTTTAAAGTACACAAATTTTAAATGTAGATTTGATGAGATAGATCAGTCAGGCACCTCACTCAGACCCCTACACTGTAAAGCTTAATATGCTAATCTGTATGAGAGAAGATAAAAGTAGCACTGAGATATTGAGAGTAACTATAGGTGCATATGTTGAAGTGTGAATACTGATGCATAAACTTTCAATATCGAAAAAATGTCAGTAAAAAAAACAACCACCCACATCAAATATACTTCATTAGTTATATTTTCTGATGGTGACAAGGTTTTAAGAACATCCTGTATATGGTTTATGAATATATGCTAAATAAAATTTGTGGCTTGTATATCTCAAATTATGTTTCCGATTTAAGTATTTCTATTAGTGATAAATATACTTTCAAGTTTTAAAACTCCATGAATGTTAAAAATCCTTTCTAAAACTAAACTTGTATAATCAAAAATGCTCTTTGTTTCTAACACATTACGGATGAATTTAATTTTTTAAGACCGCTAACAGAAAGCTCTACTAGCTAGGCTTTCATTCAGTTGAATAAGTTGATGTATAGCAACAAAAATCTACTTAACAAGCCTCCAAGCCATCAGGTTGCAATACTTTTTATTGCATTCATTGATTGATTTTCCCCAAAGTTGACAGGTTATTAGCCGCTATTTAGTTGTGTTAATTCAGCACTGTGTAGTGCTACGAAATCATATGGCATGGATGAGAAATATTGGGATATACAATGTTATGCTGAAACAAAAATACTTTTTTTTTATATTTTACTCAATCAAATCTTAGTGAGAATCTAAAGTTACTTATCTGAATATATATTGATTGAAAATTCAGTTTCAGCTGAAAAATCTGACCCCCTCCCACCCGAAATTTCGGTAAAAATGTTGCTGAAAATCCAGCCAGACCAAAACTATTTTCCAAAAATCTCATTTCTTCTTATGGAAAATTTCAACATTATCTACTGATTTAAACTGTATCAGTTCAAATGAGACCAATCATTGCTATAAACTTCATTGTTTATATTTATCGGTCAAGAACTGGAGATGTTAGAGCAACTTATTAAGAAAAAAAAAAATGCATATGTCTAAACTTTTTCACATGAACTCATTAAAAGCTGCAAACGTGTTTTGAATATCATTAGAGAAAGTTCTAGCATAACAGAAGATCATTCACAAAATTATAAAAGATAAATCAAGGTGTATATACTTAAAAGTAAAATATTTTTTTATTAAATGAAATTTGTATTCAAAAACACATGGTGGTAAGTCCCTCCCTCCATTTTAAATTGTATATATATTTTTTCATTTCATACATTTGTATAAACAACTAAAGGACACTGCCTCACATTATTTACACTCGACAGCCATTTATCCAAGATTGTATTATAGAGAAATGTTTGATAATTAAGAAAATTTAGACAGTTTTTAAATCTAATAAATACTTAGATATTTAATGTTAAAGTTGGTCAAAATCATTCCATTAAAAAGCTTTATAGGAGCAAAAACTATACGTAGGATTTAAATCATTTTCAGACATTTTATACAATATAAGTTACCAGGGTGCAGACTGCACTGGCCCAGTTAAACTGATAGTATTGAGCTTGTAGCTACGCATATTAATTGTATATAACAGCCTTATATTTCCAAGGGTTAATGTTGTTCGAGGGTGTAGCTCCCCCTCATTTCCCCTTTTTATATTTAATCATTGAACCCCTTAAACTAATCAGGAATATGCTTAAAAAAAAAAAAAATTCAGAGTAAATCAGATAATTTTTCCTAAAAACCCATTTATATAAATTTAGGACTAGGAGTTATCCTTCTCCTTTATACTTAACCATTAAACTTCCAAAACTATTCAGAGACTTGCCTTATCAGAAAGAACATACCAAAATTAAGCAAATAGGATATCCAAAATTCAGAGTAAATCAGATAATTCTGCATAAAAAACACATATCAAATTTAAGAGAGGGGGAAGTAATTACCCGTACCTCCCTTTAAACTTAAAAGAACCCCCAGCTAATTAAGGAAACATCTTATTATGAACTTGTATCCAAAATTTGAAGTAAATCTTAATTCTGCAAGAAAAACCATTTATTTAGGGTAGTCTCACAGATCCTCCATTTATACTTATCCAATGAATTCCCAAACTAATGAGGGAAATGCCTTATCAGAATGAACATGCATCCAAAATTTGAAGCAAATTGGTAAATTCTGCATGAAAAACCCATTAACCTAAATTAAGGGGGAGGGTTACATCCATTTCCCTCCCTCTTAGACTTATCCAATGAACTCGCAAAACTAATCATGGAAATGCCTTAATCAGAATGATCCTATGTCTAAAATTGGAATGAAATCTGATATTTCTTCATAAAAAACCCATTTATCTAAATTAAAGGTGGAGGATTAGACCCCATTCCCTCTCTTTATACTTACCCAATGAACTCCTAAAACAAAATCATGGTGGTTCCCCATCAAAATGATCATATGTCTAAAATTTGAATGAAATCTGATAAATTCTGCATGAAAAACCCATCTATATAACATAACATAAGCTTTCTCATTCCCCCTTTTTATACTTATCCAATGAAGATCTAATACTAATCATGGAAGCGCATCATCAAATTGATCCTACATCTAAATTTTGAACAAAAACTGGTAATTCTACATGAAAACCCCATTTATATAAATTAAGGGGAGGCACATTAGTCCCTGTTCCCTCTCTTATACTTATCTAATGAACATCCAAAATTATTAACCAGTTTGCTATCGTATATACTCACATATAAGTCGACTGCTTAACTTATGTTGTTAAAAATAAGGAAAAATTCAAAACCTGCGTATAAGTCGACCCCCCCCCCCCCCCCAAAAAAAAAAAAAAAAAAAAAATCCATAAGACTATTTTTTTTCTCATTTTTTTTTATGCGAGAAATATAATTTATTTATACTTACAAACAAAATTTCTACATAACAAACAAGTGCTGCCATTGAAAAAGAAAAACTTATGTAAAATGCTATTGGCTAAAAAGTACGGAATGCATGTCAAACGCCATGACGTCAAACTTACTTTCAACTGTCGTGAATAGCGAAATAACAAATAACTGGTGCTTTGACAATCACAGGTCAGGAACATTATGAAGTCGCGTTTCTTGAGATATCGACATGTCGGAAGAACAGTGAGAACTAATGGCATTCGAATGCATCTTGCTGTTGATTTGGAGAGAGGAGAAAGATGTTAGCTATTTCAAACTTAATTTAATATTAACTTTAATCAGCTTTTTAATATTGGAAATGTGTTCTTGACATAAATCACACTTTTTTTTGTTCTTTGCAACGGGGTAGGGTAGATTATTTTTTTGAAAAATAAATTAAAAATTATTTTAAATTCAGAATCATCGAGGTTGGAAGGGTTCCAGATTTTGTATTGTACAAACACAATGAGGTGCTGCAGCACCGATTCGCTAGCAAACTATTTTCTGATATTTTATTTATGATTTTTTTTTTTAGGTCTCTCATGTAAGTCAATCATCCCCACTTTAAAGTTCATTTTTTTCTTCTAAAATTTCTCGCCTTATATGCAAGTATATACGGTAATTAAATTTAATCAAAGTAGAAGTGCATATTTCCATGAATAGAGCTGTATTTTATTTGGCAATCAGTAACACTTTTTTTAATTATCACTTAGCGAGTGATGACTAGGATGGCGATCGACTGTTAATTTTTTTTAATCACACTTTCACAACTTCAATTGCCATGTGATGAATGGGGACCATTAATTTTTACATATACTTAAATATGCGATGTATGCAGATCTGCCAACTTTTAAAAATGAGAAATCATAGCACATAAAATTAATTTGGAAATTGGTTGGTTTTTCGTGTTCAGCAGCCATTTTTTTGACATTCAAAAAAGGAATGTTTCAGTCTTTCAATTCAACATAAATTTTTTCTTCTAAAAAATTTTATATGTTTTTTAAGACCCATTTGTAAAATAAGCACGGCTCCAGTGTTTTTGCTCAGTGCAGTAAATTTTGACAAAGTCTGTGATTTTTACTCACCCATCATTTGTAGTAGAGAGTAAGTCTTGCAATCCTTTTGAAAATTTAAAATCTTTGACAGATTTACACATGTCAGACCCTGGAGATTCCGAAAAACATTTTTAGAAAAACAATTTTGCCATTCATCAGTATGTATGTGTAATTGTTCTATCTCCCAAAGAAATTGATATAGAGTAGGGGTGCACAACCTTTTCAAGAGAAGAGCCACTTATAAATATGTCAGGGTGGTCGAGGGCCACATCAATAACATCGAGAAAATTAAATTTTGAGGAGGTGATCTGTAGCCTTGGATAAAAAACGTGGTTCTAGAGGTGCCGATCGTAACAACGAAATTTAAGATTTTTCTGATCGATGACATTCGCAATTTTTTGAGTCTGATTGAAAAAATCTCCCGATTGACGTAAACTGCGATTGTTACAAAGCCAATAGATGCAGTTGTGATTTTTACAAACCTGTCAACGAAATTTGCGATTTTTCTTCACATAATCGATAAAATTCGCGATTTTTCCGTGGTTTACTGATAAAATTTTCGATTTTCCGTACCTGATCGATGAAATTATTTTTCGTACCTGATTTTAAAAAATGCGATTTTTAGGAAGTCGATCAATGACACTTGCAATTTTTTTGACGAAATTTGCGATTTTCTCAAGTTGATCTGACAAAATTTGCAATTTTTCGAGCCTATCGACAAAATTCGAGATTTTTACAAAGCCGATCACCAAAATTCGCGAATTTTACAAAGCCGATCGGACTTTTTAAAAATTATGATTTTTATAATGTTGATTGTCAAAATTCGCAATATTTTTTCTCACATGATCAATTAAATTCGCGAATCTTCCGTGTCAGATCAATGAAATTCGCGACTTTTATGAACCTTATCTACAAAATTTATGGTTTTTATAAAGCCGATCGACGAATTGTGCAATTTTTACGAACCTCATTGACAAAATTATCACATGATCGATAAATTTTGTGATTTTTCCCACACCTGATAAACAAAATTCATGGTTTTATTTCAGACTGATAGACAAAATTCGCAACTTTTCGGTGTAAGATCTGCAAAATTTGCGATATTTCAGTCTCTGATGAACGAAATTTGTGATTTTTTGGAACCTGATCAATAAAACTTGCGATTTTTCAGTGTCCAATCAAAGAAATTTGCTCTTTTTCTACCTGTAATTGAAGAAAGAAGCATTTTTTCATGCCTAATCAACAAAATTCGTGATTTTTAACCAACTTTAACAAAATCTGCTTTTTTTTTTTTTTCTCTACATAAATTTACGAAACTGACTTTTGTTCTGCAACCAACCAACGAAATTTTCTATTTTGTCTCGCATCATCGCCAAATTTGAGATTTCTCGATGCCTCAGCAACAAAACTTGCGATTTTTTTACGTGATAAAACGAGAAAACATGCATTTTTCCACATCTGATTAATTTTATTTGCAATTTTCTGTGCACCATCAAGAAAACAGATAATTTTTTCATGCCGGATCAATGAAATGTGCAATTTTTCGCATCCGACTAACAAAATACAATTTTTATGCAACCTATGCACAAAAATTGCTGTTTTTTCTAGTTGTAAATTGAAAAAATTCATGGGCCACATTGTTGTGCATCCATAATATAGAGGCTTGAAATGTCACTTAATATGTAATAATGGGAAGAAGCCTACTTAATATCAGCAACCTTAATTTTTGTAAACAGACTTTTCTAGCATCTTAGATTATATATCCAAGTCATGAGATAGTAAGAATAATTTTTTCGTAGCAGTTTGCAGGTCTGCGTACATCACAAGCAACAGATTTCTCTGCAGAACATTTAAAATCTTTATTTTAAATAATAACCATTCTTTTGAAGGAAAATTCAAGAAATTCATCACCTAATGGCTGGGGTGAAAAATAAAATCATAAAATTCTCTAATTATTCATTTTTATAAAGAATGAGAAATTCATCAATTGATCACAAGAAAAACTTGTGCAATTTGTCAGTCAATCATTGAGAACAAATCCTGAAAATTTTCAGCCTGTCATGGAAAAAATAAAAATTAAAAATAATCCACAATTTTTATCAATCAACACTAAAGGTTAAAAAAAATGCTAAATTTGCTAGTCCATTGCAGGAAGGAACTGCAAAAAAGCACGTGATTTTCTCTAATTTGTCACAAGAGAAAAAAAAATTGTCTTCAGCACAATAAAAAAATTGCAAAATTTATAAATCAGCAACAGAAAAAAAAAACATTTTTCTCAAATCAGCCTCAAAATATTGCCCCAGGTAAGAAAAGTTATGAAATTTTAAAATTGGATACAATAGGGATGCACAACCTGTGGCCCGCGACTTTCATCAATATACAACTGGAAAAAAATTCTATCTTTGTTCATAGGTTGCAGAAAAAAATCTTAAATTTCATCATTTTATCGTGGGAAAATATAAAATTTCGCCAATCGCTTATGAATCGCAAATTTCTTAGATCGAACACTGAAAAATCGCAAATTTCATTCATGAAGTGTGGAAAAGTAGCAAATTTTCTGGATGAGGCTTAGAAAAAACAAAAATTTTGTTCATCAAGTATGGAAAAATCGCGAATTTCGCACATGAGACTCTGAATAGAATACCAAATTTTGTCGATCAGCCACAGAAAAATCAAGAGTTTTGACGATCAAGCACTGAAAAATGGCATAAATTTGTTGATTGGGTAAGAGAAAATCTCCAGTTTTGATGAGTACGAAAAAATTGCAAAGTAAATTCATCGGCTGCAGAAAAATTTCACAATATTTTATCAGTTTATCGCAGTGTGATGTAGAATCACATATAGTTTTCTTAAATTTTATATTTTTCTAAATTACAGTTAAAACTAATCTTTAATTAAATATCTATTTTATCTTAATGTTTTATTTCGATCACACAATAGCTTTTCTTCAAAAGAAAACAAAGAAAACATAATACATCTGCTTTATAATTAAAACGGTTCTCAGATAAACAGTTTTTCCTTTTGATGAATTTTCGGCTTTGCTAAAAATAATAAAAGAAAGAATAAAGATATGCTTTGCTTGCGGTCAGTAAAATCGCTTTTCTCTCTGCTTAATTGTGATTCTAACTTATTCGTTGTGTAATAATCTCTCCTTGTGCATGCGGCATTATTGTGTCTTTCATAAATTCTCCCAAAACAGAGCTCTAACGTACGATTTGGCACGAATTCTTTTTGGCGTATTTTTTTAGGACTGCCCATTTCTGGTTGCCCTGCATTAAATTCAAAATCATCTTAATTGTTTAAAGCGTAACAGAAAATTTCATGGATATGGTATCATTCACTTTTCATATGCTCCTTGTCGTCAATTCTATAATGCCAATGTGTGAATTATGAATAAGGAATTAATTGCCTGGCCCTCGCTTCACGAACTCAGTCATGTAAAGAAGGTCTCTTAAAAAATGCTTACAGGCACCATCCCTAACTATTTCTGTAAGAAATGATTTAATTTTTTTAAGTCTACCAAATAAACAAAGTTCTTAAAAAGCATTTATTTTATTATAATGTATCACAGCCTACATCTTTAGCGAATGCGTTTAAAAGGAACCTGGTCAACAATATACTTTAAAATACAGAACTATAGTACAGAAGCGAATGCATTTTAAAAAGAACCTGGTCAACAATATACTTTAAAGTACAGATCTATAGTACGGGGGGGGGGGGGGGGGGGGGGGGGGGGGGGGGGGGATTGGAAATTTCGTTTATCGGCAGCGAAAAAATTGTGAGTTTTGTCAATTTATCAAGAGAAAAAGTCTCTAATGAAGTTGCGAAAAAGAATAATCTCTTGGCGTAAAAATTTGCAGATTTCGTCAAAGTTAAAAATTTACGAATTTCATAGATTGGCTGCGGGTAAATTTGTGAAATTTTTCTTTTTGATCGGATCTCGAATAATGGGAATTTTCTTGGTTGAATAGAGGAATATCGGGAATTTTGTCAATCACACGCGAAAACATTGCAAATTTCGTCGATCAGGCTCTAATGAAATTGTGAATTTCATCAATCGGCTTCGAAAAAATCACAAATTTTGTCAATTATGTAAGGAAAAATCAAGATTTTCGTCAATCAGCCACAGAAAAATCGCGAGGAGGTGCGGAAAAATCGCAAATTTTGTCAATCATGCAAAGAAAAATTGCGAATTTCGCCGACTGGCTTTGTTAAAATCGTTAATTTTGTTGATAATGCAAGGAAATATGGCAAATTTTGTTGACAGGCTACATAAAAATGACAAATTTCACCGATCGGCTTTGTTAAAATCGCTAATTCTGTTGATCATATGCAGAAAAAGGTTATGAATTATCTGGATCGATTTCAGAAAAATCGCAAATTTTGTCGATTCATGTTCAAAAATCACGAATTTCGTCAGTCAGCCTCAGAAAAATTGCGAATATTGTCTACCAGGCACAAAAAATCTAATGTTTTGTAGATCAGGCGTGGAAATTCGAAAAAATTCATCAGCATGCGAGGAAAAATTGCAAATTTCGTCGATCAGCTTTGTAAAAATCACAAAATTCGTCAATTGGCTTTGGAAAAAAAAAAAAAAAAATCACGATTTTCGTTGATCGGCTTTAAAAATTTACAAATTTCGTCAATCGGCACAGAAATATCGGGAATTTCATTGATCATGCACGGAAAAATCATCTTCATCGGCTCATGAAGTCCACATTTTTTTTGACACTAGCCACTTATGCTTGTTCTTTAGCACTTTTAATAAAACCGAATTTATTCTACTGAATAAAATCAAGGAATATTATTACATCTTGAAAATAATCCTTGCTATATCTGCTAGATATACAAATGTGAAAACTGCTGATATAGTCTTATGAATTGAATTGGGTATTTTGACTATATAAGCAAACTTAAAGGGCTAACCACTCCCCCCCCCCCCCCTATTCTGCTCTGAAACCATATTTTTTATCCGATTATTGACAACAGATAAGTTCCTCTAAATCGCATTTTCTGTGTATTATTGATGTGGCCCTCAACCACCCAGATATATTTGTAAGTGGCCCTTCTCTTTAAAAAGGTTGTGCTCCCCTAGGATACAATATAAAACATGTGAAATTTGTTGATTATCATTGAAAAAACCAGACATTTGGCCAATTGGTTGCAACAAAGTTTTCAATCTACAGAAAGAGAATCACAAAATTTGCCTTATTTTTTTTGCAACCAACTGGTCAAATGTGGGTTAGAATGTGAATTAGTCGATCAGCCACAGAAAAAAAAAAAAAAAAAAAAAAAAAAAAAAAGGGCAGGATTTTTACCAATTATTTGCATGAAAAAGAAATTTGCCTACCATGAAAGTAAATATTAGGAATCGTTAAATAAGTTACTTGTAAAAATATATGAAATTTGTTGATTGGCAAAATGTAAGATTTTCCCAAATTGCTTGCAAGAAGCTGCCGCTAAATTTGCCTATCAATACAATGAAAATTCCCCAATCGGTCATGAGGAAAAAATGCACAATTCATCAAAGGAACATCAGAAAAAAAAATTGTAAAATTTGTTGGCGACTTGTAGAAAAAAACCCAACAATTACAGGTAAAATTTCCTTAGATTTCTACTTCATTGTGCCAATAACGTTGCTATTAAACTGCAGCACAGACAATCACCTCATCAAGTTCATGGCTGAAATTATAGAATTAGTTGAAACTCAATTTGCATATTGTTAAAATGCAAATGGTCTGCCAAAGTCATATCTTAGTGAAAAACATCTAAAAACCCAATTTTAATGGTCGAAACATAGGTTTATCATTGTGTTTTTCTGAAATTGAAGATATGAAAACATGAAAGACTGATTTACAATACAAGCCAACTGCTAAAATTGGGTTTTCAGGTGTTTTCCATAAGATATGACTTGGCAGATTCAGATTAATTGCATTTTAATATGCAAATCGTTTTAAATAATTCTAAAATTTTCACCATGAATTTGATGAAGTGCTTGTCTATTCTGCTACCTTTCAGTCTATATGGTAAATTCCGATATACAAGATTTGTATAATTGATTTTAAACCTATATTTATCAGACTACAGACACATTAAAGTTAACACCTATGTGTTCAAATAAAGATGCTTATCTATGGATGGTCTCATTACTCTGACCATCACTGTACTAGCATTTAGCAACGAACCGTCTTTAAAATACAGTGTAATCAGGGTTAGAAATCAGCAATTGTTAGTTGTCAAATGCAACTAAATCATTACATTTCACATTTCAGGACCACAACATTATACCAAGTCTTAACTTTTTTCTCAATTGAAAAAAAATCATGCCTGGGCCCAGACATCATGTAAGCGTCCTATACCAATCTCTGATGTTGTCAAACTAGCATCGGTTTGCAACGCACATTTATACTTATTTGCGCAAAATTTTCACGTGTAAACTTCTTAAACAGCTTGTAGCATGGACAGTGAACTAAATGGTGTAGTATTTTTCAAGTTTCATTTAAGAGAGAAAAAAAATAAAATAAGCTTTGTTATCGGCTTAGTCAACAGAAACCTTGATAAATCAAGGGGCTACTAGAATTGCATTTGTACAGCTCTAACCTATACATTAATAATGACACCCAGCAATAAGTTCATCTTTATATTGTTATACCGTTTTTACTAATTTAATTAAAGTAGCTAAGAGATTCTGCGAAACAGTTAAGTAAACATTCTAGAAACATTGTCTAAAAATAAAACGAATTCATTTCTTTCATTGTCGCTATTCAAAGAAAAATATTCACCTTCCACTGCTGTGTCGTTGCTATGTCACGTGCATCCTTAGCAACAACTGGCTGCAGCGCGAAGGAATTTAGCAAAGAAAATCACATGACAGGTTGAAAAAATACCTTCTTTTGATGATGTGAAAATTTTTCGCCCTCAGTCATCTGGAAAAAAAATCATAAAAAGTCAGCTAATTAATATTTTTATAATCCTCATTTTAAAAGAAGCGACAGGATTTTTTTGTGTGTTAGGAAAATATTTAAGCCAGTAGATATCGCAGAAATCTTGATTTGAGTCCAATTTTTAGCTTTGTGAAACATCTGAATTTTCCAATACCAGGATTTTAGCTTTGTGAAACATTGAATTCTCCACCCCACCCTTATTTAAAAATTAACTAAAATTTAAATTACTCAAAATATACTATGATTTTCACATTTCAAAGTGTAAGTTAATAACAGAAAAATGAACAAATTTATTTCAATCATCAGTTTATTGCTTACAATATATCAGAATCGCAAACTTGGTCAAACAAAACAATGTAAAATAAGAAGATTAAGGCTCTGCTGCAGTGAAACTCCCCGTTCGTGAAATCCCATGGTTAACCTATGGGAAAACTTTGAAGCACGATGGCTTATTTATTACCCAATAAAATTATCAAAATACAGTTTTCACCATCAGAAAGTAGACATCAGATGCAAATGATATGCATTTTTAAAAATTTTCTCTCTAAATTTTAAGTACATAAAAAATCCCTATAAACTTTAAAATTTCCATTTGATTAAATTTTATCATTTTCGTAAAGATACTTAAAATTTAGGTAGACAATTTTTAAAAATGCATATCATTGGCATCTGACATATACTTTCTGGTGGTAAAAACGGTATTTAAGTTTTCCCATAAGATAACATGGGATTTCACGAATGGGGAAGCCCCATAAATATTTAATCACCAAAGTGACTTTAGTCTTTCTTAAAATTTAATACACAATCTAGCAAGTATATCAAGAGTTTGATAATGTTATTAATATTGCCAATGTAGAATATAGGTGAAAACTGGGAAATTTTATTAGTAGCCAGTGACAGGTAGACCCAGTTTTATTAGTGGCCACTTTTTAAATACAAGTCAAAATGTTTTTGTTTTTTTATTTATTTAACGTCTAGTGAGTAACAAAGTTACAAATATTTGGTTAAAAATAAAACTGGCATTCCACCGAATGGAAAAATATGAATTAGTAATTAATACTGCAGATGAAATTATAAGAAATAAGCTATATTTAAATATAATGCATTGTATAAAACAGATAATGAAATTGTATTTTGAAATTTTAAATTTAAAAATTTTACATCTTTCTTGAATATTTTATTTTTACTTAAAACTAAGTAGGATTTAATATCATCAAGATTGACAAGTGGTAATTATTAAGTTTGCGAGTGTACAGATAAATATAAATATTCTTTGCTTTGGCCGAGATTTCAAAACTCGGGATGTCTTATTAAAGCAATCAGAGTGCCGATGTGTTGGTGAGGCGGAGGAAGTCTGCTTGGTGGCAGTAAAGTCAGATGCTAAATTTGCAGTATTACTCGCTTAGTGGCAAGTGCTAATTTTGTCTTCTATTTCAGGGGTGATTCTGGGCTTGAGTCCCCCCCTTCAGCGATTTTCGGACAAAATCGACATTTTCCAGCTATCTTCAGACGAAATCAGCAATATTTTAGCAAAATCAACGATTCATTGCGATCTTTTGTCGAAATTGGCAGTTTTTGCCGCGATCTTTTGATGAATTTGGTGTTTTCCCATTTTTTTTTTAAAGTGAAATCATCGTTTTTTCGATGATCTTTAGACAAAATTTACATTTTTACGAGATTTTTTCACAAAAACGGCGCTTTATTCCTGCGATCTTTTGACGAAATCGACATTTTTTTCGTGATCTTTTGATGAAATCTGCGTATTTTTTCAAATATTCTTTTGACAAAATATTTCTAAGAGATCTTTAATCGAACACGGCATTTTTTTCCCGCAATCTTAACAAAATAGCCATCATATCCGCAATCTTTAGACGAAATCCGAGTTTTCCCGCAATCTTCAGAAGAAATCAATGTTTTATCTGCGATATTTGGTGAAATTGCCGTTTTTTCTGCAATCCGCACAGGAAATTCGCATTTTTTATCTATCTTTTGACAAAGTTCGTTTACATAAATATTCACAAAATCGTCGTTTTTCCACGAAATATATGCTATTTTGGCGATCCTTTTACGAAATTTGCATTCCTACGCAACTGTTTTTTCCGTGCGCAAAACCATACAAGTTGGCAACTATGCGGAACTGATACCCCAATTTCAAATTTTCGGAAGAGGATGCCTTAAATTTTCGGAAATTTCGGACAAGAATCACCCCTACTCTATTTTTTAAGTAATTGGCTGTAATGTTTCAATCTTTCTTGATACCTACATAAACTTTAATCATAAATACTAGCAAAAGCCGTGCTTTGTTTGGATTCGCGAAGCATTATTTCATAAGATAAATATTTGAAAATAACATTATTATTTTATATTATTTTTGCATCTTTATTAAGCAAAAACTTTATCTTATGTTTTGGCGTATTTAAATTTTAGAAATGTAAATTCAGCCAAATAATTAAGAATTTCCTCGGAATTTTTTATCTGTGATATAAGACTGGTATAAATAAAAATATTTTCGAAGCAAAATTTTACAAAATATTTTTTTAATTTTTAATCAAAAGTTTTAAAGATGTTTTTACATTTCCCATTAGCCTCTGGAGTTATCTGAAATGATTTGAAATAGGTATGTTTTCAATCTTTGTAATTCACATCAAATAATCTTTGATAGCAATCTTAGAATAATACATTCAAACAAAATATTTGGAAAAACATTAAAATCTACTCTCGTTTATACTAAGAACTATTAAATGTAATTTTTTTTTATTCTAATTTCTTCTTTTTTTCTGCATACCAGCATATGAAAATTTTTTATATTGTAGAATCTCTCGTAAGGAAATTTTCTATTAAATGATAAACCTTGAAGGAATTTCACTCTCGACAACGCTACGTGCGTTAAGCAAACTGGTGTCTCTTTATCCCCAATATCTACTACTGCTTTATCTGATGTCAAACCTTGAGATTTATGAATTATAACTGCAAAAATTGATTGCAAAGGAAATTGTTTTATTGAGCAATTTATGCTTCCCTTTTTCCAGAATTTAATTATTGGGGGAATTGGTACGCACCAATTCTTATAAGTTAAATTACTGCAGTATTCAAATTTATCCATGATTATTCGCGGTATCTGGTCTGATGGCTTGTGATTTTCTTTAATACGCGCAACAAAGTCTAAAGTACCGTTCACTAAACCTTTTTCGGTCCACAAATAAGAACGTAACATTACTTTAAATCCAAATGATAAAGTAAGAAATGATTAAAGTCCATTTATAGTTTCTGAATCGGCCAACTTTGCTTTAGTACATTTATAAAGAGCTTGAATCGAGGCAACAATTTTAAGCAGTTCTTTTAATTTTTCATTTATATGGCAAATTTAAAAATTAATTTTATTTGCTTACAATTTTTTTTGTTGCCACTTTACTAAAAAAAAAAAAAAAAAAAAAAAAAAAAAAAAAAAAAAAAAAATCCATAATACAATTCTTTTAAAATGTTTAAGTGTCATCTGTGCAAACGATTTTGCGGAGTGATGAAAACATATTTCATTTATTAAATTAATCATGATTCTATCTATAATTTTTTACTCCATGATTTATATTTTTTTTCTGAAAATATACGCGATTCATTTTTTATTTATTTGCTAAAATGCGTCCGCATTGGAAATGCATGTAAAATAAATTAATTAAAATAATAATTTTTTGAAAAGTATTTCTGTAAAAAAATAATATTCTGCAAATCTACAGATCATAATTTATATTTGTGTTTAATTTCAAGTGAAAATACTGTATAGTTTTTTTGTAAAGTGTACGACAAAGTGTCATTTGAGTGGACTAGTAGAGGATTCGCTTCGCTCATCCTAATAAAAAAAAAAATGTACCAGCCAACTATTAGTGGTACAATTAGTGAGCATATGGCAAGAGAGAAATATATAAGACAAAGCAATGTCCTTAAAATCTCCTTGCATCCAGAGGTAAAAATTGTATCATTTATTTGAAATGCATGTGGAATTAAAATTTATGACTATATTTTGTAGGAAAAAAAACTTTCTTGAAAACATTTTCCAAATAAAGAGTTCATGGTAAAAAGCCAAAATATAGAAAATGCAACAAAGTTACTAAATCTACTAGCATCCAATAGAAAGAATTAACCAATTCACTAAATAGATGTAAATAAAGTAGAGATGCATATATCCAGACTTGTATAAAACCAAAAACTTTCTGCGCACAGAATATTGGGTCAAAAACTTTCTGCAAATTAATGTTCGGTGTAATTCGCGTTTTTTGCATGATTCATGGATGTAATTCACGTTTTTTCGCGATTTATGAATGTAATTTGCACTTTTTGAGCGATTTATGTACGTAATTCACGTTTTTATGCGATTCAAGAAGATAATTCGTGTTTTTATGCGATTCATGAACGTAATTCGCATTTGTTATGCGATTTATGAGTGCAATTCGCTATTTTTATGCGATTCATTGACGTAATTTGTTTTTTTGAGCTATTTGCCGGCGAAATTCGCGTTTTTTATGCGATTTATAAATGCAATTTACGTTTTTTATGCAATTTATGAAGGTAATTCACGTTTTAAACATGATTCATGGCTGTAATTCGCGTTTTTTGGGCGATTTAAGGACATAATTCGCATTTTTACGCGATTTATGGACGTGATTCATGGATGTAATTTGCGTTTTCTAGCAATTCATAGATGTAATTCGCATTTTTTACACGATTTATGTATGTAATTCTCGTTTTTTGAGCGATTTATGGATGTAATTCGCGTTTTTTATGCAATTCATGAACCTAATTTGCATTTGTTATGCGATTTATGGACGTAATTTGCTATTTCTATGTGATTCATGGATATAATTTGCGTATTTTATGCGATTTATGTATGCAATTTGCATTTTTTGAGCAATTTTTGGACATAATTCGTGTTTTTTCACGCGATTCATGGACATAATTCGCGTTCTCTGGACGATTTATGGGTGTAATTCGCATTTTTTACACAATTCACTCACGTAATTCGCATTTTTGATTGATTTGTGGATTTAATTTGTGTTTTTATGCGATTCACGCACGAAATTAGCTTTTTTTTAAATACAAAACTCATGCACGAAATTTGCATTTTTTACGCTATTCAAGAATGGAAATTACGTCTTAAGCGCGGTCTTTACACAAAATTCACGTTTTTCGCACGGTATTTTGTCGAAATGTTTTTTGCACTATTCTTTGTTGAAATGTGCGTTTTTTATGCGATTCTTTGTTGAAATGCATGTTTTTAAGGAATTTTTTACTGAAATTTGCAATTTTTTCGAGGTTTTTTGACAACATTGGCATTTACAGTAAATAATTAGTTCATAAAATTGACGGAATAATTTTACTTTTTGGTACTAAAAAAAAGTTACAAAATTTTCTTTCTTAGAAATTTTCTGCGCACGGCGTTCGCGCGTGCGTCTATATTATGCAACTCTGCATATATCCATGAAAGAAGCTGTATTTCACAAAGCAAATAAATAAGATTTTTTTAATCACAGAGGAGCGATTAGGGTGGCGACAGATCGCCGATTTTTAATCGCCACGTGGCGAGTGGCGACCGTTAGTTTACACCTATAATGTAGAAGCTACATTAAGAGCCTGAACCACCTCACGAAATGAATAAATATGAAAAGAAAGAAATTTTTGCTAAATATGTAATAAACATTATTTAGATTAGGGATGCACCAAATAGAGATTTTGGCCGAATACCGAATATTCTGCCGACAGGTGAACCGAATACCAAATAGTAACTATTTGGCTGCCCAAGTACTTTTTACATTTCAAAGTTTAAAGGTATTAAAAGGCTATTTTTTAAAACAATTTTAAATAAGTAATAAAGTGAACTTACATTTTGATAAGCAAGAGTTTTTTTATAAGTATATTTAATATTGAAAAAAAATCTGCCTTGAGTTATCTAAGGACAAATACAAAACTTTTTTAATTAATAAAATTTTAAATTTCATGGCCTCTTCTATCAATTAAAACAAACATTTAAAAATAAAAAGGAAATAGACAAAATAGTAAGAAAAAATTTATCACATAATTGTCCTTTTTAAATAATTCAAGGCAGATTTTTTTCAATATAAAATTAAATTATAAAAAGCTCTTGTTTATCAAAATGTAATTTTCTTGTATTCTTGCTTGTAATGAAAATAGTAAAGTAAAATCAAATGGTGGCAATTCAATAACTTTTCTACTTCTTTCGATTTAGCAATGAAATTTTTAAAAACATCCTACAAACTTTCAATATATGGCCAAGACAAAAGTTATTTAAACAAAAAAAATCTCAATCCATTTATTCCATCAGTATTAAAATACATGTCAATCAAACACATACTGGGTGCAAAACAAACCAAATAAAAATCAAAAAAGTGCCAGAAGAATGTAAAAAGTGCCCTTTTCAGAACAGTAGTGCCTTGCCCCTTTTTAAACCTGGGAGAAACTGAGATATCTTCATTGCTGTTAACATAACAAACGAAAAATACAATGTTAAAACTGTTGTTAGCTTTCTTTTTTCAAAAACTAAAACAAAATCACTTCACCTTTTTTTTTTTTTTTCATTGAATGAATTTTCATTCAAAGCAATGGCTATATTCACGATCATAGCGGGCACAATGTTTTGTTTTGATTTTTAAATTATATTTATATCCAGTGTCATTTAATTTTCTACTGATTTTATATGTTATGAATACGGTTCTTATTAATGAACCGAAACATGTCAACTCTTTAATTTATTTTTTATTTGTGACACCTTCTAAGTAAATAAATATGAAATGTTTTTATACGTCAATGAAAAAAAAAAAAAAAAAAAAAAAAAAAACGAAAAATACAAGTTTGACTTTGAGTGAGATGAAATACAATCAACTTTTGATTCAATAAGTTGATTACAATTATGGTTCAATAAGCAAAAATTGTCTATCTTGATAGCTATTATCAATTCTAAAAGTTTTTCTTTTTCATTTTAAATCTTATTTGGAAAAAACAAGAAACAAATTATTTACTAAACAAAGTTTAGGAACTTTTGCATTTGTACATCATTTATTTCTATGAGAAGCCTGATTAATCAAAATTTTAAATCTCCTCATGGTTGATTTTCTTAAATTATACTTTACAAACAGCAAAAAAAATATATAAAAACATTCTATTATGGTTTTTTTCTAATTATTTTAAATATATTTATAAATTGCAGGGCTTGAAATTCAATTTTCCAGAGGAGGGGAGTCTCCCTCCCAACATTTTTAAATGGAGGGGAGTTTAGCTGTTTGGGAGGGAGAAAAAAATCTTTAAAACCTACTGTTATTTTATGAGCTATTTAAAGAATTACACGCATACAGATATGACAAAATACCACTGAAGCAATTTTTATTAACAACTCAAAATAACTATGCAATTTTTTTTTTTTTTTTAATTTTTAAAAAAGAATAAGTCAAGATTTTATATAGTCTATGTTGTTTTCAAATGAATAAATTCCCTCTCTGTGCTAATTACTTTTTTTTCAGGTCTAGTAAACTCGGTTTTTGGTTCAAATTGATTTTAGGTTGAGTGTAGAATGCTGCAATTTGGGTTCGGGTTAATCTAATTTTTCAAAAGTTAGCCCAGTATATAATATTTCTGATTAAAAAATATACCTATAACAATGAACAGATATGTTTGTGTGTGTGTTGTTTTCCAAGGAGAAGGCTGCATTTTTTTCTGAAACCCCAGGGGTGATTCTGGGTGATTTTTTTTTTTTTAATCCACATTGCATTTTCGGAAATCCCCGGGAAGAGGGGGATTTTGCCAGTTACCCCCCCTCCCTTCTTTTCCGCGATCTTCAGACGAAATAAGCGATTTATCTGCAATATTTTAGTAAAATCGGCGATTTATTGCGATCTGTTGTGGAAATCTGCGTTTTTTCAGCGATCTTTTGACGGAATCAGCGTTTTCCCGTGGGTTTTTTTTTTTTTTTTTTAAATGAAATCGGCATTTTTTGACGATCTTTAGACAAAATTTACATATTCTCGAAAACGGAGTTTTATCCCTGCGATCTTTTCACGAAATCGGCAATTTTTTTTTCAATGATCTTTTGACAAAATATTTTTATGCAAATTTTTTTTTTTATCGAAAACGGCGTTTTTTCCCGCGAACTTTTAACGAAATCGGCGTTATATCCGCAGTCTTTAGACGAAATTGACGTTTTCCTGCGGTCTTCAGATGTAATCAGCCTTTTATCCGCGATATTTGGTCAAACTGACGTTTTTTCCACGATCTGCACAGGAAATTTACGTTTTTCAGCTATCTTTTGACAAAGTTCGTTTAAAAAAACCTTGACGAAATCATAGTTTTTCAACAAAATATTGACCAAATGTTCTCTTTCGGCGATCCTTTCACGAAATTTATATTTCTCCGCAATGTTTTTTTTCCGTGTGCAAAACGCCAAATTCGCGTTTACTCCGCAATCATTTCACGAAATTCATGTTTACTCCGTAATTCTTTTTAAAGAAATTAGCATTTTATCGCTATGTTTTAAGAAAAGTAGAGTTTTTTTTTCCTTTCGGGATTTTGTGTTTTTATTTTTTGCAGACGATTAATGAAATTGATTGTGAAGATATGCAATTCAGCTCGGTTCAAAAGCTATGAAAAATGGTTTATTAGTGCGGAAATTGGAACATAACTATCCGAGTTTCCGGGCTGATAAACAATGTTTCATAACTTTCGGAATCAAATGCGTTCATTTTTTGTAAAATTCGAAACGGAATTACTCTGTTCTCGCGATGAAAAATCGCATGAAACTTGTCAATCGATCGCGGGGAAAAAAAGATTTGACGATCGGTTGCAGAAAAATATCGTGAATTCCAACGATTTTTTGCAGTAAAAAACTCTTCAAATATGTCATTCAATCGACGAAAATACAGAAATTGATTGATTGTTTGTGTTTATGACGGCCAATTACCAGCACGAGGGATATAGCCACTAAGGGGGTGGAGTAACCGTGAGACTTATTGGCGGTTTCAAAATGCAAAATATTTTGGGAAAATTCGTGTTTTTTTTTTTGGGGGGGGGGGGGACAGGCGGGAGCCTTTCGCCTACTCTATTCTTTTGGGCGGGATTTAAAAATTTCGGGCGCGAATCCCGCCCTAAAATTCAAGCCCTGACTTGACAACTAAAAGTAGAAATTGTGAAAAGTTTTTATAAATATTTTTGAAAGGTTTTATTAAGTATTGGATTCGGCCGAATACTTCGATACTTGACCAAACTTAATATTCGACAGGCCGAATAGTTTGATATTCGGCCTAACCGAATATTCGGTAAAATGACCAAATACCGAATATTGGGTGCATCCCGTATTTAGATGCCAACCATTTTAAAATTAAAAACAAATGCCTCCATAAAAAAATTTCTTAAACGAAACCAAAGAAAAATTCGGAATTAAATTCATGATACGAAAAAGTTCATAGATAATTGAATCTAACAGTGATGCTGCTGGACTTGAAAAATCCTGGGTCCCCTAAAATTAAGTCATTTTTAGATGCACTATTGTTCGCATTTCTTTTAAAAAAAGACAAGACTGATTTATTAAAAAGTACATTTTTGCTAAAAAAAAAATTTTTGTTGAGTAAAGTGGTGCTTTTTGTTTAAAGACTGGTGTGCTTTCAGGAGCCAAATTCACTCAGAAAGATTTGGTACAGTCAAAAACGGATTGTGAAGGAGGGAAATCTGTTTTGGGGGCGGCAAAAAAAAAAAAAAATGAGTTTTTAGAACAGAAAAATTTCATTAACTTTAAGGCAGGAAATTCATTTTCATTAACTTCCTGCATTACCTTTTTTTTTTTTTTCGTGCCCCTCTGATGAAATTAGTATTTTTTTTCGTGATTTTTTGATGAAATCTGCCTTTTAAGGAAAAAAATAAAGATTTTTTGGAGGAAATTTCGTTTTTTCGTGAATTTTTTTCGAATTCTGCCATTTTATTGCGATTTTTTGACGAAATTTGCCGTTCCATCGCGATCTTCTGCTGAAATCTACTGATTTTTGCAATCTTTTGACGAAATTTGCCAATTGAATCTTGACAAAAACTGCCGTTTATCATAATTTTTGGGCTAAATATGTCAGTTTTTTGTGATCGTTTGAGAAAATCTGCCTTTTCTCGAGATTTTTTGACAAAATCAGGCCATCTTTTGTGAATTTTGACAAAATTTATCGGAAATTAGTCGTTATTTCACAATTTTTTAATGAAATTTGCAGTTTTTTTGCAATTTTCAGACGAAATTACGTATCCCATGGGACAAATAAGAGCTATCTTTTTGCATCTGCGGCATCGCTGATCTAATAACAACTCAAACCCTTGTTTGTGAACTATAGTATATTTTGCAGTGCCGATAGCAGAAAAGTTAAGATGGGAGACAGGCATCAGTTTTTCTTTCCTCTTTTAAAGATCATTTTTCACTGAACCTTTCTTTTGGTTTAAATATTGTGTTTAGCTTATTTAACTTAGATTAACCTTTTATGGGCCAATGTTCCCAATTGGGAACATAAGTTTAAAACTTTCTTAAAAATTAAATTTAATCAAAATTGACTTAAAAAAATAGAAATAGTAAGATGCCTTGATTTTTCAAAATAGATATTTACATTCCTATCATCAATGAAGAAATGTACAGAAAATCAAAGACCAACAGAAAAATATGTCATAAAAATAATTTTTATAATAGATTTTTCGAATGAGATAACTTGATTCTTTAAAATAGAAGTTACATTCCTATCATTTACGAGGAAAAGTACAGATAAAAATGACCAATGACCACCAGAAGTGACCAATGTTCTCAATTGGTAATAGTCTGAAAATTATAAAAATTTCCAGAGTTTCCCACAGGTTTAAAAAGAAGCAGGGCGCTACTGTTGTGGAAAGGGCACTTTTTTACATTCTTCAGAGCACCTTTTTTTAAGGGCACATCTATAGAGTTGAGTCTAGAATCTTACAGCCTTTTTTGATGTGGCTGTTCGGTTCATTTCTTTTTTATAGTAAGAAGAAAAAAATATGTGCATTTATCATAGGAAAAAATCATTTGGCTGAGGGGGGGGGGGGGGAATCTTGAAATTTGTCAAGTATGTATTTGTGTAAAAATCTTTAATTGGCTGCAAAAAAATTGCAGTTAAAAAAACATGTTGCGAAATCACGATTTTTTTTAAATTACTATTGTGATTTTCCCCATAATTAAGACAGTCATTTATTAAAATCAAAAAAGTCATTCATAATAACAAAAAAATCAGGAATATAATGTACCTCAAATTTTGACAAATCATTGAAAAGAAAAGCATTTTTGTAAAACTTTGAAAAAAGAAAAAATCACTAATTTTGTCAAAGGACTGCAGGAAAAACATTAATTTTACCAGAGGATCATGAAAAGATGCAAATTTCGTTCTGGGATCACGGGAAAGTTAATTTCGTCAAGAAATAAAAAAACTGCAAATTTCATCAAAAGATCACACGAAAAAAACAGTGTTCTTTCTGCAGCCCTTTGAAGTTTGCATTTTTCTGCAGCATCTTGACAAAGTTTCTGCTTTTTGTCTGCTGCATTTTGATAAAGTTAGAGTTTCTTCAGTAGCCCTTTGAAAAAATAGCATTTTTTCTGCAGTCATTTGACAAAACTAGCTTTTTGTTGACGGTCATTTGAAAAAATTCGCATTTTTACTGGGTTTGACAAAATTTGCATATACAGCCTTTTGACAAAATTTGCATTTTACAAGCAATAATCTGTCAAAATTCATGTCCTTTTGATGGCTCCTTGATGAATTTTTGTGTGTGTGTATTTGCATTGTTACAGTCAGTGTTCTCGCTGTCGCTCGCCAATGCGTCAAATTGCGACTAAATTCTTCATTTGGCGAATAACCAAGCGATTAGATTCGCCAAATTGCTAGTTCTCAATTTTTGCTTTTTCTTTCTTTTCTTTTTCGTCTTTCATACATATGCATACACACATATTTTTAATATATTTTTAGCGGATGGTGGAAATTAGATTAATAACAATCGTTGTCGCAGTTATAAACACTTTGGTTATTTTAAAACATATTGAAAAAAAGGGGGGGTACATTAAAGGATTAAAAATGATTTCTTTAGTGCTACACAGCGAATCTATTTTGCTAATACTTTTTTCATTTGGCGAATGTTTTTTATTTTTAATTAGCCAAATTACTAACTTCGGTCAAATGTCAGCGAGAACACTGGTTACAGTGACCCAGACGAAATTTGCATTTTTCTTCAATACTTCAAATACTGACAAAATTCATGATTTTGTCTGCTACATTTTGATGATGTTAAAGGTTTTTTTTTCAGCAATCTTTGTCGAAATTATGTAAAATTTTACCTGTGATTCATCAACGAAATATGCTTTTTTTTTTTTTTTTCGGCGATTCCTTGATGAAATTTGTAGGGATTTTTTTAGTGATCGATCGATGAAAATTTTTTTTAAGTTTGTGATACTTTTTATGGCTAAATTTTCTAATGAATGACCTCTTAAATTTTCAGACAGAATCATCCCTGGTTGAAAAAACAAAGATCAAGACTTGTCTACCACAATGCAAGCTTTCAGAAGGCACAATCCTAAGTGAATGAATGACAACTAACAGGCACACATTCAGTATGAATGCAACAGAAGGGACGTGTTTTTTGAAAGATTTTTTTTTTTTTTAATGAGAGACAAAGGGGGGCAATTACCGAAAGAATAAAATGCACAAAGAATAATGAAATATGCCATTTTCTCATGATCGTTCAATGAAATATGCAGTTTTTCCATGATTGACGAAATTTGCCATTTTTTAGATCTTTTGACGAAATGTGCCGTTATTTTTTTTTTAGATCTTTTGATAAAATTTGCGATGAAATCTGTGGGTTTTTTCGCAACCTTTTGTCGAAACTTTTTATTTTGTGATCTTTTGTCAAAACTTGCCACTTTTCACGATTCTTTGATCTAAATTTGTGTTTCTTTTCTATCCTGTGATCCCTAAACAAAATTATGCATTTTTAAAAAATCCTTTTTTATTTTTATCACGATCTTTTGGGGAAATTTTTTTTTCAGCGATGATTTTGCAAATGATTGCCTTAAGATTTCAGAAAATTCTTAACAAAATCAGTTCTAATCGTTAAAAAATGAAACGAAAATTTTTTAGAGGAAACAAAATGGTGCTAAGAAATTAAGTTTGGGCTCAGAAGGGACAGAAGGAATAAACAAAATGACCATTTTGGTGCAGAAACAGCCAAAATAACTCATTTGTAGCAAATATTTTCGTTTGGCACAGATTTGTGACACCTGTATAGTGTATGCTCAGATGTATGAAGGTTTTTGGTTAGCTAACAAGTTTCCATAATCTTTCAACATTAAACATTTATCAAGCTGTATTTGTTCTGAAACAAATTGCTATGAGGTTTTATGAGGTAAACTTTCTCTCAATTGCAATTTCACATTTAAATTATTTTTACAGAAGGCTGGTGGCTTTAAATTTGCTATGCATATCAGTTACGGCCTAATTATAGTTAAAATTTTAGCAATATAGTTAGAAATATTTTATAAAATTACAGCATGATTTAATGATTTATTTTTTCAAAAGAAATAAAGTTGCATAATTCTTGCAAGATTTCATGCACACGAATTAAGACTAGTCGTTGGGGGCCACCGTAATACTTACCCATCATGGATATGTATATGAAAATAAAACATGTGAAACTATTTATACAATGCATTGCAACTCATAAACAAAATTTAAATATTGTTAATATGCATAGTAATGCTATATTAAAGAACTTCTGATGTACCAATTTCGACAAATTATATAAAACGCCAAACTACTCAAGTAGTACCGAACTGCGTAAAAGAAACATCCTTATAACTCCAAAAATAATAAATCTATTAACTAACAATTAACTGCGTCGGATTAAGTGTCTCATTTCCAATTAAAATATACTTCTGAATTGAAATTTGAATGAAATACAGGGTCATGAAAAATCAAAGAATGTGGAAAACAAGATTACAAATATCTCGGCAACTAATAATCCGATCGACTTCATTCTATATGCAAAATGTGTGTTATTTTATTGCCTTTTACGTCCATTCCTTAGAACAAAAAAATTCGAAAATTTTTATATACCTTTCATCAGAACGAATTTTTCGATAGTCCGAAAAAAATAGTTCCGGATAATCGAGGTTGCTGATATTAAATAGGGTTCGTCCCATTCTTACATACTAACTACATACAAAATTTCAAGTCTCTATCTCAATTTGTTCGGGAGATAGAGCGTTTACAGACAGACAGAATTTTTTTTCTAAAAATGTTTTTTGGAATCTCCACTATCTAAAATGTGTTAATCCGTCAAAAAAAAATTTTCGATTTTCAAAACGATTTCAAGACTTACCCTATACCAGGGGTGCAGAAAGTGTTTCTACTCTCAACATTTCCCCCAATCCATATGAAAATTTCCCCAAAATTTTACAGTATGTTATAAATAAATGCTGTTCTACCATATGTATCGAAAATCCGTTTTTCCATTATTTCTCAACTTATGCGTAAGTATGTAAGGCAAGAGTGATTCTGAGTGAAAAAAAAAAAAATCTGAAATTCACACCAAATTTTCTAAAAGGTTACAGCTAGGAAGGGGGGAGGGGGGGGAATCTCTCAGCATGAACTTTTTTTTTTCGTAGCCCTTTCACTAAATTCGCTGTTTTTAGCGATCGTTTGACGAAATTTGTATTTATTTCATGCTATTTTAACAAAATTTGCGATTGTTTCGTGATCCTTTGATGGAATTTGCGTTTATTTTGCGATCTTTTAACGAAATTTGCAGGGGGGTTTGCCCGCTTAAACGAAATGTGTGGTCGTTTAGAGATTTTTTAAATGAAATTTGTGGCTGTTTTGCAATCTTTTGCAGTTTTTTCGTCATTTTTAGATGAAATTTGCATTCTTTAGCAATCTTATAATGAAATTTGTTGTTGTTTTGAAATGTCTTCATGAAATTTTGCGATTTTTTGATGAAATTTGAGGGTTTTTTGCGTTCTTTTGACTAAATCTGCAGTTTTTTCACGATCTTTTGAAGAAATGGACGTTCATTTTGCGGTCTTTTGACAAAATTTGTGTTCATTTCGTGATCTTTTGACAAAACTTGCAGTTGGTTAGACAAAATTTGAAGTTATTTTTCGATCTTGTGATGAAATTTGCGTTTTTTTTCCGTAATTCTTGGACAAAATTCACGGTATTTTTATATCCAAATTTTCGGATTAATAAATGCTTTGTTTTTTCCCCCCAGAAAATTCGTAACAGAATCACCCATAACATATGCTACACATCAGTTTTGTGAAGGTCACCATGCGGATTTTTCTTTGCAGTGAATTTTCTATCTCAGGGAATTATGGAATTCATTGTTAAAATCGAAATCAATTGTATATGTTTCTGCAAAATTTCCCCCGATCCTAGATCGCTGGATCGGACATATTCTACACCCCTGCCCTATACTACGTATGATGGGTAAGTAAAAAAACAAATAATGTGACAATCTTTACATCAGACTGGTATAAAATCTAAAGATCAAAATTAGCATTAGCCACCGGCCACAGGGCCAGTAAATGAGAAAAAGTGGCTGATGAAAAATTAACTATCAGCCGCCACCTCCCGGCTACTTTTTCATATGGTGAGAATAAAATTCTTTCATTTCATCAAGGATTCTACCTTTTTTGTTCCAATATATTTATATTTAACATATTTATTTGGGTTATTCATTTTTAGATTAATGCTTAAAAAATTTTTACTGTTTATTATTTTTAAATAAAAATGTGGCCACTTAAACTAGTCCTGCCGGACAGTGGACGCTAATGAAATTTCCCAATTTTGCCCTGTAATAAAACCAAAACCCTACTGCACACGTAAAAATTTGGTCAAAAGCTTTCTGCAAATTAATTTAATGTTTAATAAAATTACATGTTACATTTGTGACAGCCATCGTGCGTGGTCAATAAAACGAGTTTCTCGCAGGAAGCGATCGAGCTAGCCTTTTGCTCGGCGGATAAGACACTCGCTTTCTGACCGTGGGATCTCCAGTTCGATCCCTGCCCGGGCACATCACCTGCACATTCTTTTGACATGCATGTAATTCACTTTTTTTTTTTTTTTTGAGAGGGGGGAGGGGCAATCTATTGACGAAATGTGTTTTTTTATGCAATTCAATGAAATTTTGCATTTTTTACACAATTCATGTACAAAAATTTCAGGTTTTTTGCATAATTCATGGATGAAATTTCACATTTTTTTGTGCGATTCACAGATGGAATTTGCATTGTTTGTGCAGTCTGGCTTAAATTCACATCTTTTGCAGTTTTTGGACGAAATTTGTGTTTTCCGTGCAGTTCTTTGTTGAAATAAGTATTTTACACCGTCCTTTGTTAAAATGCACTTTTTTAAAGCAACCCTTTCTTGAAATACACGTTTTTTACACGTGTTCAATACACTTTGAACAAATTTGCGATTTTGAGTCAGAATTGACATTTTTTTTTTTCTCACGAACCTTTGAAGAAATTTGTGACTTTTCAATATCCTTTAACGAAATTTGAGTTTTTTCATGATTCAAACAATATTTCATGCTCCTTCTGCAGAACTTTTACTTTTGATTTGGAGATTTTTTTTTTTTTGACGGCAACCGTTTGTCAAAATTCTTGATTTTTGGTGTCGAAATTTTGAAATGATGAATTTTTAAAGTTGTCGGCATCAAATACCGTAAGTTTTCAGAAATTTTTGAAATTGACAGTAAATAATTCGTACATAAATTTGGGAGAATATTTTTAATATTTTGGTGCTAAAAAAAAGTTAAATATAATAATAAAAATTAAATTTGTTTCATTCCTATAATTTTCCACAAAATTCATAAAATTTTCTGGGCACGACGTGCACATGTGCATCTATATTATACAACTCTGCTTTGCACTACAAACAGGATTCTTTTTATGAAGTTTAAAAAAGACAATTCTGCACTTTTAAAAAATGATCTAAAATGAACACTGTTCAATCAAGTCTAAGATCAGAAGTAAAATTAAGGCCTTTGAAAATGTATTGTCAGACTAACAAGATAGCTAAGTTTTGGAGTACCTTGTTCTACCTTGCATAATGAGTTTATAGAATGGACACCACTTTTTTCTAATGTTGAATTTCAAATAGTAGGTTTGAGTAAAAAGGTTGTGCTGTTTATAACGGTCAATTATCTACACTGATATGAGTCAGAAAAAAAAAAAAAAAAAAAAAAAAAAGGGATGATCTCTGTGATGGTTTTTCTGGATGGACACAAGGAAATCTAAAGTTCAAAGAAAACCTCTGAAAACTCTGATTAAGTCAACAGACAGCTAAGTACTAAGAATTAAAGTTAAAATCAAAGTGGATTTTAGAAATTGTTAGAATACTATTTCCTACAAAAATAGAACAATTTTAAGATTCTAACGATATAATTGTAAATATGCAAAATGTTGAAATAAGCTTTTTATGCCTTATAGGCACTCTTGTCTCTTATGAATCAAATATATTTGTTTTCAAATTTGAATTTTCAGTTAAAATCAACTTAAGTATATTTTTTTTTTATGTTTTTACAATTTCATAAAAAAAATGCAAAATTCTTTCATACAGCAAACAAATATTTGTGTGGTAAAATAGATGTCGCAAAAAAATGCTTTACTTTTACTTATATTATCAATTAAAAAGTTTGTTAAAACTACATGATTTTGGGGTGGCCAAAACTACTGCAGGGGTGGTCAAAACTGGTACAAATTGAAAGAAATTATTTAAATTATTATTCATACTCACAATTTAAAATATTCTACAAAAAGTTATAACAGAGTTTCCCCCAGAGGGTTTCAGGGGGACGCTCTGCCCCTCCTGTCCTTCAGTTTAAAAAATAGCACCCCTCTTGACCAGGGTTGTTTGGTTTAAACCACGCTGGTTTAAACCGTGGTTTAAACCATGGTTTAAACCAAGTGGTTTTTAAAAAAAAACCATGCTGGTTTTTTTTAATTTGGTTTTTTTCCCTTTTCCCTAATGTTTTCATTTATTTTACACATTATTAAAATGTGCAAAATCAAAGTTATGGAGTAGCTACAAGCAAAGCTAAAGACAAATTTTTAAAGTGACAAACATCTTTAATCAATCTTATTTTTCTTACTAGCTATAAATTGACATAGCAAAATATTTTTCTACAGTGAACTGTGGAGGATAAAAAAAAAAGGTAGTTAGTTTTAATTCTTTTTTAAACCTTTTATTTTTTAAAAAATGCAAAAGTGGCATATGCCAGCCAAAAATGCAATTTTACTGCTTAGATAGCTTGATTATGATTTACTAAGGATTGCATCATGCATCAATAATGACATAATCATAAGTCATTCTTTCCATTGGTTACTCTTGTTCTGTATGCTAATGAATGATTGGCTATTGGTTTTAGTAAGCTTGTTTTTCTTGGATTGGATTTGCAGTTTTTACATTATTTTTTTCTGTTTCTAGTTACTTTGTACTGTATTTTATTTTAAGAAAGCTACTTACATATATAGTGAAATAAAAGAATGTCTAAAACTAGAAGAAAGGAAAATATAATCTGGTTTTCATTCGAGGGAATAAGAAATACATCAAAAACATGTTTAAGAGCCTAATGTAAAAATTGCATGCAATGTAAATGCTGTCAAATTAGCTCTTCCTTATAATACTAGGTGTGATTCATTTTCAGATGCTTTAGATGTTTACCTTAAAAATTGCCCCACTTTACTTAAAATTTGTGTAGAAAATAGGAATGTTATTGATAAAAATATTCAAAAGCTCGTATCTGTCTAATTTTTATTTTAAAAGAAATGTTGAAGATATGTTTAAACTGTTAAATTCTATTGCAGTTGCCCTGGATAATATCTAAAGTAATAAGTTCCATTACTAATGCAGTTTATAATGGGGCAGGTCTTCAAAAAATATTAAGAGAAAAAAAAATGTAAATAAAGAAGTCCCATAGTTTTTAGTCCAGGTATAAAATAGCCCTAACACCCATGCCCTTTTAGGTATACATGCTTGAACTACAATACAGTCAAAGTGAACTATGTGAACAAGAAAAAAAAGATACATTAAATTTTACAAAACAAAAATATCCATGTAACTCGATGCTTGCACAGATAATAAAATTTAATGCTAAATCTTCACTTTTTGAAGAACAAAGAAACAGAAAAAATAAAGTTTGTATTTAAAAAATAATAATAATAATAATTTTTCTAAGCCTATGTCTCAATTTGTGTAAGCATTACATTCGTTGATGTATCAAGTAAGTCAATACACATGTATTTTTTAGCATTAATAAAATGCATATTGATATTTTTTAAGTAAATATATGCAGTAAGAGATTAATAATCATTTGTTGATGTTAATACTGTAAATAATTTCTAAATTATGCACAAGAAAATGTTTTCTATTTCAGCTTATTTCTGTTAATTTAGTAAAATATGTTTGTTTGCCCTTTACTATGTTCTTCATTATCAACCTGCATATAATTATTTCTTAAATTATTATCTAAAAGGTTTATATAAGTATACTAATAAATTAATAGTTTTTTTTTTTTTTCACACAATGAATATTTCTCTATAGGAACCTAAACTCATAAGATAATTTAATTATAAATTTTTATGCTTTAGTTATTTAATTATAAAAAAAAAATAAATACTAATGTGAATGTTTAACATTAATTAACTATTAATTACAAAAAATCCTCATGACTTTCTAAAACTCAAGTTATTTTTCTTGCAAATGCTATTTAAATAATGATTTGAAAAAAACCCGGTTTAAACCAAAAAAACCCGGTTTTTCGGTTTTTTTCAAAAAAACCGGTTTTTATACCAACCCTGCTCTTGACGTATATTAAAAAAATAGCACCCTTTTTGCCCCACATTAGAAAAAACGCAGCCTTTTAGCGATCTTTTCATGAAATTTGTCGTTTTTTCGCGATCTTTTGACAAAATCTGTCGTTTTTTCGCAATTTTTTTACAATATTTGCCTTTTTTCGCAATCTTTTAACAAAATTTAATTTTTTTTTCTTTTTTCAATTTTTTGAAAAAAATGTTTGGATTTTTGTTTTCGAATCTTTGATGAAAATTCTGTTTTTCCACGATTTTTTGGACGCTAGATTGTAGATTCAACTCTACAAAAGTGCCCTGAAGAATGTAAGAAGTGCCCTCTTCAGAACAGTAACGCCCTGCCCCTTTTTAAACCTGGGGGAAACTCTGGTTGTTATAATTAACAAAAAACCCAATTAAATTTACTAAAGAATACTGTTATGATTTAATTTGCTTTATTTAGTCAAAAAGAAAAAAAAAATCCATTTCAACTCTTTTCTAATTGTGACTAAATCCTATCTATATGAATTTATTATACTGAAGTCAGCGCTTAAAATGTTCATTAAGATTTTCATTAAAATACGTGGAACTTCCAAACATTGAATAACAGTGTTATATGATACAATTATATGATATGCAAGAGAAAGTTATGAAAACAATAAAAGCTAAATTTTTATTTATTTTTTATTTTCTTTTTAATAAACCAAAAACATTGAGGGGTGTTCATTACTAACATTTCTGCTTTATTAAAAGGATACATAAATTTAAATTTTTATATATTACATTAAAGAAATGCAAATCTTTTCCCTGCAGATCTGATTTAAAATGCATATTATTGAAAACTTTTGGAACTTTAAAACATTATAAATTATTAAAATGAAACAAAAAAAAAAGTAACGTTAAAAATTGATTCCCCCCCCCCCCCCAATGGTGAAAAAAATTTCATTTATGCACAATAAGAGACCTTTCAGTTATTACATTACCTCCTATACTGAACAGTTTTGCATGGCACACTTTATCCTTGAATTGCCAAATATTTTTTGGCAAGTTTAATGATGTTTGAGGAAGAACCTTGCTTTTCTTTCCACTGGTTTAGTGGACAGTCATCATTGATAATTTTCGGATTTATAAGTATCTTTGCTCTTTGGTACTACTTGATTATCCTGTCGACCAATGTTGCCAAATTATTAAATCAACATAAATTATATTTTAAATTAAAAAAAAACTAAAAATTAGTAGAATATTCATAAAAATATAAATAAAAAGTCAATAAAAATCCCTTAATGACATTTTAAACATGTGCATCATATTTAATATAATTGAATGTTACATTCACGATCAGCGGCACCTACTTTTGAAACATATTGGATAGGCTCAATTAATAATGGTTAGATAGAGATATCAAATTACTGGGTGGGCTTGTGCCCCATGGGCCCATTTAATTTGGCACCACTGTTCACTATCATCCATTATTGGCATTCAATCTTATTGTTTGATGTTTGGCGATAGTTTTTTGGTTGATGAGATAACCAAGTAGTACTGTATCTTTATTTCTCCATTTACAATTTCCTTCGGATCAATGGAAATATTTTCCTCTTCAAACAAAAATAAAAGACCCTTCTTTTTTTAGTGTTTCAAATTTTTATTTTGGTTGAATGTTGAACTGTACAATTGAATTCAGATTGAAACATTGGAACGATATATCGAAGGGATTAAAATCTCCATATATTGTTGTGCGATCGCAGTTTACTCTCCTTTGGCATGATTTTCAAATTTGCCAAATTGGTGCGTTTTGCATCTTGTCTCCCGGAGCAACATGCTCAAAGAGACACTACGCAAGAACGCACAATCCAAGATGACGGTTTGGTATATTGAAGTACGGTATATCACCCTGTCCCTACCCACCAATTTAAAATTAAATCAGTATTTAAGAGATGCTTAACTAAGTTAATGTAAATAACTTACTACGAACAAATACATTTATGCATCAGTATACTTTTTATGTTCAGAGTTCCTTTTTTAAAATAAAACAATATTTATGATTATCCAAAACCATATTTAACTAATATTATAAACTCACAATTGATGACAATCTGATAAATGACAAAGTTATACTGACAGCAACATTGTATAATGCATTTAAAATGCCCTAGCATGTATCGCATAATATCAATCATGCATATAATATTAGTTAGCTGAAGATCGGATAAAGATGTCTAATATAGTTAAATTTAAAAAAAAAATGCATATACCAACAATTTTGCTGCATGCTAACAAGCAATTTAAACTTTAATAAAAACATCAGAAGACTGATCGCAAATCATACAGTATGAAATTATCATCGGAATTTTAACAGTTTAATACCATCATATAGTTCCACATATTTTTATCAATTTTGAACAGTATTTACTTATTGCTAGTGCAGTAAATTCTCAAACTGATTAATTACAATTGATAATCAGTATTAAAAATTGAATGCACAAAAGCAATCTACACTTAAAACAAAACTACAGACTTCAGTGAGAAATATCTCCACTTTCTCAGCAAGCAACATGTTAATGAAATCTAACGAAATTATTAAGCGATAAAACGTCGAAATAAAATAATTTGCATACAATATTCTTGTATCCAATCATACCACAAATTTAAGTCGAAGTGATGTATCATATTTATTCTTTTAATAAATTTGTGAAATTTTCAATTTTTCCCTTTAATGAGTCTGCTTCTCTCTCAAAGCTTCTCCCACATTTTTAATAAGCATTTACGCCTTAAAAAATACACATTCATATTACAGATTCTTTCTCACATAAAAACTGCTATAAGAGAAGAAAAAAAAAACTTACCACGCATGCATAAAAAATGAAAACTAAACAAAACACACATTTTCTTTCACATTAAAACTGTTGGGGCTTTAAAGGAAATAAAGGGTAGATAATTGTTCAAAATCAAAATTAATGGTTTCAAAAGAACGTATCTATGCTAAAATAAAAGGGGGAGAGAAGGGGAGATAGAAAAATAAAAGAGTTTATATAATAATGCGATAAACTTACCTGTTCAGATGTAGTTTTTGGTTTTTCTTGGGCTGGATTCACGTCGCCGGGTTTTTTAGTTTCAGTTGCAGTACTAGTAGCTGTTTGATAGTCCGGATAAGCCCCTGTAAAGGCGGCGGCGGCAGCAGCAGTTGTTTGTGGATCACTACCGACAGGAACATTAGCGTTATATGCATATTGGGCTTGAGTAGCCCAAGCGGCTGCCCATTGTTGTTGTATTTCAGGAGTAACAGTATATTGACTATAGCCAGCAGGCCATTGCGTTGTTGCAACTGGAGTAGAAGCAGTTGGTTGTACAAAGCCTGATGTCGCAGTCGGTGTAGCTGTTGCTGCCCACGGCCAAGCTTGATGATACATTTTTAGTTTATATACAAAATAGAACACTACAAAGTACAATTAAAATAAATATTTACGATGATCAATGAAAAATTACTTTCGCTTCGTAAAAAGCACCATTTTCAAAGCCGCTTTAGAACTTCCTCACGCACGGCCATTTTCTTTAAACATACGTATCGATAACAAATTGAGATGCTTCTACAACGACAACGAGAGGCGCTAATGCTGTTTTCCACTACCTGATTACAGGATTATTGAGGCTCAACGGCTAGCACCACCAGTCCTATCGATTCTTCCTTTGGGTTTGAGGCTATAAAAATCGGGCTGTGGGATTTTGAGAAGCAACCAATCAACTTTTTCAAACTTTTTTTTTTGTTGTTTTTTATGAAACTATGAAACAATACAAATATATACATAAGAGCTAAGTAATCTGAAAATCTTTAAAAATTACTTTGCATGATTTTTTTTATTATTAACATAAAGTTAAGGTAAGTTAAACGTTGTAGTGAAGATATTAATGTATTCAGTACTTTTTTTTTTTTCATTTAATTTTTGCAAATCAATCTTTGATCTTTTTTTTAAAATTAATATTTACTAATTAACAAATGAAAATACATGTTATTATTTTCATTAATTCTGTTTCAGACGATGTAATATCCTGTTTAAAATAAGACAGTTAAGAATTTTAACATACATTTTTTGAAGCGGGCGATCTAAACCATCGGAATTAGATTTGACTTGTTTAGAGTAAAGAACGTTAACTTAAATGATTTAATTACATATTAGTTCCAGTGTTGAATTCAGAGGGTAGCCCAGGGGGGGGGGGGACATTCCTCCCTGAAACAATGAAATGTCCCCTTCGATAATTTGGGGGTTTTGTATTTTCAATATGGGTAAGAAATCCAATCCCCTCCCCCCCCCCTTCCGAGAGCCAAAGAAGTCCCTTTCGGTGAAAAGTGTCAAAATTCAACACTGATTAATTTGGAAAATGTTTTAATGTGCTAATAAAATAACATACCTTACAAAAACAGCTGAAAATCTTCGTGAAAGCAAATAGAAAACGAGCCAATATCTTACTACTTATTCTTCTATCAATTTTTATTATTTAATTAGTGTACCAACAAAAAAATATATTTTATAAGTAGCTATGTTATGTGATAAATATATTTATTTTGTTGTTGTTTACAAATACTATAATGATTATATTCAAATTCGGAATCAGCATACACTGTTAAAAATCTGCTGCATTTTGCTGCAACGCACTCCCCTGCTTGTATAGAAAACGGTTACTTGGCCGTGAAATGGCGCTTTCTCATTGGTTGGAATAGAGATATTATATACAAGTGGTGGAGGGCGTTGCAGCAAAATGCAGCAGATTTTTAACAGTGTACACTGTTAAAAATCTGCTGCATTTTGCTGCAACGCACTCCCCTGCTTGTATAGAAAACGGTTACTTGGCCGTGAAATGGAGCTTTCTCATTGGTTGGAATAGAGATATTATATACAAGCGGTGGAGTGCGTTGCAGCAAAATGCAGCAGATTTTTAACAGTGTATAATTTTTTTTTTTTTAATTTAAAATTCAAAAAAAAAAAAAAAAAAAAAAAAGATTCCTAATCTAGTCAGGATTACTTTTCAGAGTAGTGGTTCCAGAATTTTTCTTTTTAGACCTCCAAAATTGTAAAGAACAGGTAAAAATTTTCGATTTAGACAGTTTATTCAAAAAATATACTCCCTCTGTCTCAAATTAGTTGCGTCATTTAAATACTTTTGACTGATTATTGATATTTATGGCTTTAGGATTTTGTTTGAATATTTTTTAGAGAGCTATACTATTAATCAACAACATTTACTTATATGGGTGATTCTCAAAATAGGGGACAATTTCAAAAGTGAAATCTTAAAAAAAATACTGTTAGCAAAATTTCTGAAAAAAATAGGTGTTGTTAATGTAGTATTAGGTATACTTTACATGTAGTCAGCAGAGCTAAATATTTAAAAATTAACTTAAAAAAAATAATTAGTATTTTTTGAGTCATGCTAATGACAAAACAAATTGCATGGAATAAATATATTAAGAAATTTTTATTTTCTTCCTGTTTAAATATTTTTTTCTATATTTATTAGCCTTCCTTTTCAGCAAATAGTTTCCATTTTTACATATATACATATAAAGAGAATAAAAACATTACCAAAGAGCAAACTTTGTTTACATGAGCAACATTCTGACAGTAACAATGTAAGAAGCTGTCTTAGTGATTTTCTGACAGATTTAATGCATATTTTAGGGATAATTAATATAATACCTAAATTTATGTGTAAAATTAAACTTTATAAAAGATACAATATAAGCAATGGTTACATTTATGCACACGGGAGTCTTTAGCATGGACAGAAAAACCATGCTAATGACACTGATATTTGTCCATGCTAATGACAAATTTTAATTTAAATAAGATTATGAGCCATAATATAATCACAATACAATAGTCCTTTCTGGGGCTTTTTAAAACACAAAAGTCCTATGCAAATAAGTAAAATAAAAATTTTAATTATAAAATAAATATGAAAATTATTATCCATTCTAATGACATACAATTGATGTACGCCCCTAATATTCAACTTCTATTCTTAAAATACAATACATGCTTCTATTTTAAGGCTGGGATAAAATGGCTACTTGTTGCCAGGGAGAAACTTTATATTTTACAACTATTGTCATATGTGAAAATGAAATTGTGATTAATAACCAGCTGTTATAGTATGACCTTGTTTTGAAAATAGAATATGGAGGACAAACTTTAATTCTTTTTTTATATATTATAATTTTATTTTTAAAAAGAAATTTAATGGATAAATCCTCTCCTTGATTAATTTAAAGAAAGAATAACATTTGTTTTATTTTATAAACATGATATTAACTCTTGAAAAAGCTAGTATATACAAGGCACAGCTGCTGTGGACATCCATGCTAATGACATTTTGAACATTTATTGTTATTTTAAGGTGTTTTTAACTAAAAAGTGAGTAATTCTTGAGTGCAAATAATGAATAATATTAAGACAAACATATCTAAATATAAAAACATGACAGAAAACCTCTCATTTTTTTTTTTTTTTTTTTTTTTGTATGCCGAAAGACATAAATTGTCCCCGATTTTGAGAATCACCCATATAACATTCCCTTCATCATTCCATAAATTAGTGTTAAATTAATTAAAAAAATTGCGGTTCGTACGTTTTTAAGCCACATCCTAAAGATTCTTTTAACAGTAATCACATAAAGCTATCTTCAAGCTAATTAATCGTGAATTCATTTCCGAACATTTCATTCCAACATGTCTAAATTAGTGATGGGCGATTTCGATTTTTTAAATCGATTTAATCGATACTACGGCCAACTCGATTTAATCGATTCTTTAAAATTTTTAATCGATTTCTCTGAAGGTAATCTAATTTTCATTTTCCTTCAAAAGTCGAAGAGAAAATAGACGGATGTGCCAATTCAAAAATTTCAGTGTAATAGTTTCTAAGATAGAAGAATTAAAGAAACCTCAGAACCCCCCCCCCCCCCCCACCCTGCAAAATAGCGTTTTTTTTGAGTGATGTACACCAAAATTGATCAGGATCAATTTTTATTAAGTACCAGCTGAATCTGAATTTTGATGAAAATCCATGAAAGCGCGAGATACAGCTATTGCGAAATCATAAAAAATGCAGCATATCAGCGCCACCTGTTGGGCAATTTACACCAAGAACTAAATAACACTAATCAATGTCAGAGATTTACTGAATCTGAATTTTGATGAAAATTCGTTCTTGAGATAGCACTATTGCGTTAATCATGAATAATGCAGTATAGCAGCGCCATCTCTTAAGGGTATTCTTAACTCATCCGCTCAACAAGCGAAAAACGTTTTGACACATTTACAAATTCATTTTTTAACAGAAAGTTATAAAATTTTAATGCCTGACTATGAAAGCGATTTCGAATTGAACTTTTTTTTTCCATTTTATGATAATTAAATTACTTATCGAGTTATAAGCTATTTCGATGTCACAATCACCCGTTTTTCTCCTCCTTTTCGACCGGTTTTTCTGCTTTCGTCGGGAAATATGCTCAAAAGTGTCAACTTTGAAGGCTTGTTATGAAAAATCTATTGTGTTTTTTAAAAAACAAAAGAATGAGTGCCATTAGACAGTTTCTGAACAACAACACCTGCTATTTTCATGCATTTCCGAACAAAAATAAATTAATGCATGTGTCACAAAGTTGCCCTTTTTGATTTAAGAACACCCTTAAGCGATTTCCACCAAATTGTAATTAGCATCAAATAATATCAAGGATTAATTGAATCTAAATTTTTGTGAAAGTCCGTGCATTAGTTCTTGGGATAAAGCTAAAATGGAAACGGGCGTGCGAAAAGAGAACTGCGCCCGGATCAAAGTTCCAATTTAGCTCCCCCCCCCCCCCTATTAGCTTTTTCTTGTGATAGGCTAGAAGTGATGTTAGTAGTAAAAATTTGGCGCCTCCTAAATTTCCGTGCTCGGAACGACCGCTTCCTTTCGTCCCCCCCCCCTTTCACATGGAGCTGAGTAGGAATTGTGAAAAATTCAGTATAGCAGCGCCATCTGAGAAGCTATATACATCAAAATGCAAAAAACATCAATTCATGTCAAGGACTAACTGGATCTAAAATGTGATGAAAATCCGTTCATTCGTTATTGAGATATAGCTGTTGCGAAAATCGCAAAAAATGCAGCATAGCAGCGCCACCTGTTAGGCTATATGCACCAAAAATTAATTAGATTCAGTTTATATCAAGGTCAAACTACATCTAAAGTTTTGTGGAATTCCGTGCATTTGTTCTTCAGATAGAACTGTCAGAAATTTTTGTCGTATACAGACTCACAGAGTGACACACACACACACAGACAGATATTTCTTAAAAACCATGAAATCGTGTTAAAGACCTTCTAAAATATATAAATCCATCAAAAACGGGAAGTCAAAATTTTTCACGAATCTAATACTCTCTTCTTGTAAAGTTACAAAAGAAAGTAAAAATGTAAAATCGATTCTGCCCGTAAGATCGATCTTTAGATTCGATGTCGATCTTTAGATTCGATTTCGATCTTTAGATTCGATGTCGATCTTAGATTCGATGTCGATCTTTAGATTCGATGTCGATCTTAGATTCGATGTCGATCTTTAGATTCGATGTCGATCTTTAGATTCGATGTCGATCTTTAGATTCGATTTCGATTTTTTTTCTTTTTTTTTTTTCTAGGCTAAATCAGTGTTGAATGCAGTTATTTTTCTGCGACTCCGGAGAAAGGCATCATGTTTTACAGCTCTGTAAGGGAGGGGGAATCGTAATTTGTGCATTAAAAAACATAAAATCTCATAACTTCTGGGGGGGGGGAATCCCCTGCGGCCACCCCATTAATTCGACACTAGGTTAAATCGTTATATTTTTATTTAGAAGTCCAGTTATTTGAAGTATTAGTTTATTATGTTTTATTTTTCACGCTCGTCTGTTCTAACCCCCCCTTCCACGTCAGTTTTAACCTACAGGGCCGTTCGAAATATACATACAGTTTTAAAAATGTCCAATTCTCGGTCTATTTTATTTTAGATCCACATTTTAAATCCTTGACAAAAGATAAATAAAGGGTCGCCCTTCCGCCCGTTTGGGGTTTATCTGCGCCCCGCCGGGGGGTATATTTTTTTGTTTCTTCAAAAGAAACAAAAAAAATTTTGAGGGGGGGCTTGCACCCTCCCCCAATATACACCTTAAAATTTCGCTCATTTAATTTTCTACCATTTTTAACTTAAAAGTTTAAGCTACATGGCACCCCCAGATCTGTGGATTCTTCCCCCCCCCCCTGTCGATCACTCACCTAATTTTGCTTATATCTTGACTTCATTTCAATCTTTAAAATGCTATAACTTTGCTTCTATAGGAGTTACAGTGATGAGAAAAATTCTAGTATAGCTAACCATTTCTCGCCGTTCTTTTTGCTTTTTCAGTTTTCCGGTTTTCCCAAAAGGACCTTTTTTGGGGGGGGGGGGGGCAGAGGGGCTTTTTTTTGATACAATATGTCTATTGAAAGCTTATGCTTCATACATTACAAATCTAGCAAAAGAAATTTTCTCCCATCATTTCAGGCCACATTACGGACCCATAATGTGTTAAAATTTTAATTTTTCAAACTTCTTCTTCTTCTTCAAAAAAAAAAAAAAAAAAAAAAAAAACATTGATACATATCAGCGAAACTGGGGTCCGAACCCGCAATCGTTTGATTGCACACGTAATCCCTAAGCTTTTTGGCCACCGAGTACTCAGCAACGCTATTGTTTCTTTAGATTGTCATCTTTAAATTCGTAATATCTTTTGAATGGAATGTCCGATTTGAAAAATTCAAAAAGTAATCTACAGATATTGTAACAGGCATTAATGCAAAATGATTTATTTGGATAAGGATTAAGTTATCGATAGTATGGTCTAATTTTGGTTGGTGTATTTATCGCATTTTAAAGTGTAAGAAAGTAGTTATAGTGAGTTAACTACAATAGCTGGACATATGGTATCGCGCGGTTTTTTTTTTTTTTTTTTTTTTTTTTTTTTTTTTTTTTTTTTTAATAGACATGAATATGTTCTTTAATATTATAGAACCTTTTTTTATTCATTTAAAAGTATTTCCTGGCGATTCAAAAATACACACGTAATTGTTCAAGGTTTCACTTCTATCGGCACTCTCAGAGTGCCACTATTTTTTTTATTTTTTTTTTTCACGTTCGCCCGTCGTACCGCCCCCCCCCCTCCTCACCAATCTTTACAGGTTCGTTCAAATTATGACTGAGATTTAAAAAAAGTCTAATCCTCGTTCTATTTTGTTATAAATCCATATTTTGAAACCTCAACAAAAGATACATTTGGGTCGGGGTCGCCCTTCTGTCCGTTTGGGATTCACCTTGCCCCCCTGGGTGGGGGGCATATTTTTTGTTTCTTCCACACCATCTCATGTAACATATCGTTATAAAGCTTTTATCTCCTCGTTTTTTTTCTGTTACTACCCCTCTCCCCACTTAGTTACATGCTCTTGGCACTTTTTATAGTTTCAAAGAGTGTATGTTCCCCGCGGGCCACCCCATGAATTCAACACTAAGTTAAACACTATATTTTTGTTTAGAAGCTCAGTTATTTGGGTTATTAGTTAATTATGTTTTTTTTTTCAAGTTCGTCCGTTCTTATCCCTCGTCCCCCCCCCCCCTTCCTCGCCAATCTTTACTATATGGGCCGTTCAAAGTATGCATGCAATTTTTAAAATGTCCAATTCTCGTTCTATTTTATTGTAAATCCTCATTTTGAAACTTCGACAAAAGATACATTTGGGCTATGGTCGCCTTTCCGTCAAGAGTGGGGGTTACCTGCCCCCTTGGGAATGGGACATATTTTATGTTCTTCCGAACTATCTCGTGTAACATTTGGTTGGCATTAGAAAAAAAAAGTTTTTTTTTTTTGTCTATACTCCTTGTTCCCCATCCTAGTTACACGCTCTTGGCACTATTTATACTCGGTTTAATGCCAAGTTACTCAGTGTTGTTATTAGTTGAGTTATGTCTCTCAAATTTGTCAAAGTTTTTGTGTAAGTGAAAACCATAAGTGACAATCAATTTAAAATTCTTATTATCCGACTCTAAAATCTGCAATAGCTTAATTCTATGCTTTCCTAAATGGGGATGGGGGGGGGGGGAGGCGGCAATTACGGTTCTGCTGATTGTCTAAGTTTTGGAATTAGTAATTTGGAGCTTCTCTGTGTGAACCTAAATATCGAAATATCGATTCTAGTATCGATTCTAGAACTGAGAAATCGATTCTTATTATGATCGATGTTGTTTTATACGATATCGATTTTAATCGATTCTCAAAATTTCCAGAATCGCCCATCACTAGTCTAAATAGTATCTTTTAACTTGCAAAGCCTCGCAGCACGCAAAGCCTGTGTAACGTTCACAACACACGACCAAAGCCTGTGTAAGGCTCGCCACACACCAGGGAGACATGCGTCAAAAATCGTGCAACAGGACGCAGTCAAACCGGTTTTTTCTTTGTTATCAGGGTGAAATTGTCGCATGTCGCACGTTTTTTTTTGTTCAATGTCTCACTGGTGTGTGGCGAGCCTTACGCTCACAGCAGACGACCAAAAGCCTGTGTTACGATCACAGCACGCAAAGCCTGCCATGTCGCGCATCATCGAGTAGGCACATATGCGCTCGGCGGCAGCACGACAACGACAGCAACACTCTGGCATCAACGCAACACGAGTGCACATCGCTCGTCAAACGTCAACGAGACGTTCTTCTCACTGGGGGTGGAGTACTGTAGCGGCGCCATCTTGCGCGGTCAGTAAAATGAGTTTGTCGCAGGAACAGGGCCGTAATTACCGCCGTGGCACTGCCTCGGGGCTACCAAGCCTGAGGGGTCCCAAACTGCTGGTTAAAAAACTATTGAGTTTAGTTTCTAGTCTAACTTCCTATAAAATGCCCAACACTTAGCTAAAAGTTTCTACTAAAAAAAAAAAATCAGAGTGCTAGAGTAAATGTTTTTAGTTGTTTGTTAGTTGTTTAATGTTAGTTGTTTTTGCGTGTCCGTCGATATACTCCATACGCTTCGCATGCGATATCAGCTCTAGAGCAGACAGCAGAATGTCGAGTTGAATGTGTCATGTCGCACCAGCATGTTTGCCGAACCCAACGAAGCCTGTATAAGGAAGAAAATATGGGCTTTTAATCGGTTGAATAATATAAAAGCATCTAAAAAATTCTAGAAAATCTTTCTACTTATCTATTAATAAATACATAAAATAATAATAATAAATTAAAATCTACCTTTCAAAAGGTTTTTAAACAGAAACGTATGATTAAGTTATATAAACTCAAAAATGAACCTAAACAAAACTCTCTTTAAAGTATTCGACTAGTCAGAGGTCCATATTTTCTCCTCTATGCTAGCTTCAGTGGGATCGGCAAAAATTAAACAGAGGCGTGCAAAAAAAAAAAAAAAAGTGCCCGGGGCAAAGTTTTAATTTGCCCCGGCGCGAGGGGCCTCACTAGTCTGCTCCGGGGCCTCCGAGTTTATAGTTACGGCCCTGCGCAGGAAGCGATCGAACTAGCCTTTAGCTCGACACTTAAGATCTCGCTTTCTGACCGTGGGTTCTCCGGTTCGAACTCTGCCATAGTACATCGCCTGCACAGGGTATTTTCTAATCTATTATTTTTTATTTCTATTACTTCACATTCGGGTTAACATTGCTTCTGGCACCTAATGTACACCGTTGTATTCATTCTTGTATAATTTTACTGGTGTTGATCTACAAAACTGCATCACAAGTTATTTATAGCTCCACCTACTTGAAATGTAGACAAAATTTTCGACTTAAATGTAGCAACTAATTTGGGATGGAGGGACTATCTGTTTACGATTATATTCCATAAAATGAAGGTTCGGTTATCTCAAGTTTTGCTGTATTTACATATTATATATATATATATATATATATATACATATATATATATGTATATACAGGGTGGTTATAAAAAAAACTTTGCCGATATATGGGGATCTAGCGGCTGGTCCGTTCAACCGATCGAGGTGAGATTTCAGATATAGTTATTATGACGTATGAGCTCGGGATTCTGTGAATGACAACAATGTGGTGCTCACGGTTATAGTTATAGGTATAGAAACTCAAAATTTTCCAATGGCAACCCATTTTTTTCCGTAGAAAAATGATCAGCGCATGCAAAAACCCTAAAGAACGTTGGAACAGTACGTGTATCGCAAGAAACGGACTCGTTATGCACGCACAAAAAACAGCTCTTCAAACGCCCCTCCCCCCCCCCCCCAAAAAAAAAAAAGTTGAATGTAGATTTTGCCATTGCAGAATTTAGTTTCGCCTCCGGTTAGAAAAAAAATAATCGATAGAGTTTTTTTTAGAAGGGCGACCCCGTTTAGAATGCAATGAACTAACTTAATTTTTCTTGTGTTTATCATTATAATAGCAAACAGAACGGCGTGAAATACCCAATTGATTAGCAATTTCTCTCTGAGACATTGGAATTGCGGGATAATAAAGCGATACAATTTGACGTGCTACTTCTTCATTGACTAGATTCATCAAAAACGGATTTTTTCTTTAGTTTAAAAGCTTTTTTATAGACTCTGAGAAAAGGAAAATGCATTTTAACAATAAAACGGGTGGAATCCCGTCGAATTCGACGAATGAAATGTTTAAAAGACCCGATCGATTTGGTTTTAAAAAAAGCAAAAATAATTATATTATTGAATCAATATATAATAAATATATTTCCAGTCAAGTTTGGCAGTTACAATTTTGCATACAAGTATTCGCACATCTTCAGTTAAAATTGTAATCTGAGTGCCGGCGAAATCCAGGAATTTTATTTTATATGCACTCACAGAAAAATAGTTTTATTAAAAAAATAATAATGATAATAAAAAAAAAACTAATTTCATTTTTACTATGACGTTATTTTCACTAACTGAAGTCATCTGAAAGTAAAATCTCAATCTCAGTGTCCATAATGAAAATAAATATTGAAATGTAATATCGTTATGAGTAAAAATGCGATGTTTTAAATAGTGACGTCATTTTCTCTTCAAATGTTTTTTAAAAGTTACTGTTATTAGTAATATGAAAAAAGCATCCGTAATAATATTGGTTTATCTGGTTGCTGAATGACATCATTTTCCTCATTTGAAATTTTTCTTGTTTTGTTTTAGACATTGATTTTTATCATAAATTATTTTCTGTTATTTTATTTAAATTATTAATATTATTTCTCAGTAAATATTTTTTTTTACCTCAATTAGTGCATAATTATACGCAATCATTTTATTGTGGTTAAATTTTACGAAAACAATTAACTTTTTTCTTTTAAGTGCAAGGACATGTTCACTGATGAAATAAAGCTTCTGACTGGTGGAAAGGGATAGTGGAAAATAAATTGTTATTATCGAGAGAAAAGCTAAACTGAGTTGCCACCATTTTGAAAAAATATCGTAAAAGCATTTAAAATTAAAATTAAAATATAAAAATGGGAATAAATTAAAAAATAGCTAAAATGGGCACAACTACAAATAAATAGCTATCATTTAAAAAAATAATTATCAAAATCGGTTGAGTTGAAAATTCAGGATTGATGACTAAAAAAAACAGCCAGGTCTTTTAAATATATAGATTGTATGAATGTCTCGTTTTAACGGCCAGATTATGAAAAAGTGGGCCACAATTTTTGACAAGACACTTTTTAGCTTGTCTGAAAGAAATAGCATCGGAGGCTAAAAAAAACACGATTGGAACACACAGAAGAAATTTGTATGTGAGACAGATTCATTACACCAATCACTGATTACAATACTCCAAGCCAGTTCGCACCAGTAATTCTAGTATGACGTAATTTTGCAGATTTGCCGTATAGCGGGAGCCTGTTACAGAACAAGTTGCAAATCCCCTTGGTATCACTTCCTAAAAAGAAATACAGCCGCGGGAATAACTGTGCATGCAATGTCGCACCACGCAGTAACTCTCATGTCATGCGCCACAATGTGGGAATTCATGTCTGCCCACTGCACACAATTTTTCGTGTTGACATTGCCAGTTAAGGTGACGTGTGCTCCGTATGTTAATAATAAGTTAAAAGGCCTTGCCTTGTCTCCATCTTATTGGATAAGAAATTAATTAGCAAAGTCTGTACGTTGTTGATGGTCGCCTACTTTCATTAGCTGGACGCGCTGGTACAGGTAAGGAAACATGCGGATTAAAGAGCGTGCTAGCTTTAGCACCGTTGTTTTCGGTGTATCCAATACAAAAGATGCATCCCTTACAGTTTTGCATGTGTCCTGCAGTCACTATGTGATGCACTTCCATAACAGTATCCTCAGGAAGAGTTGGTCATCTGGATCACGGTCTACCACAGGTGCAGCCAGTTTCTTCGAAATTATTTACGAAATCACAAAGAGCTTCCGGGCTACATGGGCAAAGCATTTGGCAATGGTTTAAACAGTAAACACGCAAGGTTTTCGCAGCATTCATCCCAATCTGATAATGGAATTTTACAAATTCACCATGAACTTTCGCTGGAAGATTCATTTCGTCGGCATGTGCAAGCTCCCGATTGAAGAACTAACATTCCCATCCCACTTTTTATCCGTTTCCTACGCTGACTATCTGGCAAACGGCGTTCCTTAATTGATGTTTTGCCTCTGTCATATGTAAATTTCCTTAATGCGCCGTGATCGTGTAGCCGCGAGCGCCAATTTGTTGCCGTAGACAGAATATCGAGCTCATACCTGTGAATAACTATATCTAAAATCTCATCTCGATCGGTTGAATGGGCCTGCAGCTAGAGTTCGGTATATCGGCAAAGCTTTTTTAGGGCTTGTATATACAGGGACACCAGAATTTTGTGTACAAACTTTGAGGGGTGGTAGAAAACATCGTTTGGAACCACAATTGGACGTAGAAAAGCATGGGCGGAAACGTCTTTGTTAACCCTTTCACAGCCAGTGAAAATGTATATGAAACTACAAAATTTTTAATACAAAATGAACATTGACACCAGAATTTTAATATGATTTTTCCAATTATTATGTATGTGAAATGCATTTTTTTTCTTCTTTGCAAATACATTTTCTCGCGATTTCTGATGTCACTCTGATGTATTTTTCCACATTTTAGCAATTTCTTATAGCTACTAAGATACTTGATTTTAAAGAATTAAAATTTTAAATTTAATTTGAAATTAAATTATTTCTTGTAATTTTTTCTGTGTAATAAAGCGTTCTACATTGCTTTCCGCAGCTTATCATAACTGTGTCTTTGTGTTTCTTTGAGCTTTTCACGGACAAAGCACTTCCATTGCTAAAATCTGGAAAAATATGAATGCCATCAGAAGTTGTGAAAAATGTATTTGCAAAGAAAAAAAAAAAAAAAAAAACCACACGTTTTACATACATAATAAATAGAAAAATCATATTAAAATTCTGGTGTCAATGTTCATTTTGTATTAAAAATTTCGTAGTTTCATATACATTTTCATTGGCTGTGAAAGGGTTAACAAGCAATTTCCGCTCATGCTTTCCTATGTAAATGTGGTTCCAAACGATGTTCTCTACCACCCCTCAAAGTTTGTACACGAAGTTCTGGGACACCCAGTATACATGCATACAACATTATACATATTTATGTTATACGTACAGTAAAAACTGAATCTCTCAAAGCACTTGGAAATAACTTAAGAGGAGGGAATTGATTAAAAGAAGTGTCTTCCTTGTTCCATGGAATATCTCTATCAAATAAACCAACCTGAAAGAGAAACATTTCATTTAATATACATTACGGAAGGATTACCTGGCATTTATACCTGCTAAGACATAAACTTGTCTAAATTGGACTATTTTACCGACACTTTGCTATTGCATTTTCACAAGTTTTAATATATATATATAGAAAGACAAAAAGTAAAACATGGAAAAACAGAACATTCATGTTACGAATCCCGTTTCAAACTCAAGAGTTTTAATATTCCGGCGAAAAGAACATCATACAATCATGACTGTTTAGACTTAAAACTCTCTAAATTATGAACTTTTCCTTAGGCCCGAAACTAGCTTTTTTTGCACCTGGAGTAAACATGGAATTTAGAGGTTCCTCCCCACCCTCCCACGCAAAATATGCTTACAAAGAAAATTTTACTAATTTTCTATTAGCCGACTTATTTTAAAATTTGAAATAAGGTACCCTGGGGTAATAACGCCACGTTAAGGTTCTAGCAATTTTCACGGCTCAGTTTTAGTTTGTATTTTTCAAACAAATATATGATTTGATACAGCAACTCATTGACTATCTATATAAAAAAAATAATTTAACAGATATGAATACATAAAATGTAATGGCGTGATTTCTTGACCAATACTATTTGGCGTTATTACCCACCTATATGGGTAATAACGCCATGCAAACAAAACAATGAAATAAGTTGGATTAATTGCATGTAGATTGCCCAACTCTAAAAATACAAACTCTTAGCTCTAGAAATTGACAAATTGCATCCTAAGCTATTGAAAATGTTCATTTTTTCGTGAAAGTGTAAGAAAAATAAAGATGTGGTGTGGGGATGGGGGGGGGGGGATGAGGCAAAAGAATATTAGACCGTGAGCTTCTTTTTGCTTAAAAAGGATCGTTTAAATAGAATTATTAGAAACATTGCACAGTTTTAACTGTGTTTATTTGAATCAGTATTTAGGATGTAGTTCTGCCACTGTAGGGAATCAACCGGGGTAAAAATTGCAAGGATTGGCGTTATTACCCTGTTATAGTTATTGCGCTGTACATTTTAAATTACAAATTATCTGGAGAAGATATCCAAAATCTTCAACAACATTTTGAAAGGCCATGAAATGTACTACAAATTTATGTAATTAACAAAGTATTTCCGGATAAAAAAAATAGTCTTCACATCACAAAACGTATCTCGCAAATTTTAGTTCAAGCGTTAATTTTAGCTGCTTGTAAAAACAATAAGACCTAAAAATGAAACAAATTAACTTGAAGCTGTTTTTTGCGATTTATATGACTCAACACCCTTCTGCGCAGAACACATGGGTGTCATTTACCAGATTATTTCATAATTATGCAAAATATTAGCACTTGGCGTTATTACCCCGTCTGGCGTTATTACCCCAGGGTATCTTATGTAATACAGAATTACGTAATCTGCTTGGCCAAATATTGATTCATGGAAATCTTAAAACGAAATCGAGAAAATTACCTTTTTATACAAAATCCTTACGTCATATCATCCTTAGATATTTTTCATGCTTTGACATACCCCAAATTGGACGAATTTAACAATACCATGCATATAAAAATATAGACCTGAGAAAAATTGACAAACAAAATCTTCATTCGCACTCCTTCATTCTGGCGCTGGGGCACATGCCCCCTCAGCACCCTCCCTTTACTTTCGGCCCTGGTTTCCCTAGTCCTCTGCGATTCCGACTTAAGGCTACTGGTCACTCACTGTCCGAATTTCCCTCCGAAATGTTAAGTCTGTGGGTGTTTGATGCATTCTTATACTCAAAATATCTCCTCAGGAAATTAAAGATACTTTTTCGCACAGACAATTAATGGATCGCTTTTACACTTTGATATAGTTTATAACATACTAGCAGGCTATGCCCGCTGCGCTGATCAATATTTCAAAATCAACCGTGGATGAAACGAACAGGTGAATTTAAATTTGTATTTTAAATAATTTGGACCTCCAGCAGCACCTTGCTCATTGCTGAAAACGATTTAGACACTACTGTGATATTAAATTATCTTAAACGTTGCGCAAAAACCAGCTATTTAGAAGTAACTATTTTAGTTTATTTCTAACAGAGCACATTTGGAAGCGAAATGAGACCATTATGGCAACAGCATTTAAAAATTTCCCTTATCAGAAGAAATATTGATTATTACAGTCATTACCATGGTACAACTTCTGAAAAAGTTCTTCGCAACTTTTCATTATGTGAAGCCAGGAACCCAAAGCTACTCCCACCTAAAAAGTTTATATATATATATTAAATTTAATCCGCGCGATAAAAGGCACAATTATGCAAGAATCATCTTCAAACTCGTCACGTACATTGAGATGGTTAATATCTCAGTGGGAATTGCAAATGAGCAAAATCACCCCAAGGGGGTAGTAATTGGGAAGGGTTCAAAAATTTGAATACCATCTTAACATGGCTTTCACAAAACTAGCTCTTAAAAAACAATAGCAGGAAAAAAAAAAAAAAAAAAAAAAAAAAAAAAAAAAAACATTTGTCGTTACAGCAAATTGCCAAAAAAAAAAAAAAAAAAAAAAAAAAAAAAAAAAATTAAAATTTTCATTACAACAATTACTTTTTTATTGCAAAATTTCCTCCTGAAAAGTTAAACAAAATTATTTGCTCTTTTGTATTTGAGCATTTTCTCTTTAGTTATTTAAGATAAAATTATGTAAATTTCTATAATTTGGCGAACGATTTGGTTGACTTGACAATCAAGTAGTAGTCAATTTACACTTTTCATAATTCACAAAAGATTCCTACACAGACATCATATGGCGCTATAGGTTTAGCACGATTATCTTGCAACTACAATGTGGCAAAATCCTCATTTTAGAATACCAAACAAATTTATGTATATTTTATTATTTTCTATCATTTTAAACAGCAATTAACGATAAATAAAAAGTAACTGAAGAACAAAACAACAAATACCATTTAAAATAAAAAATAAAAGTAAATAAACAACTTATCATAAGATAAACAACTATAGCCGGGTTACCATATGAGGCAAATAATGCCACTTTGGCGCCAGTGAGATACCTCGATGAGTATATGACCAAATCCGTGACAAAATTTCCATATTTGGAAAAAACTTTAATCAGTATTTATACTGCATTTTCCCTACTTATGTATAAGAAAAACTTTGTTACAGATGTCATGTATGCACCACATTGGCGCAATTTTTTTCTGGCGCCAATTTGGAAAACTTAGTTTTTAATTACCAATTTCATAAATATTTTTTAATTATTTTGTATTATTTGAAAAAAAAATAAAAAAGTTTAATTAATAGCTATAGAACAAAATGATTTATATTATTTTAAAAAACAAAATGAAAGTTAAAAATTGTTTTTTACTAAATAAACAACCATAGTCAGTTTACCATGTGTGGCATAAAATCGCCATTTTGTTCCAATCGTGCGAATGTGGTGCGTATATAACATCTGCGCCAAAACTTTAAAAAGTTGCAATTAAATTATTTCGCAGTTTGGATGCGGAAGACATTTATACTAAAATTTAAACATTATACGCATTTTTTTGTGCTATAACTGCTATTTATATATTTACAATTAAACTAAAAAAAATATCCTAAAAATGCTCTCACACATTTAAAAGAGAATGGGAGAATTTAGTAATTGTGAACATTGCTCCGGCTTATGCCTTCTTGGTATAAAATCGCATTGTTTGATGACAAAAGTAAATTCAAACACCCAAATAAACAAATAACATACAATTAACAGATAAAACCATTTTTAAAAGTAATTCTGCTATTTTGTCCTGTAAGACACATAATGGAAGAATTAGATTTTAAAAATATTTTTTTTAAAAAAAATAGAAAAATGTTATTTATGTTTTATCTAATAAAATATTTAAAATACATTTTTGTTAGCCTGCGCGAAAGAGAATAGCGAAAGTTTGATTGAAGAAATATTGAAGAGGAAATGGTCAATTAAAAAAGACTTGTAAATTTTATTCAGTGGGAATTTTTCATTTCAAAATGTTGAAATTATATATAGTAATAACGCATAATTGCATAAATTTACTTTGAATTGCAAAATTTTTCTTTCAGTACCACTTGGTTATACCGTCGACCAATTTCGCCAAATTATACAAATCGCCAAACTATTAGCCAGATTATATAGATTAGAATAAATTTTCATTTAAATAACGAAAAACAAATTAGCAGAACATAAATAAAAGTAGAAATAAAATGTCGAATTAAAAATCACTTGATGACATAATTAGTATTTATATTATACTTAATGACAAGTGAATGTGACATTTACGATCATCCATTATTGACATTTAATCTTGGAATTTGGGGGTAGATTTTTAATCAATGGGGTAATCTTTCCTTCTTCAGTTTTTAAATTTTAAAACTGAAATTTTTCCTGTAAGTGAAATTGACGAAATGGCGCAAGAAAAATTAAATTAACAATGAAAACATTTGCAAAAAGAAATAAAAGAGTTATAATATCTATATAATTTACGATTGAATATTAAAATATACTCTAAAAATTGTCTTCACTTCAAAAAAAAAAAAAAAAAAAAAAAAAAAACATTATTGCGACCATTAAGAACCTAAATCAGGCATTAAATCAGTAGTGCATTTTCGGCTTAAAAACACATTCTTTGGCGACAAAAGCAAGATGAAAATGGTATAGAAACGAATAGTAAACTCACAACTTACAGTGTCTTTTACAATCAGATCTGCTTTTTTCTGCTGTAAGTTATACGAAAATTCGATAAAAAAGAGAAAGAAAAAAAACAAAAAAGGAAATAACTATCATTCAAAATTCATTTAATCAATTTCTGGAATTCATGTTTTTATTCTAACACCAGGGATAAGTCGCCAAAAGTTAAACCAACTGTTATATTTCGCGTTAATTTATTTTTTAAGCATTACAAATATTTTTTTCATTTTCAAGATAAATATATTTTTATAATATTACGCCTCATTTAAGCGGTCTTTCTTTATTATTATTAATATTATCAGTAGTTATTTTCTGCTATTATTTGCAAGATATTTGTAATATTTCTAATAGATATAGCCATTTTAACTCTTTTAGCAATTATAATTTTCGCCAAAAACAGCTACTGGCAACCCTTTTCAAAAATAACAGAAAAATACGAAATTTACTACGAAAAATCAGAGTTATCCCTGTAAATTTGAATCATAAACCTTTGGAAAAATATTTCCTTATCGAATGATACAACCGGCAAAAAAATCCATCGGGTAGTTTTTGAAAACAGTCGTTTGGAAGTTTCTGAACTTTTGCTTTATAATATACCGGGTGATCCAGAAGTCCCGGGACTTTTGAAATGCTAATAATTAGAAAACCATAAACAATAGAAGTATGCGGTTTTCACAGAAATGCTGACAAACTTGTGGGATTTGTTTTTTCGATGAAAAAACATATTATGTTAGTTGCACTTTTTGACAGCAGGTGGCGCTAAAATTGATAGTATTGTTTTTATAGTATGATACAGCTCATTTAAAAGAACGAATTAGTGTCCAAGGGTTACAAAGTTTAATCATGACGCTCATGGCTTATAAGTACCGCCGTGAGCCGATGCAAAACAGCGTGCACAGTATCCTCAGAGCAGAAAGAAATTTCAGAAGAAATTTCAGTTCACCGTGATATCACAAGTTTACTGCACTCACCATGAACTGGTGATCTCTATAGAGTATTGGCATAGAATCCTACCTAATTTACGATTGAAACAGACATTTGGGATCTCTTGTTTCTATTACGATCTTCCAATGAGCCTTTTTCTCAAACCTTACTTGCCATAGCATTTCACATTTGCAATGGCCATCGATTCTTTTGCAGTTTTAACTTGACGTATTGTACGATAGGAAAACAACGCGACATGCAAAGATGTGTCTAAACATAGTCTAGGCAAGGTCTAAACACTGCAGTTGCTCATGAAATTTTGTATCAAATTTCCCTTACAATGCAATTTCATTTACCTTACAAAAAATGTTTGAACATAAACCATCCTTAAAACGAAATCTCATCAATATCATAGAAAATAAGTTTCGCAATGAACTCATGTGTCTATATAACGCATGGTATAGGTATATTCAGTCTTATACAACGGCGCCACCTGTGTCTAAAAATGGTAATTATATATATTTAAAAAAATTCATTATAAACAAAAATCCCACATGTTTCTGAGCATATATCTGAAAACAGATCCTTTGTATTATACATAGTTTCCTAATTATTAACTTTTCAAAACTCCCGAAACTTCTGGATCACCCGGTATACTAGCAGGCTATGCCCGCTGCGCTGGTCAATATTTCAAAATCAACCGTGGATGAAACGAACTGGGGAATTTAAATTTGTATTTTAAATAATTTGGACCTCCAGCAGTACCTTGCTCATTGCTGAAAACGATATAGGCACCATTGTGATATTAAATTATCTTAAACGTTGCGCAAAAACCAGCTATTTAGAAGTAACTATTTTAGTTTATTACCAACAGTGCACATTTGGAAGCGAAATGAGACCATTATGGCAACAGGATTTAAAATTTTCCTTTATCTGAAGAAATATTAATTATTACAGTCGTTACCATGGTACAACTTCTGAAAAATTTCTTCACAACTTTTCATTATGTGAAGCCAGGAACCCAAAGCTACTCCCACCTAAAAAGTTTATATATGTATTAAATTTTGTCCGCGCGTTATAAGGCACAATTATGCAAGAATCATCTTCAAACTCGTCAATTACATTGATATGGTTTATATCTTAGTGGGAATTGCAAATGAGCAAAATCGGCCCAAGGGTTTGGTAATTGGGAAGGGTTCAAAAATTTGAATACCATCTTAACATGGCTTTCACAAAACCAGCTCTTGCAAAACAATAGCAGGGAAAAAATAAACATTTTTCGTTACAGTAAATTGCCAACGATAAAAAAAAAAAAAAAAACACACACATTAAAATTCTTACTACAACAATTACTTTATTATTGCAAAATTTCCTCCTGAAAAATGAAAACAAAAATATTTGCTCTTTCGTATTTAAGCATTTTCTCTTTAGTTATTTAAGATAAAATTATGTAAATTTGTATAATTTGGCGAACGATTTGGCGAAATTGGTTGACGTGATAATCAAGTAGTAGCCATTTTACACTTTCATATTTCACAAAAGATTCCTACACAGACATCATATACGCAATAGGTTTAGAACGATTATCTTGCAACTACAATGTGGCAAAATCCTCGTTTTAGAATACCAAAGGAATTTATGTATATTTTGTTATTTTCTATCATTTTAAACAGCAATTAACAATAAATAAAAAGTAACTGTAAAACAAAACAACAAATATCATTTCAAAAAAGAAAAAAATGAAAGTAAATAAACAACTTATCATCAGATAAACAACTATAGCTGGGTTACCATATGAGGCAAATAATGCCATTTTGGCGCCAGTGAGATACCTCGATGAGTATATGACCAAATCCGTGACAAAATTTCTATTTGGAAAAAACTTTAATCGGTATTTATACTGCATTTTCCCTATTTATGTATAAGAAAAAACTTTGACACAGATGTCATGTATGCACCACATTGGCGCAATTTTTTTCTGGCGCCAATTTGAGAACTTGGTTTTTAATTACCAATTTCATAAATATTTTTTAATTATTTTGTATTATTTGAAGAAAAATAATAAATAAAAAAGTTTAATTAATAGCTATAGAACAACATAATCTATATTATTTTCAAAAACAAAATGAAAGTTAATAAATAGTTTATTAATAAATAAACAACCATAGTCGGTTTACAATGTGTGGCATAAAATCATTATTTTGTTGCAATCGTGTGAATGTGGTGCGTATATGACATCTGCGCCAAAACTTTAAAAAGTTGCAATTAAATTATTTTACAGTTTGGATGAGGAAGACATTTATACTAAAATTTAAACATTGTACGTAAAATTTTTGCTATAATTGCTACTTATATATTTACAATTAAACATAAAAAAAATATCCTAAAAATGCTCTCACATATTTAAAAGAGAGTGAGAGAATTTAGTAATTGTGAACATCGCTCCGGCTGGGCCTTCTTGGTACAAAATCGCATTGTTTGATGACAAAAGTAAATTCAAACACCCAAATAAACAAATAACATGCAATTCACAGATAAAACCATTTTAAAAGTAATTCTGCTATTTTGTCCTGTAAAACACATAATGGTAGAATTAGATTTTAAAAAAAAATATATTTTTTTAAATAGTAAAATGTTATTTATGTTTTATCTAATAAAATATTTAAAATACATTTTTGTTAGCCTGCGCGAAAGAGAATAGCGAAAGTTTGATTGAAGAAATATTGAAGAGGAAATGGTCAATTAAAAAAGACTTGTAAATTTTATTCAGCGGGAATTTTTCACTTCAAAATGTTGAATTTATTTATAGTAATAACGCATAATTGCATAAATTTACTTTAAATTGTAAAATTTTTTCCTTCAAATTTTTACTTGCTTAGTATACCGTCGACCAATTATAAAAATCGCCAAACTATTAGCCAGATTATATAGATTAGCATAAATTTTCATTTAAATAACGAAAAACAAATTAGCAGAACATATATAAAAGTAGAAATAAAATGTGGAATTAAAAATCACTTGATGACATAATTAGTATTTATATTATGCTTAATGTCAAGTGAATGTGACATTTACGATCATCCATTATTGACATTTAATCTTGGAATTTGGGGGTAGATTTTTAATCAATGGGGTAATCTTTCCTTCTTCAGTTTTTAAATTTTAAAACTGAAATTTTTCCTGTAAGTGAAATTGACGAAATGGCGCAAGAAAAATTAAATTAACAATGAAAACATTTGCAAAAAGAAATAAAAGAGTTATAATATCTATATAATTTACGATTGAATATTAAAATATACTCTAAAAATTGTCTTCACTTCAAAAAAAAAAAAAAAAAAAAAAAAAAAAAAACATTATTGCGACCATTAAGAACCTAAATCAGGCATTAAATCAGTAGTGCATTTTCGGCTTAAAAACACATTCTTTGGCAACAAAAGCAAGATGAAAATGGTATAGAAACTAATAGTAACTCACAACTTACAGTGTCTTTTACAATCAGATCTGCTTTTTTCTGCTGCAAGTTACATTATACGGAAATTCGATAAAAAAGAGAAAGAAAATAATAAAAAGGGAAATAACTATCATTCAAAATTCATTTAATCAATTTCTGAAATTCATGTTTTTATTCAAACACCAGGGATAAGTCGCCAAAAGTTGAACCAATTGTTATATTTCGCGTTAATTTATTTTTTAAGCATTACAAATAATTTTTTCATTTTCAAGATAAATATATTTTTATAATATTACGCCTCATTTAAGCGGTCTTTCTTTATTATTATTAATATTATCAGTAGTTATTTTCTGCTATTATTTGCAAGATATTTGTAATATTTCTAATATAGATATAGCCATTTTAATTCTCTTAGCAATTATAATTTTCGCCATAAACAGCTACTGGCAACCCTTTTGTCAGAAATAACCGAAAAATACAAAATTTACTACGAAAAATCAGAGTTATTCCTGTAAATTTGAATCATAAACCTTCGGAAAAATATTTCCTATCGAATGATACAATCGGCAAAAAAATCCATCGGGTAGTTTTTGAAAACACTCGTTTGGAAGTTTCAGAACTTCTGCTTTATAATATATACAGTGTCTCACAAAAGTGATGGGACATTTGTGCTTTATAAAAAGAAACTGCAATAAAATAAATAAACAAACATGTGCAAAATTTTTTTGGGTGTGTTTCATATTTAAAGTTCGTAACAATTATTACATAACATACATTTTGTCAAAATATTAAAATATTAATTTAGTAAAAATACAATTGTTCAGAACGGAGCAAAAAATGGCTCACATAAGTGATGGGACACTTACTTTTCCATCAAATATTTATCCAAAAATTTTACTTTTTAAAAGGTTTTAATATTTTGTTGGATTTCCTTTTACTTTTAAAACATGATTTAATCTTTTTGGGATGGATTCGACTAATTTTTTTGTGATTTCTGGAGTGATTTTACCCCATTCTTCTTGAAGCACCGATTTTAGTTGTTGTTTTGAAGAAATGGTGTGTTTGCGAATTCTTGATTCCAATTCTTGCCAAATATTCTTTATGGGATTTAAGTCTGGAGATTGTGGTGGTGTTTTTATTATTTTAGGACAGTTATATAGCAGCCAGAGTCTAACGTTCAGAGCAGTGTGCTTGGGGTCATTGTCCTGGTAGAATTTAAAATCGTTATGAAGGTTCAATTTTCGTGCTGAAGATTTCAAATTTTGCTTTAAGATATCAATATACTTGTACTAATCCATTATACTGTCAATAAAAACAAGATTACCAACTCCAGCGGACGACATACACCCCCATACCATAACTCCTCCTCCACCATGTTTTACTGTTGGTACCAAGTTCTGTTTGTGAAATTCTTCCCTGGGTTTTCTCCACACCAAGATTCTACCGTCAGAACCAAATATATTAAATTTGCTCTCTTCAGCAAATATAACTTTATTCCAATAATCAGAATTCTTATTTATGTTGGATTTTGCGAAAGCTAGTCTGGGTTTTTTATTCTTTTCACTTACGAAGAATTTTTTCCTGGCTACTCTACCGTGATATCCAGCAGATCGAATTACCCTTCTAATAGTCTCAGGATTAACAATTATTCCATATAATGCTTGTAAATCAGCAGCAACTTTTGAAGCACTATTTCTTGGATTTTTTTTTTTTTTATATTTCGAACGTTAATTCGCTTTATTCCATTGGATAGCTTTGATGGTCGGCCAGGTCTTCTTTTAGCCTGAATCATATGATTCTTTTTATATCGTTTAATGATATTGAAACTGTTGAACGACTCAAGTTAACTGTTTCAGCAATTTTTCTAATAGATTTTCCACATTCAATATGCAAATTAATAACTAATTATCGAATTTCAGGCTAAGTTTCTTTTCGTTTAGCATTCATGGCTACACAGAGCTAAAAAACACAAAAATTCCAAAACAAACTGGAGAGAAATACTGCAGACGATTTTATAAATTATTTGCCAATTGCTTTTAAGTAAAAATAAAACCCCAAAAAATATTTTTATTGCTTATTTCAGACGTTTTTTGTTGCATATATAATGGTGTCCCATCACTTATGTGAGCTATTTTTTGCTCCGTTTTTGTATTTTTATTAAATTAATATTTTAATATTTTGACAAAATGTATGTTATGTAATAATCTTTACTAAATTTAAGTATGAAACACACCCACAAAAAAATGTGTACATGATTTTTTAATTTATTTGATTAGTTTCCTTTAGTAAAGCACAAGTGTCCCTTCACTTATGTGAGACACTGTATGATAATAAAAATTGCATAAATTTAAGGGTACAGTGGACTCTCAAAACTATTTTTTTTTTAATTTTCAATGGATTTTTTAAAAAAATTTCTGGAAATAGTCATAGTATATATATCTCTTATTTCGCAATTTTTAAAAAAATATATATTCAATAGTTTTTGAGATACAATTTTTTTTTTTTTTTTTTTTTTAATTAAAGAAAAATGACAATATTTCAAAATACTCCTTGCGCAGCCAATTGTCACATACTTGTTCAATTTTTTCCCATACATACAAATACCCCTTTCATACATACAAATAAATGTTACTAACAAGGAAGGTCTCCATTGGGGGCATACTCAGAATTTTTTGAAAAAAAATACGAATTAAACTACTCATGTAGGTAATAAAGGATCAGTGAAAATTAGCGGCGGAATTACATTATTAGATATGTAAAAAAATAAAATAGTTTGGAATAATTGGCGTGAAAAGCTGAAAGCGACGCGGGATTTGGCGAGCAGTGCATTTCCTCGCCAAAAGCAGACGATTTTAACGAATCTGAAAATTGATTTCAATTGACTCCACTGTTAAAAATCTGCAGCATTTACTGCAACGTCATTCCACTACTTTTATAGAATATCTCTCTTCTGACCAATGAGAATGCTTCATAGCACGGTGAATTGACCGTTTTCTATAAAAGCGGTGGAGTGACGCTGCAGAAAATGGTACAGATTTTTTAGCGGTGTTGTATCTTGTGCAACACTGTTAAAAATCTGCTGCATTTTGCTGCAACGCACTCCACCGCTTGTATATAATATCTCCATTCCAACCAATGAGAAAACTCCATTTCACGGCCAAGTAACCGTTTTCTATACAAGCAAGGGAGTGCGTTGCAACAAAATGCAGTAGATTTTTAACAGTGTATTTTTCAATTTGGAACAATTTTAATCAATTTAAATTGTGTTTTAAATGCTAAAATATATTAATTTCATTTTGTTATAAGTACATATAAACGTATATGACAAAATTACACTCAAAGTAAAGTAAAAATGGAAAACTAAAATTACTTAAACTAAGCTTATTTAAATAAATTGAACATAGAAAGTTTTTTCTATAAAAAGTATTCGAAGCGTAAAAGCGTATTTTTCAAAATTTCGTTTTTTCGCCAACCGGAGATAAATCGCCAAATAAACGAAATTTATATTATTTTTTTACGGACGTTTTAAGGAGGTTCCGCCGAAATTTTTTTATAAACATATATAACTATATGAGAAGAACATTCTGTAATTTTTTCAGATTTTCAGAGTATGCCCGTATGGAGACCTTCCTTGTAAGCATTTTTAGCATATCTTTATATGTATAAATCTTCTGTGCGTGTGTATGTGACTGAACTCCTCCTAAACGACGGCACCGATTTTAAGGAAATTTTGTGTGTGTGTTCCAGTGGATTCGAGAATGGTTTAGATTCACATTTCGTCGAAATTGATTTAGTACTTTTTTAGTAATTAGGCAAAAACTAATAGTTAGTGAGAAGGGGGGGGGGGGATTGTACTTTGTGATTATATATAACTAAATAAATAAACAACGTTAAAGAGCACAAATATTATAAAATAAAAGATGTTAAAAGCATACAGCTGTTTCGGGACTTCTAAAGTCCCATCAACAGTGCTAAAAAGTGTAAAACGTAAAAGAAAGTCACATCGTTAAATAAAATAAAATAAACCGTGCAATATGGAAAAACTCTAGTAATTTAGTTAATGACATGTCCAGTACTCCACGATTTTCTGATGTCTGGTTTTCATTCCTGTAATATCACTCCCCCCCCCCTCCTGTTCTCTTTGATTTGGACTCGTCCAGTGAGAAGTGACATATGATTGGTCTCCTCTGGGTGCGCGTGCCAGTTTAATTTTACTGTTGCTTTGCGACATTTCATGGTCAGTTCGCCTTAGCGGCGAGCTCAGATGCACGGTTTATTTTATTTTATTTAACGATGTGACTTTCTTTTACGTTTACACTTTTTAGCACTGATGATGGGACTTTAGTTGTCCCGTAACAGCTGTATGCTTTTAACATCTTTTATTTTATAATATTTGTGCTCTTTAACGTTGCTTATTTATTTAGTAATAGTTACCCTCATAGCATGCATGGTCACAGTGACGTCACAATGACGTCACTGTGAGTCACTTTGGTCACATCACATCTGTGACGAAAATGCCACCACTCAGTGACGTCACATTGTGACTAAGATGTGACTTTCTAAAAAAATTTTCACAGTTCGTCACAATGTTAGTGTCAAAGTAGTCACAAATGACACACTTTTCACAAATTGGTCACATTGTGACGTCACAAAGTGGTCACAATGTGACGTCACAAAAAAGCTCTAAAACGGCCATAACTAGTTCACATTTTAGTCACTGTGACTTCACATCGACGTCAGGTGACGTCACATCGACAATCACTGGTCACAAAGTCACGATGTGACTTCACAACGACGTTGCAGTGACGTCACCATGTCTTACGGGTAGTGATTTTTCACTAATTAAAAGTGTTGAATAAGTTCGACGAATAGAGTGCGGACGGAATGTTCGAGCGGTCTAAGGCGCCAGATTTAAGCTCAGCTTCTTGAAGAAAGAGCTTGCGTGTTCGAACCCCACTCCTGACAAACGTGTATGCTTTACAATAATATTTCCTGTATTATAATTTTCATTAACCGACTTCATAAAATCGTTATATTTTAACTAAAAAGAGAAAAATAAACTTTTCTGTCAAAAATTGAACCGACTTCAAAAAATACTCAAGAGTGAAAAATAATTTCCTTGTATAATTGTAATAAGAAATTAAATTAAGAGCGTAGTGTTTATCGTGCATATTACCATATTTACGTACATTTATTTGATTTTCTGGTGTCGGTGCCAAGAAGAAATAGGTCTGTCGGGTCCGCTAGTTACTTGTAAAACATAAAAAAAATATTTTGACTTTTTTTTTTCTTTTTTGTATTTTCCGTTAAAAAGTCATTAAAAATTCCACATAACTTAAATTTTAAAAAATTAAATGCGTCTAAACAAGTTTATTTTTAGTAGCATTTGTTAACACATATATAGAGGGCATTTAAAAAAAAAAAAAAAAAAAAAAAAAAATCAGAAAAATTGGACATAAAATATTGTGCATGGAACATTTTGAAATCATGAAAAGGACGAAAATATTTATTCTGAGAAAAACAAGTTTTAGTAACTACAGTGGTTATAATTGCTTAATATTTTCCTACTGACACAGTTTCAGTTATATATAAGGGATATAATACCATTTCTCGCTTATATGTAAGTGTTTTACGTTTTTATGGTAAATTCACATAAAATAATTCGACAGTAATTCATGCAAAGGGCGTGAAGTATCTGGATTTTAAAAAATCTCCTCAAAACTAACTGTTTTTATTTTCGGTAGATATCAATTTTTTTGCGAAAATTCAAAAGTACTTTGGAAAAAAAAGTAAACATCCCTGCTACTAACTCTGAAAGAAAAAACTAGTCGTTGGGAGCCACCGTAATACTTACCCATCATTAATATGCATACTATAACATATGGAAATAAAAGTGGAAAATATGTATAAAATGCATTACAATTCCAAAACAAAATTTAAACGTACATTTAATTTTTATGTACATAGTACATAAACACATACTTAAACATTTAATATTAATGTACATAGTAATGCTCTATTAATGAACTATTGTTGAACCAATATCGACAAATTATATACAACGCCAGACTACTCAAGTAGTACCGAACTGCGTGAAAGAAACATCCCTATAACTCGAAAAATAATCATCATATTAACTAACAATTTACTGCAAGCGTCTCATTTCCAATTAAAATATATCTTTGAATTGAAATTTGAATGAAATACAGGGTCATGAAAATTCGAAGAATGTGAAAAACAGGATTATAAGTATCTCAGCAACTAATTATCCAACTGACTTCGTTCTTTATACAAAATTTTTGTTATTTTATTACCTTTAACGTCCTTTCCTTAAAATAAAAAATTTCGAAAATTTTTATAGACCTTTCGTCAGAACGAATTTTTCGAGAGTCCGAAAAAAAAAACAGTTCCGGATAATCGAGGTTGCTGATATTCAATAGGCTTCGTCCCATTCTTACATACTAAGCACATACAAAATTTTAAGTCTCTATCTCAATTTGTTCGGGAGATAGACCGTTTACAGACAGACAGACAGATGGCAGAATTTCTTTTTCTAAAAGTATGTTTTTCGCAACCTCCAGTATCTAAAACATATAAATCCGCCAAAAAATTTTTTTTCGATTTTCAAAACGATTGCAAGACTTACCCTATACAACGTATGATGGGTAAGTAAAAAGTGTAGAAGAAAGTTACTGATGATGAGAAAATAAAGTCTATTTTTAAATGATGTATATAAAATTTGCTCAGAGGGTCATCTATATAATAAAACGAATCCTAACATTGTTTTTTCTGAATATTAGTACCCAATTCCGGCAGCATAAAATGAACTTTGTACCATTCAATTATAGATTAGAAAGCGGCAGCACAGACAATCACCTCGTCGAATTCACAGATGAAAATCTAGGATTAATTAAATCTTGATTCGCATATTAAAACGCAATCGGTTTGCCAAGCCATATCTTGATGGAAACCACCCCAAATCCCGATTTTTGCTATTGATTCGTGGGTTTACCATTGTGCTTTCCCCAGGGCCGTATCTAAGGGGGCGCTATGGGCGGCTCAGACCCCCTAAAATATTTTGAGCCCCCCCTGCAAAAAATTCCAAGGTCACTACATGAATTTCTGCTTCGATATTTTAAATGAAATTCTGTTCAAAAATCTAATTTAGCTTTGAGACCCTTTCACAGTTTTGCAGAATTATTAAATTGCATCTAAAATAAGTAATTCAACACTCCCTCATCCTATTTGAACATATGAAGCTAATATGATGTTTAATTTTGCACCAGTTACACACTCAAAATTTTCATCATCATTATACTTTTCTTATTATAAAATGAAGTTATGATAACAGTTTAATAAGAAACCGGGTACATACCATGTGTATAAACACTAATTTATCTTTCTGTGTCAGAAAAAAAATATGAGTCCCCTCTATAATCTCTTGAGCCCCAACTACAATCTCTTGAGCCCCCCCCCCCCCTATAGATCACTTCTACCTACGACCCTGGCTTTCCTGCACCCAAAAATATGAAAACATGGAGGATTGGGAGCAGGAAAACATAAACACCTACGAGTCAACCGCTAAAATCGGGTTTTTAGGCATTTTTCACCTATATATGACTTGGTAGATCGATTGCGCTTTAATATACGAATCAAGATTTAAATAATTCTAGATTTTCATCCTTGAATTAGATGAGGTGATTTTCTGTGTCGCTACTTCACAGTGTATTGACCTAACAACAAATTTTCATACATTTTGCACGTCTAGTTTCCGAGAAATTAATTATTTTAAAACGAGCATATTTTAGCGGCTGAATCCAAATTGAAGTTTGGTACTTGATCAAAGGTATTTTAGGAGCCACTCAATCAGAGTTATTGAAGACTGCTAGATACAGGATAGTATAAGAAGTTTCAAAATATTTAATAACTTATCGCAGACGGCTCCTTAAACCAGCATTTTGCCATTTTTTAAAGCTGAATTTGAAAACTACTTGGAAGAAAATTTTTGAAATTTTGGATTGCCATAAAAAAGGACTTAATAAATCTAAATCCATCAAAAAATGTAGGTTGCAATTTATAATTTTTTCGAATACCTACCTCATAATTCATAGCATAAAATTATAAAAATATAAAATTCAACGTATTTATGTTTGAGTACTTTAATATTATTGCTACATAAAAAAGTAGCACATTAGGAGTATAATGTCAAGAGATATGTATGAATATGTAATCTAACATTAGAGGCACTAAACTTTGAATGCTTATAATACAGAAACTTATTATTCAAATAACTTGAAAATTTTTATGTCTAGGTCTAGGCATAAGAAAGTTATTGAAAAGATCTATGCATAATTTGAACTAAAAATTTGAAATATCTTGTTAAAATTGGGTATCGCCTTTGAAAAAAAACAAAGTTTGGGATCGTTTTAATATGTAGATGGCCTCTTAAGCAAATTTTATATACAAAATTTAAAAGTTGATTTCATTTCCAATCCTTTAGTATCAGTAACTTTCTTTTATGATAATTTGTTGTGGAGTTAATAGTGAGATTTTACTTTTTTTTTTTTTCCCACGATTGTACCTGATTCTAAAATCAAATCAAAACAAATCGATACTGAGCAACAAGAAATCGTAATCCTAAAAGAATATTTAGTCCTGATGTGTATTTAATCATATAGCAAAATCTGTGAAAACGAAATTTGTCGACAACGGAAACGTTTTATGATTCGGATAGAAGGAATTATACAGTTGTATCTCGTGAGACAGAAACCTGTCTCAAACGACTTTTTTTCCATTTAATTTCCCTTCCCATTCTGTCTTAGTAGTTTTTATCTGTTTTGAAGTAATAAAAATTCTACTTTTTCTCCAAAATGCTTTTTCTTTTTTTTCTCTTTCTTAATTGAAATAGCAATTCCCACTTCTATTTTTCTTTTAGAAAACAAACAATAAAAAATCAATAAAAGACAAACAAGAAATTGCGTTTTATTCTACTGTTTATGCCTATACATATCAATAAGTACTTAAAACATTATCTGTTCTTTTGATAAATCGAGTTTTCATGTATGAAATACAGTGTCTCACATAAGTGATGGGACACTTGTGCTTTACAAAAGGAAACTAATCAAATAAATTAAAAAAAACATGTACACATTTTTTGTGGGTGTGTTTCATACTTAAATTTAGTAAAGATTATTACATAACATACATTTTGTCAAAATATTAAAATATTAATTTAATAAAAATACAAATGTTTAGAACGGAGCAAAAAATAGCTTACATAAGTGATGGGACACCATTATATATGCAACAAAAATCGTCTGAAATAAGCAATAAAAATATTTTTTGGGGTTTTATTTTTACTTAAAAGCAATTGGCAATAATTTATAAAATCGTCTGCAGTATTTCTCTCCAGCGTATTTTTTTTCCCAACCGGGTTTTGCCATCTTGTAATCTAATTGGTCAGATATGGCTGCGTCAAAGAGACTTTTGTTGGCAGGAAGGTATTGTGCTTGGCGAAAATCCTAAGAGTAGAGAATTTAGATAGGATGGGCGGAGAAAGGGAATAGTTTTTTTAAATTTCAATAGAGTTTTTGTTTAAAATAGGAATCAATGGAAAAATGATTTTTACAGAAAGAAAATTATTTCCATTAACTTATGAAAAAGCGGGGGGGGGGGGGGGATCATCTGCGTTTCGACAGCATTCTGGTACTTTTTAAAGAATTGAAGGCTATGTAGATTAAAAGATGACAAAGCGAAAATTTCTGAAGATAGGAGATTTATATAAGATTATTTAATGTAACCACAAATTAGCAATATTATAAAAAGTTTAAGAAAAAAAGAATTCCAAAAATTTTTAATCAAAATTATAATGAATGCTTGGAATATACTAAAACATTAAAATAATTAAGTAAAGTAATAAAAATTAGCATAATTTTAAACAGGATTAAATTATTATAAGTAAATAATTAATAATTAATAATGTATAGATAATAAATTTGTAATTTTTTGAATTTATCATATTCCTTAAATTTATATTATATATTTTTTATTTTAAATTTTCTATAAATTTATAATTTTGTTTAATTATAAATTTATTTAATTGAATTTGTAATTTCTTAAATAAATTATAAATTTTACCTTTCTTAATGATTTTTTAATAATTCTTATAATTACGAAACTCTGTATGCTCTAAGGATTATTTGGTTGGAGAGAAGGAAATAAAATTGATAATGATGTTATTTAAAGAAAAATAACCTAATGCTTACAAAACTCGAATATATTGTAAAATATAACACAGTATTTAGCCATTTAAAAATAGACCTCTTCTAAACAAAGCATGTTACAAAATTCGAATATGTTGTTGAAATATACCCCAGTATTTATCCAATTAAAAAAGGAACATTTTCTAGAAACCCCTATCATTTTATTTCACTGAAAAAAGTTGAAGATCCAGTTATATAATTGTTTAAAACTGTTATATTTGTTGGATATTAAAAAACTACTTTAATGATGGTACGTTTTTTTTCCTTAGCTTAGTATCTTCATTCCATTAGAATCTGTTTCAACTTTGAAACATATGCGTGAATGACTGTAAATTCTTGCATTACAGAGTCCTAAAAATAACTTTGTTTACCAAACTTAAATTACCACTCTCAATGTAATTACTTTACTCAAAAAGTAAAAAAACAACTCTAATTAATCTGAAATTACGAAATAAAACTCACTATTACAAAAATAGTCATTGTTAAATATAGTCAATTAGCTATGTTATCAATTAGAAACCTATCTAGAAAACATCGCCACGGACCAATGCGGTATTGTAACTTTTCGACCTGTTTTCGAAGCGCGCTTCGTAAAATACCACGTTTAAACTTTGTACACGGTTGTACTTTGTAGTACGGAATCTCTTCTATGCGAGTAAAACTCGCAATTCTCAGATTGTTTTTAAATTGTATGTTATAATATTTATATTATAATATCTTTATGCAATGTTATATAACATTTACAATTATTGGGATTGTCAAAGAAATATTTCAAAAATAAGCTTCGATATCTTATTTTATTTTTTTCTAACACCAACTTTGACAGTATTTTCTAAAATATCTTCTGCTTTTACCAAAAAATTGAAAACACCATTCGATTACATAGTTTATTAATAAGAACAATTGTCTCAGCACGAGCCGATGGATAATAGAAATACGAAAAACGGAGAAAATTATACAAAAAGCATTATCACAGTGATCCTTTCCTTTGGAATATTTCCAAATTCATAGAAGATCTGCTGGCCATAGAAACGTACACAAAATATTTAGTTCAATTCTGTACATAACTTCAAATACTTTTCGATGGTACAATAATGAAAATAGCATGGAAATCATTTTTACAGCGCCCTTCTTCTGATAGATTTTTTTTTTTTTTTTTTTTTTTTTTTTTAATTCAGATTTGACCTGCGTGCCATACCCCAAAATTATCATACACAAAAAATGTGGTTCAATTCTACGCATATTTGCATACACTTTTCGATGGTACAATGGAAACACACGGACATACGGATACACATAGTGGCGTATCTAGACTTCTCATTTCGAAGGGTGCTGAGTTATACTAAAAGTTTCTAAGAGGGAATCATATGAAAGATAATTTTTTCGCGTTAAACAGATTTTTTCATAACAGGTAATGCATAAATTATACCGATCCTGATAAGATTGAATTGCATGGGACTGCAAATATTTTGTTTTAAAAAAGCTTTAGTCTTAATTAGTAAAGTTTTTATGACCTGTAAAGATAGCCTGCGTATAACGGAAATTTGGCTGAAACAGTTTTCTTGTGATCTTTGCGAAATAATACTTTTTTAATAAAAACCTGCCTGAAACGAAAAGTTATTCTGCTCCTTAAAAAGTCTATCTTCGCAGATATCATTACATCTTTATAAACTTTTGTAATTATATTTCATGTTTTTTTTTTTTTTTTTTCAGGTTTCGGAAGGGGCTGCAGTCCCATCAACCCACCCCCTGAATACGCCACTTAACACACACACACACACGGATTGACATAGATTTTCTAAAAACATTTTTTTGGGATCTCTAAAACGTGCAAATCGGTCAAAAACTGGAATTCGAATAAAATTTCGATCACAATACTTTCTTCTATTAAAGATACAACAAAGTAAAAATAAACATAACTTACCGAGATTCATTCTAAAAAAATTATTGAAAAAAAAAGAAAGAAAAAAAATCGGAAAATTTTAGGAAATTGTCTTTGATAACGGTCATTCCTCTTTAATTTCATAAGACATAGAATTTGTGAAAAAAAAAATTAAAACAAAGAAGTGTTTTTCGCCAAGCACGATTCCCGCCAAGAAGTGTCGAATTCATGCCGAAAGCTCTGGCCAATCAGATTGCGAGACACAGTTTGGATGGCAAAACCTAGTTGGGAAAAAAAAATATGCTTCTCTCCAGCAGTGTTGCCAGATTGGGGATTTTGTCGCCATTTTGGGGAATTTTCAATCACTAGGGGAATTTTTTGGGGACAAGTAAATCTTGGGGACATGTTTGGGGACAATGAACATTTTTGGGGAAAAACTTGGGGAATTGTTATTACAATTTCAATTTTTAAGTTCAGACATTTGCCAATACTGGGCCTGTCTCGAATTCAATTTATGTTTGGAAAACGAAAATAAAATGCAGAAATAATACATATAAATCATTCTTGTAGTCGTCCTCACCGTTTACATGTACTACAGATTCATCATGATCTTCATTGGGTAATTAAAAGAAACAGTTCCGTATTTTCCCCGTCTGAATTTTCAGATAAGTGAATCATATTTTCCTTTCATCGCGAACAGAAACACAAGCACAGAAATACATTTCGTTTAATAATACAGATTTATACAACAAAAATAAAAACAATTTTATAACCTGTTTTAGGTGCGTTCGTAATTATGTAAATACGTAGCACCTATAGTTGTCGTTCAGTCCGTCCGTCTGTCCGCATATAACAACGCAAAAAATACCCAGCCGAATCGTTTGAAATTTAAAATATATAATTATTAGATAATTCTGTAGACTAATTTCAAATTTTATCAAAATTGGATGCGTAGTTCAATTACAGGGATAATCAAAAGTATTACGGTCAATGGGGAAAAATGTTTCAAATGCATTTTAATGGTGTTGCGCTCATTCGAACATAATAAAATTGATATGCATCTATAAAGTGCATATTATAATATATATTTTGCATAATCTGTGGTGCAAACAACATTTTTTATTGATTTACAAGGCTACACAAAAGTATTCCATTACATAATGGTATAGGGAGAACATTGTTTGGTTAAAATTTTATGAGACTGATATATGAGAGTGACATTTTTAAAGCTTCGTTATCGTACGAACGCACCTCATTTGCTACGCTTCACGTGCAATTTCCAACTTGTTTTTATTGTTGTTGTTTTTAGCTTTGAATATACATGCAAAATTCTATTGAGATTAAATTTTTATTTTTATTTTTTTCATAAGTGGGGAACTTTTTCAAAAAAATGCTTGATTTGGGGGAAAAAATTTAGTTTAAATTTGTTAAAAAATTTTTATAATGGAAAACTGAAAATTAAAAACTTGCCATTTTGAGTAAAATTTGCGTTGGGGACTTTTTTTGAAAAAAGCCCTGATTTGGGGAAAATTTCAGAAATGTTGGGGAAATTGACTTCCGACAATCTGGCAACACTGCTCTCCAGTTTGTTTTGGAATTTTTGTGTTTTTTAGCTCTGTGTAGCCATGAATGCTAAACGAAAAGAAACTTCGCCTGAAATTCGAAAATTAGTTATTAATTTGCATATTGAACGTGGAAAATCTATTAGAAAAACTGCTGAAACAGTTAACTTGAGTCGTTCAACAGTTTTCAATATCATTAAACGATATAAAAAGAATCATATGATTCAAGATAAAAGGCCGATTATCAAAGCTATCCAATGGAAGCGAATTATCGTTCGAAATATTAAAAAAAAATCCAAGAAATAGTGCTTCAAAAGCTGCTGCTGATTTACAAGCATTATCTATACTAATAAAATAACAAATCGCTCTGTCTGCGTGTGTGTGTGTGTGTGTGTGTGTGTGTCTGCGATGGCTAGCAAAATCTATGGGACGTACGAAGCTCAAAATTTTTATGAGAGTAGCCCAATATCTCTCCTGATGCACCTGAGCTTCAGAATTTCGAAATTCTATTTATTAACTGAGTAATTAATTAAATTCCAAAGATCACTCTCATAAAAAATCGCCTTTTTTCTTCTTTTTTTTCTCTTCATTTAGTTATGGTTGGTTGGTTGCATAAAATTTTCGCATAAATAATTTAAAAAGCTGGAACAGACCTTTAAAATTCATAGACTGGCAAACTGTCAGTTTAAATAATGATTTTTTATCACAGCGGTTGCAAACCATGGAGGAAAAAGATAGGTGGTGGTGAAGTAAACCGAAAAAAGAGTTGCAATATTAAACCATTTATCGCTCAAATATTAATGTCCCAAACAAAAGCATGTGGAAGGGATTTTGTATTAATAAGACGAATTGAAAGAATTGAATAACAGCTGAAGCGTATTTTATGAAGAAATAGTAATTTTTTAAAATGGTCTTTTTTCTATTATATTATTTATTTTTAAAAAATGTTTGCTTTTAAAATAATTGAAATTGATAAATTCGAAATAATTTAAATGTCAAAATAAAATTAAATAAAATATTGAAAACATTTGATTTGAACTAAAAATTGTATTACTAAAAGCTTTCTTTTTTTTTCAGAACTTTTTAATACTTTATAACGTAGATGAAAATATGTTTTTAATTTAACAACATATTAATAACTCTATGTCAATATATAAAATATATTTATGAAAACATTCTTTTAAAATCATGCGCGAAAACTTAAATAACAAATATTAGTCTAAAATATAGATTTCAGAGTGCAGACGATTTTAAGACATTAACGAAAGAATGTTAACTTTTCAAGCAAAATCTTAAATGATGCTTCTATATTGATATTTCAAAGTGACGGCTAGGTTACATTTATGTTATATTTAAGTTACGGTAGGGTAATGTTAAGTCGCAGTTAGGTTACAGACAGATTATGGTTATGGTACAAAAGTTTACGGTTAGGAATTTGTCCACAGAGTCAACATTACGCATGCTTTGATTAAAAATATACACTTTTGTTAAATGGCTCTGAAATTATAATACTATATACCAATCTTTTATCATCGCGTATCGATTCATTCACGGTATAGTCGGATTTAAGAATGATATAATTAGTTTGAAATTCAAAATTTTTCACTTGGGATTTCTATGCGAAAAAAATAATTAGTTACGTGATTTAACAGTGATTTTTACGGGTAAATATCAACACTTTAACACGAAACTAACGCAATCGTTGGATACATGTTCCCTCCCGTGTTTCTCATTGCTCATTTTAAGTATTTCTAGAGCTTAATATTAGTTGTTGTTTTTAAAACCGATTTTTCACAAAGTCAGCTGCGACGTATTTCAGACAATGCATTTCTGCATGCTTCCAGTTATTGATAAAATCATACAAATTTCAAGTTCGTTTAATATTGTTAATACGGACCCGGGCAACGCCGGGCGGGTCAGCTAGTATGGAATAATTGTTAATCCTGAGACTATTAGAAGGGTAATTCGATCTGCTGGATATCACGGTAGAGCAGCCAGGAAATAATTCTTCGTAAGTGAAAAGAATAGAAAACTCAGACTAGCTTTCGCAAAATCCAACACAAATAAGAATTCTGATTACTGGAATAAAGTTATATTTGCTGATGAGAGTAAATTTAATATATTTGGTTCTGAAGGCAGAATCTTGGTGTGGAGAAAACCCAGGGAAGAATTTCGCAAACAAAACTTGGTACCAACAGTAAAACATGGTGGAGGAGGAGTTATGGTATGGGGGTGTATGTCGTCCGCTGGAGTTGGTAATCTTGTTTTTATTGACAGTATAATGGATCAGTACAAGTATATTGATATTTTAAAGCAAAATTTGAAATCTTCAGCACGAAAATTGAACCTTCATAACGATTTTAAATTCTACCAGGGCAATGACCCCAAGCACACTGCTCTGAACGTTGGACTCTGGCTGCTATATAACTGTCCTGAAATAATAAAAACACCACCACAATCTCCAGACTTAAATCCCATAGAGAATGTTTGGCAAGAATTGGAATCAAAAATTCGCAAACACACCATTTCTTCAAAACAACTAAAATCGGTGCTTCAAGAAGAATGGGGTAAAATCACTCCAGAAATCACAAAAAATTAGTCGAATCCATCCCAAAAAGATTAAATCATGTTTTAAAAGTAAAAGGAAATCCAACAAAATATTAAAACCTTTTTAAAAGTAAAATTTTTGGATAAATATTTGATGGAAAAGTAAGTGTCCCATCACTTATGTGAGCCATTTTTTGCTCCGTTCTGAACAATTGTATTTTTACTAAATTAATATTTTAATATTTTGACAAAATGTATGTTATGTAATAATTGTTACTAACTTTAAATATGAAATACACCCAAAAAATTTTTGCACATGTTTGTTTATTTATTTTATTGCAGTTTCTTTTTATAAAGCACAAGTGTCCCATCACTTTTGTGAGACACTGTATATGAATGAAACCTGGAAATCTTCAAATAAATGTAGTCTTCAAATTTATAGAAACACTGTCCCAGCAATGAGTTGGCTTTCATCTGACAAACCGCTATGTCTCGTCATGCTGACATGTAATATTTATTCGAATTCACGTTTCCGTATTGCCGCAGCTGTTGTTAGCTACAGTTTTGCTTGTTAACTTCTCCCATTTTCCATTATCTTATTTGATCGATTCTCTGATATTTCATCGTTATTTTTTCTTTTCTCTTTTCCATTTAAGTGTGTCATGGCAACTGTGTTTTCGTTTGATACTGAAAAGTGAATTGTAAAATGATAACGGCAGACGATAGCTGTGAAATAAATAATTTAAAGTAAAAATGGAAAATAAAAAAGGTGTTTCTTAAAATTTTAAAACGAATACACGGATATTCTTTTGTCAATTTTTTTTTACTTACCCATCATACGTAGTATAGGGTAAGTCTTGCAATCGTTTTGAAAATCGAAAAAATTTTTTTGACGGATTTACACGTTTTAGATAGTGGAGATTCCGAAAAATATATTTTTAGAAAAATTTTTTTGCCGTCCGTCTGTCTGTCTGTAAACGCTCTATCTCCCGAATAAATTGAGATAGAGACTTGAAATTTTGTATGTAGTTAGTATGTAAGAATGGGACGAACCCTATTTAATATCAGCAACCTCGATTATCCGGAATTATTTTTTTCGGACTCTCGAAAAATTTGTTCTGTTGAAAGGTATATAAAAATTTTCGAATTTTTTTGTTCTAAGAAATGGACGTAAAAGGCAAAAAAATAACACACATTTTGCATATAAAACGAAGTCGATCGAATTATTAGTTGCCGAGATATTTGTAATCTTGTTTTCCACATTCTTCGATTTTTCATGACCCTGTATTTCATTCAAATTTCAATTCAGAAGTATATTTAATTGGAAATGAGACGCTTAATCCGACGCAGTTAATTGTTAGTTAATAGAATTATTATTTTTGGAGTTATAAGGATGTTTCTTTTACGCAGTTCGGTACTACTTGAGTAGTTTAGCGTTTTATATAATTTGTCGAAATTGGTACATCAGAAGTTCTTTAATAGAGCATTACTATGTATATTAACAATATTTAAATTTTGTTTATGAATTGCAATGCACTGTACAAATAGTTTTCACATGTTTTATTTTCATATACATATCCATGATGGGTAAGTATTACGGTGGCCCCCAACGACTAGTTTTCTGAAAAGTATTGCAAGCCAATAAAGGCATAATTAATATACCGGTAGATATTTTAACTAAACTTTAGAAAAAAGATAACATCTTTTTTTTTTTTTTTTTTTTTTTTTTTTTATCTACCCACTTTTAAAGATTTTTAAATAAAACAAAGCCGTTTAGATAGAATATCAGTTATCTGGATAAAAATATCGTTTTAGTGTGCTTAAAAAAATCAGAGAACTATATTCTAAATTACATCCATTTCAATCCATGCATATGTGATTAATTATTTATTTTCATATTTGTACAGACTAAAGATATAATGTCAATTTGTTTTAAGACTGTAGCAACAAAATCAAATGAAACAACAGCAACAAAATATAGCAAAAACCTGCAAAATCGGAATCTGCCTGGAAAACGCAAATTTTTACAGATCCTACGAAAGAAAAAAATACAATTACGGCTAGTAAAACAAAATTTGTCTAGAATAGAACTTTTTTCTAATATCATATGATTCCCTTTTCACATGTTTTATTTTAAATAAATAACTAATTAAAATTATAATACAAGACGATTCTTAAGTTGCGAAACAAATAATTTAAAATAAAAGTGAAAAACAAAATATGTTGATTAAAATTCCAATACGAATACGTGGTTATTTTTATGTAAAATTTTTTCCTGAAAAGTATTGCAAGCCAATAAAACTATAATAAATATACGGATGGAAATTTAAACTAAAGTTTACTTTAGGAAAAAGATAAGATTTTCATTTAATCTTCTCACTTCAAAAGATTTTTAAATAAAACAAAGCCGTTTAGATAGAATATCAGTTATCTCGATAAAAATGTTGTTTTTGTATGCAAAAATTAAAAAAAATATTCAGAGAATTTTACTCAAACTTATAACAGAATACATTTCGTTATTAAATTTCAAGTTATGTTTATGCCATTAATTACTTATTTCCATATATGAATTAACTAAGGAGTTGCCGATTTGTTTTAAGGCTGTAGCAACAATATGTAATTAAACGACAGCAATAAAATATAGCAAAATCTGCAAAAAACGAAATCTGCCTATAACGAAAAATTTACATATAGTTTCTACGAGAGGAATAAATACAATTATACCTACTAAAACAAAACCTGAAATAGAATTTTTTTTCCTGTACCGTATGATTCAGTTTTCACATCTTTTATTGGGGGAAATAACTAATTAAACAACCTTATTAATTAACAGATAAATAAATGTTTAGTTTAAAAAAATAGTTTTTTATAGTAAAGTGCTAAAATTTTTTTTATATGCATAAATTTTTAAAGCAATTGTGCCCATTTTATGTACTATTCATTTTAGACTGCTTCATACTTTAGAAATATATTAGAAAGTTTTTACAAATTAAAAGCTAGTCGGTTGTCGCAATCCCAAAACTTTCTTCTAGTTGATGTTTTCATGTATGTTAATACTTCAGAATTCGCTAACACAGTGCCAAAATTAAATGGCAATCTGTGCCCATCATCAGGATTCTAAAAACTTGGAATTCCGTGCATTATATCTTGAGATATGACCAGAGCCCGATCAAGCTGAAATTGGGCCCAGGGCCTGTTAAAACATTGGGCCCCCCTACCTACCCATTTTTGGCAACACTATCACAAAAAAGTAGGTTTACTTGACAAGTTGACAAAGTTGTTTGGTTGAAAAGTGCCTAGGTTAAAAGCTTCTAAAATTTTTACTGAGTCATTCAGAATATTTAAATTTTACATTTCATATTTTATAAAACAATATTATTTGAAAAGTATTTGATTAAGGGGGGGAATCAGCCACATAATTTGTGGGCCCCTGAAATTGGTGGGCCCAGGGCCAAGGCCCTGGATATGACAATTAAACAAATCGTGTAAGTCCTACAAAATCCAGCTTAGCAGTGCCATCTATTGAGCTATTAACTAAAAAACCTAATTAGCAACAACTGGTGTCAATGTCTAACTGAATCCTCAGTTCCTACGTACTATATAGTTCTAAGTACAGCATCCTAAAATCCTCGCATTAATTCTTGAGACAGAACTATTCAGGAAATCGCAAAAAATGCATCACAGCAGTATCCCCTGTTGAACGATTTATACCAAAACATAACAGTGTCATGACAATTCATGTCAATTACAAACTGAATCTGAAATTTGATGAAAATCCTTGAATTATTTCTGGATATTGAGCGACTGCGGAAATAGTGAAAATGCTGCTATGCAGCATTTACTTTATTATGCAGCGCCACCTACGAGCGTTTTACACTAAAAATTAATCAGCACATATTTATATCAAGGACTTATTTATTTCATAAAACTGCAATATATTTAGTGACAAATGAAGACATTTTCATTATGCCAGTTCTAACATTAGAAGATAAACCTTGCAAATTAGAATGAAATCTTTTTGACAAATAAGAGTCTCTGAAAAGATGTATTTGCAATGAAAAATTTAAAATGTGCATTTAAACTGGAAAAACTTTTAATAGTGAATTTCTTACTTGAAATTTAGTGTTTAGTAAAATTTTAGTTTTCCTGTTCTTGCAACTAGTAACAATATGCATTTTATATTCTACACGTTGTAACGTAAACTCCAGTAACGCAAATAAAATTCATTGTATTTATTACATATAATGTAACACAGGGCTGTCCAACGCGGAGCCCGCGGGCGCCATGGCGTCCTTCTGATGATTTTGAACATTTAGGATTAGACTTTTTAGAAGTAAAATTTCATTATAAAGAATGCTTTCTTTAAAATTATCAATATTTGCATCAGAGATTATTTTCAAAAACTGTGAAAACGCATTAAAACTCATTGAGGGACGGTATATGTTATTTATTGGGATATGTTATATCCCATCTAATTTTAATCAAGATTTTCACCAGAAACATATAATGAATTTTTAATTTTTTATCTTTGGGGGGGAAAAAAGGGTGTAAATATGTCTTCCGTTATTTTTAAGTTTTTTTTTTTCTAAAATTCTGGAACGTGTTCGATATTAGACTAACACATTTGTTTGCCCTCAAACAGTTAAAAACAGAAACATACTTTAAAAATTTAAAATCATGTATATTTTTACGATTTTCAGTTATTACTTCCTTCTACCTTCAATAGAAGAAAGTATTGTAATCGAATTTTTTTTTTCGACTTCCGGTTTTCGGCGGATTTTCACGCTTTAGGGGTCAGAGATTCCGAAAAACATGTTTTCACAAAATGTCTGTGTGTCCGTGTGTCGCCATTCTAGCATAAAAAAGTGTATGAAGATATGCATAGAATTGAACCAAATTTTTTGTGAACATTTTTGGCTATGGCAAGCAGGTCCTCCTTCAAGTTTGAAATATTCCGCTAGAAGGGGCGCTGCAATAACGATTTTTGTGTCATTTTCAATATTGTACCGACTAAAAGTGTATGAATTTATGCATCGAATTGAACCAAATTTTTTGTGTAAGTGTATGGCTATGGCTAGTTGGTGCTCCCTGAATTTGAAAAAAATTCGCCGCAAGAGGGTGCTGAAATAGCGATTTTTGTGCGATTTTCAATATTGTACAACCTAAAAGTGCATGAAGTTATGCATATAATTGAACGAAATTTTTTGTGTAAGTGTTTGGCTATGGCTAGTTGGTCCTCCTTGAATTTGAAAAAAATCTGCTGAGAGGGGGCGCTGTAACAGCGATTTTTGTGCCATTTCAAATATTGCACCACCTAAAAGTGTATGAAGTTAAGCATAGAATTGAACAAAATTTTTTGTGTATGATTATTTTTGAGCATGGCAAGTAGGTCCTATCTGAATTTGAAAAAATATCTGCCTATCATTTTATTGGTTATCGGCTCGTGCAGAGACGGAAACTCTTTTTTACTCTGATTGATTGACTGAAGCAGAAATTTAAGATGAAAATCAAAGTTATTATTGAATTAAAATTATAAAAGCATTAACATATGTAACTATTTTTTTTTTTTTTTTTTTTTTTTTTTTTTAATATTAAAATGTACGTATGAGATAGAAGAAAGTTTTGGGATTGGCACATCCAACTAATTGTTTATAAAGTGTAATTATGATGGTTAAGTTTGGCAAGTTTTAGTAATTTTGGTAATAAGTGAAATGCATCTTTTTAATAGTTAAGAAGTAACAGAAACCTATATCGAAATTAGAATCCAAATTTTTGAAATGCTTTTGGAAAATAAAATTATAAAATATGTACATTTTTATTGCGAAAGTTTTTTATTTGAATTGTAAATATAATTTATTATTTGAAATATTGTACTTAATAAAATTAATACTATATTTGCCTTTTAAATTTACAATAAAGTTAGACTGCATTTTCCCAGAGGAATCGAATGATCTCATGCAATTCATAAACAATTCATTGAGTTGCCAAGCAACTAATTTGCTTTAACGGCAGTTAAAAGAAGTTAGTTATAGCCGCATTTGTCTCTGTAATCTTATCGAATTTCAAAAAATCATTTTTTGGGCTATTCTCTAAACACTATAAACTATTAGAAAATAAAATCAATTTTTTGAATGTTTTAAATTTATGTCTCCTTAAGATGTTTTACAATATTTCGAAAAAAAAATATATACTTTTTATACTACTGTTTATTCTTATTCTTTGCAGCATATTTTCTCGAATCTAAGCACACCTTTTTCTCGAAATTTGTACTTATTCAACTCGAATGTATGCAAAGATTCTCTCGCGATTTATATCGGTGAACGCAAAACTCATAAAAAGAGATCATATTAAAAACCTTCACCACTTTCTGTAGTAGCACAGTAAAAATTTAGAAACATTGAAGGCCATTCCTTAATTTCCTTTAATTAATCTGTTTTGTCTTAAGTGCAATATTTTTAATGTAATGGATGGAAGTGGGAACGAATCGTCTTTGAGCAACCCAACAAAGAGGTCACATGGGGAAGCAGCAATAAAGATTGATAAATTGTAACTTCTAATGATGTATATTGTACGAAAATATGTCCAGGAATAATGAATACTAATTAGGGAAAAAGTAAAGAATAAAGAAAATTACAGTTTATTATATTTCTTGAAATTTCAAAAAAAAAATTTACTTTCAATTTTTGTCCTTTTTTTACAAGTTTAAAACAAAATTCCTTATTTTCCCTGTTAAAATATAATGTGCAAAGGAGTGAATACGATGATATTTTTGGCTTCTGGAAGCACTTCTGATTTTTTATTTTTCTGTCCATCAGTTCTTATAAAATTTTGCCAGTATTACATATTATTTCCACGATCATCATTCATGTAAGTTAAAGTTCCTACGTTTCAAACTCGTTCTTTTTTTCTTTTCTTTTTCCGTGGTACTCAACATTTCTTTCGAATTCTGTTCATTGTCACGTAATGATACATCGATAATTCAGACATACGAATAAAAGGGAAAAAATAATCACGCATCATATAGTCGGAACAATCGTCTGCTCGTTGTTATGGTAACGAAACGTTGTGTCGCAACGATGATTTACAATTATTTAATTGTATTAAAATAACATTCAAAAACAGATTTTAAAGTTTGCAGCATTTTAAAACTTTATTAAGTCTTTGTGAAATGTAAAATTTGACACGGCAGGAAAATGCATTGAATACTATAGTAATAGTAATTCTGATTTCTGCTGCATTGTTGGTTGTATTTCCAAAACGGCTTGTGATTTTACCGTTCCCAAACTTATCAATTCTTTTGAATTTTTATAGCTATTACATATTATTTAATGAGCTTATAACTTGTAAAGTCCATAACATCCAACATTTAAAAATCACTCAATATTTTATGCTATATCTCTTTTCCCTTTCCCACGCCCTCTCTTCTTTCGATATCGTAATATGTGTGTGAGTCATTGTAATTGTAATTATAATTGTAACATCTATTTCAAAAACCGTCCACTGTCATGTGATTGTACATATGGAAATTGCATGAATAACAAGAAAAAAGAAATCACGCATCTTATAGCGAGAACAATCGTCAGTTTGTTCCCATGGTGACAAAAATTCGCATCGTGATGTTGCTTTTCAATGGTTATTGTATGTATTAAAAAAGACAATCGAATGCAAATTTTACAATTTCAACTATTTTTCAAATTTATGTAGGCTATATTTTACGCAAAGAGTTATGTATGTTGCTGCAAAAAAACTGCCAAAAGTATACTTGTTTTAAGCTATCCCGCTGCAGTGTCTGATTTGATAAGTAAGCATCTGGATAAATGAAAGAAATTTCACGTTTAATTAAGGTTTAGTTTTGATCAGATAATTTTCAATATGATACATAAGAAGATAAAATCAAAAGGAAACATAAAATAATACTTAAAAATAACTAATGCAACTGATTTAAATTTGTATTGTAATTCGAAATAACAAAAATTAGTCTGAATAAGTACTAATTTGAAACAAGTGTATGAATAACGATTAAAATAAATAAGTTGGAAATTGTACGTGAAGTGTAGCACACTAGGTGCGTTCGTACAATAACGAAGTTTTAAAAATATTCAGATCTTGCTGATATAGTAGACAGTACTTCGAATACAGTTTAGTGGTCGAAGTCTTTCTGTTCCTGTAAATATACAGGGAGAAATTTTAAATACATCTCAGCAACGTATACCATATTCATAAAATGTGAAATAGTTTAATATAATTAAAACACTCCCCAAAAATGTTCCCCCGTATGGCATTATATAGTGGAATACTTTTGTGTGGTCCTGTAAATTAATAATAAATGTTCTTTGCATCACAGATTGTAGCGAATGTAACAACTCTATTAATGTTGAACATATACATTTCAGGCACCATGACTTTCAAAATATAACCATCAAAATCTTAAGTATGCATAAAAATCTAAATGATAGATTACTTTATGAATCAATTTATATTAAATCTCGTAATTCTTTATACTCTTATGGTCTAAATTCTAAATTATTCAATCGTACTAACATTGTCTTTACTAATACTAATAATTGTGAACATTATAGTAGTACGTATGCAAAATTAAATCATTCTGTTTTTAAAAAAACTACACGTACAACAAGAGGTAAAAATAAGACTAATAATCTATATATTTCTAGAAATGAGATCAAACAACAAATAATTAAGTTGGAATCCGAATATAATAACTCGTATCAATGGATGGATATTAGGAAACACATTTTTTCAATAAAAAAGAAACATCTAAATTTATATTATAAAGTATTTCTATCTATTGATTTAACTTCACATTTTAGTGATATTTACTTTGATTTATTGTACTATAGAATTAATTTTCTTAATATTAAAATTTCTAAAAATACATATAAAAAAACTAATAATACTCAACTCATAATTACTTTTACCAATAATGTACTTAATAAAATTAATCTACACAACATTATTAATGATAAAAATCATAATTTCCCTATAAAAAAATTTTCTATACATAAATCCTTCAAATATAATGTTACACTTGGACGTAAGATATTTAACTACAATAAATTTTCTAAATTTTTAACCAATAATACTAATTATCCATGTTATTGTAATGATCCCTGTTATAGTAACTTCGTAAATCAAGATCATGGTCACATTATTACTGGGGATATTAATATCGTTGAAAATGATTCTTTACGAAATTTAATGGCTAATGGTACTAAATATCGTGTTCCTTCATGTACTAATATCAAATCAATCATAAAACAGTTTAATTTAGATTTAGATCTTTTTATTTATAAAATTTCGATAGACTACAATAAGCCTCTGGAATACTTCACTGAATGGAAACTTAATGTTTAGATAAATTAAATATTGAACTTTATAGGAATATCGATACCTTCAATTTAAATTTTAAACAATTAAATGATGAAATAAAAAACTTACAAAATAAATTTATCATAACATATGTCGATAAATCTCCTAACAACTATGCTTTCATATGTAAACATTATTACTCTACATTATTAAATCAAGCAATAAATTCTAGTTCAAATTTCATTAAAACAGATATTGATACTATTATTAGGATGAGCTAAGCGAATCCTCTACTAGGCCACTCAAATTACATTTTGTCGTACCCTTTACAAAAAAACTATTCAACATTTTAACTTCAAATTAAACACAAAAATAAATTATGATCTGTAGATTTGCACAATGTATTTTTTTTTTTTTTTTTTTTTTTTTTTTTTTTACAATAAAACGTTAAAAAAATTATTATTTTAATTAATTTATTTTGCATGCATTTCCAATGCGGACGCATTTTAGCAAATAAATAAAAAATGAAATGCGTACATTTTCAGAAAAAAAAAATATATATAAATCATGGAGTAAGTAATTATAGATAGAATCATGATTAATTTAATAAATAAAATATGTTTTCATTATTCCGCAAAATCGTTTGCACAGATGACACTTAAACATTTTGAAAGAATTGTATTATGGATTTTTTTTTCTTGTAAAGTGGCAACAAAAGAATTGTAAACAAATAAAATTAATTGTTAAATTTGTTATATAAATGAAAAATTAAAAGAACTGCGTGAAGTTGTTGCCTCGATTCAAGCTCTTTATAAATGTACTAAAGCAAAGTTGGCCGATTCAGAAACGACAAGTGGACTTTAACCATTTCTTACTTTATCATTTGGATTTAAAGTAATGCTACCTTCTTATTTGCGGACCGAAAAAGGTTTAGTGAATGGGACTTTAGACTTTGTTGCGCGTATTAAAGAAAATCACAAGCCACCAGACCAGATATCGCGAATACTCATGGATAAATTTGAATACTACAGTAATTTAACTTATAAGAATTGGTGCGTATCAATTCCTTCAATAATTAAATTCTGGAAAAATGGAAGCATAAATTGCTCAAGGAAAGAATTTCTTCTGCAGTTAGCTTTTGCTGTTACAATTCATAAATCCCAAGGTTTAACATTAGATGAAGCAGTTGTAAATATTGAGAATATATAATAGACACCAGTTAGCTTAAAAACGTACGTAACGTTGTTGAGAGTGAAAATCCTTCAAAATTAAGCATTCAATAGAAATTTTCCTTAAGAAAAATTCTACAATATCAAAAATTCTCATACGCTAACATGTATAAAAACGAAGAAATTCGAATAAAAAGTTTTACAGTTAAAAATTCATAGTATCAACGAGATCAGATTTCAAATGTTTTTTTTTTTTTCAAAAAATAGGATTATGAAGAAGTAACTTTCTTCAAGCTCTCTTTAAATATGTTATTCTAAAATAGCTATCAAAGATTATTTGATGTTAATTACAAAGATTGGAAGCATGCATATTTCAAACAACTTTAAAAAACACCAGTGGCTACTGGAAATTGTAAAAACATCTTTAAAAAAGAGCTTTTAGTTGAAAATTTAAAAATATTTTGTAAAAGTTTACTTCGAAAATATTTTATTATGCCAGTCTTACATCATAAATAAAAAATTAAAATGCGCCAAAACATAAAATAACTTTTTTTTTTTTTTTTAAATAAAGATTTAAAAATAATATTAAAAAAATATTGTTACTTTCAAATATCTGTTTTATAAAATAATGTATCGCGAATCCAAACAAAGCATGGCTTTTGCTAGTTAAAAATAGACATATAGCTCAATATTATAAATTAGTAAAATTAAAAAATCATAATTATAACTATCCTTACATTGTGGTTATTCCAAAATTCCATAAAATTCCTATAAAGTTTCGTACTATAACTATTGGGTGTAATACTTATAACAATAATGCAGGTAAAGAATTATTAACAATACTTACAAAAATGCTAGATATTGCAAAAACTAATAATAAATTCTATAGTATAAAAAATAATTTACATCTTGTAAATAATATCAAAAATTTACAAAACATTAAGTACATCAAAACATATGACTTTAATGATTTATTTAATACAATTGATATTGCAGATATGTTCAGGATCATAAATTTATTATTCAAGGAATATAGGAATTCTCAAAAACATACATGTATCTTTATCTTACTTCAAATCTTATTTAACCAAATTTATTCTTTATCATAATTATATATTATTTAATAATACAATATTCAAACAAATAGTCGGTCTTCCACAAGGTGGGATTGTATCACCCATCTGTGCTGATCTCTACTTACATTATTATGAACGTAATACTTCTATTGTTAATTGTTTTCTATACAGGTATCTTGATGATATAATAATTTTATATTCTAAAAAGTCATCTAACTATTCGCTACCAATCAAATACCACAAAAATTTAAAATACAGTTATAATGATATGCATAATAATACAATTAACTTTCTTGATCTTAATATTACGCTTTCTGATAATAAAATTCTATTTGATATTTATGACAAACGTAATGACTTTCCTTTTATAGTAAACCTCTTTACTCATTATAATTCTTGCCTACATAAATCTGTCTATGTCAATATATTACTTAATTTTGCCCATAGAATTAAAAATATTTGTTCACATAATTTTAAAATGCATAATTTAAAAACTGTACAAGAAAATGCTATAAGATATGGTTATCCTTTACATTTGGGTAAAAAAATATTATCTGTATAAACATTTATTTAGTATTAGCTGTCTATTTTCTCTTCAACTAATATTACCATATGATGTTATTGATAAAAACTCCTATAGTCTTTAATATATAATAAGTTATTACATGATCTTAAAAATAATTAACACATTGCGTAAAAAAATGTTTTAAAAAAATTATAAAAAAAATAATAATACAAAAAAAAAATACAAAATACAAAAAAATAAAAAATATGAATAGTAGGATGGTTGGGTGGGTCAGATGTTAGATTACGGAGGAGGGCGGTGTTGTCTGGATAATACGCAATGGTTAATTATTATATATTTAATAAAATAAAAAAAAATTAAAAAAAAATAAAAATAAATAAAACTTTACACATAGTATTAAAGTTTATGTTTACCTAAAAACTAATATGCATAACTTAAAAATGATCAAGTTATTGAGATAAGCTGCGGTTGTCTATTGTATTTGTCTTAAAGAAATTATTTGTAAAATATTAGAATAGAAATTATTCTTGGAAATTCTTAGCTAATAAATAATTTATTTTTTTCCTATAATAGAGGGCAGCACCATAAGCATATAATTTAATTAATATATTAATCCTTTAGATGGCAGCACTAAAATAATTTTCCGCTAGAAGTTGTAGTAATATATTCTAGTTAATTAATTAATATAGTAATATTAATAATTGATTAAAAATAAAAATATAATATTTCTAATAGTAGCATCTATTTTTTTCTAAATATATTATGAATTATATAGTATAATATATGTTTTACTAATTTTTATAATTATTGTTACAATTTTATTTTATTATCTATGTGATTTATACTATGACCATAACCGTGACTGTTAGTAAGTCACATGTAGTTTGTATCTGATTGCACTACAAATCTTGCTAGGATATGGGTAATGGTAAATATCTTAGTATATATATCCTTTTTTTTAATGGAATAATGTATTATTGTTATTTTGTCATATTGATTTTATTTTCTTCTATGTGTATCTTTCTACTAATTTGTCATCTGAATAGCTTCCAGCCAGTCGGGTGTATTGTGAGTCGAATTCTTAGCTTTCAGCACGACTCATAACAGAAACTGGTTGGATGTTTTTGCTTTTTTGTTAAACTATACACCCCTGATGAAGTAGTTTAATGGAAAAGCCTTCTACAGCCCTTTTATCCATTTATCTTTCATTATTTTGGTAATCTGCCTTCTATTTCATTTCAAACTTCAACTGTTTTCAATAAGATGATTGTAAAAATACTGGTTTCATTGGTTTATTGTATGGTAATATATGAATTACTCTGGTTATATAATGTCCATTTATCCACATATTTCTTAGTAATTTGGTAATCTGCCTTCTATTTCTCTTCAAACTTCAACTGTTTTTAATAATATGAATGTAAAAATACTGGTTTCATTGGTTCTTTTATTGGTATTGTCTGAATAACTTTGGATGTATTTATAAAAGTATTTATATATTTTAATATGTATATGTTACAGGCCAAACCCGATTTTGGGCCAAACTAGATTGGCCTAGGCCAAACCGGTCCATCCTAACGCCCATCGGATAAACTAGTTTTTCCTAGGCCAAACCGGTCTATCCTGACGGCCATCGGATAAACTAGTTTTTCCTAGGCCAAACCGGTTTATCCTAACGCCCATCGGATAAACTAGTTTTTCCTAGGCCAAACTAGTCTATCCTAAGACCCATAGGACAAACTAGATTTTCCTAGGCCAAACTAGTTTAGAGTAACTCTTATAGAATAAACTAGTTTAGACTGCTGTTTATTGGTCTAAACTAGTTTATCCTAGGCCAATTCAATTTGGCGTGATTTTATTGAATTCAATGACCGCCTCAACGCCAACATTCTTGTTTGGTCCTAGGCTGATCTAGTTTATCCTAGGCCAATGTAGTTTTACGTGTTTTTAGCTCATGGGTGTGGAAGCCAGAGAAGTAATGGGCTCACAGGTTCTGTATGTATGTATGTACGCATGTATGTACGTATGTACGTAAGTGTGTGCGTAAGGCGATAACTCTTGATGGAAATAATGTAATTTGACGTGGTTTTATCTCAGCAGGCAACCAAAGCCTGAGAACTAATGTGGCCGTGAGTTCTGAATCTACCGGGTGTCCTGAAAAGGACTGAACGATTTTAAAAATCAATAACTTGCAAACTTTTACAGATACTTAAAAAATTCTTGCACGAGAGTCATCTAAAAGGTCAAAAGTTTTTTTCCTGCGATTCTGAATTTTAGTTCGAATTACAAACAATAGATGGCGCTGAGAGCGCTAGGTGCTGTTTTGAGACGGATATTGACGTCACTTGGCACTGAGGCAAAATAAGGAGGTTAAGGCTGTGGAGTGGATCTTATTCGAAAATGAACTTTTGCTTTTACCGTCCTATTTTGAATGCAATCCATATAATTTTGATTTTGCTGGCTACAGCGCAATAATAGAAAAAAATATTGTTTTCATGGGTACCACTCCTTTGAAATCGAAATGCGTGAAACAACAACATTCGATTTACCGACTTTTATTTTTTATTTATTTATTTATTTATTTATTTATTTATTTATTTTTTTTTTTTACATTCCAAGAATGTAAGTACTTTTGAGAACAGGATATCTTATTTATCTATTTATTTATCTGGGTATCTTTTAAACCTTTTTTATCTCACCTAGTCATGTCCTGTATTGTATATTAAATATGTGGGATTAACAGTTCATTTACAGGTACACCCAAAAGATTGTATCACATCATAGTCTATAGGGGAAAATCGCTTGCAGTGTATATTAATGAAATACACTATTTCAAATGTATTGAAACTGATATAAATCACTGAATTTCAGGATAAGATGATTATGATAGAATAGGGTATTTGGTATTTATAGCATTTAACGTTCATTTACAGGGGCACACAAAAAGAAATCGGTTACTGTACTACCTTTAAGTAATAGTTACTGGAAATGCTTTTTCAATTTCGGCATGCGCTTTTAAATTTAACTGTTTTTTAGATATGTTAGTAATTATATAAATGCATATCACCTATACTCGTCTCTGGTCCGTCCGTCCGTCTGTCTGTCCATCCGGCAGTGCAAAAATTACTCTGTCGAATCGTTTGAAATTTTAAATATATATTTGTTGAAGAATTTTGTCCATTTATTTCAAATTTTATGAAAATCGGATGTGTATTTCCAATACAGGGGCAGTCAAAAGTATTTCGTTACATTATGGCCGACGGGGGGAAAGTTTCAAGTGCTTTTTGATGATATTACACCCGTCCGAACATAATGAAATTAATATGCATTTATCAATTAAATTAAAATACAAATGATGTAGAATATGCTGCACAAAGAATAGTTATTATTCATTTACAGGGCCACACAAAATAATTATGTAACATAACGGTATAGAATTGAGCATACTTTGCGGCATATTTTTATTTTGTTACACATATAATAAAATTGTTATAAGCTGCTTAGGTTTATTACGAGTTACTTACTGCGTAATAGAAAATACGAAGCATTTACAGAGACACACAAAAGATTTCGGAAATTATGCTTCATCAAAAATGCTGTACGCTAATGATAATTGCTTGAAGTTTTTAGTTTTGATATGATTTTTTTTAGGTTTCACTAATTTTTTGCATGTTAAGCTGTGTATATAATTGGTGCAAATCATATACAGGGCCACACAAAAGAATTCGCACCCCCTACTAACTGTGTAAGTAAATAAATTAAAGGTGGTTTGTAAATGAGTTATGCATTTTTTACGTTGAACAGCTTTAAGTATATTACGATATGTTTAAAGAATAGAAATGAAATGATATACAGAGGTACTCAAAAATTGGATTAATAGCCGGTTCTGGGTGGTAATTCTCTGGAAGTGTGATTTCATTAGTTTAAAGCATGTTTCGGTTTTAAATAGATTTTAGCCAAATATTGGCGTGTTTTTAAAGATAGTAGGTAAACTACAGGGCTATACAAAAGAGTTCAAATATGCTTCCGTCTATTTAAATAAATTGCTAAATATCAAATTTCAACTTAACATGTGTTTTTAACGCTTTCCAACATAGTTGAAAGTGTTTATGATTTCTATTTAGTTAGCCGCCTGCCTGCCTGTCTGTCCAAACTCTAACTTGCGTTGAACAAATTGAATTGGTCTGTAAGTGTGTTGAGATGTATGTTAATGAGATTTATTATGCCGTATTGGGTATTGTAAACAAACTATGCATAATTCATTATTCATTTACACAGACACTCAAAACTATTCCATTACATTATGTTCTGTGAGGATAATTATATATGTAGCACTTATATTCATCACATGGAATGTTCTTTTATCTGTACGCTCATAATAGAGCAAAAACTACCCAAGATAATGCTTTGAATTATAATATATATACTCGTTGCAGAATTTTCGTTACTCATTTAAAGTTTTATGAAAAGCGAATCAAAGCTTAAAAGGATATTAAAAAATGTTTTCTTCATTCTTTTAAAACCTATCATGCGTGACTAATTCAATGATATCCAATGATAGGTGATGATTCTAGGTTGTCATAATGATTATGGCTCATTTAAGATGGAAGTAATATTATTTCCCTATTACCATGAAGTTAATATGCATAATCGTAATAAATTTTGTATTTAGGTATTTTTTCAAAAGAGTGCAACAGCTATTGCACCAAGTTTTCAATGTTTATACTATAAATATTATTTGTTCTAAAGAAAAAACCATTTCCGCAATTTTTTTACAACATACATAAAACTCTACTAAAGAACTTCTTTAAAACAAACTAGCATTTCTTAGAATATAACAAATTTTTTAAAATAGCAAAATTGATTAATTTTTAACAACAAAAAAAAAAAAAAAAAAAAAAAAAAAAACTACTAAATCGTTTCATTTTATTTTAAAATATGATGCACAAAGTATTCTTTAAATTAGATGATAAAAAGTAATTTAATCCAAGAAAATACGGCTTTTTTAAATGTAAAATCGTCTGCAAAACTCGTATGCTGCTCGTTAAATTCATTTCCAGTTTCCAATCGCTGCTATTATATAAAAGGACTTATTATTTCCACAACAACAACACATTTCATTGAAATAATACCGACTGAGTCCAAAATCGGGCTTCATGTCGAGTACTCAGGTCAAATGTATGTTGTTCTATAAAAATAAATAAACAAAAGTTCAAAATCGGGCCCTAAGAGCAAGATTACATTGTCAAACGAGACCCACTCCACACTTTTTACCTCCTTATTTCGCTTCAGTACCAAGTGACGTCAATCTCCATCTTAACGCAGCACCTAGCGCTCTCAGCGCCATCTATTGTTTGTAATTCGAACTAAAATTCAGAATCGCAGGAAAAAAACTTTTGACCTTTCTGATGACTCTCGTGCAAGAATTTTTTAAATATCTGTAAAAGTTTGCAAGTTATTGATTTTTAAAATCGTTCAGTCCTTTTCAGGACACCCGGTATGTATGTACGTAAGTACGTAACGCAATAATTATTGATAGAAATACTCGATTTGCATCAAACTTTCAAATAGGTTTATTCTTAAGAGAAGCTTTTCTGATTAATTTTGGGAGATCATTGGAGAAGAATGATTGGGGGGGGGGGGGGAGAACGAGAGGCTGATTCGCCTCTTCCCTTAATTCAAATAAATGGGTTTCCATGCATTATTAGCATATTTTATTCAAATTTTAGGTATAGGTGCATTCTTCTAAGGTGCCTCCATGATTAGTTATGGGTGTTCATTGTTTTAGTAAAGGGAGGAGGAATAGGGGTAACGCCCCATAATTTATGTAAATGCTTTTTTCACGCAGAATTTACTGATTTGCTTCAAATTTTAGAAATAAATTCATTCTGGCAAAGCGCTTCGCTAATTAGTTATGGGGGTTAATTGAACTAGCAAAAGCCATGCTTTGTTTGGATTCGCGAAACATTATTTTATAAAACAGATATTTGAAAGTAACAATATTTTTTTAATATTATTTTTGAATCTTTATTTAAAAAAAAAAAAAAAAAAAAAAAAAAAAAACGTTATTTTATGTTTTGGCGCATTTTAATTTTTTATTTATGATGTAAGACTGGCATAATAAAATATTTTCGAAGTAAACTTTTACAAAATATTTTTAAATTTTCAACTAAAAGCTCTTTTTTAAAGATGTTTTTACAATTTCCAGTAGCCACTGGTGTTTTTTAAAGTTGTTTGAAATATACATGCTTCCAATCTTTGTAATTAACATCAAATAATCTTTGATAGCTATTTTAGAATAACATATTTAAAGAGAGCTTGAAGAAAGTTACTTCTTCATAGTCCTATTTTTTGAAAAAAAAAACTTTTGAAATCTGCTCTCGTTGATACTATGAATTTTTAACTGTAAAACTTTTTATTCGAATTTCTTCGTTTTTATACATGTTAGCGTATGAGAATTTTTGATATTGTAGAATTTTTCTTAAGGAAAATTTCTATTGAATGCTTAATTTTGAAGGATTTTCACTCTCGACAACGTTACGTACGTTTTTAAGCTAACTGGTGTCTATATATTCTCAATATTTACAACTGCTTCATCTAATGTTAAACCTTGGGATTTATGAATTGTAACAGCAAAAGCTAACTGCAGAAGAAATTCTTTCCTTGAGCAATTTATGCTTCCATTTTTCCAGAATTTAATTATTGAAGGATTGATACGCACCAATTCTTATAAGTTAAATTACTGTAGTATTCAAATTTATCCATGAGTATTCGCGATATCTGGTCTGGTGGCTTGTGATTTTCTTTAATACGCGCAACAAAGTCTAAAGTCCCATTCACTAAACCTTTTTCGGTCCGCAAATAAGAAGGTAGCATTACTTTAAATCCAAATGATAAAGTAAGAAATGGTTAAAGTCCACTTGTCGTTTCTGAATCGGCCAACTTTGCTTTAGTACATTTATAAAGAGCTTGAATCGAGGCAACAACTTCACGCAGTTCTTTTAATTTTTCATTTATATAACAAATTTAACAATTAATTTTATTTGTTTACAATTCTTTTGTTGCCACTTTACAAGAAAAAAAAAATTCATAATACAAATCTTTCAAAATGTTTAAGTGTATTCTGTGCAAACGATTTTGCGGAATAATGAAAACATATTTTATTTATTAAATCAATCATGATTCTATTTATAATTACTTACTCCATGATTTATATATATATTTTTTTTTCTGAAAATGTACGCATTTCATTTTTTATTTATTTGCTAAAATGCGTCCGCATTGGAAATTGCATGCAAAATAAATTAATTAAAATAATATTTTTTTTTAACGTTTTATTGTAAAAAAAAAAAAAAAAATACATTGTGCAAATCTACAGATCATAATTTATTTTTGTGTTTAATTTGAAGTTAAAATGTTGAATAGTTTTTTTGTAAAGTGTACGACAAAATGTAATTTGAGTGGCCTAGTAGAGGATTCGCTTCGCTCATCCTAATAAAAAGAACGGGGGATCCCGCTTAATTTTGGCAAATGGGTTTTTCATGCAGAATTAACCGATTTGCTGCAAATCTTTGATTTGTTCATTCTGATGAAGCGCTTCACTGATTAATTTTGGTGGTTCTTCGGTTAAATATAAGGGGAAAATTTACAATTATTTCCTTCCTTAAATTAGATAAATTGGTTACAATACAGAATTATCCAATTTGCTTAAAATTTTGGACATGAATTCATTTGATATGGCGCTTCTTTAATTAATTTTTTTTTTTTTTTTTTTTTTTTTTTTTTTTGATTAAGTATAATGGGGTAGTGGACGTTTTATCGCCTTCCTTAATTTAGATAAATGGATTTTTATGAAGATTTATCCGATTTGCCGTAAATTTTGAATATAGTTTTTACTTTCTTCTATCTTTACAAGAAGAAAGTATTGGATTCATGAAAATTTTCGACTTCCGGTTTTCGACGGATTTATACGTTTTAGAAGGTCCTGAACACGTTTTGACTATTTTTAGAAAATGTCTGTCTGTGAGTCTGTCCGTCTGTCTGTCTGTCTGTCTGTCTGTGTGTGATAAAAAATTTGTGGGCGCTCTATCTCAAGAACTAATGCTCGAAATTTAATAAAATTTTACATTGAGTTAGACCTTGATATGAATTAGTGCCTATTGGTTTTTGGTGAATATTGGCCAGCAGGTGGCGCTGCTATACTACGTTTTTCATGATTTTCAAGATTTCTATATATCAAGAACTAATGCACAGAATTTCACCTAACTTCAGATTCTGTGACCCCTTGATATGCACAGACGCTGATTAAGTTTTGGTGTAAATTGACCAGCAGGTGGAGCTGCTATGTCACGTTTTTCATGATTTTCGTGATAGCTATATCTCAAGAACTAACGCATAGAATTTCACCAAACTTCAGATTCCGCGATACCTTGGGATACATAGCCGCTGATAAGGTTTTGGTGTGAACTTTCCTATAGGTGGCGCTGCTATGCTACATTTTGCACGATTTTTGCGATAGCTATATCTCAAGAACTAATGCAGAGAACTTCATCAAATTTTAGATTCTGTCACACTAGAATATATAACATAATTAGACGCTGATTACATTTTGGTATTAACCTTGCAACAGATGGTGCAGCTATGCTGCATTTTGCACGACTTTTCCGATAGCTATACCTCAACAACCAACGCACAGAATTTCATCAAATTTCACATTTTGTTACAAAATGACATATAACATAATTACACGATGATTACGTTTTGTTATAAATCCTTTAACTGATGGTGCTGCTGTGCTATATTTTACACGGTTTTTTTAAACTAGCTATATCTCAAGAACTAATGCACAGAATTTTATCAAACTTCAGATTCTTTTACACCATAACATAATTAGACGCTTTTTTACGTTTTGGCATAAATTGTCCAAGATATGGTGTTGCTGTGCTACGTTTTGCAATTTTTTTGTTATAACTATATCTCAAGAAATAATGGACGAAATTCCATCAAATTTCAGATTCTGTTTGGCCTTGACATAAATAAATGCTTATTACGTTTTAGTATAAATTACCCAACATGAGACACTACTAAGCTCATTTTCTCAGAATATTAATTAAATTTTGCGTTTTAGGCTTTTCGGATACCAGAACCTCATTAGGCTGGGTCAAATGTTCGAGGAAATTCGATAGTGAATAACTTTGGGGTCACGACGTTTTTTTTTTTTTTTTTTTTTTTTTTTTTTTTTTAATATTAAAATGTATTTATGAGATAGAAGAAAGTTTTGGGATTAACACATCCAACTAGTTTTCCTAGTTTTCTTTATAAGACGATTCCCTGAATTTTTTTGAGGGTTTGATGATTAAGTAAAAAGGGAACAATGGAGGATTACTCTCCTTAAATCAGATGAATGGTTTTTGAGCAGAATATCTGTTTTGCTTCAAATTTGGATAATTGTTTAATTGTAGAAAGCGTATCTATGATTAGTTTTGGGGGTTCAATGGTTGAGTATAATTGATGGAAATGGGAAAAAGTAATCCAACTTACTTCATTTTTCGAGGGTTTTATTCTTTAAAAAAAAAATAAGGCTGTAATACGCGATTAGTGTAAACAGCCCGTAAATACAAGGCCACCAGTTTAATTGGGCAATATTCTTTTTAATATTGATCCCGATTACTGCTCCATAGCTAACCTTGTGTAAAGTGGTTTTGTCATCACCCCTATATAATGTATTTTAATCGAAGGGTTGTAGAATACTGTCAGAGGTTTGCACGGGCCGGAATTTCGAGGCCCGGACCTCACCCTTCCCAAAGGAAAGTTATTTTAGCGTGACCCGGTGTAAAAATTAAAATTTCAGCCCGAGCCCTGCTTGTACAAAAATCAGAGAAAATAGACTCAGTCCGGCTCAATCCGGCCCTACTCGATTTCTGCAAAAAATTCAGATTTTACTTAACATACAATTAGGATTCCTTTAGAAAAAATACTGCATACGTATTTATTGGATAAATTTACAATGTATTTTTAAATTACGATGCGTTCACAGAATGGTAAATACATAATGTATTATTGATTATTTGGATTCTTAAATTTTTCAATATTCAAATAGAGATTCATTAAACAATTAATGTAGTTTAGAACAAAAGGGAAAAAAAGTAGAGTTATAAACATGATAAATATTGAATCTTCAGTAAAAAGTAAATTTGTGAATATGCTTCCCTGTCATTCCTTAAGGCTTTTCTCAAATCGAAAAGAGCTACATCCTAATACACTTAAGAACTACATCATTTTCGCAAATGCATAAGATTAACAGGCATTCTCACTCAGAAAATATGAAATCAACTGGCGTTTACTATTTTTTCATAAAAGTGATGTACCTTTGAAAAATACTATTAAAACTACGTTTTGAATCGAATTTCCGCTTACGACTTTACGGAAAAGAAAAACTCGACGCCGTGAAAAGAATAGCTTATATGTCGACAGGTAATTAATTTCTCAAAAGTGAAAAACGCTGTTCGATTCCAAACTGTGTTTAGCTCCGATCGATCTGGCTCGAATATGCAATAATAATAATAATAATAATAATAATAGTAATAATAATAATAATAATAAATTCAAGTCTGATCTCAGTTGGCACGGATCTGCAGAAAATAAACAATAAGCGAACACCATGTCTAATGCATCATGTGTCTACGATGGACATTTTAAATTTCTGTATTGATGTTAAAAACACATTTATAACATTACAACACATTATAATACATACATTTATACTTATTCTTGTGAAAGACGTGTTTTTTACCGGCCAAACCCGATTTCGAGCCAAATCAGATTAGACTAGGCCAAAATATTTTATCCTAACGCCAATTAAATAAACTAGTTTTTCCTACGCCACATTTGTTTATCTAAATTTCCATAGAATAAACTAGTCTTTCTTAGGTAAGAGGATAATCCTTCATTTTACCCTTCATACTTAATCATTAAACCCCAAAAACTCTTCAGGGAATCGCCTTATTAGAAAAAAACCTATATCCAAAACTTGAAGCAAATTCGTCAATTCAGCGTCAAAAACCATTTATCTAAACTATGTTGTGTTACCTACATTGCCCTTTCTTTTAGACTTGAACAATAAACATCCACAACTAACCACGGAGGCGCCTTATCATAATGATCCTATATCTAAAATTTTAAATGAAAACTGATAATTCTGCATGATAAATCCATTTTTCTAAATTAACGGTGGGGAATTAACCTCCCGTTCGCCCCGCTTTATTCTTATCCAATGAATTCCCAAACTTAATCAGAAAAGTACGTTATCAGAATGAACCTACATCCAAAATTTGAAGCAAATTAGATATTTCTATCAAGAGTTATCGCATTACGCACATACATGCGTTTATATATGCGTGCATACATATACAAAACCTGTGAGATCATTATTTCTCTGGCTTCCACACCCATGAGCTAAAAACACGTAAAACTACATTGGCCTAGGATAAACTAGATCAGCCTAGGACAAACAAGAATGTTGGCGTTGAGGCGGTCATTGAATTCAATAAAATCACGCCAAATTGAATTGGCCCAGGATAAACTAGATCGGCCTAGGATAAACTAGTTCAGACCAATAAACAGCAGTCTAAACTAATTTATCCTATAAGAGTTAGGCCAAACTAGTTTGGCCTAGGAAAATCTAGTTTGTCCTGTGGGCCTTAGGATAGACTAGTTTGGCCTAGGAAAAACTAGTTTATTCGATGGGCGTTAAGATAAACCGATTTGGCCTAGGAAAAACTAGTTTATCCGATGGCCGTCAGGATAGACCGGTTTGGCCTAGGAAAAACTAGTTTATCCGATGGGCGTTAGGATAGACCAGTTTAGCCTAGGCCAATCTAGTTTGGCCTAAAATCGGGTTTGGCCTGTAACATATATACTTCATAGGTTCATGTTTCTTTTATTATGTTCGAATGAGTGTAACACCATTAAAATGCATTTGAAACTTTTTTTCCCATTGACCAGAATGTAACGGAGTACTTTTGATTGTCCCCGTAATTGATCCATCATCCAATTTTCATAAAATCTGAAATGACTCGACAAAATTATGTAATAATTATATGTTTTAAATTTCAAACGATTAAAATGCATTTGAAACTTTTTTCCCCATTGAACGTAATAGAATGGAATCCTTCTGATTGTCCCTGTAATTGATCTATGTATCTAATTTAAATAAAATTTGAAATGACAGGACAAAATTATGTAACAGTTGGGTAGTTTTTGCGTTGTTATCTGTGGACAGACAGACAGACAGACAGACAGACAGACGACGGACAGACTGAACGACAACTATAGGTGTTACGTATTTACATAATGACAAACGCACCTAAAAAGAAAAGTGCCTAGTAAAATTGTGAACATTGAGTTCACAGGCTATTCAGATTTGCCTATTGTTTTGCATATTATGCATTGTATATTATACTCTTATTTATATTTATTATTCATAGAACAGAATTCACTATTTTTTAGCAAAATGATAAATAATCAGGAAAGTGCCTTATCAGAATAAACCAGTATACCAAATTGAAGTAAATCCGATAATTCTGCATGAAAAAACCATTTATTTTAATTAGAGGTATTATTACCCTGTTCCCTTTACCCTTTATACTTAACCAATAAACATCCAAAACTAATTAGGGAAGAGTCTCATCAGAATGAACCTCTTTACAAAATTGTTAGGAAATCGGAAGTTCCGAATTGAAGTTAGGTTCATTCATATACAAACACATACACAAATCTGGAGTATAAATCTTTCTTATACTAATCTAAGTCCCTAAGTGTTTAGTAGGTAAAAAACATGGCAAAAACATGGAACTAAGAACAAGTAGTTTTTGTATAATTATATGGGAAAAACCATTCCTTTTGATAATCATGTTATCAATAGCGACGGTATTGTATGTATATATATTAAATATGTGTATGTATAATATATTGTATGCATATATATTATGTATATACATTAAAATGATATGTATTTTAATGATGAAGCGTTTCTTTTGTATTACACGAGTGAATTCTTATAGTCCGGGAGCCGACCGTCGATTTACCTGTGTATCGATTAAAAGGACCGGACATACATCAAAATGTAGGTCTCAATGTGCACATTAAGAATATCACTGTCTGCCAGGTCCTATCTTGCCGGAACGCAAGGCAGCCGCACTTTTATGACGTCAATTTTGAGTGTTTACCTATGTATCGAGTACAAGGACCAGACACATCAAAACGTAGGTCTCAATGTGCACATTAAGAATATCACTGGCTGCCACAAACATCAAAATGTAGGTTTCAATGTGCACATTAAGAATATCACTGTCTGCCAGGTCCTATCCTGCCGAAACCCGGTGGCAGCCACACTTTTATGACGTCAATTTTGTGTGCTTACCTATGTATCAAGTACAAGGCCAAGACATACATCAAAATGTAGGTAAACATTCAAAATTGACGTCATAAATGTACGACTGTCACCGGGTTCCGGCAGGATAGGACCTCGCAACCAGTGATATTCTTAATGTGCACATTGAGACCTACATTTTGATGTATGTCTTGGCCTTGTACTCGATACATAGGTAAACACTCAAAATTGACGTCATAAAAGTGTGACTGCCACCAGGTTCCGGCAGGATAGGACCTGGCAGCCAGTGATATTTTTAATGAGCACATTGAAACCTACATTTTGATTTTTGTGGCAGCCAGTGATATTCTTAATGTGCACATTGAAACCTACATTTTGATGTATGTCTGGTCCTTTTACTCGATACATAGGTAAACACTCAAACTTGACGTCATAAAAGTGTGGCTGCCACCGGGTTTCGGCAGGATAGGACCTGGCAGCAAGTGATATTCTTAATGTGCACATTGAAACCTACATTTTGATGTATGTGGCAGCCAGTTATATTCTTAATGTACAAATTGAGACCTACGTTTTGATGTATGTCTGGTCCTTGTACTCGATACATAGGTAAACACTCAAAATTGACGTCATAAAAGTGCGGCTGCCTTGCGTTCCGGCAGTATAGGACCTGGCAGACAGTGATATTCTTAATGTGCACATTGAGACCTACATTTTGATGTATGTCCGGTCCTTTTACTCGATACATAGGTAAATCGACGGTCGGCTCCCGGACTATTATTTTAAAGTGTTCAAAATATATAGTTCGAAGCTCATTTTGATTAAATAAACTCTTTCGTCTCTCAATTTTTCGTTGTGCATCACTCAGTCAAGTCAAGACATACTTAATAAATATTTGTTTAATTGGACCAAGCTTAGCAAAAAATCCACACGTGAAGCACGAACAGTAATTTTAGGGGGAAAATATGTTTTTTTTTGTTATAGTTATCACTTTAATTTTTAACATTTACTTTTCGACAAGTTCAGTACTTATCAATTATTTCTTGTACCTTTTTTCCGCTCATTTTTCCCATTGTCATTTTTCGGTCACTTTTTTTTCTAGTCACTTTTTTCCGTTTACCGATTTCGAAAGAAATACTACCAATTACATTCTTCTCTATGTTGGAATTTTGTGAAAATGTTTTGCAGATCTACATCGAGTTTAACCCCTTGAACCCTTAGAAAAGATGAAGTTATAAATTATTACTGACGAATTTGACTTTCTTGAAAATTGACGAATGCTCAAAATATCAAATCTACTTAAATTTGCTGAAAAAAAGAAAAGAAAAAAGAAACACCTGCATAACAGCGCCACATGTTGGGTGATGTAGACTATAAATTAGTCACGATCAGTTATTTATTGCGTACTAGCTAAATCTAAAGTTTGATAAAAATCTGTGCATTAATTCTTAAGGTGCATTTATTATGAAATCCTGAAAAATGCAATATATCAATGCCATTTTCAGGGCGATTTACATCAAAAATAAAATAACACTATCTATAGCAATAGCTAATTAAATCAAAATTTTAGAAAATTTCGTGCATTAGTTCTTGAGATACAGATATTGCGATAGTCCCAAATAATGCACCATGGCAGCGCCACCTGTTGAGCGATTTGCAGCAAAACGTAATCAGCACCATGTTATATCAAATACTAAGTAAATCTAAAATTTTATGAAAATCCATGCACTGGTTTTTGAGGCTATTGTGGAAATTGTGAATAGTGCAGCACAACAGCGTCACCTGTGGATCTATATGCACCAAAAACTAACCAGATCAAGTTTATAGCACATATCAAGGTCTAACAGAGTGTAAAGTTTTCTGAAATTCTATGCTTTAGTTCTTGAGGTAGAGTGACCACAAAATTTTTGTCACATACAGACTGACAGACACACATTTTGTAAAAACATAATTTTCAGATTCTCTGATACCTTAGACGTATAAATCCGCCGAAAACCGGATTTTGACAGTTTTCACGAATCTAATACTTTCTTCTTGTAAAGATAGAAGAAAGTAAAAGTAATACTGCCTGATTAAGATTACGGTATTTTTCCCGGAAGCAGGACGTTTCGGTCCCGCCATTTCGGTCCCGCCGTTTCGGTCCCGCCGTTTCGGTCCCGAGACATTTCGGTCCCGAGACGTTTCGGTCCCAAGACATTTCGGTCCCTGGCCATTTCGGTCCCGAGACGTTTCGGTCCCGAGACATTTCGGTCCCGAGACATTTCGGTCCATGGCCATTTCGGTCCCGAGACATTTCGGTCCCTGGACTTTTCGGTTCTCAGACATTTCCAACCCTTCTCCAGCAAACTGAAATTTTGTGCACGGGAAATATCTGACATAATTTTATAGGGAACATTTTAGAGTGTTGAATTCAGGGGCGGATCATTCCCCCCGGAGCTATCAAATCCCCCCCCCGGAAATTTTGAGATTTTGTGCTTTCAGTGGTAAAAAAGTGTAATTCTCCCCCCCCCCCCTTTTTTTTAAAGGGATCTTAACATGGAATTGTGATAAAGCCACATTATTTTTTAAATTCTGCATAGGGACTGACTAAAACTTCTTTTATTTTTTATTCTGCGCATGCGCAAATTATAAATGAAGGGGTTTGTAATTAATTAATTGGATTGTAATTAATTAATTGGAGGAAATTCTAAAACTGAGATTTCTTTAAAATTTGTTTATGATGGCGAAATAAACACATTAATAGCGAAATAAACATTATTTTATTTCGCTATTAAAAAACTGTTTAAAAGTTTGCGTTAATCTTTTTACATATAACAATTTTTGCTACGAAATAACTTTTTACGTCTAACAACCTTTTTACATATAACAATGCAGGTATTACAAATCATTTTTAATACATTAAAGACTTTTTATGCTTATTACATTCAAAAACTACGAGCGAAATAAACACAAGTCAAATCTTTAAAAAAATATATCATTTGACACCACTAGAAATAGTGTTAAACAAATGACTTATCTGTAAAGAGGCTACTTCAGTCAAACATAAAGGCCCGCTAATCCTTTGGTAGAAATCTTTGAAGGTAAATTTGCTGCATTTCAATATTTTGGAATGATTTTTTTTTTCAATGTATAGCTAAAATAAATTTGTACAAATACTATTTTTTTTTTATTTTTTTCCGATATTTTTAATGAAGACACTTTTATTCTCGGAATTGGTTTCGAAAATGAAAACATCCCCACAAAAATAACCTGCAATCAAAGTTAAAAAGTAAAAAACGGTCGGCATACAAATCGATCTCAGCAATTCAATGCAAAAAAGAATTGTTTAAAAATATTGAAAGCGATCAAGAAATCTTTATAAATGTCTTCCATAGGATTAACATTTGCGAAAGGGTCTTTAAACTTCACTGAAATAGCCTCTTAAATTGGGATACAAAAGTTAAAATTTCTAATAAACATAAACTGTTCTTTTCGCTTTTAAAATTATATATTTCAAATATTCCCTTATTCTTTATTTGACTTAAATACCTAAAATTTAAATAGCCTACCTGTTTTAATATGATAAATAAAAAGCTAAAATTAAAATATAATAAATAATATAGAATCTAAAAATATTAATGTGCAGTGAATCATTTTTACGTAAAATTCCATTTAAAATGGAGAAAAATTATAATTTTATTTTAATAAAGAAATCTTGTCACTTAGAGACCATATGTGTTTAGCATACATCTGTTATATTTTCTAAAACCAGCTTAATGACACTAATTACAAAATTATTAATGTAATGCGTATTGAAATTTGCCATTTCATTTAAAGCTGATATTATTATATAAAATAATTATTTTTAACATTAAAATATAAAAACTCGCATAAAAATATGAAAAAAAAAAGCCGTCTGTCAAAGTAAGTTAAATTAAAAAGTAACTTAAAATATTATTTCTAGGTGGTAAATATCTTATCTATCAATCTCATTTAGTTATGTTATAAGTTTTGAGTATTTCAATGTCATTCATAAGCTGTAATAATCAGGATAAAAATACTCCATTTTACTTTTTATACTGGTTTAATTGATACTAAAAACGTTTGAAATGAAGATAACAGCGAGAGGAATAAAAAACACCGAAAAATGCTGTTCTTTTCAAAACATTCATATTTCTTCTAAAAAATGCGAGCGACATGTCGGAGGTTCGTCTGCATTTGAACTCCAGAGTGAAAAGGACATTGTATAGAAAATAGAATGAGGGATTTCATCTGACACGTGTATAAAGATCAAGATAAGTAGAATAAACCTTTATATAAAGATGACCATTTGTTCAGATGGGCGTTGACAATTGATTGACATGCAGAATTTTTGCTTAAAAGACGTTAATAATAGTACTTAGCTGGTACTTATATGCATATATTTCAAATTTTATAGGAACACCAACATAAAAAATTATAAGTGTTTAAAAATTCCCGGCACACTGTTTTGATTTGTTATTTACTTAATGTTATACATTATTTTATTAAATGATTAACATCATCTTAGAAAATTTGAAAGCATTAATAATTATGTTGATAAATTAAAAAACTCTCAAAAATTAAATTATTATTATCAAACATATTTATTAATAAGAATTCAAAATTATTTTAACTATTAATTGTTTAAGTGACTTATTTATCAATTACTTGTTTAAAATCTAGTACATGAACTATATGGAAGTTATTATAGCAAAAATGAGAAAACATATTTTTTAAATTTCAGCTACTACAATGTTATTAGGTTCATTAGGATGTATAAAAATGATAAGGATTCTCAAAATAAATATGTTATTTATACATTTATTGGTTAGTTTAAAATATTTTTCTTACTCTTTAAATGTAATTAATTAATATATGATTGCTTTTTGCGAACTGTAAATTATAACTTTGTTTCAGAAAATTTAAATCTGCATCTGGATAATAATGTTACCTAACACTGTTAAGAAATATTTTTACGCATTGTTACAGTGTTGCATTATTGTGTTTAATTAATTATTACGTTACGTTACTAACTGATTTTTCAAAAAAAAAATTAATAATAATAATAATTTTTTTTGAAATAATTAACAATTTTTGAATAAGAACTTATGGTGATGAATAATTGCTACAAATTAAATCTCAAAACAGTTAGTGATTTTAAAATGAAAATTAAATTAATATTTTATTAAATACATGTATTTTTAATTTAATGAATCTTTATTTAATTAAATTGGTGAAATTATTAATATGCATTTCGAATTTTACTTTAAATAAACTCAATAAATAATCTGTTTTATATTCTATTTATCATTATGTTTTGTAGTAGTTATAAATTGAAGCTTATTGTTTACCTGTTTATTTATTTTATATTTAAAATTACTGAAATTTAAAACTAGTAATTCAATTAATAATAAAATTAAAATAAGAATTATCATTTTTTTTCTCTGTGAAAGGGGGAGCGAAAAGGTAATGCAAATAAATAAATAAATAAATAAACGATAAATTAAAAACGCTTAGTTTTGTCAGTTAAAAATTGAAAATAAAATTATTTAAAATTATAGTTACATTATTATATAAAATTAAAAAATAATCATTTTATTACAAAGAAATAGGCCCACTTTCAATAAAATTAACTCGCAAAAATTGTCTTCATAAAGTGAGAAAACTGTAAAAAAGAAAAAAAAATTGCAACCAATAATTATTACATAAAAAAAGATCGTTGGAGCATTTTTATTTTTTTAAACAAAAAATTTTCGTAGCACGCCTAGTTACGAAATCACTAATTTAAAGATTCTAAGAAAGTGTGCGAAAACATTCAATAAAATAAGTATTTTAGTTTATAGTATAGATAAAATACCTAATACAAAGAATATATGATAAAACTTAAAATATTCATTCTGTTAAATAATAATAATAAAGACAGTTTAAAATTTTATAACATTATTTAATCAGATTTTCAACTCGCTGCGATTTTATTATCACGAGTTACAGTAGATTAAACTTATTGGACTATTATACTCAGCTTTGTATAAAATTTGAGGGAAGGGGGGGGCAGGAGAATAAAAATATTAAAAAAAGCCCGAACAATGTTGAGCTTACAGCGTTTAGTGGGCCTTCATCAATCAGAAACCATGTTATAAGGTGGCCGGTAAAGAAATAACAAGGGACCGAAATGGCAAGGGACCGAAATGACTAACGACCGAAATGGCCAGGGACCGAAATGTCTCGGGACCGAAATGGCCAGGGACCGAAATGTCTCGGGACCGAAATGTCTCGGGACCGAAATGTCTCGGGACCGAAATGGCCAGGGACCGAAATGTCTCGGGACCGAAACGGCGGGACCGAAACGGCGGGACCGAAATGGCGGGACCGAAATGTCGTGTACCCATTTTTCCCCCCTTATGGACATTTTAAAACTATCATATATTTATGGGGCTACGAATGAAAACAAACACGAAGGAAAAGATTGGAATAAAATATTTTAGCTTCTTTCTGTCAATAATCGAATTTAATTCATATGTAACTTTAAGAGTCCTGTCCCTGCCCGCGATGACACTCGCGAGGTAATGCCATTCCTATGGGGAGGGATTTTTCTAATAACTCTTTCGCATTTTGACATTTTTAAAAGTTTTTTTTTTTTTTTTTTTTTTTTTTTTTGTGCATTGGATAGCTGACGGTCCTTCTCAAGATCGATTAAAATCGATAAAGTGATCAATCTTGAGAGGGACCTCAGCTATCCAATGCAAATAAATAAATAAATAAATAATAAAAAAAATAAAAATGTCTAAATGCGAAAGAGTTATTAGAAAAGTGCCTCTCCTTAGAAATAGCATTAGCTCGTGAGTGTCTTCGCGGGCAGGGACAGGACCTTTAAGGGTATATTCCAATCCAAACTGCTTATTTTCTGATGTATTTTTAAATTAATTTTTGCCCTCAAACGCATCAAACTGACATTGTCTCTTATTTAGAAACTACACAATGTGCCGTGCTTGTCGATTTTTTGATAAAGGCATAAAACTTGCATTAAAATGCTGTGTAAGTGGGCGTTTTGAGTCGAATTTTCCAAAGTGGTAGAAAAAGGGTCATATTGAGATCGTGATTGTTTCTAAATCAAATTTTAATGAGTTGAGCGAAAAATGACATCACACGGCATCTTATACATCTCTTCAAAAATCACCTCAGCAAGTTTCATGTCTTTACCTTTAAAAATGAGTTCAGAAAATTTTGAGCTGTTGAAGGTGAAAAATTATTTTCTCGAATATACCTTTAAAAGCTGAAAAAAGTTTGATTACTACAGAAGATTAGAGAACTTAATTGGTTCGTACCGATTCTGCCGCAGAATTATATGAAGCAGGCCCAGGCGCAGAACGGCGCAACGCTGCGACGCACGTCGCAGACTCTTGGGCAGGTCTGCATACTATTTTTTAATTGTTAAAAATTTAGCAAAAATTAAAACATTTCGGTCCTAAATCCAAAAATTCGGACATAAAATGCATCGTGAATTTCACGAAATAGTCTTCGAAAAGAAATCAATTTCGTCATAGATCGCGGGAAACACGTGAATTTTCTCAAAGGCACGCAGAAAAACGCAAATTTCGTCTAACGATCGCAAAATAACGGCAAATTTCTTCAAAAAACCGCAAAAAGGCAAATTTCTTCATAAGATCACGAAAAAGCGGCAGTTACGTTAAAAATTCACGAAAAATCGGCAGTTTTCGTCAAAAAATCACAAAAAAACGACAAATTTCTTCAAAAGATGGCAATAAAAATGCAAATCTCGTCAAAGATCGTGAAAAAAGGCAGTTTTCTTCAAAAGATTACGAAAAAGCGGCAGTTACGTTAAAAAATCACGAAAAATCGACAAATTTCTTCAAAAGATGGCGATAAGACGGCGAATTTCTTCAAAAAATCGCGAAAAAACGATAAAATTCGTGAAAAAATTACGAAAAAACGGAAAATTTCTTCAAAAGATCGCGAAAAAAACCCAACAGTTTTCGTTAAAAAATCGCGGAAAAACGGCAAATTTCTTCAAAAGATCGTGAAAAAAACAGCAGTCTCGTCATAAAATCATTATAATAGGCAAATTTCTTCAAAAAATCGCGAAAAAAGGCACATTTCTTCAAAAGATCGTGAAAAAAAGGCACATTTCTTCAAAAGATCGCGAAAAAAGGCAAATTTCGTCAAAAAACGCGAAAAAACGGCAAAATTCTTCCAAAAATCGCGAAAAAATGTCAAGTTTCTTCAAAAGATCGCGAAAATGACAAATTTCGTCAAAAAATTGCGAAAACCCCACAAGTTTTGTCAAAATGGAAGTACCCTTCTTTCGGACATTGCATGAGGTGTTACAAATTCTGAGAACAAAGGCAACTCCTTTTTAAAAGTACTTTCCTTTTATGTCTATCACAAATAGTTGGGAGGTTTGAGTGCAAATAATGTAATGCAAGGAATTGGTCTGCAGACTGTTTTTTAAGTTTTTACTTGTATTGCAGACTGCAGAAAAAAATTCTGCTGCTGGGGCATAGATTATGAAAGACTTTCCAACACAATCAGAGTATAATGTAACTAAATTGCACCATTAAATAAGTTAAAATGAAAAAATTACGTCATAAAAAATATTTATAAGTGAAAATTAAAAAGAGAAAGTAATAAATAAATAAAACTTTAAAGCAATAAATAAATTATTAAAAACACCGAATGCAGAAGGTTATGTCACACTGAAAATGCCCAAATAATAATACTACCAAGCAGTTTCTCTTTACCTTATTTCAATAGGGATTTATTTCATATTTCCGAAAGTCTTTTTATCTATCGTTGTCAACTTCAAAATAGCGCAAATATATATTTCCTTTCAATATATCATGTATTTTTACGCGAATATTAAAACAAAAAGAAAAACCTTGCTTAAAATTACGTCAAATTTAATGCGATGTTTTTAAAATGATTTATTTAAACCAACTTTTTTATAATCAGTGTATGATTCTTATAATTAGCGTATAAATCTTTTAAAAACAGACCAAATCGGTGGATTTTTAGTCTCCAATGTTTGAACGGGAGTTCCTGAACATAGCTCTTTAGGTCAAAGCTAGCTTAATTATTTCAATATCTAAAGATAAATAGTAATTTTTCTTAATAAAATTTGAAAAAATAAATCATTTAAACGGTTAACATTAACACTTATCAGCAACATTACCCTCTTTTTCTGCAATTTGCTTAGTTATACCGAGTCGAAATAATTTTTATTGATCGCACATAACTTGTCGACAAAAAACTTATAGCCCGAGAGGCAGCGTCACATTTTCACAACCTATTTTAGCATCGATGATTTTTTTGTATATATGATAGTTTAGATGGTGCAGATAACGAAACTGTCGGTCAATTGGCGCACCAACGGGGTACATTGCCATAAGCAACATCGCACAATTCACTGCAATGTGAAATGATTGTCAACCCGATTACTGATGGTCAGTGGTGTAGTCATAGAAAAAACAGAGAGTGTACACTAGAGTGTATATGAGGACCCCAGAAGCCAAGGGGTATAAGTGAGAAAATTGAAAAAAAAAATAAACTAAATACACAGACGACCTAAAAATATGCTTTTTTCATTTCAGGTAAAGAAATATAAGTGATTTTCTTATTATTTGCTGAGTTATAGAGGCAAACCACTTTTTTCGAAAAACAAACAATATTGATTAAGTATACATTTAAAGAAAATTGTACTTTATTTTTTAACAGTTATTGAAATAAGAGTTCAAAAACCAGAATGCAACAAATAGAAATTTCCTACTTCAATTCACTCAATTGTTATTGATGTTCCAATTTAACATCAATTATCTTTAAACTCAATTTACTCCAAATCGAAATTTTGTCAATTGTACCCCTTGGCTTCTGGGGTCCTCATATACTATAGCTTTTTTTGAGAAACAGAGGGTATACGGTGATCTTTAAAAAATTCCAGAACGTATACGGCGTATACCCGCGTATACCATTCCTGCTGATAGTGCTTTCGAGCCGTAACAACAGTAAGCGGGTTACCATTCTCATTACATTGAAATGAGCTGTGCTAAGTTATTGTAAGAACATTCTTGGCTGGTGCGCTAGCTGACTGGCAGTTTCTATATCTACACCATATAGTCCATCATATATATGTGAAAATCAACGGCGCTAAAATTGGTTGTCAAATGTGTGATGCAGTCAGGTTATTGAAATTTAAAATTGAATTCGATCCGTTTATTCCATACATATACTTTAAAGAAAGAAAAAAATCAATGAAAATTCTATCAATGAAATTTAAAATATTTTCTTTTTATAAAGCTATTTTGAAACTTTTAAAAAAATATTTGTGAATTTTGTTCTCGATTTTGCAAGCCGTTTTGCATCACGATACGGTAATTATAGATAGGCACTCACCACGTTTAATAATACAAACGAATAATGCTACTCGTTCAATTGTATTTTATTCTTAGTGTCACCTGAGCAAACTTTCCATATAATATAGAAAGAAATTATTTTAAGAAACCAGTGCCATTTTGATTTGTTCAGCGTTTCCAAAAGACGATATAATCATCGCTGTCACACGATTTTAAATAATTCTTGCGTGCAGAACAGCATAGATGTTCGCTTGTTCTCGTAATCACTTCAATAAATAGTGAAATAAAAAATAACATACAGATGTTTTTTGAATTTTTTCCGAACAATTTTTTTATACGATTTTCTTTAATCAAATAATGTTTTGATTTCTTATATTTTCCATTAACTAATTGTTGCAATTAATTATTTATTATCTACTATACTAGCAGTTTTTGCCCGCTATGCTGGTCGATTTTTCTAAAGAAACCTTGAATCAAATGAAATATACCAGTGAATTTTATCACGAGTTTTACAGCAATATAGACATTCATGTGGAATGTCCGACAGAGTTGCTGAAAACAATATGAACGTCATTACGCTGCTATCTTTTATTGTGTCATACAAAATTAAACCGGTTAACTTCTTTAGTTGGTCATTTTAGTGTGGATTCGGTAAGGACGATAAAACGACATGGTAATACTTAAAGCATTGATGAAAAATTATCAATGCAAGTCTCACAGAATCCGCTAATTTGACTTATTGAAAAAGCTAATCTATCTTAATAATTTGGTTCGCCTGATTCTAGAACTTTCACCATGATTTTATTTTACAAACAAACAACCTGATGATCAAGCAACAATTGAAAATTTCAGGTTTTTGTGCCGAATGCATCGCCAAAATAGAGAAATCTTAACTATCTGACGAACTATTAGACTTATAAGATTTTGGTTAGTACCAGCGATTCAGCATATAAAAATACGCTAAAATATGTTATCAGTTAAAAGATAGCTATAAAATCTGATTTTTAATATTTTTTTAATGTAGTAATTCAGTAAATTTTTTTTGTACTGTGATTAATACGAAATCCAGACTTTCTTTTATATATATAGATAAGGATTGAAAATTTCAGGTTTTTTGCCGAAGACATCGCCAAATTAGGAAAATGTAAAGTATCTCACGAACTACAGTATTTAAAAGAATTTCCTTAGTACCATTCGATTCAGCATGAAAAAATACACTAAAATATGTTATCAGTTGAAAAATATCTGTAAAATTCGATTTTTAAGGAATTTTTTTTTAATACGTTCTTTTTTCCCCCTTACGGGTGGAATTTTCGAAAATCTCTTCTTAGCGGCACTCGATGTTATAAGAAGTATTTTTACCCCAATTTTCAAGATTTTTGGTTCGGTAGATTTTTTTGTGCTGTGATTAATACGAAATCCAGACTTTCCTTTATGTATATAGATTAAGCATACCATATTTTAAAACTTAACTATGATGAGGGGCTGTATCCATATTCCATTGATTAGTTCCTACCAAATATTGCACGAACTACTACTATATTTGGATACAGTTCCTTATCTTTTTGCTTTATTTTGGGAATAACGGATTTATATTTTATTCTATCAACGATAATTTTCAGAATTTTCAAGCTATGTTTTTCAGATTTTCACAAAAGTTGCTTTTTACATTTAACTGACATAATATGCAAATGAAATTTTAATAGCATTGACGCATGCGCAGTAAAAAATTATTTAGTAAACCTGCTCATTTGTCATACAATTTTTATTACTTTTTAATTCTGATAACAGAGTGCTATGTATAATGTTCATTGTCATATTTTCTGAAAAAAAAACCTTAATTTCTCTACGAGTTTACGTGTTATATTCATAAAAATGAACACAGTTTATTACAATAAACCATTTCATTATAATCTGCAGTTTGAACTCTTTTGCTTCATTAGTTTTGACAGGGTTATCCAAAAGATCTTCGTTCTTTTTCAATTTGTTGACGGTCCCCTGTTTGATTTCGGGGAAAACTCTTCGCGAAAATATATGACGTGTACTATTTTGCTTACACAATTGGAGTTTCAGAATAATTCCTTATGTCTACTTTTAGATATTTAACAAAACGTCTAAAGTCGCAAGTGTCAAGATTTTTTTTTTTTTTTTTTTTTTTTTTTTTTTTTTTTTTTACGATGAGACTGTACTATGTTAGATTGTCTCAAATTAATGTTCTGCATTTTTTAAAATGCGGCTTAAACTGCGGACTACAGGCATTTCTGCCGAAAATCTTTCCCCTCTTTAGATTTAATTTTACCAATTTCAGTGGTAGTAAGACCGGAAATTTTTTGTTGCAAAATATATGTAACAAAAAATAAACCAAAAAATGCAATTACTTTTTTTTTTTTTTTTTTACCGTTTTGAAAATGGTTGTTGCTTTTGGTTCGATATGTGAGACATATCTGAATCCTTGTGATATCTATATTTTATTCGTTTTCTGATTGATCCCTGTTTAAAGACCAGAAATGGAATACTTCTTTTGTCACGATGACAAAAAAGTATTAAAAACTACAACAATAATAATAATAATAATAATAATAATAATAACTCAGAAACAAATTGAGTATAGCTTTCAAGCAAATTACATTTAAAAGTATATTTTTTCTTCCATACGACGGTGTAAAAATTGAAAATATGCGATGTTTACAAGTTTAAAAATTTGCAGTACCGAAAATCGTAAAACTGAAATTTCATTTAAAATTTGTTTATGATGGGTCCAAGAATATTAATGTTTAATCCATGGCATACGTAACAAATGATTTTACTATTACATAAATCATTTGATCATCCTAAAAATAATGCTTATTATTATTATTTTTAAATATAGAACTTATTTATTTAATACTTGTAGATTCTAATATTTTAATATTTTATAAGTCTAAAATTTTAGTCTTTAAAAATATCATTTTCCAAATGTTTCGTTGTAATTTGTTAAACATTTTTTTTTTTTTTTTTTTTTTTTTTAACGTTTTAATGAAATTGTTATAACCTTTATGGATATTATTTTCAAGAAAATGTTTGTGTTTTTCCATCTAAATAGAACAAATCTTTTAAAAAAATTAACCCATTTTAATTGTTTAGCGATAAATATGAACCGTTATATTTAAAAAATAACAACAATATTATATTGCATCGTTTGAAATAATTTTTCCCCAAACTGTTTCATTTGTTTAAAGTCGAAAATTGTGTAAAGATAACATGTGGAGTAATTTTAAAAATCATTTCAGCAACTAGACAATCCGCCAATTGAAGACCTCGGTTTCATAACTATAACAAATAATTCTATTTCCATTTCACTTTGTAACTTTAGAACATTAAATTCTTCGAATTGCAGGAATTTTATAGTATGTAGCATTTTCTAATTGGGTTTTCCCTTTATATGTGAAATGAATACACATATTTTCATTAGAAATTCATTTAATTCATTAGAATTTCATTTCACATTTTCATGTGAAATGTTCAAACAATACGTCACCTGAGAATAATAAGGTTCTATCTGTCTTAAAAAAATTACTTATAGATATAGAAAGGTTCTATTTTTGTATCTATGAAAGCATTTTTGCATGAAAATGATGTTATATATAATTTATATATAACATTACATTATGACAATTATTTTAATCCAGAAATGCCTTCATAGATACAAATAGAACATTTCTAAATCGATGTCATTTTTTACAAAAACACAGATAGAACCTTATTATTCTCAGGTGACGGATAGTCTTTGTTTCACAAAGATAATTTGAAGGTGTGGAAAAACCCACTGTAAAATGTTTTCAACTTATTATTATTATTATTATTATTATTATTATTTTATGTAAGATTTTTTTTTAGATAAAATATATCATAGAAATTTAAGTAAATAGGTTTTAAGCAATATAGAAATATTGAACTTTCACTCCACGCATAAAGATTGTACAGTAATTTAGATTAATAATACAGTAATTTAGGTACATTGTACAGTAATTGATTGTATAGTAATTTAGGTTACTTTAAAAAGTGGCAATGTGGAGATGATTGGTCATATGGTCAAAGAAAACCTTAATTAAGTGTTTTTGAAAATCTTTTTATTACACTATTTTTAATTATTAAGCTACTGTACAAAATAAACGACAAGTTGAGTGCAGATTCTGCTACTGCAGAATTCAGTTTCGCCTCCGATTTAAATTGTAAAAAAAAAAAAAAAAGAGTCATTTATTTATTTATTTATTTATTTATTTAAATAAGTCATTAAAAATTTTTTTAATCAATTTTTCCATAAAGAGCCATATGATAACTGTAAGTCGTCATATATAAACCAGCTCTCATTCCTTTATTTGAAAAGATTGCAATTTCTTTTTCTAAAAATATGTTTTTCGGAATCTCCAGTATCTGAAACGTCAAAAATTTTTTTTCGATTTTCAAAACAGTTGGAAGACATACCGTATACTACGTATGATAGGTAAGTAAAAGTGTGCCACAAATTTTGACACGACACTTTTTAGCTTTTCTGAAAGAAATAGCATCGGAGGTTAAAACTAATTTCATTTTTACTGTGACATTATTTTACTAACTGAAGTCATCTGAAAGTAATATCTCAATCTCAGTGTCCGTAATGAAAAGAAATATTGAAATGTAATATCGTTATGAGTAAAAATGAGATGTTTTAAATAGTGACATCATTTTCTCTTCAAATGTTTTTCAAAAGTTACTGTTATTAGTAATATGAAAAAAGCCTGGTTGCTGAATGACATCATTTTCCTCATTTGAAATTTTTCTTTTTTTGCTTTAGACATTAATTTTTATCATAAATTATTTTCCGTTATTTTATTTACATTATTAAAATTATTTCTCAGTAAATATATTTTTTTACCTCAATTAGTGCATAATTATACGCAATCATTTTGGAAAATAAATTTTTATCATCGAGAGAAAAGCTAAACTATGTTGCCACCATTTTGAAGAAATATCGTAAAAAAAGCATTTAAAATTAAAAATAAAATATAAAAATGGAAATAAATTAAAAAATAGTTAAAATGAGCACAACTACAAATAAATAGCTTTCATTTAAAAAAATAATTATGAAAATCGGTTGAATAGAAAACTCAGGGCAGATGACACGACATTTTTAGCTTGTCTGAAAGAAATAGCATCGGATGCTAATAAATAGTTGTATTTCTGGAGGTGAGAGAATTCTAAAAGCTACATAAAATGGACTGATAGAAAGGAAAATGTTTAAAACTGACTAAATAAAGATGAGAAAAATTGCTACAAGAAATAAACAAGAAAAAACTTAATGAAATATAAATTAAAAAATTGATAAGAGCTTTTATTTCATTTAAATAGTACACATAGTAGGTAAATAGAAAGAATGAAAAAAAAAAAAAAAAAAAAAAAAAAAAAGATGCATTAGGGCAAGAGCCGACAAAACAAAAACCTCAGGTATCAAGCACAAAAAAAATAAAGCTGTTATTTTATGTAAGAGCAGAACTAGGGGAATCTAATGAGCCATATCTACCGGAAATGAAGGGGTGCATAAGCCAAAAATGAATACCACTAGTGGTTGACTCGTTGGTTTGTCAATGTTTTTGTCCTACAATCAAAGATATGAAAACACGGCTGACTGGGAACAGGAAAATATGATGCTAAACCTATACGAGTCAACCACTAGTGGTATTCATTTTTGACTTCTGCACCACTTCACTTCCGGCAAACATGGTTCATTAAATTCCCCTATTACTACTCTTCCGTAAAATAAAGGTTTTTTTTTTTTTTCTTGTGCTCGATACCTTAGTTTTTTGTGCTGTCAATTCTTGGACTAGAAGAGTAGCCTTAAGAAATGTTAGATTTTCATTTCTCTACGTTCATCTACTCTATCATTATAAGAGCATAATATTGATCAAAACGCTTTAGGAAGATATGTAGAATGTAGATATCCACGTAGATGAACTCAATGAGACGAAAACAAACTATGTGACAACTAGTGTTGTCGAATCGAGTTTATCAAAACGAACACTATTCCAATTAATTTTTTCTGACATGACTACTCTAGATTAAAAAAATACTGCCCGAATTAATATACAGTTTTCCAATATTCTCATTTTATGTGCATTTTATTATACAGATTTATGAATTTAATTTAATTTTTATTGAATAAATTTTCTTCATAATTATGTGTGTAAGCATAATAGTGAGACATCGTTAAATGGAAGTTTCGCTGTATATTATCAAACTATATCCAATAATTTACAATTAAAATCGTTAAATGGAAGTTTTACTATATACACTATATTGCCATTGATTATGGGACACTTGCGATTTTAGACATTTTACTAAATATCTAGAAAAATACATGAGGAATCATCTCGAAACTCTTAGTGTATAAATATAATAGTATACGTCATACATCTCCGTGAAGATTTTTTCCCGAAACTCCAAAGGGGACCGTCAACAAATTAAAAAAGAATGAATATCTTTTGAATAACCCTGTCAAAACTAATGTAGCAAAAGCGCTCAAACTCTAGATTGTGATTGAATGCCTTATTGTAATAAGCCTTGTTCATTTTTATGCAAATAGCATGCATACTAGCAGAGTAATTAAGGTTTTTATAAAAATGATCCCAAATTTTCCAAGTTTTTTCCTTATAATTTTCAAAGTTCTTAATATAAAATATTATTTTTTTCAGAAAATATGACAAACAACATTGCACACAGTACCCTAATCAGAATTAAAAAATAATGAAAATTGTATAAAAAATGGGTTGGTTTACTAAATAATTTTTTACTGCGCATGCGTCAACGATATCAAAATTTCATTTGCATATTATGTTAGCTAAATGTATAAAGCAACTTTTGTGAAAGTCATAAAATCATAACTTGAAAATTCTGACAATAATCGTCAATTGAATAAGTCGAAAATCCGTTATTCTCAAAATGAAGCAAAAACAAGAGGGGTTGTATCCATATATTCATTGATTAGTGTCAATATAGAATACACAATATGGGATGTACTACTGCATTTGGATAAAATCCCTCATTTTTTTGCTTCATTTTGGAAACAACGGATTTTGTCCTTTTTCTATAGACGATTACTTTCAGAATTTTCAAGCTATGATTTTGAGACTTTTACAAAAGTTGCTCTATACATTTAACTAACATAATATGCAAATGAAATTTTGATATCTTTGACGCATGCGCAGTAAAAAATTATATAGTAAACCTACTCATTTTTCATACAATTTTTATTATTTTTTAATTCTGATTACAGGGTACTGTGTGCAATGTTGTTTGTCATATTTTCTGAAACAAATATTATTCTATATTAAGAACTCTGAAAATTATAATGGAAAAACTTGGAAAAATTTGGGACCATTTTTATAAAAACCTTAATTACTCTGCGAGTGTGCATGCTATTTGCATAAAAATGAACACAATGTATTACAATAAGGCATTCAATCATAATCTAGAGTTTGAGCGCTTTTGCTACATTAGTTTTTAAAGGGTTATTCAAAATATATTCATTCTTTTTTAATTTGTTGACGGTCCCCTATGGCGTTTCGGTAAAAAATCTTCACGGAGACGTATGACGTATACTATTATATTTATACACTAAGAGTTTCGAGATGATTGCTCATGTATTTTTCTAGATATTTAGCAAAATGTCTAAAATCGCAAGTGTCCCATAATCAATGGCAATATAGTGTACTATTAAACTATGTCCAATAATTTCCATTTAAAATCGTACTCTATATGTGTTTGCATATAATGTCATTATGTACAAAAAGCTCTTTTAAATGTTTATGCATATGTGAAGTCAATCCACTGATTTTTTTGCCAGAAAATGTGACAAAGGATTTTCAAAAAATAAATAAACAAATAAACTAGTCGTTGAGGTACCACCGTAATATTTACCCATCATGAATATGCATACTTCAAACTATGAAAATAAAACACGTGCAAACTATTTATAAAATGATTTGCTATTCTAAAATAAAATTCAAACGTATATTTAAATATTTTTAATGCATCTATTAATACTTTATTACGGTGTATTTGGTGTATTTTTGTCGGCCGATTATCTACGCTAGGGATATAGGACCAAATACTTTATTACGAAATTGCGGATGCTAGTCGATAATACCGTCGACCCATTTTGACGAATTATATAAATCGCCAACAACTTGGCATAATTTTTATTTTAAATAACGAAATAAGTAGTAAAATATTTATGCAAATAAAATGTCGAATCAAATAGCATTAGATGATCTAAAAAACACGTGTAACAAGTTTAATGTCAAGTGAATGTGACATTTACGATAAGCCTATATTGGCATTTAATCTTGTATAGTTTTGCTGTAGTTTTTTGGTTGACGGGATAATCAAGTAGTACCGAATGCGTAAAAGAAACATCCTTATAACTCTAAAAATGATAATCATATTAATTAGCAGTTTATTGCATTCGATTAAACGTCTCAGTTTCAATTAAAATATACATTTGAATGAAATACAGAGTCATGTAAAATCAAAGGGTGTGTAAAATAGAATTACAAATATCTAAACAACTAATTATCCAACGGACTTCGTTCTTAATGCAAATTTTATATTTTTTTACTACTCCTTAAAATAAAAAATTCTAAAATTTTTATGCACTTTTCATCAGAACGAATCTTTTGAGAGTCCCAAAAAAAAAAAATAGTTCTGGATAATCGAGGTTACTGATATTAAATAGCTTTCTTCCTATTATTACATACTAAATACACACCAAATTTCAAGTCTCTATCTCAATTTTTTCGGGAGATTGAGTTTCTAGAGACACACAGACAGATGGACGGCAATTTTATTATTATCATTATTATTATTTCTAAAAATATCTTTTTCGGAATTTCCAGTGTCTGAAACGTGTAAATCCGCCATTTTTTTTTTCTTCAAAACGATTGCAAAAATTATCCTATACTATGTATGATGGGTATGAAATAAATATTTTTCCTTTTAAATATATATTAATGTTGCAATTTACTTTTTTACCATTCATGAGTTTCTGCACCGCAGACAAGAGATACAGTAAGACACAATTTTAAGGCTTAACAAAGTATTTTTTCTTTGACATACTCTTAACATTTATGCTTTGAAAAAAATATAAAATAAAATCTAGATTTCATGGATTCTTTTTGCCTACATCTGCGCCTATTGGCGCCAACTTATGTAGGTCCATGGGGCGTAAGCCCACCCAGAAGTATGCGAAAACTGCTCCCGGGGCAAAGTTTCAATTTGGCAGCCCCGCCCCCCCCCCCAACTTTTTCTTGTGACAAACCTAAAAATGAGGTTGGTAGTATAAATTTAGCACCTCTAAATTTCTGCGTCTGGGGCGACTTCCCCCCTTCGCCCCCCTTTCGCTCGGAAATGAGTCCGCTCTTCAATTGAACTCTTCGTCCACCCAATTAAAAATTGATTTATTTATTTACTTAAACTCTGAAATAAAATTAGGTTTTATTAACATTCTGAAAGTAATTTTGAATGAAAAATAGTAAGGTCATGAATTTTACTTGCAGGAGCACTTAAATATGCTTCAGTAAATCATTGTTAAATTTCTCCCCCCCCCCCCCCAAAAAAAAGCATATTTTATCATTTGTTTAGTTTTTTTTTCAATATTTAGCATTTTTTTTTGTTTTTTTTTTATAAATATTAATGTAATTATAAAAAGGAACTTACAAGAATATAATATTATGGAATTATTATTAAATTACAATGATTTTCTATTTAACTTATGTAAAAAATATTTTACTTCGAAATACCCTCTTTAGGCATCTTCCCCCTCCTATCTATACGCACCCAAGGAAAGGTAAAAATTATATTTGTTCAAAAAGTTTTGAACCCACCGATATTTTTCAAAAGTTGGCTTTACTTCTGTGCCAAAGATAGCGTAAAATAATTATAAGAAATTGCTTCAGTTATTGAATTGTTTAATGAAAAAAAAAGGAGGGGCTCAATTTTATGAAAAAAATAATTTTACAAGTACAGTTTTATTTCAAAGGAAAATTTCACAATGTTTGTCGAAATAGAATGTAAGCATGACTTTAGAAATAATAGTAAAATCATTTCAGTAACGAGACTATTTGCAAAAAGTAAACTTTAATTGCTCAATTATATAACAAATAATCCAATTTTCATTTCTTTCTGCATTTGTACAACGTTAAATTCGTTGAATTACATGGATTACTATTCAAAACTTCAACTTTACAATTAGTTTGTTTCTCTGTATGGAAAATTTGCCAAGAGTTAGCAAAAGATATTTATTTAATCATTTTTGTGAAATGTTACTTTTAAAAAAATGCATGAATTTCTTTACTTCGTAAAAGACGAAACTAGATTCATATTAAAAACGATTTATGAAACAATTTCCAATAGCACGAAAAAATTGTTACATCATTTTTGTCGAGATCCACGTCTACAGGAATTCTCAAAAAGTTTGAAATGCGCTTTACTTTTCATACTCTTCTATTCAAGAAAACTTAATTTTGTATGCAATGATGGAATTTTGTGATCGATTTTTAACTCACGTCCTGATGTGCTAGAATTATAAGAATTTATACAAAGTAACACCAGAGTTCGTTGATGTATATCGATAAATATAGAGTGCCCGCGAAAAAAAAAAAAAAAAAAAAAAAAAAAAAAAAAAAAAAAAAAATCTTAACATTTATAGACCCGGAGGCGGTAGCACAGACAGTAACCTCATCGAATTCACGGATGAAAATGTAGGATTATTTAAATTTCGATTCTCTTATTAAAACGTAATCGGTCTGCTAAATCATATCTTGGTGGAAAACACCTAAAAACCGGTTTTAGAGGTTGATTCTTGGGTCCACCATCGTACTCATCTGCACCCAAAAAAATGAATATATGGAGGATTGGGTGCTGGAAAACATAATGGTAAACCTATGAGTCAACCGCTAAAATCAGATTTTTAGGTGTTTTCCACCAAGATATGATTTGGCAGATCGACTGAGTTTTAATATGCGAATAGAGATTTAACTAATACTAGATTTTCATCCGTGAACTCAATGAGGTGGTTGTGTATGCTGTCGGTCTTTTAAGCCACAATCTCAATTTTCAAAAATTTTATTTTATTTTTTTCCAGTCTTAAATAGAAGAGGCGTGTGAACGTTTCTATCACGCTTTGTTTACATGGAGTGATGGCCTTTGAAGCTTAACATGATTCAGAATTTTCCTGTTATTTTTTTTAGTTCTGGTATTTGTTTGAAAAGAGGGCATTTTTAAATTCTTTCCTCTACAAAAAGAAAGGCTTTTGGTGCACATAATCGACGTAAAAAGCTTACAATTGTTGAACAACCTCTTGCTTTGATTTTATTAGAACAAAATGTCGTAAAGCCTTAGATATACAAGCATCAGGTCAAAATATTTCCTAAACAAGTTGGAAATTGAACATGAAGCGTAGCAAATTAGGTGCGTTTGTACGATAACGAAGTTTTAAAAATATTACTTTCATATATCAATCTCATAAAATTGTAAATAGTGAATTACAATTAAAACGCTCATCAAACAATGTTCTCCCTATACCATTATGTAATGGAATACTTTTGTGTGGCCTTGTAAATCAATAACAAATGTTCTTTGCACCACAAATTATGTAAGATGAATATTATATTATGTACTTTATAGTTGCATATAAATTTTATTAAGTTCGCATGAGTGTAACACGATTAAAATGCATTTGAAACATTTTTTTCCCATTGACCGTAATGTAATAGAATACTTTTGATTGTCCCTGTAATTGATCGATGCATCCGATTTTCATAAAATTTGAAATAACTCGAAAAAATTATGTAATAATTATGTATTTTAAATTTCAAACGTATAGAATATATTTGAAACTTTTTCCCCATTGACCATAATGTAATTGAATACTTTTGGTTGCCCCTGTAATTGATCTATGCACACGATTATCAAAAAATTTGAAATAACTCGACAGAATTATGTAATAATTGCGTATTTTAAATTTCAAACGATTAAAATGCATTTGAAACTTTTTTCCCCATTGACCGTAATGTAATGGAATACTTGTGATTGCCCCTGTAATTGATCTATGCATCCGAGTTTCATGAAATTTGAAATGACTCGACAAAATTATGTAATAATTATGTATTTTAAATTTCAAACGATTCGGTTGGGTAGTTTTTGCGTTGTTATATGCGGACGGACAGACGGACGGACGGACTGAACGACCACTATAGGTGCTACGTATTATATAATTACGAACGCACCTAAAAAGGGACGACCGATTTATCCTAAGACAGTACACCTAAACGAAAAATCGGTTCGAAAAAGACTGAGAAAAACTACAACAAGATCTGATGTTTTTTGTTTTTTAAATCGCGACGTACTATTAATACCAAAAGCAGCATCAGTTGGAATAAAAAAATATGCAACAGCACTAACTGCCTTACGCACAAAGGTCAAATTAGACACTGTTAAGCAGCAATCCATTTGGCATTGCTTTCAATAAAATCTGGAAGGCATCAGAAATTCATAAAGATATGCAGGATACTTTAAGATTCATCATTTACGAATGCGCATAAAGTGGGTGATAGAATTTAAAAATGGTTATGAGAGCTTTAGAAAAGCCGCGCAGTGAATACCAAAAACTCAACAATATCTGAAATCGTCGAAAAAATCCACAATATGTTTATCAAGGTCGTCGAGTAAGGCCTCCAAAATTGCTAAGTATATAGACGACATTTCATATCCTCATTAAAAAATTAGGGATAAAAAAGCTTTCAGATTGTTGCACATATTGCACATTCAAAAGCGTCATAGAATGAGAGTTTATCAAGAGAGTCTGAACTGTTTTAACGCAAATAAAACCGATTTAATGTGTCGATTTGTTACAAGAGCTGAAACTCGGGTTCATTATTGCATCCCTGAGACTAAGGATGTAATTGTAAAAATAACAGAGGGTATGCGCTCTAAGCATATACCCTCAAGGTATACGCTCAAGGCAGAGGGTATACTCTATAGTGTGTATACTTTAGCTTTTTTGAGGAACAGAGAGTATACGGTGTTCCTTTAAAAAATCCAGATAGTACACTGCGTATACCCTCGTATATCCTCCATTACATCCCTGCCTGAGACTAAGCAACAATTACCGATGATGTAGGCATAGTAATTCTCCACCTAGGAAGAAGGCACTATCTGTGTCCATGGTGTCAGTGTTTTGGAATGCTAACGAAATATTACTAATAAACTATATTCCCAAGGACCAAACAATAAACGGTGAATATTACGCTAAACTTCTAGATTAGATAGGTAAAGAAATTCATGAAAACAGCTGGTTTGCGTAAGAAGATAAATTTTTCATCATAAAAATGCATGCTTCCATATTACAGTGGTTTCATTATGAAAGTTAAATGAATTGATGCTTACGATCTGTTACAACACCCATATTATTCCGCTTATTTGACTTCTTATAACTTCCATCTATTCCCACGACCAAAAATTTTTTACAATTTTGCATGAAAGTAGAAATAAAATTAGCTGTCGACGACTATTTTGGAGGACTTGAAGAATCGTACTTTCGTGATGGAATGCTGGCTTGGGAACATGGTTGGATGAAGGGCGTTGAATTTCAAAAAGATTATGTAGAAAAATGATTTTTTTCCTTTTTTAATTCTCATTATTCTTTTCATTTCGAGAACTTTTACTCGTGTATTCTTTGGGAATGGCTAGAAACTAAATTAAGAAACTAAAGAAAAAGATATTAAAGAAACTAAAATTTTTAATTTTAAATGAAAAATTTAAAAAACATGGGCTTAACATTCAGAAAGGAATACACAGTACAGATTACTTACAAAAATAATATCACTAGGGAACGTTCCCAGGTGTAAATTGTGGATTTGGACGAGTGTGGTATCAAAAGAAAGATCTCATTCATGTACGTTAAAAAGTGCAATGGAACTACCCGTCAAAATGCTACCGTTTTCGAGATATCAGTTGAAGTGTGGATGAATAAATAAATAGACAGACAGGTACATAAATTTTTCGCAAGTTAAAAGTTTCTTTGCATTCTTTTTAATACTCCTGCCAATACCTATTTCCGAACTACGGGCAAAATCCTTCACATCTACACATTGTCGGTTATTTCCCCTCTTTTAGACAGGCACTTCGCATCCTACAAAGTTTTCGCGTACGGCTGCATTTGGAGAGTTTTTCCATCTGTTTTTGTCACCTCTTCACAAAGTGCATTTTGCATATTTGTTGTTGTCTTTTTTTTATTTATTTTTATTTATGAGAAAAATTCGGTGATATTAAATCAGACTCTGACCAGGGCAGAGTAAGCGCAGTGTGAACAGTCAGTAACAGCTGTTTAAAAGATGACGACATCTTGAACTTTTCATAATTTTATTGAAAATCCTAAGAATAAGCATCATTACTTTGATGTCAAAACGTAAAATCTCTTAAAAATTAAAAACTTGATAACAAACGTAATAGTAGAAACATCGTTATGTTAAATCACCCATTTCCATAAGAATAACAGAACTATTATGCTTTATGCATCTAATATCCCGTTCGCACTGAGAAAGTTAAGTCACTTAACTTGAAGTTTTTTGAAGCGGTCATACCCGGAATCAAGATTCTTGCTTAAGCAAATTTCTGGAACTCACTTAAGCCTTTGATACTGTTTTAACTTTGAGTTGAGTGGAAATGTGCTTTCTGAATATTTAACTATTATTTCTGAATTTTAGAATATTTAATTCTGATTATTAAATTACTAGAGTTCAATCTTAAAAATAATTATAAATTATTTCAAATTGTTATTTGTTTACCCCAATCGCCCAACACGTGTGTTTGTGGGTTTTTTTTTTTTTTTTTTTTTTTTTTTTTTTTTTTTTGTAAACAAAGGTCAAAAATGGAAAATGTCGAATCTGTTATTTTCTCCTGCAAAATAAATTGGGAGGATGACAAAATTAATTTTTAATTGAAATATAGCAGGATAATTGCTATATAAACAAAAAAGCAGTTAGAAGTTGCAGTTACAAATTTCAGAACTTATGCGCATGCCCAGGTGTCATTTTGGCCAAGTTAAGTCACTTAAAATATTTAGCAAGTGCGAACAGGTGGAGCCTAATTCTGGGTATCCCGTCAAAAAATTTAAGTAAGCTTAAAGTTAAGTGACTCAACTATCTCTTACACATTATATATGCATACAGTTTATCCATTACGCCACGCCACACATTTGCCGAAACATTTGCATAAAACAAGGTGCTGATATAACAAAAACAGATGAAAAAAACTTTCCGAATGCAGCCGTACGGGAAAAATTCGTAGAATACGAAGTGCTTGTCTAAAAGAGGGAAAATTACCTGCAATGTGTGAGTGCAAAGGATTTTGCCCGTAGATCAGGAAAAAGACATTGCCAGGAGGATTAAAAAACATGCAAAGAAAATTTTAACTTGCGAACAATTTATATACCTGCCTGTCTATTTATTTATTTATTCATTCACACTTCAAGTGCTGATATCTCGAAAACGGCTGGATTCGGACGGGACGACATTGCACTTTTTAACGTACATGACGAGATCTTTCTTCTGACATCATACTCGTCCAAATCCATAACTTACACCTGGGAGCGTTCCCTTGTCAGTAGTCTCCCTCGAGGACTTCTATATACAGGGCGTCCATAATTAAACGGCCTTGCTTTAAAGTTGCCAACAGACAAAACTATTGTTCATAAAGTTGTGAAAATTTGCGACAGACAAAACAAATTAAAAAAAATAATAATAAAGTTCAAAATTTTGCCACCAGATGGCGATATTTAATAAATTACACATTTAACATTACGAAGTTTAGAAATTTTATTTAGAGGACGTCCATTACTAAACGACAGGGGAAATTTTGGTGGGAAGTTAAAAATTCTGATTCAGTGATCCAAAACACATAAAGCAAGCGTTTTTCCCAGAACTAGCATGAAATTTGCTAGGTCGAGTCCCTATACGGTCCTTATTGTCTGGACTATGAAGAGAATGTGGCAAACGCAGAAAAAATCTATTTGATCTAAAAAAAATTTTGAAAAAAAATCATAAATCGCCCATTGCGGGCATTTAAAGCATATTTTTTATAAGATGATAAAATTAATCCAAACCCGGTAACTTTGTCATCCTATTTTTTTCCTTATACAATAATTCCCGTATACATTTGAATCCGTTTTGACGTTGAAGGGAATAGTTAGGTCGATACGCCTGTATTTTTTGTGACCCGAATTCGAAGAGTAAAAAAAGATGTGTACAAAAACATGTTTGAAACGTGATAAAATAACCCCGATTTACCCTAATAGTTTATAAAGAATTTTCTACAGAACCAGCACAACTGTTTTCCTTGTCTCCTTCCCTTATGCACGCGGTTAAGGAAATTTGAGGTCTAGAAATACTTTGATTACGCTCTTCTCAGCATCTCAATACACACGGACAAAAAATAAGTGAAAATTGCATCATTTTGATATCAGAGTATAGATCACTTTCGACTGAAATCACACCAGTATTTTTTTTTCCACCTCAAATTTGCCTGATTGCGATTGGTTGGCTCATAATACAGGCTACAAATTGTCGATTATGATTGGTTGGAAAAACTTGGTGAGCTGGTGATCACGTGGTTGAAACTGATCTATTTATTTATTTATTGCATTTTATGATGGAAAATGATAATTTCTACTACACATGATGTCATTTTCACTAACAGGAATTTGTCATAAACATTTAGAATAGACCACGAGCAGAGCAATGTCATAGATTAATAATCGTGCTAGTTGTTTTAAAAATCATTTTTAATGTTATTTTGTTACTGCTGATTCTCTTTCGGTTTCTTTCTCTTATTCAAGACCCTTTTATGATAATAATCTGTAACTAGATCTTGCTTTTACCTATTAAAAATCTTCAGCAAATAGAAATCAAAATCCAAGCATTTTGTGAAGATGGACCTCCGTTCTCTTTTACAAGATCTGTCTATTAATGAAGTAAGATTATTTTATTTCCATCAGTCAAATTATGATTTTATACTGTTTAAAATATTTACAATTTTTTAAATATACCTATTTACTTACGGCGATGAGTCAAAATCAATCATAAGTGGAGTTACTTAACTTTGTTGGTACCCTTAGCAAAAAATGGCATAGGATTTTTTATGGAAACACATGGTTTTATATGGAAAATCATAAAAATATTATGTCATTATATGTAAACATATTGTATTCATATGGTAAACATTCATCGCTCTATGGTATTGCAGAGCAATGTCTATGGTAAAGTTATAGGATAATGATATATACCATACATTTTATGGTATCCAGAGAAATGTGTATGGTAAAGTTATAGGATAATGATATACACCATACATGATATGGTATTCCATAACCAGGTGTATGGTAAAACTATAGTGAAATGAAATTTACCATACATTCAATGGTGTCCCATAGCGTGATATATAGTAAAATAATACATAATTGTTTGCACCATAAATTGTTTAGTATTTCAAAACATGGTGTATGGTAAAATCTTAAAGCCTTTTGAAAGTTTATAATATATTAGATTATGTGTAACTATAATGTAAAATTACTCGGTTGTGTGGTCATCTCAAAACTTTCTACTATCTTTATGTATGTCTTATGCACTTCTAAAAAATAGAATCATAGCAACGCCACTGGTTAGATAGTTTAAACCAAAATCTATTTAGGAACAACTTATGTTAACTTATAACCAGTCTAATAAAAATCCCTTGATCTCAAATTAATATAACATAAAATAACATATTATTTTATTCTTATATAGTTCATATATATGAGTGTGTAAATGCGTTGAAAATAAAAAACATCTTGAGAAAAATAAATTATTCAATAAAAATGTATAATTGACATATTTCCTATAAAATTCTAACAGCGATTAAAGGAGTCAGGGACACGCATAAAAAATACTGCATTAAAAAATTATCTGATTTTTTATGCTTATAATGACATTTTTTTTTTAAATCATATTTAGAAAAGGAAATATTATGTTTTTTTTTTTTTTTTCGTTTTCAGCATCTAGCTTTTAAGCATTGATTGTCATGGATAAGACTTCTTGTATGCGTTTTTCTTCATGATGGGTTTTCACAATTTCTCATATTTAAATTGTTATAACTCAAGAACCGTTAAACATAAATGCTTTAAAATTAGAACATGCCTTTTTTTAATTGCTTTACTTTAATTTTGATTCAGCAAATTTGAAAAAAATATTTATTTTTGAAAGTATTATTTTTTTTTCAAACTTTTACTTTAAATAAATTTTTAATTAATATTTTTAAAAAGGCTGAATCAAAATTAAAATGTAGGTGTTTCTTTTTATTTAATTGCTAAAAAACTAAAATTCTACAATTATTACATTGAGTTACAATAATTTTTAATTTCCCTCCACTTTTTTTAATAAATTTTAAATTAAAAAAAAATATAGAGAAGTTTTATCATGTGATTTTGTTTTAAAATGGTATGTTTAATATCACAAAAAATTGCGAAATTTTAAATCAATAAAAGATTTTTTAATGTGTCCCGGACCCCCTCAAAATAAACAAATTGTCAAAAATAGCCTATAATTATTTAAAGAAAATCTTTTTGAATTTATTTTAAAAAGGACATACAAATATTTGAATCACCAAAAGAATTTTTGAAATATCTTTTAAAAATATTAACAACAAATTATTAATGCATATATATTAATATAATATAATATGCTAATTAAATATTAATAAACTTAACAGTACAAAAAAAAAGGGGGTTTATAATTAATTCACGTTATTTGATAATTTTAAAGTCATTTTATATGGAACAACAAGGATTTTTATTTTATTTAAAAGTTAAAAATTATTAAAAAGGTTAAAAATTATTTTACGATCTATAAAAATATCAAAAAATCTACCGATATTTTTATCGACCTCAAATTATGATAATATATGAAATAATAGTGTTATTATTTTGTTCTTATGTATTTCATATATGTGAGCAGAGTCTATGTGTTATAAATAAAAAATCCTATGCGAGAAATAAAATGATTTAACAAAAATATATATTTGATGACATATTTCCTATAAATTTCTAACAGCGATTAAAGAAGTTTGTAATTACAAACTTCAAAATTACAAACTTCTGTAAATACAAACACATTCTTAAAACTGCATTAAAAATTTCTTTATTTTTTCTTTTGCTTATAATGATGTTTAAATCATGTTTTCTATTATAATTCGAAGAGGCAATAGTCAGACAATAGTAGTATTTTTTAGTTTTGGTTTTTATATTCATTTATATTCATTTTATATGCAACAACAAAGTTTTTATTTTATTTTATTTAAACGTTAATAATTATTGAAAAGATTAAAAATCATTTTACAATGTATAAAAATATTGAATATATCTATTAATCTTTTTGGTATTAAAATTTAAAAGAAAGATTCAAAATTTCCGTAAAAATTATCTAAAAATAGCAATATATTTTTTTTACTTTAAAATTAAAAAATGCTCGTAAGTAAGGAATTAATATAATACATTAATATAATCATTAAAAATATATTATATACTAAGTTATCAAATATTTCTTATTCTTATTAAATATTATTTCTTATCGACTTTCTATTTTTTTAAAATTAATTTTAATAAACAGAAAATAGTTTTTCCTTTAATTAATTGGATTTTATAACTAAATAATATTTGCTAAGATATTTACTCCATTCATTAAAATAATAAATTAACTTATAAATACATGTCTATAAAACAATTTATAAAAAAAAAAACCCTTTAAAACTACCTTCTTTTGTCAACCATTAACTTACAACGACAAATAATGATGATTTACCGAAACGCTTTATTCATATAACGTTTTATAAGCACAGCTCATCACCCCGCATGGCCGAATGGTTAGAACGCTCGTCTCCCATCCCTACCGTCCGTGGATCAAATCCCACTGCTTCCCAAGGTCGAAGTGCATTAGTAAGCTTAGTTCCCAATATTCCTAAAAGATGGCGCCACCAAAGTTGATGTCGTTATTATTTTTTAATATATAGTACCATAAAGAATTACCATACACTTAACGTTTATATGGTTTTTCATAAGAATTACCATACACTTAACGATTATATGGTTTTCCATAGAATCACTTTTACCATAGGCAAAAATCCATATGATTGCACTTATGGTGTTTTTTTTATGGTAATTCTATGCCTTTTTTTGCTAAGGGTAGTTTCAGTCAGTATAATTTATTAAAACTTACTCTTGATTAAACTGGAACTTACGTTAAATACAAGGAATTTTTTTCAGGGAATATTAGTTTTATTATTTTTCAAGAGAAAACTCAGCAGCATATTTTACATATCATTCTGTGTTGCTTAGTTATAGAAATAGAAGTGGGGGAATAGACACAAGTTCCATGTTCAGGTGGATCCGATGGCAAAAGATTAACCTTTTTCATAACTTTTGCAGAATGGACTTTGATGGGACTTGCACTTGTTTGAATAAACAATTTTATATTCTTGAATGAGGTGTAACAAAAAATTAAAAACAAACATGGTTCTACTTGCTTATCCCGTCGACCAAAAAACTATCGCCAAAATATAAGATTAAATGCCAATAATGCATTATAGTGAATGTCACATTAAGTGACATTAAACACGATAAACATAATTAAAACGTCATCAAGTCATTATTTTTTCTACTTTTTATTTCTGTATGGAAGAGAGGTCTGTGATCTGATACAACCGATAATGAAAAATTAGCTTTTTGTAAAAGGTCTTCAGAATGGGTTTCGATTAGACTTGCTTAAATTCAGGCGCATAAACCGAATCTTTTGTTCTGCATTCAGCGGTCTCTCCAGAATGCATCCAAACACGGAGACAAACTTCTCTCATTTATCTTTCTAGATGTATCTAGACACACGGCAGTGTGTCAGCCAAGTTCACAAAGTAAAAGGCGACACACCGGCCGTGGGTTATATTACCCGAACCATTTCGGGCCACTTTTGACCCCCCAATAACTTAAATTCTATTTCACCTGCACACTTGTAATTTTTTGTGTAGTGTAAGACCATCTTCTTATTTCCGAATCCTATATATTTAAAAAAAAAATCTTTTACCGTTCTCGAGAAATTGGCGTCTGAAAACCGCTATTTTTACCACTGACTCACTGACTCACTGACTCACTCATAGAAATGTTTGACTACTTCCAGGTGACTTAGAAAGTCGAAATTTGGTGTGAAGGTAGGTTATTGGATCTATAAATAGGAAAAAATCAGAAATCACCATTAATTAAACATTAATGGTGGTTAAAAGATAAATTATTGAATTACAATGGGAGTTTATCAGAATTTCACAAAATTCCAGAAATAGTGCCAAGTTGGCGTCACGTTTGGCGACTATCGGGGCTAATCTCTGAAACTACCGAGCCGATTTCAAAAGTAATGGTACCAAAATAATAGTAGTCTCCCCGGTTCAAACATATACTATATCTGATGTCTGTGTCACTAACCAAAAAGGGTTCAGAAGCAAAAAACATTCTAAAAATGAGATTTTTGTTTTACTAAAAGGCATAGAAGCACAAAATTAGACATATTAATTATTTATAAGATATAAATGATCACTAATGACATTTGCTAAAAAATACCAAATTTAAAAGGGGGGGGGGGAATGCGGGAAAAGTGTTCTAAATTGGGATTTTAAAGCAATCTAAGTAAAAAACAAACCTATCTTAAAAGTAATAATATCAAAAGGATGGGGATAGTCCTTGCTCTAACATAGGCTATATCTTATGCCGATGCCACTAATCCAAAGGGGTAAAAGAGCAAAAAACGTTCTAAAAATGAATGTCTGTATGTTAAGGACCTAGAAAAATAAAATTTGGCATGTTTATTACTTATAAGGTATAAATGGTCACTAAGAACATTTGTTAACAAATACAAAATTTAAAAAGGGTAAAAATGCGCTAAAAGCGTTCTAAAAACTTTCTAAATAGCAATATTTAAGCAATCTTGGGAAGTTAGCGAACCGTTTCAAAATAAAGATGCCAAAATGATGGCGACAGTACTTACTCTAACAAAAGTATTGGATAAATTACCAGATTACAATGGGAATCTATGGGAATTTGGCGAAATACCAGAAATAGCGCCAAGTTAGCATCTCTTTTGACGCGTAATTTTTGTCGTCAATTTAATGATATATCGCCAAGTGCGCGACAAACTTTTTTTGGTCGACAAGGTTATCAAGTAGTACCCAATCACGTAAAAGAAACATCTTTATTAGTGGGATTTAAAGGAAAATAAGTACTCATAATGTTAAAATTTTTAAATTTGACTGAAAATAAACAACAGTGAATAAAAGCAGGAAAAACTGTAAGATTGATGAATATTAAATAAAGTTAATTTAATATTAAGCCTATTTATTTCAAAAAGGAAACAAATACCTACTTATTTGACAAAAAATAATGATATCGTATCAAAAACATGAATGTGAACGAATGCCAAGTTCGTTAAATGTTTCGCTAATAAATGAAGTGATTTGACAAAAAATAATGATATCTTATCAAAAACATGAATGTGAAAGAATGCCAAGTGCGCTAAAGGTTTCGCTAATAAAAGAAATGAGATCTAACTGCAAACCAAGTTCTTTCGAAGCTCCTTAAATCATAGCTCCTGTCATGCATAATATTCTTCAATTGCTTAAAAGGATATGTTACGTTACTTGTTATTCAATAGAGCGACTTGGCAAGTTTTCAGCCGCCAACTTTAATTTTTGAGTCGGACAAAGATCTAGTCAATCGAGTGTTCGATTAAGTATCTTGAAGTTAAGGAAGTGATCAACTTTAAGTTCTGATCAACTAAATAGAGAAATCTGAATAAGAGAAAACTTGCTAAGTCGCTCTATTGAATAACAAGTAACGTAACATATCATTTTAAGCAATTGAAGAATATTATGCATGACAGGAGCTATGATTTAAGGAGCTTCGAAAGAACTTGGTTTGCAGTTAGATCTCATTTCTTTTATTAGCGAAACCTTTAGCGAACTTGGCATTCTTTCACATTCATGTTTTTGATAAGATTTATTTATTCGGTACTACTTGCTTATCCCGTCGACCATTTTTGCCAAATTTTAAAAATCACCAAACTAATAGCCAGGTTATACAGATTGACATAATTTTTATTTTAAATAAAGGAAAAACAAATAAATTAGTAAAACATGAATAAAAATACAAATAAAAAATGGAATTAAAGACTTCTTAATGACGTTTTAAACATGTGTATCGTGTTTAATGTCAGTGAAAGGGACATTTCAATCATCCATTATTGGCATTTAATCTTATAATTTGGCGATAGTTTTTTGGTCGACGGGGTAACCAAGTAGTACCATTTATTCATTTATTTGCTGACAGTTTAAACATGCATTTATCTGTATAAAAATTGACTCTTATTAATTTCTCTTATTTTGATAAAGGGTTATGAATCACATCGCTGGAAAAATCTGGAAATAACCGAAGAAAAATTATGTATTTATTTTTAAATCATCATTTTATATTTTATGAAGGTTTGTTCTTTTTTCAATTGCTTTATTTGAAACGAGCTCGGTACCCAAACGGAATCGATATTAATTTTTATACTAGTCTTCGGTATCAGGCTCAAAAGGAATGTTTTATTTAGTCACAAAAATAATAAATCGGTAATTGTATGTCAGAAGTAGCAAATGAGGCGCGTTCGTACCATACATATTCAAATTTTGGTGAAATAGCTGTTGCACTCTCATGAAAAAATGCATGAACACAAATTTATTACATTTCTTCATATTAAATTCAGCCATACAGAAAATAATAGCACTCTTTGACCGGGAGGCGGCACAATAGATAATCATCCCATCGAATTAACAGACAAGTTAAATCTCGATTCGCTTATTAAAACGCAATCGGTCTGCTAAGTCATATCTAGGTTATTAACCCTTAAAAATCAGATTATAGCGGTTGACTCGTAGGTTTACCATTAAATTTTCCTGCTACCAATCCTCTATGTTTTCATACTTTTGGGTGCAGGAAAGCACAATGCTACCTTTTAATGTTGCTGCCTTTCGGTCTATGCATCTTAAAAGGAATGTCATGGACTATGGCGATGTAAAATCAGTACCTATCATGGAACATCATTGGATTAATGACGTAGGGTAGGATGGGATTTAATAGAATGGAGAAAATTTTCATTAATATATTTAGTACTGATCCGATTTTCATAAAATTAGAAATGATTCGACAAAATTCTGCAACGATCATATGGATATTAAACTTCAAACCATTCGGTTGCGAAGTTTTTGCACTGTTCTATGCAGACAGACAAACGAAACAGAGAACGACTGTAAGTGCTATGTATTTATATAATCACGAATGCACCTAAAAAAGAGTGGAAAAAAAACTTACTATTTGTGAAGCAAGAATGTCGTCTAACCTCCTTAAAATGCTTTAAAATCCTTCAATCGTTGCCAAGAAGTAGTTTTAAAAGATTATTATCTATTTCTATGTAAGCAGGATTTTTTTTTTTTTTTTTTTTTTTTTTTTTTTTTTTTACGGAAAATTAATCGTGAAACAATTTTAAAATGTTATTAGCGATTTTTCTATTCTAAAGTTTCGGTATCTGGCTTAGAGCTCTCATGACATAAAATATTTTGCACTCAGGCTCCGAAAAAAAAAAGCACAAAGTATCTTCTGTCTTATAAACTGGGAGGTAGCTTCATAGACCATTACCTCATTGAATTGATGGTTGAAATTCCTGGATCAATTGAAATTGGATCAGCATACTAAAATGCAACTGGTCGGCCAAACATCATCTTGGTAGAAATTGCCTGCAGACCCGATTTTAGTGTGTGATCTGTAGATTTATATCACTGTGTTTATCAGCACCCAAAAATATGTAAACAGGGACGGCTGGGAGCAGGAGAACACTATGATAAACCTACCAGTCAACCACTAAAAACGGGTTTGCAGGTATTTTCCAATATATAACTTCACAGAACAGTTGTAATTAAGGCCCCACAATAGTCACAGAAAAAGTACTCAAAAAGACCCGGATGATAATCTAAAGTCTATGGGAGCGTTCTTTTCAAATATTTCGCTCAAATTTTAATATTTTTACTTTTTTTTTTTTTTTTTTTTTTTTTTTTTTTTTTTGCATAGGATAGCTAAGGACGATCTACAACCGGCCTAGTTTTTACTTTTTCGATTTTGCTTATATATTTTGTATATTATGATAGTTTCAGTTTCAGAACCGGTTTAAACTGGTTTTGAAAGTTAAAGTATTTTTTTTTTTTTTTTTTTTTTAAATCTGAAACCAAAATTGAAAAAGTAAAAACTAGGCCGGTTGTGGATCGTCCTCAGCTATCCTATGCAAAAAAAAAAAAAAAAAAAAAAAAAAAAAAAAAAATCATGTAAAAATATTAAAATTTAAGCGAGATATTTGAAAAGAACGCTCCCATAGACTTATCATTAGTGTTCGGCTTTTACCACGTGACTAATGTGTGCTCTTAAATAATGTGATTGAGTTCTGTCTCATCCGGAATTTCACCGCCGATTCAATAAGGTAATGGTTTGTAAAACCGCTTCTGGACCTATCAGTGACGTATCTAGACTTATCATTTTGGAGAAAGTTTGGTAGTAAAAGTTTCTATCAGGAATCATAAGAAAGTGAATTTTTCCGCTTTAAACATATTTTTATCATAGTAGGTATTGCACATATTATACAGAACCTGCTAAGATTGAATCGCATGGTATTGGAAACAATTTCGTGCAAAGCTGGTTTTCGAAAATGTACGAAGCCGGAAATCTTAACGATTCCAGCCTGGCTAATATACTAAAATTATGAGGGAACGTAATAAAGGGCGAAATTTTCACTATTTCGGTATTAATTCAGCTCTTAGGGCTTTGAAAGAAAAAAAAGGGGAAAAAATATTCCCCGTTTTATTATTTTTTTCAATTTTTGGTCCCACAAATCTGAAAAATCCAACTAAACCTGTCCGTTCTTTATCACTCCTACTGAACACATGACATTGGAAAATTTGATTGGTCTAATGTTAACAGATCTATGATTTGATTGGTCTTTGCTGCCAAGATGATCCCTGCAATGATTTCTATGGCAAAATATGTAGTGATAGATTGGTTGACCTACGTATTTGTTTGTAATCATACCTTTTCCTTATACATTTATTGTACATGTGAGCAAAACTAATTTTTTGTTTCATCCTGGTATATATAAGTGATGCACAAACTTTATCTAAATGCAGACAGGTTGGACGGCTTGGGAAGAATAAGCAAAAAGAAGCACTCTCCTGTGGAGGAACATTTGCAGCTTCCAGATGAACGAAGAAATGATCCTGGTAAGAAAAGGGTGAGTCTGCAAAAGTAGTTTTTAACGTTTTTTTTTAATCTATAAAAAAGGCATTAAAACAAATAACATTAATATTTAAAACAAAGGGTTTTTTCTTCTGGTCATCTGGCCCGAGTTTTCCTTATGAACTGAATTTGGTAATTAAAAAAAAAAAAAAAAAAAAAAAAAAAAAAAAAGAAGGAGAAGAATAAAATAAAATAAAATAAAATAAAATAAAATAAAGCAAAAATTTTAAAAATATGTATGGTAAACCATTACAATGAATCAAATTACACTAGAAATTGATTATAGTAATTAAAAAAATCATTTATTTATATCACCAAACGTTTCATCGCGCAAACGGCGACATTTTCAGGATCATTCTAGATAGAAATGTATAGCTTTTATGCAGTGAGAATATTTGCAATGATTCAGTGACCATTGAATTACCTAATATTTAGAAAGAGATGCTATGCAGGTTTAATAACAATAGTAGAAATAATTTCACGCTCACAAGCATCCATTTTTATTTTATTTTATGTTTTCATTATCCATCAAGTTTTGTGATATTATTTACCAAGTTCCTGTTTTTAAAATTTTGTAAACATATTTCTATCAAGAATGATCTTGAAAATATCGACGTTTGTGCGATGAAAAGTATGTTGATCTAACTAAAAGTACTTTTATCTTATTAATAATTTCGAACTTACAAAAGAGCCTCTTTTTGTAATGCTCGTACCTAGGATCGAGACATGATGCATTTTGTAGTCCTATACATTAAAGTTCGAGAATAGATACAAAATTCTCGGTATACTGCTCTGTTATCCCGTCGACCAATTTTGCCAAATTAATAGCCAAATTACCCATATTGACATAATTTTTATTTTAAATAACAAAAAAAACAAATAATTAGTAGAATATTAATAAAAATACGAAAAAAAGTCGAAATAAAAATAACTTAATGATGTTTTAAACACGTGAATCGTATTTAATGTCATTGAATGTGACATTCACGATCATCCATTATTGGCATTTAATCTTATAGTTTGGCGATAATTTTTTGTCCGACGGGATAACTTAGTAGTACCAAATTCTCGGTTGAAGTCACATTTTATATACACTATATTGCCATTGATTATGGGACACTTGCGATTTTAGACATTTTACTAAATATCTAGAAAAATACATGAGGAATCATCTCGAAACTCTTAGTGTATAAATATAATAGTATACGTCATGCATCTCCGTGAAGATTTTTTACCGAAACTCCATAGGGGACCGTCAACAAATTAAAAAAGAATGAATATCTTTTGAATAACCCTGTCAAAACTAATGTAGCAAAAGCGCTCAAACTCTAGATTATGATTGAATGCCTTATTGTAATACACTGTGTTCATTTTTATGCAAATAGCATGCATACTCGCAGAGCAATTAAGGTTTTTATAAAAATGGCCCCAAATTTTTCTAAGTTTTTCCGTTATAATTTTCAGAGTTTTTAATATAAAATAATATTTTTTTTTCAGAAAATATGACAAACAACATTGCACACAGTACCCTGTAATCAGAATTAAAAAATAATAAAAATTGTATGAAAAATGAGTAGGTATACTAAATAATTTTTTACTGCGCATGCGTCAAAGATATCAAAATTTCATTTGCATATTACGTTAGCTAAATGTATAGAGCAACTTTTGTAAAAGTCTCAAAGTTATAGCTTGAAAATTCTGAAAGTAATCGTCTATAGAAAAAGGACAAAATCCGTTGTTTCCAAAATGAAGCAAAAAAATGAGGGATTTTATCCAAAAGTAGTCATAACATCCCGTATTGTGTATTCTATATTGACGCTAATCAATGAATATATGGATACAACCTCTCTTGTTTTTGCTTCATTTTGAGAATAACGGATTTTCAACTTATTCAATTGACGATTATTTTCAGAATTTTCAAGTTATGATTTTGTGACTTTCACAAAAGTTGCTCTATACATTTAGCTAACATAATATGCAAATGAAATTTTGATATCGTTGACGCATGCGCAGTAAAAAATTATTTAGTAAACCAACTCATTTTGTGTACAATTTTCATTATTTTTTAATTCTGATTACAGGGTACTGTGTGCAATGTTGTTTGTCATATTTTCTGAAAAAAAAATATTATTTTATATTAAGAACTATGAAAATTATAAGGAAAAAACTTGGAAAAATTTGGGATCATTTTTATAAAAACCTTAATTACTCTGCGAGTATGCATGCTATTTGCATAAAAATGAACACAGTGTATTACAATAAGGCATTCAATCATAATCTAGAGTTTGAGCGCTTTTGCTACATTAGTTTTGACAGGGTTATTCAAAAGATATTCATTGTTTTTTAATTTGTTGACGGTCCCCTATGGAGTTTCGGTAAAAAATCTTCACGGAGATGTATGACGTATACTATTATATTTATACACTAAGAGTTTCGAGATGATTCCTCATGTATATTTTTAGATATTTAGTAAAATGTCTAAAATCGCAAGTGTCCAATAATCAATGGCAATATAGTGTATATATATATATTTATATTTAATTTTTTTTAATTATTAAATTTTTATTTGTTTATTTTCCGCCAAAAGTGGTTTAATTCCCCAAATACAGCACTATGAATGTTTCGCTTGCTTTATTTTGGGACTATGACATTCTGCTAGGGTCGCCGGAAAACTCTACTTTTAAAAATACGACAACTTTTCCCGACAAAAATGTGAATATAATGCCGAATTTTTCAAAACCAAATTCGTAGATTTTTAAAGGAATTTTAAAACTTTTTTGATATTTTATGTTTATTATTAACTAATTTATATTTTTAAATACTTTTCTTTAAAAAAAGAAGAAAAACTACATTAATAATCCGATAACTGGCCTCGAAAATAGCATTTTCTGAAAGTCATGCGGCTGCTAAAATAAAAAATGTGACTTTAAAAGATTTTTTTTTATTCTCAAACTTTCTAATATAAAATTTAAAGTACACCAAGTCTCAGTGCTGGCGAGCAACACCAAAAGAGGTTCTCTTGTTAGTTTGGAAGCAGTTTATTTGTAGATGTGTCAGCAATATATATGTGACTCAACATATATATATCTTTAAATAACCCAATTTTTATATTTTAATTTTAATTTTAAATGTTCTTTATGAAATTTCTTTACATTGGTGGCAATCAGGTTACTTCCATCATTGAACGAAAAAGAAAAAAAAAAATTGGGAATAATTATATTTTTACGAATTATATTTTCAAAATACAATTAAAAATAACTTTTTAGAATTTTCTGAACAGAAAATTGGGTCACGATTTAAAAAAAAAAACTCATTTTAATCATGTTGTTTTCTTTCCGCTGATACTGAAAGTAGGACACTAAGCTCAGAGGATTTCAGTGAATGAAAATGATATCATTGTAAAAAGGAAATGAATATTTTCTTTTATAAAACTAAATGTTTTACTACGAATGCCTCTAAAAGTAAATGTCAGAATTTCGCCAGCCTCCAGATTAGAATCTCAAGCCAAGAGTGCGAATGTTTACATGCAAAATTGTAACTGACAAATGTGACATCAAGTTTGGGTCTATATTTATCAATATTTTTCTTCACGTTTAAATATTTTTTAAATAATGAATGTGAAAAAGTATGAAAATTAACACCTTGTAATTGTCACGTGAGCAGTTTATACATTTCTACTGCCACGTAACAGTTTATGTATTACTACTTCAACTTACTTCATGTCTCGAGTGTTCTAATAAATTCAATGGTTTGGTTATGGTCAGCTTGGTATTTAGTCTCTCTTATTATTTTAACATCTAGAGTTAACAAGATGTTACATGGTGTTCAGAAGTGTTGAAAATTAAATAGTGTTGTTACTGACCTTTTGGTTAAAAAAAAAAAAAAAAATGCAAAGAGAACAAAGAGAATCTACCAATGCTCGCCTTCCACCTGAATTGGAAGTTACAGACGATAATATGGCCTTTAAATGGAAGGTTTGGAAACAGGCTTTTGAATTTTATGCAATTGCTACGCAGTTAAATACTAAACCAGCTGAAGTACAGGCTGCTACTTTTATGTCAGCTATAGGACCTGCTGCAATACTCGTATTTAATACATTTAATTTGACGCATCAAGAACAGCAGAATGTAGAAATAATCAAGCAGAAGTTTAACGAACATTTTTCTCCATAAGTTAATGAAACCTATACCCGATATGTATTTTTTACGTGCATTCAAGGTAAGCTAGAAACTTTTGATTCTTACATTACTAAGTTACGTACAAAAGTTAAAGATTGCGCTTTTGGCGATTTGCAAAATAGTTTATTACGTGACCAAGTAGTTCGGGGTATTAATTCTGATAAAGTGCGTGAATTACTATTGGCTGAAAAAGATTTAACTTTAAATAAAGCAATTGATATATGTAGAGCTAGCGAACAAGCTACTTTTCAATTAAAATAAATGCATGCAGCTGTTGATAGTACAGGAAAAGATATTATGATGATTCAGAAATCTAAACTGAAATCCGATACTAAATCTGATATAGCGGTTCGTGAAAATAAAAATAAGCCAAAATTCAATAAAGCAAATAAAATATGTTGGCGATGTGGTTTAATGCATGAATTTCGTAATTGTCCAGCCTTTAATGTTACTTGCAATCTCTGCTCGTTAAAAGGGCATTATGCGCGCCAATGTAAATTTAAAAAGAAACACGGATCTAAGAAACGAGTCATACAGGAACTTTCGGAAGTTTCTAATAATAGTGATGATGAGATTAATCATTATTTTAGCAATACATTGCATGTTGGGGAACTTTTGCGTTCACAGAATAATGCTTGGTTAACAACCGTAACCTTTCAAAATGGAATAGCTGTGAAATTTAAATTAGATACCGGCGCTGAAGCGAATGTTATCACAGAAATTTTGGCTAAAAAGCTTAAAGCTTTTATACACGACTCTAAAGTAAAACGCTTAAAGTCTTTTAATAATGGGTTTACACCAGTGATTGGCGAAACCGATATCAAGTGTATTGTTCAAAATGTGCCAGTTGATTTGAAATTTTTAGTAGTTAATGGAAATTTTAATTGTATATTGGGATGTTCTACATGCGAAAAACTTGGCTTAGTTAAACGTACTCCTGAATCTGTACAGATTAATGAAATAGGAACTGAAATACCAGATGCAGTTTTTCAAGGCATAGGTTGTTTAAAAGATTTTGAATACGATATTGAACTTCAAGATGGCGCAAATTTGAAAATTCATCCACCTTGACGAATTCCGTATGCTATTCGTGATACTGTTAAAAAAGAAATTGATCTTATGGTTAAAATGAAAATTTTAAAACCGGTAACGCATCCTACTCCTGTTGTCAGCCCCCTAGTAATTGTAAAGAAAGGTGATAGAATACGTTTGTGTTTAGATCCAACGGATATCAATAAAGTTATAAAACGGCGTCATTTTTCTCTCAAAATAGTTGAAGAGATAGCAGCTCGCATTGGATCGGCAAAGTATTTTACGATACTAGATGCTAAAAAAGGATTTTGGCAGATTCCCGTGACTAGAAAAACATCAGATTACTTAACAGTTAATACACCATGGGAAAGATATTCCTTCTTAAGAATACCATTTGGGCTTGCATCAGCCCCAGAAATATTTCAGCAAATAATGCATTCGCTTTTAAATGAATTTGAAAATACTGAATGTTCCATGGATGACATATTATTATTGGCAGACACGAAAGAAGAGCTAAGAAGATTAACTGTGAAAGTCATTAGATGTCTTTTTGATGCTGGACTACGTCTAAACAAAGAAAAGTGTGAATTTGAGAAGACAAAAATTAAATTTTTAGGTCATATTTTTACATCAAATGGAATAGAAATAGATCCATCAAAAGTGAAAGCTATTGAACAACTGAAAACACCAACATCTGTAGCTGAATTGCAAAGATTTATTGGAATGATTAACTACGTATCAAAATTCATACAAAATTTCTCTGAAATCACAGAGCCTTTGAGTAAATTATTACACAAAAATGTATTGTGGCAATGGTCTGAAGATCAAGAAAAGTCTTTCCTTAAATTAAAAAATATTCTTAAAAATACGCCAAAGTTGGCTTATTTTGATGTTAATAAACCTACTGTTGTCTCAGTCGATGCCAGTTCACATGCAGTTGGTGCTGTGCTTCTTCAAAATGGTAGACCAATTGCGTATGCGACTAAAGCATTAACAGAATCACAACGACGATATCCTCAAATTGAAAAGGAATGCTTTGCTATTCGTTTTGGGTGTAAAAAGTTTCACGATTATATTTATGGTAAACCTGTTACAATTGAAACTGACCATAAACCGCTAGAAGCCATTGCAAAGAAATCCTTACAAGCCGCTCCTGCACGTCTTCAAAGAATACTTTTTTATGTTCTTCAGTATTCTCCCAAGATAGTATACAAAAAGGGTAAAGATATACCGATTCCAGATGCTTTAAGTCGTGATTGCAATATTGATCTTGAAGATGATGAAGAAATAGAAGCTTTTGAAGTTCTATGTGATGTTCCTCTTCCGTTGTTGACTTTTTCTGAATTACTGAATGCTGTAAATGAAGATTCTGAATTGCAAGAGTTAAAAGGTTTAATTCTTGATGGTTGGCCATCTAGTATTAACTCAGTTTCTCCACAACTTCGGAAATACTGGAACTTCAGAGAAGAATTAGCAGTTTATGAAAATTTGTTATTCAAATCAGAGCGCTTAATAGTTCCATCTACATTAAAGTCAAAGTATTTAAATTTAATCCATCAAGGACACTTAGGAATTAATTTGTCTTTACATCGTGCTCGAGAAATTTTATTTTGGCATGGAATGAGTTCGTGATATTGAGCTCTTTATACAAAAATGTCCTGTTTGTCAACAGACAGCTCGTTCCCCAAATACAGAGCCATTGAAAATGAAACCCGTTCCTCAATTCCCGTGGCAACGAGTGGCTACTGATATGTTTGAATTTTCTGGAAATCATTATTGTCTTGTTGTTGATAGTTACTCAGGATATTTTGATTTTAAAAAACTAGTGCATCCTTCATCACATTCGGTAATAGAATATTTGAAAGATGTGTTTGCAACTCATGGAATTCCAGATATTTTGGAATCTGATAATGGTCCACAATACTCATCAGATGCATTTCAAAAGTTTACTAAAGATTGGAAAATACAGCATATCCCATCTAGCCCGCATTATCCTAAATCTAATGGTCTAGCGGAACGCTACATCCAGATAGCCAAATTGATTTTAAGAAGATGTGCTATAGATCGTACAGATGATAGATTGGCACTTTTAAATTGGAGAAACACTCCGCGTGAAAATTTGACTTCTCCAGCTCAACGTCTTTCTGGAAGACCTACTCGAAGTTTAATACCTATACATCCCTCTTTACGTTTGCCTCGAATGTCATCTACCATTCCTCTTCAATTAATAAGAGAAAAGCAACGTGCAGTTTCGACCACTAACTCAAGAAATGAATCTCCGCTGCTGAATAAAGGCCAATCTGTCAAGCTTCAAACTGATCATCGTACTTGGATTCCTGCTACTGTGTCAGATGCTGCTGATACTCCACGTTCTTATTATGTCACCACTCCTACTGGAAAGAAGAAACTCCTACTCAAAGAAGAAAACTCTTCGTCGAAACAGTACCCACCTACGTCCAACGAAGGCTATGATTGTACCCGATCGCCAGGTTGCTGTTAATCCTTCAAATTTTGTTCGATCGGAGAATGGTAACAATGCGTCAGTTGACCCTCTTCCTGATGTTCCTCGTCCAGCTTTTACTCCACCCAAATCTAAAACAGTGATTACCGGCTCCGGGAGAGTTATCCGCCCTCCAGAACGTTTGAACTTATAAAATAATTTTTAGTCTTATCTTTTGTTATTGTAAAGGGAGATGTCACGTGAGCAGTTTATACATTTCTACTGCCACGTAACAGTTTATGTATTACTACTTCAACTTACTTCATGTCTCGAGTGTTCTAATAAATTCAATGGTTTAGTTATGGTCAGCTTGGTATTTAGTCTCTCTTATTATTTTAACATCTAGAGTTAACAAGATGTTACAGTAATAATATATTAATTCACATTTTTAAAATGTGTAATAATTAAACAACAAAATAGTTTTATGTATATGTTGACATGTTTCAGCTCTTCCCGAGTCATTTTGCTGCTTGACATATAATCCAATTTTTTTCGGAGTGGAAGAAGCCATCAAAGTTTAGCTCGTGTTGCCACTCAACGATAACAAATGTTGAACCGAAATTTCAGTTTTAGTGCATCCAGATTATAATTCTCTTTTCCAGTCATTTTTACTTGAATGAAAACTCTGTGAAATTTCTTGTTTTCATTACTTTATTTGGTGAAAAATTAAACCTTTATTTTTAACAGTGAGGTAGTTGGCAGCTCAATACAATATGCTTTCCATTTTGTATTTAATATATTTGATATACTCTTTGTCAAATTTTTTTTAAACATAATTTGATTCTTTAGGTGAGATGGGCAGATTTGGAACAAAGAAGAAATCATCGTCATCGTGCCTCTGGTTTTGTTGCGGGTCCGAAAATTTGGAATAAATGGATTCCATAGGAAAGATGGTTCTGAAGATAAGAACATCTGCCAACTACAGAGCTTGTGTTAAATTCTATTTTTTGCATGCATGAAATGATAAGATTGCCCGTTTATTGAAATAAGTTTAAAATGAAATAAAAATTTGTGAGTTGTTATATATATAGACAATTTGTTCACGAAATTTGTTAATTGTAATTTGTAAGACTTTTAATTTTATTTATTTATTTAGTTAGTTTGTTAAACTAATTGCAACATTTGTCATTTGCCATTGTTTATTTGAAAGGCATAGGTGGTAGATAGTTACATATGTTATATCTTGTTTATATGTAGTTTGTGCATATAAGTGGAACATTTTTCAAAACTAAAACAATTTCATAATTAAAAAAAAAAAAAAAAAAAAAAAAAAAAAAAAAAAAGTTTTTTTTATTGTTGAAAAAATATATGGTATATTATAAATTATACTCATGTTAAATAATCAAAAATAATACCTGCAGAGATGATCATGCTGTTTCTCTAAACTATTTAAATCAATGTTTCCGGAGTTGATGATACTTACTTCAAATGTCATTCTACAATTTTAAAACAAATTATTGCATTGAAAATAAATCACTTTATACTTTTGTTGTTAAAACATCATAAAAAAAATTACAAGTATGAATCATCTCATACAATAAAAGTTTGTTTTTAATTATCTGCTTACTATTCCTTTCTGTCTGTCTCTTTTTTTTTTTTTTTCGAATTGTTTCTTATTTTTTATAATTTTCTTGTGCTTAAAATTAAACAAAGAAAAGCATAAAAAACAATCCACAATTATTTCAAAACCATAATAAACAATTATTACTTTTATTTATAACAAATAAGTCTTTTTAATAATACAAATTTAAAACAAAAATGCAATTTTTTCTTACGGAGAAAAAAAAATCACCCATAATAAAATTCTCAAAAAAACACAAAAACCCAGTAAATATATTGGTAAACAACATAATGTAAAACTTAAATAGTTTTGTAAACAGCTTATCTACTAAAGAAAGTAGTTTTATTCTAAAGACACACAGCTTATTTTAAATAGAAAACTTATAGACTCATAATTTTACTTTGTTAAACAATGTGTTCGTAAAGTTATGGTGCACTTTTGACTGGTCACAAGAAATCACCAAAGCAAGATAAAAATGTAAAATCTTGAAAAAAAAAAATCTCCAAGTTTAATATCTTAAGGGTTTTAGTCAGTCAGCGGCCGAGTTCCCCTCGGTAATGTTAAGGCTGTGGGCGTTTGATGCATTTTCCTATTCAAAATATCTCCTCGAGAAATTAATATTTTAAACTTTTTTTTTTCAGTCTAAAGCAGAGGTTCCCAAAGTGTGCTCCGCCTGAACTTTCCAGGGGCTCCTCCACGTTCGTGGAAAATAAAACATGAAAGAAATTAGCATATTGCTAGTGAAGTATGAAGGAATTTGTGTGTGTGTGTGCTAAAGTGTCAAAAATATTATATCTACGAGTGGGTTGAAGAAATACAAGACACTTCAAAGCTGCTTGAGCATTTGCATTATACATGTATCTATTTTCTGTATAATATTTGTGGTTTGAATTGTTTTATTTTATGTCTCTGCATTTAATGTGTCTTAAAAATTCGATTTAAAATAAGCTAGAAGAAATAGTATTCTGAATGCACAACGTGAATCGAAAAATAAAAGGCTGTTAACTCTGCTTGCCGAACAATTTTTTCTTCCGAGCTTCGCCTATTCATATGTTTATACTTAATTCTTTTTTGCTTAGTAACAAAGTTTCTGAAAAAAAAAAATTTCAGAAAAGTATTCAAGATCATCTCGAAACTCTGATAGATTTATTTGAGTATTGCTTTCCAGCTGCTCAAAAGAAGATGCTGGGCAACTTTAAATGGGTACTAAATGCATTCAGTGTAAAAACAAAATCACACAGCTTAAGATCTGAGGAATACGAAGCTCTCATTGATTTAACATTTCAAAGCGATCTAGTAATCGCTTTTCAAAGCAAGCGTATCACTGATTTTTGGTGTCATTTGAAAGATGAATACAAAATCTTGTCAGAAGAAGCAATATTAATGTTACTCCCATTTTCAACGATATATTCGTGTGAAGCTGGATTCTCTATTTATACAAATATCAAAACAAAATACAGCAACCGATTAAATGCAGAACAGATATTCGCTTACAAATATCGAAAATTGCTGAGAAATAATTTCTCAGCATTATTTTTATATCAATCAGATATATAAAAAAAAATTGTGCAAAACAATTCAAGCACAGTTTTCATACTAAACTTTTATGTAGTATTCCTCGTCAAACTTTATGCAGAATAATAATAAAAAAAACTATCGGCATTTAATATTTGTATATATTGCATATTGTATTATTTTTATTTTTGGAGTTTTAATTTCCTTAAACTGTTTATTTTATTTTTATTAAATTTTACTTATTTAAATCTTTTTTCCTAGTTTTCAAAATTGTGTTTAATTTTTAAAACAATGTTTGTCGCTTAAAACGTCTTTTTTTAAAAAGGTCTTGTAGCATTTAAAATCCCTCACTAGATTCATATGTGTGTAATGTGTGCATATATTTCTTTTTATTTTTATATCTTTCATTTTTTTAATCTGTTTATGTTATTTGTAATAATTTTTAGTTATTTAAATTTTTTATACTGTTTTTTATAGTAAAATGATGTTTGTCGCTAAAAACATATTTTTTATTGCATCTTCTATCATTTAAACTTAATAAAGTCCCTCTTTAGATTCGTATTACATTTGTGTAAATTGTGTATAGATATTTCTTTATATATATAGAAATTTAAATTCTTTAATCTGTTTATGTTATTTGTATATTTAAATTTTCTATACTTCTTTCATTGTACAACATTATTTGTCGATTAAAACGCCCATTTTTTGTAATATCTTATATCATTTAATAAAGCCCTTATTAGATTCATCTAACAGTTCTGTATATAGATTTTTTTTCTTTTCGTAACTTTAATCTCTTTATTTTATTTTTATAATTTCTGAGTTTATTTAAATTTTCTATGCTGTTTTACATAATTGTACTTAATTTTATAAACAATTTATACTGCTGAAATCGCATTTTTTTTTTCATCTTATATCATTTTACAAACCTTTTTTAAAATTTTCTTTTTCGTCTCTGCCAAATTTTCCAATCAGAAATAAGTCCCCAGGTCAAAATTTATGCTTGTACCAGCAACAAAAATATTCTAGTTATTGCTAGGTATTGCTATGTCTGCTAGATTCCCATGCTATTAAATGCTAGCTAGCATCACATGCTATATCGCTAGCTTGCACAACAAAAGCATGACAAGCTATATGCAAGCATTTCATGCTTATTTCCAGCAAAGTGGGCCAATACACACCATGAATTGCTGGAAATTCTGCTGGAACCAGCAACGTGTAATGCTAGTTTATGCTACTTTACTTGTTGGGTTATAGCACTTGGTGCTTGTCTAGCAAACAAATACCAGCATGAATTTCGACCTGGGTCTGTAGCAATTTTAAAAATATTTTCTTTAGATTTGTCATCACACTAAGAATTTAAAATTTTGCTCAGCTCCGCCCCTGCTTAGACTTTTTGTCAATGAGTATCCGCTGTGATATAAATTTAATCCCACACATATATCTCATAGGATTAGTAAAGTTATTTTCTACTAGTTGGAGTTCGTTTAATATGTGCAATTTTTAATTGCATATCTGTTTTGAGGCAAAAACAATGACGAAAGAAATTTTCTTTCAAAACTATAATTAATAGCCAAATATTTTAAATAAAATATCCAAAAAATTTAAAATGCTGCATTTAACAATACAGCTTATAGATTTTGCCCCGCCCACTTAAACACTAAAAAAATAGCCTGCTTCTATTTTTTTTTTCTAATGGCTCAAAAAAGAAACTAAGAAGCGATTCATTTTCGTTGCATGTTTAGAAGTACTAGAAACTTAAAAAAGAACAAAAAAATATTCCATAACCGCATGATTCTATTACGGGTAGGCTGGACTAGCGAAAACGTGTTACAAAATTACTCATGGGTGACTGGAACTGCGCATTTTCTCCCTTTTTTGCGAGTAGCCAATTGGAATTTTACAGAAGTATCTCTCAGCAAACGAAAACTGTACAATTTGCTTTTTTTCTGTGTGTGTGTGGTTTTACACATAAATAATAACAGTTTTACGGAAGCCCAAATACAATGCATAATCCAAACATGGTTACCATTTTATCTTTAATTCCTAGTTCTTACTGGAAATCCAGGACATTTCTTATTTTAAAAATGGATGTCATTTACAGTATTGCTTGAACATCGCTCGGGTAGAAAAGAGTTTCTTTTCCTCGTTGCTAAAAGCTTTCAAAAATCAAAAATTCTTAACAATAATTTTTGCTGTATTTGAAGAAAATTTCTCGATTATACAAGTTAAATATCTGAATACAAAAAAGAGTGCACTTTAATCCTTATTTTTATTTTATTGTATCCAATAATAGTAATATTAAATAAAACTGTTAAAGGGTTATATAATAGAAAATCTGATTTTTAAAATTTCTAGTTTGAATTCAGAATTTCTGTGTCAGGAAAGAGTGAAATTGATAAGTTTGGTCCAATATTGCAAATTACACATTCGGATTTTTATCCAGCAGATTTTTCTCTGTTCCATAGGCATAAAAATCATTAATTTGTAAACCACAGAGTATCGCTAAATTCAGGGGCTCCGGGGTAGAAATTCTTCACAAAAAGGGCTCCGCGAGTTCAAAAGTTTGGGAACCGCTGGTCTAAAGGATGTCTCTTTTTTTCTTTGTTTTCAAAATATTTCTAAAATCGATACATAAATTTACACGTGTTCAAATTTTACTTCCACTTTGTCAGCTTTTAAAACATAAAGTATTAAATTCAGCATAAATTTGAGAAACATTTTGACATTTAAGAAAAATTGTGACATCTTTTAAAAAGAGAACACTGGAAAAAAAAGTCAATAATATTATCATGAATAATCTCATCTTCTCTTCTATGTAAAGTAAAAACAAAACAAAACAAATATAAATAAATAAATTAAGACTAACAAGGAAAGTCTCCATACGGGCATACTCCGAAAAATCTGAAAAAATTACAGAATGTTTTTCTCATTAGGCTATATACGTTTATAAAAAACTTTTCGGCGGAACCTCCGAACCCTGTCCGTTAAAAAATAATGAAAATTTCGTTATTTGGCGATCTATCATAGGTTGGCGATAAAAAGCAAATTATTATTTTATTTTATTTATTTATTTTTTTTATGTTAAATGCATTTTAAAGGAAAAAAGTTTCATGTTCAAAGTGTTCAGATAATTTAAATATCTTTTGCTTTATCAGCTTTAGTTTGTTTTTAAGTATAATTTTGCTATATTGATATTTATGTGTATTTATATTCAAATTTAATCATCAAAATTTTAGAATTAAAACGAAATACAAATTTAAATTCAATCATTTTATTTCAAGTTCTAAGTCTAGTTGAGCATTGTCAATTCGATTTTGTTGCTATGGAAACATCTGTCTTTTATTTTTGAATACGCTTAAATGTATGAAAATAATTTTACTGAATAGGAATATCTTATATATGAAAATATTTTTCCAGAGGTAAATTAAATAACTACAGCAACAAATAATACAAATATATATTATGCAAGTTAATAGAGATATGTTTATAATATATTAAACTCGCTTATTGTTTATATTTAAATTCATTAATGTTTAAATTCATTTATCTTTAAATTAATTTACACGATTCTAAAAATCCAAATGTTTTCAGTTGCATTAAAATCGTTTGCTTTTGGGGGAGAAAAGTGCTGCTCGCCAAATCGTGTGACACTTTCATCTTTTCACGCCAAATATTCGAAAGTATTTTATTTTTTTACATGTTTTTTCTGTAATTCCTCCGCTAATTTTCACTAATCCTTTATTACATACATGAGTAGTTTAATTAGTATTTTTTTCAAAAAAATCTGAGTATGCCCAGTATGGAGACCTTCCTTGTAAGTGCTAAAATCGTGTTTTATTTGTGTATCTAAGGTATGAGTACAGTCCGTGCAGTTGATATTTACCAATATTGAAAATTAAAAAAAATAATGAATAATTAAAATCATAATTTTATCCATTGAGTCAATACCTCCGTTAGTACTTGTTTCAAGCAAAGTTATTAGAAAACATTTCAAAATATTACAAAAAATTACGTTTATGCATGTAATGAACACTGGCTAATATAATAATTGTCCTAATATTGGAGAATGTTTCAAATATAAGATATCAAAACATATAATTCTGTTTTAAATTGAACTATTTTTAGGTGAATTCTAATCATATAAATACGTAGCACCTATAGTCAGGGTTCTCGCTGCCGCTTGCCATTTCGCCAAGTTGCGGGAAAATGCTTTATTTGGCGAGTAAACAAACAATGAGATTTGCCAGTTTGCGATTGCTCAATTTCTGCTCTTTATGTGTGTTTGATGTGCATGCATACACGGAAAAAAGTATTTTGTTGGAATTATCAACTTTTGGTTGATATAGCCCAGACTAAAAATTTTGGTTGGACTGACCAAATTTTTAACAAAATTTTGGTATTCTCTACTGTATACGAAGTGCTGCATACTATTACACCAAGATCTGAATATTTATTTATTTTTTTTATTTTTTTATTTTATTTTATTTTTTATTTATTTATTTATTTATTTATTTATTTATTTTTTTGGACTTTGTTACAGTATGAACGCATCTTATTTGCAACGTTTGACGAAAAATTTCTGACTTGTTTAAATTTTCCTTGGTGAGAATAAACTCTATACATCCTATACAGGATCGAAGAAAAGCTTTTAACAATGTCCGTTTATTGACGGAAATTGACGAGGGTAAATTTTCAATTATAATAATGTGTTTAAGAGAACTAACTTTTAGCATAGTGTGTAAGTATGCATACATATTTGTAGATAATATACAGGTCTTCACAAAGAAACGTATACCGGCTATTCATGGTAATAGCGACAAAGTTTTTTTTTTTTTTTTTTTTTTTTTTTTTTTTTTTTTTTTTTTTATAGCATTCTGAATGGGTTGGAAAGTGTTTCATAATCTATTCATCTGTTAGCATGATTCTTTGTTCTTGCTTAAAAATGTAAAAAACATTTCGGAAATTGCACGTCAAATGTAGCAAATGAGGTACGTTTGTACTATAATGAAGCTTTTAATCTTGGTGTAATAGTACACAGTACTTCGGATGCAGTATAGAATCCGAAAACTTTTGTGTGTCCCTGTAAATACTATCTGCTTTTTATTACACAGACAGCAATTTGTATTAAACTTCAGCAACGTATATCAACTTTATAAATTGTGAAATAGTTCAATATAATTAAAATGCGTCCCAAACAATGCTTTCTGCTATCCCATTGTGTAATACTTTTGTGTGGTCTTGTAAATGAATAACAAATATTCTTTGCATCACAGATTGTGCAGAATGTATATTTTAGTATATACTTATACTTCATAGATGCAGTTCAATTGTATTATGTTCGAGGAAATGCAACATCATTAAAGACGCACTTGAAACTATTTTTTTCCATTGGCTACAATGTAACAGGATATTTTTGATTGTCTTTGTATTTAAAGCATATGTCCGATTTTTTATTGTCTTTGTATTTAAAGCATATGTCCGATTTTTTATTGTCCTTGTATTTAAACCATATGTCCGATTTTCATAAAATTTGAAATGACTGAACAAAATTATGTAACAATTATACGTTTTAAATTTTCAACGGTTTGGTTGAGTAGTTTTTGCGTTATAAGCGGACGGACAGACAGACAGACGAACTGAATGCCGACTATGCGTGCTACGTATTTATAAAATTACGAATGCACCCAAAATGATAGGCAATTTTACTATTTCTTATGTGAATGTCTAGTTCCTCCCCCCTTTTTTTGCCATTTTGATGTAAAATATGTGAGTTCTGCGCATTTTGTTACATAATAGCATACCGTAGTAATGGCGGAAACCCACAGGTTAATTTATCCTCTTGACTTACAAGGAAGGTCTCCATACTGGGCATACTCAGATTTTTATGAAAAAAAAATACTAATTAAAGTACTTATGTAGGTAATATAGGATCAGTCAAAATTAGCGGCGGAATCACATTAGAAAAAATGTAAAAAAAATAAAATATTTTCGAATATTTGGCGTGAAAAGACGAAAGAGTCACTCGATTTGGCGAGCAGCCTTTTTCTTCGCCAAAAGCAAACGATTATAATGCAACTCAAAACCTTTGGATATTTAGAATGCGTGTAAATGGTATTTAATGAATTTAAACATAAACAATGAGAGAGTTTAATATATTATATACATATATATACATATTGTATTACATATATATATTACTTGTTGAAGTAATTGTTTAATTAATCACTGGAAAAAATATTTTTATAGATAAAAAAAAAATAATATTGAGAAAAATTATCTTCATAAATTTAAGCGTATACAAAAATAAAAGATATATGTTTCCATATCAACAAAATCTAATCTACTATTCTCAATAGGACTTTGAGCTTGAAACAAATTTAATTAATTTAAATTATGAATTTCGTTTTAAATCTTAAATTTTGATTATTAAATTTAAATATAAATACATATAAATATCGATATAACAAAATTATACTTAAAACAAACTAAAGCTTACAAAACTAAAGTTATTAACATTAAATTTCTCAAAACAAGTTCAACATAAAACCTTTTTTTTTTTTTTTTTTTTTTTTTTTTTCCTTGAAGTGTATTTGACATAAAGTATTTTTTGAAATTACATTCCTTCGCCAACCGGCGATAAATCGCCAAATAACGAAATTTTCATTATTTTTTAAGGTTACTCAATGGAGTTTCCTCCGAAATTTTTTTATAAACATATATATCTACACGAGAAGAACATTCTGTAATTTTTTCAGATTTTTCGGGGTATGCCCGTATGGAGACCTTCCTTGTTAGTTATTTTCTTGGAAAACCCCCTCAAAATGAGAAATTTGTTTCATACAAATCTGTAAGTTCCTCTATCGTTTTTTCAAAACATTCCGAAACTTCATCATCTGCTGTAGAGAAAAAAAAAAAAGTTTGATATTACACAAAAATTTTACTTTACACAAAAATTTATTTTTCTTCTAATTTGCATTTATATTTTTACGAGTTTTGATAACACTCAAAGAAAAAGCACTTTATTTATTTTTTTTTAAACATATTTGCGTTTGGGTTTTTCTCAGAATACTGAGATTCTTTTTTAGACAGCTCATCTGTCCGTATTTCCCCCAACTTATCACTTCAGATCGCGAGATTTCACTCGTCATTTAGATAAAGTGGGAAATCTACACTGTTCAAAACAATCTAAGCATATTGAGGTTGTGGATGGATCTAGCGGCTGAGGAATTGTTTAGAGCAGCGGTTCCCAAACTTTCTTGGTACGCAACACACCTTTCAGTGAAAAAAAAAATTTCGCGACCCACCTTTCGATAAAAAAAAAATTCGCGACCCACCCAAGATAAAGTTGATTATCAGTACAGCAAGTTTTGTACGATATCTATACGCTCGATTATCCTATCCTATAAGAAAAGCGCAAATTTTCGTACGGAAGATGCATTATGAACAAAAATAAGAATCTTTAATCTCAATGTGTGTAAGTGAATAGTAATTTAAAAAAATGCACAAACTACAAAGATAGCTGAAAATACGTTTAATTATTATGAAAACACAACTTTATAATCAATGAGATTTCTGGTAATGGTGTTTATACCAATGGAAGAACATATATTAACACGCAGTTTGTCTCAGTACTTGTCTTTCAAAAGCAGCAGAATAGAAAAAGCATGTTCTCATAAACGCTAAGTATTGAAATTCATCAAGGATCTCAAAGCTGATTAAAAAATTTCTGGATATTCTGTTCGTATATTAATCTATAAGGGAAATTAAGGATTTTCCCTTGAAATATTATTTCCTGTTGAAATTGTTATATATTTTTAAACAGATGACATAAAGGATGTATTTTGATGACAAACCTCGATTGTTCCGCGGCCCACCTGTGGGTCGCGACCCATAGATTGAGAACCGCTGGTTTAGAGTTTAGATCAATGGTTCCTAAACCTACGGATCGCGACCCCACTGGTGAGTCGTGGCGGGTGTTTTGGTAGGTCGCGGAACAATCGAAGGTTTGCAACAAAAATATTATTTTTCTCTTCTGTTTAAAAGAATGACAAAAATAATATTTTGCAAATATAATAATCATGAAAGCTATTAGCTTAAACAAAAATTTACTGATAAGAGTATGTTTTCATAAATAGTTAGCCGGTATTAGTCCAAGCGCCGACCGCACAAAACCCTAAGTCATCGAGCACAAGAAAAACTCCTTTGTTTTATGGAAGAGTAGTTATAGGGGAATCTAATGAACCATGTCTGCCGGAAGCGAAGTGGTGCATAAGCCAAAAATTGATACCACTAATGACTCACTCGTAGTCTTAACATTGTGTTTGCCGTACAATCAAAAGTATGAAAACATGGAAAACTGGGTGCAGGAAAACACAATGCTAAGCCTACGAATCAATCCGTCAATAGTGGTATCTATTTTTGGTTTAGCACCACTTCGCTTCCGGCAGACATGTATGATTACTACTCTTCCATAATATAAGGGATTTTTTTTTCTTGTGCTCGATGACTTAGGGTTTTGTGCGGTCGGCTCTTGGACTATATTACGTTATGATCTCGTTGTGAAGTATGCCAGTAAACGCGCAATCGTTATGGCAGCCCTGGAAAAATCCTTAATTTCCTTTTCTATGAACATAGGAGCAGAATATCAACTTTAAAGCATTTGGTGGGGCTCAACAAAACATACTTATATTAACTTGAATTTTCTACTTTGCTGTTAAAGTGTACAGAAACATAGTGTGAGTGGAAAGTGACTTAATAATTAAATTAACCAGTTATAACTCTGATATAGATGCCCTTGCCGATTATAAAGTTGTGTGTTAGTGTTAATAATAATAAAATACATTTTTCATTACATTTGTTGTTTTAATTATTATTTATGCTACACATATTGATTTTACCGATTTTTATTTTATGCATCCTACGTACAAAAGTTTGCCTAATTCATAGGATAGGACAGACTAATAGTTTATAGGAGTAATATAAAATTTCCATTCTGATATTAGATACACTATCATATCAGGTGGATGGCGAGATTTTTCTTATTTAAAACGTAGGTCATGATTTTTTTTTTTTTTTTTTACTTAAAAGATGGGCCGCGTATCAGTAAAGGTTGTTAACCGCTGGTTTATATGATTGATACATGAAAAAACGAATAAGAAAAGATTTTTCCTTCAATGAAAATCGTTTTTAGTAAAGGGCCATCCATAAATGATGTTACACATTTTTTCCATATTTTTAATCCCCCCCTTTGTCACAAAGTGTCACACTTCATCATACCCCCTCCCCCCCCTCTTGTCACGTGCCACACTATATTACGTAAACATATACTTACAATTTAGCGACAAAGCACTATGTTATAGATCATATTTCAAAATTTATTTTTAAACTTTGTTTTAATGACAATTATGACCATAACAATAAAAATGATTAATGTAGTTATTTTGTATGATATAAGATTAAGAATTACAATAAAAAACATAATTAACAAACAATAATAATAAAATATTAATCTGAAAAAGAAATTAACAACAGTAGTATTTTGGAAATTGAAATGGAACTTAATACATTTGATTTTAACTCTTATCTTTACTTTATGAATACAAATTTCATAATTTAATCTACTGACTTTTAATGCTTTTATTTTAAACAAAATGTATGATGTCACACTTCTTCTTACCGCCTCCCAACCCCTTGTCACAATTTCACAAACCTCCTCCCCCCCACCCAAGCTTGATACCATTTATGGACGGCCCCTCGGGGTATGTTTTCTCTGGACGGCCAGCAACACTGAACTCGAGTCAAGGCGAGTACAATTTAAAATTCGGTAAGAGCTTTTAAATTTAATTAGTCTTTCGCACATTATTCGTTATATATAAATTCTATGCCTCATATGCAGGGCATACCATTCTCCTAGAGGAAATTGCTGAAGAGGAATTTTCTACTGAAATATATGAGGATCCCAGAAGCCAAGGGGTATAAGTGACAAAATTGAAAAAAAATAAACTAAATACACAAACGACCTAAAAATATGCTTTTTTCATTTCAGGTAAAGAAATATAAGTGATTTTCTTATTATTTGCTGAGTTATAAACCACTTTTTTCGAAAAACAAACAATATTGATTAATTATACATTTAAAGAAAATTGTACTCTATTTTTTTTAACAGTTATTGAAATGAGAGTTCAAAGATTAGAATGCAACAAACAGATGTTTCCTATTTCAATTTAGTCAATTGTTATTGATGTTCCAATTTAACATCAATTATCTTTAAACTCAATTTACTCCAAATCGACATTTTGTCACTTGTACCCCTTGGCTTCTGGGGTCCTCAGATAATGCAGTGTTGAATTCAGACACTTTTCTCCGGGGGGAATTCAGTGGCTCCGGGAAGGGGGATAATTGTAGAGCGTTATGGCGGGGAATATTGTACTTTTTGACCATTGAAAACGCAAAATTTCAATTTTTCCGGGAGAGATATTTCATTGCTCCGGAGGAATGTCCCCTTTACCCAGAGCACTCCCTGAATTCAACACTAAATATATGTATCTCTTAAATGAACTAAATTTTGGAATGCATGTTCTTAATAGATATAAATCTCTGCGTCATATACAGGCCTGCTAAAAATGTCCGATATTTTTCCAATTGTAGATGGGAGCTGCTGAAACTCGGTTTTGAAATGCGTTATACACTTCCATACGGTGAAATGAGATGTAATATTTTACTTTTTTTAAACGGTGCAGTTTTGTTATATTATTCTGAATATGTTGGAAAGTGCTTCATAATTTATGCTTGACGCATGATTTTTTTCTTTCTTGTTTTCTAAAAAGCAGGTTTAGAGAAAAAAAATAACAGCAATAGACAGTAGAGTTTTTTGTCGAAACGCTTTTGTTTTCACTCTTTCTTTTATCATTTATATCAGCAAAAGGAATCAATGATGCAAAGCATTTTTTTTAATCCTTTCGTAGTGTAGTAGTTGTAACCTTGACCTACCTTTAGCAAAAAATTCACCCGGAAGGTAAAGCTTACCTGCTGACGACACTGAGGTCAATACCTAGATTTGAGATTGCTTTTTATTTGTTGATAAACACTGTATTGGTATAAATATGAGGTTGCTAGGAAAAAACAAATATTCCTTTTAATGGTTTTGCAGTATTGTGAAAGCTTGGAGAATAGCAGTTCTGGGGTTAATTTGACCGATAAAAATTTTCATTATTGAAAAAACAAATAATCTTTGATGGTTTTGCAGTATTGTGAAAGCTTGGGGAATACTTGTTCTGGAGTTAATTTGTCCGATAAGGAATTTCATTTATTTGAATGCTTGCAGCTGTCGTCTACATTTAACAAAGTAAAAATGCCAATATATATATATATATATTTTTTAATGTATTTAAAGATTACCATAAAAACATATTGTACTAGAGGGAAATGACCTCTTATTATTATGTTTACTATAAATCACCGTATGAACAAATTTACTGGTGTAAGGATTTAACTGCTGTAAGAATCTAATTTGGCTAATTAAAGCTCGACAATGGACTGGCACATCGAAGTCTGGTAATTGTGTGAGCACTTAAAAGGATTAAGGTCCTTTTCTTCCTGTCGACGGTAAGTCTAGCTCGGCCTTTTTCATGTGACATTAGCATATTAGTTACGGCCACCATTGATTTATCGCTAGACCTCCCAGAAGCCGAGAGAGGTAGGAAATAGTTTCATTTATTCCCAGACGGACGATGGCAATCTGGCGCCAAGGCATATCCCAGCCGAACCAATAACTTTGATCTGGGAGGGGCCCGAAGGAGGAGTTGTTCTCCTGATGGGGATGGGAGAGAAGTTGGATGAGGACTCTCGGAGGATGCAGCTCGCTGTAAAAGGCGTGTGGTATGTTTTTCATAGAGAACCCTGAGTTCTTAGAAATGTACATAATTTTATCATATCTTGAATAAAGTCATTTAATATGGAAAGGATTTGCATCACTTCATAGCTACCAAATATTTACCTAACCATATATAGTAATGCAAAATCCTCACAGTGGTGGCAGCGGAAGATTATGAAAAATAGCCACTGAAGCCCAGACGCAGCGGACGATGATGAAAATCGCTAGTGGAACCCGGACGCAGGCGACGTGACTCGGAGTTAGGAGAGTCAGACGTACAGCGGGGACCTGAACGGAAGAGCCCAGACGCAAGTGACGTGACTCAGAGCCTAGGACTCCAGACGTGCAGCGGGGACTTGAAGGAATCAACCCAGACGCAAGCGACGTGACTCAGAGTTAGGAGAGTCAGACGTACAGCGGGGACCTGAATGAACGAGCCCAGACGCAAGTGACGTGACTCAGAGCCGAGGACTCCAGACGTGCAGCGGGGACTTGAAGGAAATTAGCCCAGACGCAAGTGACGTGACTCAGAGCCGAGGACTCCAGACGTGCAGCGGGGACTTGAAGGAAATTAGCCCAGACGCAAGCGACGTGACTCAGAGACGAGGAGAGGTCGGACGTGCAGCCGGAGACCTGAGACGAAAAGGAATTAACAGACGTAGCCCGGAGCCCGAGATAATCCAGAAAAGGACGCCCGGGGAAAGTGGACAGTGGATTACCCTAAGTGTGGAAGCTGTAGACATCCGAAAAAGGAATACAGGTCAGTGCTCTTTAATTGTTCATTGCAGAGGTTTTCACTGTAGGTTGTGTGTTCGTTCAAAAAAAAAAAAAAAAAAAATCACCGGCAGTTATCTATGATTATTCAAAATTGAACTAAATTAAATTTGCAAAGTTTAAAATTAAAAAAGTTTTAAGTAGGGTACAAATTGGCATGCAGTAATTTGAATAACTAATTATTTATTGGAAATGCATTTTAATTCTTTTGAATAAATATAATTCTGTGATTTAGGATTTAAATCTTTATGTGTAGTAAAAGTTTAAATATTATACTAGAGTTTTGCGATTAACTAAAGAAATGTCTATCTCTTATTTGCATATTAATCAAAATTAATATTTTTTAAGAATCAGTTGATTGTTTAACATTGGGTTCGGTAAAATGCTTTAGAAATATTTTCCTGTTTGAGTAATGATAAGAGCTATTTAACATATTGTTGAGTATTTGTATTGTGAGTATTTTCATAGTGTATTTTGTATTGTGATTGACATGTCGCGTATTATGATTGTGAATATTTACATTACGGGAAATAATTGAGAGGCATCCATTTACGTAGTTAACTTAGTATAGATTGTTTTTTTTTCATAATTACGCACCGTTCAGAATGACGTGGTCAGGAAAGAGAAAATCTGATTTAAAGGAATTAGCTGTTGAATTTGGCGCAAATGTAGAGGATTCGGATAATATTCCTAAAATCATAAAAAAACTAATTGAAGCACCTGATTATGATGAGACTTTGGCATTAGCCCAGCTAAAAATTATTGAAAAGGATAGGCTAGACAGGGAAAATGAAGAAAGGGCTGAGAGAGAATTACTAAAGGCTTATGAGAGGGAACAAAAGACTAAAGCGTTGGAAAGGGAGCATGAATTAGCGAAACTAAGGTTAGAACGGGAGACGGATACAATGAGTTTGGCCTCTAGCCAGAGCGAGAGAGAACCAAAAATATCTTTGAAGTCTGTTCTACCTAAATTTGATTCAGAGAACTCCGAGATTTCCATTTATTTGAATTTGTTTGAAAGACAAGCCCGTAAAGCTCAAATCGATAAAAATCAGTGGGTTACTCTTTTGTTAGGACTATTGCCTACCGATTTAGGGGAATTGATACTGCGCGAATCTCCCTCTGATTCAGATGATTTCGACCACATTAAAAAAATGCTTCTCGAAAGATTTCAACTTTCAGCAGAAGACTTTCGGCTAAAATTCGTAAATTCTAAAAAGCCCGAGAACAAAACATGGAAAGATTTCGTGTACGAAGCTTCCAATTTCTTTGACCAATGGTTAAGTGGTTTAGAAATAACGACATTCGAACAACTCAGAGATTTGATAATCACTGATCAACTGAAACGGAAAATTAACCCGGAAGCGAAGCAACATTTTATTGATGTTTGGAGCGCGATAATTACACCATTTGAGTTAGCTAAAAAGTTAGACGCGTACGAGGTGGCGAGGAAAAATATTAGGCGGGAAGGATCCCCTAAAATTCATAGCGCCGCTAAACCTTTTGAGTGTAAGTCTAAAAGCGAAACTAGAGCGGATGAGACCAAAATAAATTGGAGGGATAAAGAAAACTCTAAAAATCGAAATGGGATATTCGATAAGAGAAAAGAAATTACTTGCTTTAATTGTAAGAAATCAGGTCATTATAAAATTAATTGTACGGAATCAAAAACTGAAAATACTGAAACAGTTTATCACATCGCGGGTCTACGAAATCTGGAAGAAGATTTTAGTCCCTATGTCAGTCGAGGGAAAATTAATGGGAAAGAGATGAAAATTTTACGCGATACAGGATCTACATTTGACCTAATTTCTGCTCACGATGTAAATAAGGACCAATTTACTAAAGAAAGGGTTTGGCTAAAACAAGCCTTAGACAACAAACTTCGTTGTTTACCAGTGGTAAATGTTGAAATTAGGCTAAGTGACGGCAGCTTCATACGCACTAAAGCGGCTGCAGTTGATAAAGAAACGGATATGATCCATTATTTATTAGGAAACAAAACCCAAGCGTTAATTGATAAACGGAGGGCAAGCGCGAAATTAGAAGGACATATCACTCCGAAACCACGCGTATGTTCGAATTCCGAAACTAGCAGCGAACGTGAGAAGAGAAAATCTCAGTCGTTAGACGAGCGAACCGGTTTCCAGATCTCTGCAGGAGAGGGAATTGTCAGCGCTGAGGGAGGAAGAGCGTCCCCCCATTTCAACCCCCCTGGGTCGAGAGGAGCGATATACCGGCGCGCCAAGATAGTCAGTCCGAAGGAGGGAATTTTCTCGCAGAGCGAAAGAGAAGGTTTAGGAGGAATGATAGCCTCGGGCAATCGGAGCACCGTTAGTGTTTTTAAACCGAAAGCGAAAGTAAAATGTACTAACCTTGAACCTGACGAGAAAATATCGCTCATTGAAGAAAAGGGAGAATTAGGAGAATGCCGCGTTTTAACGGATCGGCGAAAAGGAAAAACTAATCACAGCCCGAAAGACATTGAGAAAAATATCGGATCAGGCAACCGTGATTGTGTAGTAAAACCGGAAATTATGAAAGAAATTGAGTGCAAAATAGGGGATAAATATTTTTGGCTAAATGCCGAAAAAGAGCTGAAAGAATTATACGAACGATGGAAGAAAGGTGAGATTTCCGAAAATACGGTAATTAAATGTGCCTTTGATTTGATGAACCGCATGAAAGGTCATCAGGGATTATTAGGGGAAACGATGACAAAGGCGTCTGAGAATAAGACGGAGCAAAATGATGTAGGTACGGTGGAGGAAAAATTAACCGAGGCGGATGATGTCACTAGTCGGTTGAACCGCAGAGAGCTTTCCCAAAACAATAAGGAAAATTTTCTTAAAATGCGTATTCCAAGGGAGTCAGAAGTTTACTTCATGGGTAAAAAGGCATCGGAATCTGATGTAACGAGGAATGATTTCGGTACTAGACCTTTAATCAGTATCCCGGAAGAAGTTGATTCGGAAAAAAGAGGATCAAATTATAACCAATTGGTATGGCTTCGCCCGAGTCGGAATTCGCAGAGGCGTAAGGAAAATTTGAAAGTTAAGGTTACCAAGGGAAAATCAGCACTGCATGCGATTAATGAGTTGAGACGAAGGCTAGGTGACAGAGGTCGTAAGTCAACGGGAGTTAAAACCCGAAATAAAACGGAATTCTCCTCGCCGGAACGTAAGCCAAAATTTAGTCGTTCGAAATTGATGCCCGATCTTATCCAAAATTATGCTTCGGTAATAAAATCTGAGACGCACGATTTTGAGGAAAAAAATCGGAAAACTAAATTTAATTGGAATCCTGAAAGGGAGGAAGCTTTCCTCACATCGAAAGAGGTGACCGGAAATCCGATCTGGGAGATGCCGAATTACGCGAAGAAATTCGAAAATAATTCGAGCTTATCATCACTCTTTCAGGAAAAAGGTTGTAAAGGGAAAGTTACACATTAAAGTTTGAGTAAAGAAGAATGAATGTGAGCTGTAAATAATATTTGTATATAAATTCTTAATTAGCTTGCATTCAAATTATTTCTATATTATATTATTAATTAAAATGTGTATCTGGCTTATAAAAATGTTGTATTGTAGTAAATTGTGTGCTTTATCTTACAAGTTAAATTAATAAAATTAACTGGTGCTAACCTCTGTAGTGAATTAAGTTAAGAGTAACTGTACCTCGACGTAAGATTTTCCACATGTGAAAAATCTCTGTCACAGGAGGGGATGGTTGTAAGGATTTAACTGCTGTAAGAATCTAATTTGGCTAATTAAAGCTAGACAATGGACTGGCACATCGAAGTCTGGTAATTGTGTGAGCACTTAAAAGGATTAAGGTCCTTTTCTTCCTGTCGACGGTAAGTCTAGCTCGGCCTTTTTCATGTGACATTAGCATATTAGTTACGGCCACCATTGATTTATCGCTAGACCTCCCAGAAGCCGAGAGACGTAGGAAATAGTTTCATTTATTCCCAGACGGACGATGGCAATCTGGCGCCAAGGCATATCCCAGCCGAACCAATAACTTTGATCTGGGAGGGGCCCGAAGGAGGAGTTGTTCTCCTGATGGGGATGGGAGAGAAGTTGGATGAGGACTCTCGGAGGATGCAGCTCGCTGTAAAAGGCGTGTGGTATGTTTTTCATAGAGAACCCTGAGTTCTTAGAAATGTACATAATTTTATCATATCTTGAATAAAGTCATTTAATATGGAAAGGATTTGCATCACTTCATAGCTACCAAATATTTACCTAACCATATATAGTAATGCAAAATCCTCACAGTGGTGGCAGCGGAAGATTATGAAAAATAACCACTGAAGCCCAGACGCAGCGGACGATGATGAAAATCGCTAGTGGAACCCGGACGCAGGCGACGTGACTCGGAGTTAGGAGAGTCAGACGTACAGCGGGGACCTGAACGGAAGAGCCCAGAAGCAAGTGACGTGACTCAGAGCCTAGGACTCCAGACGTGCAGCGGGGACTTGAAGGAATCAACCCAGACGCAAGCGACGTGACTCAGAGTTAGGAGAGTCAGACGTACAGCGGGGACCTGAATGAACGAGCCCAGACGCAAGTGGCGTGACTCAGAGCCGAGGACTCCAGACGTGCAGCGGGGACTTGAAGGAAATTAGCCCAGACGCAAGTGACGTGACTCAGAGCCGAGGACTCCAGACGTGCAGCGGGGACTTGAAGGAAATTAGCCCAGACGCAAGGGACGTGACTCAGAGACGAGGAGAGGTCGGACGTGCAGCCGGAGACCTGAGACGAAAAGGAATTAACAGACGTAGCCCGGAGCCCGAGATAATCCAGAAAAGGACGCCCGGGGAAAGTGGACAGTGGATTACCCTAAGTGTGGAAGCTGTAGACATCCGAAAAAGGAATACAGGTCAGTGCTCTTTAATTGTTCATTGCAGAGGTTTTCACTGTAGGTTGTGTGTTCGTTCAAAAAAAAAAAAAAAATCACCGGCAGTTATCTATGATTATTCAAAATTGAACTAAATTAAATTTGCAAAGTTTAAAATTAAAAAAGTTTTAAGTAGGGTACAAATTGGCATGCAGTAATTTGAATAACTAATTATTTATTGGAAATGCATTTTAATTCTTTTGAATAAATATAATTCTGTGATTTAGGATTTAAATCTTTATGTGTAGTAAAAGTTTAAATATTATACTAGAGTTTTGCGATTAACTAAAGAAATGTCTATCTCTTATTTGCATATTAATCAAAATTAATATTTTTTAAGAATCAGTTGATTGTTTAACATTGGGTTCGGTAAAATGCTTTAGAAATATTTTCCTGTTTGAGTAATGATAAGAGCTATTTAACATATTGTTGAGTATTTGTATTGTGAGTATTTTCATAGTGTATTTTGTATTGTGATTGACATGTCGCGTATTATGATTGTGAATATTTACATTACGGGAAATAATTGAGAGGCATCCATTTACGTAGTTAACTTAGTATAGATTGTTTTTTTTTTCATAATTACGCACCGTTCAGAATGACGTGGTCAGGAAAGAGAAAATCTGATTTAAAGGAATTAGCTGTTGAATTTGGCGCAAATGTAGAGGATTCGGATAATATTCCTAAAATCATAAAAAAACTAATTGAAGCACCTGATTATGATGAGACTTTGGCATTAGCCCAGCTAAAAATTATTGAAAAGGATAGGCTAGACAGGGAAAATGAAGAAAGGGCTGAGAGAGAATTACTAAAGGCTTATGAGAGGGAACAAAAGACTAAAGCGTTGGAAAGGGAGCATGAATTAGCGAAACTAAGGTTAGAACGGGAGACGGATACAATGAGTTTGGCCTCTAGCCAGAGCGAGAGAGAACCAAAAATATCTTTGAAGTCTGTTCTACCTAAATTTGATTCAGAGAACTCCGAGATTTCCATTTATTTGAATTTGTTTGAAAGACAAGCCCGTAAAGCTCAAATCGATAAAAATCAGTGGGTTACTCTTTTGTTAGGACTATTGCCTACCGATTTAGGGGAATTGATACTGCGCGAATCTCCCTCTGATTCAGATGATTTCGACCACATTAAAAAAATGCTTCTCGAAAGATTTCAACTTTCAGCAGAAGACTTTCGGCTAAAATTCGTAAATTCTAAAAAGCCCGAGAACAAAACATGGAAAGATTTCGTGTACGAAGCTTCCAATTTCTTTGACCAATGGTTAAGTGGTTTAGAAATAACGACATTCGAACAACTCAGAGATTTGATAATCACTGATCAACTGAAACGGAAAATTAACCCGGAAGCGAAGCAACATTTTATTGATGTTTGGAGCGCGATAATTGCACCATTTGAGTTAGCTAAAAAGTTAGACGCGTACGAGGTGGCGAGGAAAAATATTAGGCGGGAAGGATCCCCTAAAATTCATAGCGCCGCTAAACCTTTTGAGTGTAAGTCTAAAAGCGAAACTAGAGCGGATGAGACCAAAATAAATTGGAGGGATAAAGAAAACTCTAAAAATCGAAATGGGATATTCGATAAGAGAAAAGAAATTACTTGCTTTAATTGTAAGAAATCAGGTCATTATAAAATTAATTGTACGGAATCAAAAACTGAAAATACTGAAACAGTTTATCACATCGCGGGTCTACGAAATCTGGAAGAAGATTTTAGTCCCTATGTCAGTCGAGGGAAAATTAATGGGAAAGAGATGAAAATTTTACGCGATACAGGATCTACATTTGACCTAATTTCTGCTCACGATGTAAATAAGGACCAATTTACTAAAGAAAGGGTTTGGCTAAAACAAGCCTTAGACAACAAACTTCGTTGTTTACCAGTGGTAAATGTTGAAATTAGGCTAAGTGACGGCAGCTTCATACGCACTAAAGCGGCTGCAGTTGATAAAGAAACGGATATGATCCATTATTTATTAGGAAACAAAACCCAAGCGTTAATTGATAAACGGAGGGCAAGCGCGAAATTAGAAGGACATATCACTCCGAAACCACGCGTATGTTCGAATTCCGAAACTAGCAACGAACGTGAGAAGAGAAAATCTCAATCGTTAGACGAGCGAACCGGTTTCCAGATCTCTGCAGGAGAGGGAATTGTCAGCGCTGAGGGAGGAAGAGCGTCCCCCCATTTCAACCCCCCTGGGTCGAGAGGAGCGATATACCGGCGCGCCAAGATAGTCAGTCCGAAGGAGGGAATTTTCTCGCAGAGCGAAAGAGAAGGTTTAGGAGGAATGATAGCCTCGGGCAATCGGAGCACCGTTAGTGTTTTTAAACCGAAAGCGAAAGTAAAATGTACTAACCTTGAACCTGACGAGAAAATATCGCTCATTGAAGAAAAGGGAGAATTAGGAGAATGCCGCGTTTTAACGGATCGGCGAAAAGGAAAAACTAATCACAGCCCGAAAGACATTGAGAAAAATATCGGATCAGGCAACCGTGATTGTGTAGTAAAACCGGAAATTATGAAAGAAATTGAGTGCAAAATAGGGGATAAATATTTTTGGCTAAATGCCGAAAAAGAGCTGAAAGAATTATACGAACGATGGAAGAAAGGTGAGATTTCCGAAAATACGGTAATTAAATGTGCCTTTGATTTGATGAACCGCATGAAAGGTCATCAGGGATTATTAGGGGAAACGATGACAAAGGCGTCTGAGAATAAGACGGAGCAAAATGATGTAGGTACGGTGGAGGAAAAATTAACCGAGGCGGATGATGTCACTAGTCGGTTGAACCGCAGAGAGCTTTCCCAAAACAATAAGGAAAATTTTCTTAAAATGCGTATTCCAAGGGAGTCAGAAGTTTACTTCATGGGTAAAAAGGCATCGGAATCTGATGTAACGAGGAATGATTTCGGTACTAGACCTTTAATCAGTATCCCGGAAGAAGTTGATTCGGAAAAAAGAGGATCAAATTATAACCAATTGGTATGGCTTCGCCCGAGTCGGAATTCGCAGAGGCGTAAGGAAAATTTGAAAGTTAAGGTTACCAAGGGAAAATCAGCACTGCATGCGATTAATGAGTTGAGACGAAGGCTAGGTGACAGAGGTCGTAAGTCAACGGGAGTTAAAACCCGAAATAAAACGGAATTCTCCTCGCCGGAACGTAAGCCAAAATTTAGTCGTTCGAAATTGATGCCCGATCTTATCCAAAATTATGCTTCGGTAATAAAATCTGAGACGCACGATTTTGAGGAAAAAAATCGGAAAACTAAATTTAATTGGAATCCTGAAAGGGAGGAAGCTTTCCTCACATCGAAAGAGGTGACCGGAAATCCGATCTGGGAGATGCCGAATTACGCGAAGAAATTCGAAAATAATTCGAGCTTATCATCACTCTTTCAGGAAAAAGGTTGTAAAGGGAAAGTTACACATTAAAGTTTGAGTAGAGAAGAATGAATGTGAGCTGTAAATAATATTTGTATATAAATTCTTAATTAGCTTGCATTCAAATTATTTCTATATTATATTATTAATTAAAATGTGTATCTGGCTTATAAAAATGTTGTATTGTAGTAAATTGTGTGCTTTATCTTACAAGTTAAATTAATAAAATTAACTGGTGCTAACCTCTGTAGTGAATTAAGTTAAGAGTAACTGTACCTCGACGTAAGATTTTCCACATGTGAAAAATCTCTGTCACAGGAGGGGATGGTTGTAAGGATTTAACTGCTGTAAGAATCTAATTTGGCTAATTAAAGCTAGACAATGGACTGGCACATCGAAGTCTGGTAATTGTGTGAGAACTTAAAAGGATTAAGGTCCTTTTCTTCCTGTCGACGGTAAGTCTAGCTCGGCCTTTTTCATGTGACATTAGCATATTAGTTACGGCCACCATTGATTTATCGCTAGACCTCCCAGAAGCCGAGAGACGTAGGAAATAGTTTCATTTATTCCCAGACGGACGATGGCAATCTGGCGCCAAGGCATATCCCAGCCGAACCAATAACTTTGATCTGGGAGGGGCCCGAAGGAGGAGTTGTTCTCCTGATGGGGATGGGAGAGAAGTTGGATGAGGACTCTCGGAGGATGCAGCTCGCTGTAAAAGGCGTGTGGTATGTTTTTCATAGAGAACCCTGAGTTCTTAGAAATGTACATAATTTTATCATATCTTGAATAAAGTCATTTAATATGGAAAGGATTTGCATCACTTCATAGCTACCAAATATTTACCTAACCATATATAGTAATGCAAAATCCTCACAGTGGTGGCAGCGGAAGATTATGAAAAATAGCCACTGAAGCCCAGACGCAGCGGACGATGATGAAAATCGCTAGTGGAACCCGGACGCAGGCGACGTGACTCGGAGTTAGGAGAGTCAGACGTACAGCGGGGACCTGAACGGAAGAGCCCAGACGCAAGTGACGTGACTCAGAGCCTAGGACTCCAGACGTGCAGCGGGGACTTGAAGGAATCAACCCAGACGCAAGCGACGTGACTCAGAGTTAGGAGAGTCAGACGTACAGCGGGGACCTGAATGAACGAGCCCAGACGCAAGTGACGTGACTCAGAGCCGAGGACTCCAGACGTGCAGCGGGGACTTGAAGGAAATTAGCCCAGACGCAAGTGACGTGACTCAGAGCCGAGGACTCCAGACGTGCAGCGGGGACTTGAAGGAAATTAGCCCAGACGCAAGCGACGTGACTCAGAGACGAGGAGAGGTCGGACGTGCAGCCGGAGACCTGAGACGAAAAGGAATTAACAGACGTAGCCCGGAGCCCGAGATAATCCAGAAAAGGACGCCCGGGGAAAGTGGACAGTGGATTACCCTAAGTGTGGAAGCTGTAGACATCCGAAAAAGGAATACAGGTCAGTGCTCTTTAATTGTTCATTGCAGAGGTTTTCACTGTAGGTTGTGTGTTCGTTCAAAAAAAAAAAAAAAAAAAATCACCGGCAGTTATCTATGATTATTCAAAATTGAACTAAATTAAATTTGCAAAGTTTAAAATTAAAAAAGTTTTAAGTAGGGTACAAATTGGCATGCAGTAATTTGAATAACTAATTATTTATTGGAAATGCATTTTAATTCTTTTGAATAAATATAATTCTGTGATTTAGGATTTAAATCTTTATGTGTAGTAAAAGTTTAAATATTATACTAGAGTTTTGCGATTAACTAAAGAAATGTCTATCTCTTATTTGCATATTAATCAAAATTAATATTTTTTAAGAATCAGTTGATTGTTTAACATTGGGTTCGGTAAAATGCTTTAGAAATATTTTCCTGTTTGAGTAATGATAAGAGCTATTTAACATATTGTTGAGTATTTGTATTGTGAGTATTTTCATAGTGTATTTTGTATTGTGATTGACATGTCGCGTATTATGATTGTGAATATTTACATTACGGGAAATAATTGAGAGGCATCCATTTACGTAGTTAACTTAGTATAGATTGTTTTTTTTCATAATTACGCACCGTTCAGAATGACGTGGTCAGGAAAGAGAAAATCTGATTTAAAGGAATTAGCTGTTGAATTTGGCGCAAATGTAGAGGATTCGGATAATATTCCTAAAATCATAAAAAAACTAATTGAAGCACCTGATTATGATGAGACTTTGGCATTAGCCCAGCTAAAAATTATTGAAAAGGATAGGCTAGACAGGGAAAATGAAGAAAGGGCTGAGAGAGAATTACTAAAGGCTTATGAGAGGGAACAAAAGACTAAAGCGTTGGAAAGGGAGCATGAATTAGCGAAACTAAGGTTAGAACGGGAGACGGATACAATGAGTTTGGCCTCTAGCCAGAGCGAGAGAGAACCAAAAATATCTTTGAAGTCTGTTCTACCTAAATTTGATTCAGAGAACTCCGAGATTTCCATTTATTTGAATTTGTTTGAAAGACAAGCCCGTAAAGCTCAAATCGATAAAAATCAGTGGGTTACTCTTTTGTTAGGACTATTGCCTACCGATTTAGGGGAATTGATACTGCGCGAATCTCCCTCTGATTCAGATGATTTCGACCACATTAAAAAAATGCTTCTCGAAAGATTTCAACTTTCAGCAGAAGACTTTCGGCTAAAATTCGTAAATTCTAAAAAGCCCGAGAACAAAACATGGAAAGATTTCGTGTACGAAGCTTCCAATTTCTTTGACCAATGGTTAAGTGGTTTAGAAATAACGACATTCGAACAACTCAGAGATTTGATAATCACTGATCAACTGAAACGGAAAATTAACCCGGAAGCGAAGCAACATTTTATTGATGTTTGGAGCGCGATAATTGCACCATTTGAGTTAGCTAAAAAGTTAGACGCGTACGAGGTGGCGAGGAAAAATATTAGGCGGGAAGGATCCCCTAAAATTCATAGCGCCGCTAAACCTTTTGAGTGTAAGTCTAAAAGCGAAACTAGAGCGGATGAGACCAAAATAAATTGGAGGGATAAAGAAAACTCTAAAAATCGAAATGGGATATTCGATAAGAGAAAAGAAATTACTTGCTTTAATTGTAAGAAATCAGGTCATTATAAAATTAATTGTACGGAATCAAAAACTGAAAATACTGAAACAGTTTATCACATCGCGGGTCTACGAAATCTGGAAGAAGATTTTAGTCCCTATGTCAGTCGAGGGAAAATTAATGGGAAAGAGATGAAAATTTTACGCGATACAGGATCTACATTTGACCTAATTTCTGCTCACGATGTAAATAAGGACCAATTTACTAAAGAAAGGGTTTGGCTAAAACAAGCCTTAGACAACAAACTTCGTTGTTTACCAGTGGTAAATGTTGAAATTAGGCTAAGTGACGGCAGCTTCATACGCACTAAAGCGGCTGCAGTTGATAAAGAAACGGATATGATCCATTATTTATTAGGAAACAAAACCCAAGCGTTAATTGATAAACGGAGGGCAAGCGCGAAATTAGAAGGACATATCACTCCGAAACCACGCGTATGTTCGAATTCCGAAACTAGCAGCGAACGTGAGAAGAGAAAATCTCAGTCGTTAGACGAGCGAACCGGTTTCCAGATCTCTGCAGGAGAGGGAATTGTCAGCGCTGAGGGAGGAAGAGCGTCCCCCCATTTCAACCCCCCTGGGTCGAGAGGAGCGATATACCGGCGCGCCAAGATAGTCAGTCCGAAGGAGGGAATTTTCTCGCAGAGCGAAAGAGAAGGTTTAGGAGGAATGATAGCCTCGGGCAATCGGAGCACCGTTAGTGTTTTTAAACCGAAAGCGAAAGTAAAATGTACTAACCTTGAACCTGACGAGAAAATATCGCTCATTGAAGAAAAGGGAGAATTAGGAGAATGCCGCGTTTTAACGGATCGGCGAAAAGGAAAAACTAATCACAGCCCGAAAGACATTGAGAAAAATATCGGATCAGGCAACCGTGATTGTGTAGTAAAACCGGAAATTATGAAAGAAATTGAGTGCAAAATAGGGGATAAATATTTTTGGCTAAATGCCGAAAAAGAGCTGAAAGAATTATACGAACGATGGAAGAAAGGTGAGATTTCCGAAAATACGGTAATTAAATGTGCCTTTGATTTGATGAACCGCATGAAAGGTCATCAGGGATTATTAGGGGAAACGATGACAAAGGCGTCTGAGAATAAGACGGAGCAAAATGATGTAGGTACGGTGGAGGAAAAATTAACCGAGGCGGATGATGTCACTAGTCGGTTGAACCGCAGAGAGCTTTCCCAAAACAATAAGGAAAATTTTCTTAAAATGCGTATTCCAAGGGAGTCAGAAGTTTACTTCATGGGTAAAAAGGCATCGGAATCTGATGTAACGAGGAATGATTTCGGTACTAGACCTTTAATCAGTATCCCGGAAGAAGTTGATTCGGAAAAAAGAGGATCAAATTATAACCAATTGGTATGGCTTCGCCCGAGTCGGAATTCGCAGAGGCGTAAGGAAAATTTGAAAGTTAAGGTTACCAAGGGAAAATCAGCACTGCATGCGATTAATGAGTTGAGACGAAGGCTAGGTGACAGAGGTCGTAAGTCAACGGGAGTTAAAACCCGAAATAAAACGGAATTCTCCTCGCCGGAACGTAAGCCAAAATTTAGTCGTTCGAAATTGATGCCCGATCTTATCCAAAATTATGCTTCGGTAATAAAATCTGAGACGCACGATTTTGAGGAAAAAAATCGGAAAACTAAATTTAATTGGAATCCTGAAAGGGAGGAAGCTTTCCTCACATCGAAAGAGGTGACCGGAAATCCGATCTGGGAGATGCCGAATTACGCGAAGAAATTCGAAAATAATTCGAGCTTATCATCACTCTTTCAGGAAAAAGGTTGTAAAGGGAAAGTTACACATTAAAGTTTGAGTAGAGAAGAATGAATGTGAGCTGTAAATAATATTTGTATATAAATTCTTAATTAGCTTGCATTCAAATTATTTCTATATTATATTATTAATTAAAATGTGTATCTGGCTTATAAAAATGTTGTATTGTAGTAAATTGTGTGCTTTATCTTACAAGTTAAATTAATAAAATTAACTGGTGCTAACCTCTGTAGTGAATTAAGTTAAGAGTAACTGTACCTCGACGTAAGATTTTCCACATGTGAAAAATCTCTGTCACAGGAGGGGATGGTTGTAAGGATTTAACTGCTGTAAGAATCTAATTTGGCTAATTAAAGCTAGACAATGGACTGGCACATCGAAGTCTGGTAATTGTGTGAGCACTTAAAAGGATTAAGGTCCTTTTCTTCCTGTCGACGGTAAGTCTAGCTCGGCCTTTTTCATGTGACATTAGCATATTAGTTACGGCCACCATTGATTTATCGCTAGACCTCCCAGAAGCCGAGAGACGTAGGAAATAGTTTCATTTATTCCCAGACGGACGATGGCAATCTGGCGCCAAGGCATATCCCAGCCGAACCAATAACTTTGATCTGGGAGGGGCCCGAAGGAGGAGTTGTTCTCCTGATGGGGATGGGAGAGAAGTTGGATGAGGACTCTCGGAGGATGCAGCTCGCTGTAAAAGGCGTGTGGTATGTTTTTCATAGAGAACCCTGAGTTCTTAGAAATGTACATAATTTTATCATATCTTGAATAAAGTCATTTAATATGGAAAGGATTTGCATCACTTCATAGCTACCAAATATTTACCTAACCATATATAGTAATGCAAAATCCTCACACTGGTAACGTTAACGATCGAATTTGGAATAACATTTATAGAATTAAAAAGTAATTGTAAATATATTAAAATTCAATAGATTTAGTGATTACTTTAATAAAGTATATATACATAAAGAGGAAGTGATATCCCCTCCATCAATATTTCTGAAGCGAATTATCGTATAACAAAGATACTGGTATTGATTTTTTTTTTTTTTTTTTGAATGGGATGTACTATTATTATTATTATTATACCAAGACCAGACTCCCTATCTGCCAGGCAAAATGCCTAGCTTAACGAGTTTTGTACCGCAGCGTGAAAGTCACCTGATTGCATAATGGAGGAGATCTACCTGACTAGTACCTTGGCTTTCGTGGTTGCATCGCTATTTGTTTTTAATCACTTCTGTTACTGAGTTTACCAGTTCCAGATTGATATTAATTATATCGTTTGGATTTGTTTGTATGTTGCCAAAAAAAAAAAAAAAAGAGAGAGATTAAAATGGGTAGGGGGGGGGGGAGACGACGCTCACTCTTTTATCTGAAACTCCAGGGTTGCCAGCTTGGCCTCCATTTTGATCCAGAAATTTCGACTTCAGACCAGATCTTTTTGAAGAAATTTTATTTTAAGTAATTAAGAAAATACTTTTTGCATTTTCTGGTGTGAATCCGAATTTCTTTAATAAAAGTAATAAAAACTGGCAACCTGCAGAACTCAAATGTGTCGCTTATACATTTTGTCCTCATTTGCACTGAAAAATGAGAGTATAGTACTTTTAACGACACGACGTTGCGTAATGGTAATATGTAGAGTAGTTGTTAATAGAAATTATCATAAAGACCGGGAAGCGGCAGTACAGACAGTCACCTCGTCACGTTCAGGGCTGAAATTCCAGAATTAATTAAAATTTGATTCCCATATTAAAACGCAATCGATTCGCTAAATCCTGGAAAACACCTGAAAATCCGATTTTAGCGGTTAACTCGTAGGTTTACCATCGTGTTTTTCTCCCCCCAGTCTTCTGTGTTTTCACATGTACATCAGGGTGCATGAAAAACAGCAGTAAACCTACGAATCAACCACTAAAATCGAATTTTCGCGTTTTCCATCTAAGGCAGGATTTCGCAAATCAATTGCGTTTTAATATGCGAATCAAGATTTAACTTATTCCGGATTTTCATCTGTGAACTCGATAAGAGTTCCTCCCGGTTCAATAAGTTAATAATAAGTCTCCTAAGTCCAATATCTTATATTCGGAAAAAAAATCTTTTTTTTTTTTTTTTTTTTTTTTTTTATCTATTGTTACCAGATTTTTAAAAAGCACATTTAATATATACAACCATTTCTCCATAGTTAATATGTAATGATAGAATTTTGTAGTCTAATTTTTTTACTGAATCCTTGATATGCTAAAACTATGAGAAACGATATACACGGTAGCATGAGAATACAATGTTTATCAATTTTTAGAATATGTATGGAATTTAATAAGTAAAAAAATCAATTTTAGATCCTTTTTTTCTCGTTTGTCAAATGCAGATGATAAGTATCCAATAGTATTGTCTTGGTTGTATTGCATTTAAGTTATTTAACATACAAATAATTCATTCTTTTATATTTAGAGAATTCTGTTAAAAATTCAATATTAAATGTCAAGTTATGAAAGTCCAATTCACTCATGAAAAATGAAACTTGTTTACTGGATTTATTGCAAAATATTTTTGTTGCAGCTTGTTTTGATAAAAATATGTGTAGTTAAAAACAAAAAAAAATCACATAGTTATTTTGTTTGTTTGTTTGTATTTATGTCGGCCAATTATCTATACTGTGGGATATAGGCCCTAAAGGGTGGGATGCCCTCCGTGGGGGTATTTCTAAGGGAACCTAACCCGCATTTACCCAAGGAAGTCCAAGGTTCGAAGAAAACCACTGAAAACTTCGAACGGTTAAACCGACGGTCGCGATTGGGTTCGAACCCAGCACCTACCCTCTACCAGCTAGGAGGTCAGAACCTCACGGCCACTGGTGGGGCCATTGTCATTTTAGTTTTAGGTAAAAGGCAATGTTTTTGTAGCATTAGTACTTTTTCTCCCGAAATTAAAATAAAATTGTAATTATTTTTTTAATGTGCATAATTTTATCAAAACAAACTGTATTCAAAACTATTTTGCAATAAATCTAGTAAACGAAATTCATCTTCTATGAATGAGTCAAATTCAGAAAATATGCGCAAGAGATGCTCAGATAGTAGATATCTGCAAATATGTCGTCACACTAAAAACCCACCTATTTGCATTATCATCACGTCCACCAGATGGAGCAACTGTGTCAATTTACGCCTGATTCCAGTGTTAACTTTGTATGCTGAATATATTAGCAGTTTTGGCCAAGCACATTATTAAAAACTTTCATTTTATCTGGGAATAAAATAAAAAATTAAAACTAAACAAAAAATAAAAAAAAACACGCAATTCAGTAAAAATTCTATTTTACCATGTTGATAATATAGCTCACCCATAAGAAAAGTGATTGGGAGAAGCAAAGAAAATTTGCACAACATGTCATTGCGGCACTTAGCTCTTTGCAGGCAGGAATAAAAACGTGATTAAAAGAAAGACGAAGACCCTTAAGAAAAAAGACGTAGAATGAGGTTTGGAGGGTTCGGTAATCGTACCGCACCACACAATCTACTCCTCTTTTGTGGTCACGGATAGGGCCGTGCGAAGAGGGGGGGGGGGCGTAGGAGGCAGTCGTCCCGGACGCGCAGATTGAGGGGGCGCCAAATTTACACTACCAACCTAGGTTTTTTCTTTCTTTCTTTTAATTTTTTTGCTTGTAAAATAATAATAATAATAATACGCATATAATAGTATTGGGAATTTTTATTGCGACGAAACGTACATTCTCAAAATACCACGTGGCTTCAATCTTAGAATGCAAAAAGTGTTTATATTTTTCGTTTGATATACTGTACTGTTATATCCATTTTTTCCACATCTGTTTTTCATATCTTCTTTCCAAAATATAAGTGCAGTTTTATTTTATATTATATACTTCTTAAAATTAAACCTTTTAAAATTCCAAAATAAACGCGAAATATGTATTCAACAGAATTTATTTGTCTACACTTTTAAATTTTGTGACATATGTTACAAATTTCAATGGAAAAAGGAGGGGGGGGGGACGCCAAACTGAAACTTTGTTCTGAGCACAGTTTTCTTTTCGCACGCCATTGGTCATGAATGGATATATAGTGTAATAAAGGGATTTTTCGTTTAACTGCACATTTGAAACTTGTGTGGCAAGACGCACACATAACGGACACATTAGTGAAATAAAAGTAAAATGAATTTTTGCGAGAGGTCTTTTTTCTTGCGTGTGAGCGATATGTGCAAATTATTTCCGTGCATGCGATTTATACACTATATGGCTAAAGATGATTGACCCTTTGCGATTTTTGGCATTTTGTTGAATATCTAGAAAAATACATGAGGTATCATTCTAAAACTCTAAATGTGTAAACATAATACTACAATTCATACATTCCGTGAAGATTTTTTCCCAAAATTCCTTAGGGGACCGTCAACAAATTTTTAAAAGAACGAATATCTTTTGGATAACCCTCTCAGAACTAATGTAGCAAGAGCGCCCAAACTGTAGATTATGATTAAGTGGCTTATTGTAATAAACTGTGCTCATTTTTATATCGATAGCAAGTATATTCGTAGAGAAATTAAGGTTTTTATTTAAAAAAAGTACCGAATTTTTCCAAGTTTTTTTTGCTTATAATTTGTAGAGTTCTTAATATAAAATAACATTTTTTTCCGAAAATATGACAAACAACATTGTACACAATACCCTGTAATCAGAATTAAAAAATAATAAAAATTGTATGAAAAATGAGCAGGTTTACTAAATATTTTTTCATTGCGCATGCGAGATCGCTATCAAAATTTCATTTGTGTATATTATGTTAGCTACATGTATAGAGCAACTTTTGTGAAAGTCTCAAAAACATAGCTTGAAATTTCTGAAAATGTTGGTCCAGAGAATGAGCTCGAAATCCGTTGTTCCTAAAATGAAGCAAAAAAAATGAGAGGTTGTATCCAAATATAGTAGTACGTGCCATATTGTGTATCCTATATTGCACTAATCGACAGATAAATGAATACAACTCCTCATCTTTTTGCTTCATTTTGAGAATAACGGATTTTGAGCTCATTTTATGGACGATCACTTTCAGAATTTTCAAGCTATGTTTTTGAGACTTTCACAAAAGTTTCTCTATACATGTAGCTAATATAATATGCAAATGAAATTTTGATAGCGATCACACATGCGCAATGAAAAATTACTAAGTAAACCTTCTCATTGTTCATACAATTTTTATTATTTTTTAATTCTGATTACACGGTATTGTGTACAATGTTGTTTGTCATATTTTCTGGAAAGAACATTATTTTATATTAAGAACTCTGCAAATTATAATAAAAAAAACTTGGAACATTTTTTTTATTCCTTAATTTTTTCCCCTTAATTTTTCTACGAATATACAGGGTTGTTATAATTAAAGTTCGCCTATTCAGAAGGTTCTAGAGCCGGTTCTATGGCTCCAAACAAATCAGAATTTCACTAGTACGTAGTTGAAGACATGTGCTCTGCGAAAATGAAAAAAAAAAATTAGTTAGAATTTTGTCAGTAGGTGGCGCTGCGCCAATATTTGCGGATTCCATTATTTTCTGGGGATTTTTGAAAGATTCTGTATCTAAAGACAGATGTCAGACAATCTCTGATCTGAAAGACAGTATTAGACTTCGCATTCGCTCAATCTTACAGGACAGTTTACGCAATGCTGTAGAAAGCACAATTCTGAGAATGGAATGCATTATTAAAAAAGGCAGAAGATTCATTGAGCATGTATCATGTTATTCTTCGTTATTTCCTTACTGCCGAGCGACATGTTTTTTTTTTTTTTTTTTTTTTTTTTTTTTTTTTTGTCGATGCAGTTTACATCACATGAAATGATATTCATTTTTCTGTATTGTTTGGAGTCATAGGTCAGGCTTTAGAGTTGTCTGATTAGGCGAACTTAATTATAACAATTCGCAGTTCGTCGAAGTTTGTTGAAACTTTTAAATTTGTGTGTTTCGTCTGGATTGACTGATATTGATATAATCAATCTGCAAACATCACTTTAAATATTGGCGCAGCGCCACCTAGTGACAAAAAATTTGACTTTTTTTTTTTTTTTTTTCGATTTTTGCAGAGCGCATCTCTTTAACTATGTACTAGTGAAATTTTGTTTCGTTTGGAGCAATAGAACCGGCTCCAGAGCCTTCTGAATAGGCGAACTTTAATTATAACAACCCTGTACATGCTATCCGCATAAAAATAAACACAGTTTATTACAATAAGCCACTTAATTATAATCTACAGTTTGGATAATTTTGCTACATTAGTCTTGACAGGGTTATCCAAAAGGTATTCGTTTTTTTAATTTGTTGACAATCCTCTATGGAATTCCGGAAAAAAATCTTCATTGAAATGTATGACTTGTAGTATCATGTTTATACATTTAGTGCTTCAGGATAATTCCTCATGTACTTTTCTAGATATTCAACAAAATGTCAAAAATCGCAAGTGGCCGGTCATATTTGGCCATATAGTGTAGAATTTATATACACTACTTAATACACTGAAAATCGGATCAAATTAAACATGTATACCTCAGACACACAGGGAAACAAACTTCTAACAATTATCAATTTTAATTTAGAGTGATAATCGAACTATTTATGCGTATCTCTGTAAATAAACAATAAGTTTTATGCATAGCCTATAATCTAGAAAATGTGGCCTGTACCACTTCATCGGTTTCATTATGTTTGAAGTATCATAGCATTAAATGCACAGCAAACAATTTTTCATCATAGATCATAATGCAATAAAATTATTTTTCGCGTGCCTGTAAACGAACTATACATTCTACACACTTCTTAGAGTTCGCGTTGTAATCCATCTGCATGATGTATATGATACACCGGGAAGGCGGCTGGACATGCAATCAACTCATCGAGTTCACGAATGAAAATCTAGAATAAATAAATCTCGATTCGCATATTAAAAGCCAATCGGTCTGTCAAGTCCCACCTTGGTGGAAAACACCTAAAAATTCAATATTAGCAATTGACTCATAAGTTTACCTTTATGTTTCCCTGCTCCCAATCCTCCATGTTTTCATACATACGAGTGCAGGAAAACTCAAAGGTAAACCTACGAGTCAACCGTTAAAATCGTGTTTTCAGATGTTTTCCACCAAGGTGGGACTTGACAGACCGATTGGCTTTTAATATGCGAATCGAGATTTAACTAATCATAGATTTTTATCTTTGAACTCGATGAGGTGATTGTATGTGCAGCCACCTCCCGGTCTTTTACGCAAGTTAGAGCGTGGACAAACAAACAAACAGACAAAAAAATTCATAAACACTTTCGAATATTTTGGAAAGTGTTAAAAAATATCCATAAAGTGAGATCAGTTTCTCTATTTGTATGAATAACAATCGTTTTCTTTCTAAGCATTCTCAGATTTCAGAACAAAAGTTTCATTCGAAGAACATGAAATAAAATAACGCAGCGTTTAATAAACAAGGAAGAAAACATATATAATACGGCGATTAAAGAGAAGTGAGTAACGACAAAAAACGTAATAGAGGAAGGAAAAGTTTATCTTCGTAAATGTATAATCTAAAGTGGGAAGGTCAGTCAACAATTGTTTCAGTCGTTCATATAATATTCTAAACAGTACAGAAAATAGAATTTGTCTCAGTTTTTGTCTGAATAGACAGACTTTACATTGTAAATAAAAAAAGGAAAAAGAGTGTGTTCTTTAGTATCGCCTATACAGGCGACATTAGGGGGGTTTCAGGAGAACAAAAACGTTCTAAGTTGCGATAATTATGACACTAAGAGAAATAGCAACTTGAAATTTTTCATGCTAATTATTTATAAGACATGAATGCTCTCCAATGACAATCGAAATAAAATTTAGAATTTAAAAGATGTAAAAATGCGTGAAAAGCCAAGCGTTCTAAAAATGTTCTAAATTACATTTTCTATGGAATCTCTTTAAATGCCGAACCGATTTGAAATGTAATGGATGCAAATTAATGGCGACAAACCTTGCATTATAGTGTTCCACATAGTATCCCAAAGTGTAATTTAACAAAGGGCAGAATCTGTTACATCCTTGCTTGTAAACATAAGTGTTGTGATTCACATAACGTTGGGGAAGACCATAAATGATGTCAAACTTTTTTTTCAACAGTTTTGACCTCCCCCCCCCTCTTTTTGTCACAAAGTATCACTGCTCACCATAAGATATAAATTCATTATGAGGAGAGGCGAGTGTCTTCATACAAACATTGAAAATCATTATATTACTGAGAAAGCCTATGTAAAGAAATTTCTCAAGAATGAAAGATTAAATGAAATAATCATTAGTAACTTCATTTTTATTCGATATAATAGAAACTACAGCTTTAAAGAAAAAATAAAATATTTACACAGATACAAACATGGGGGGAGTGCATAGTATCTATATTTATTATTTTAAATCGGTTGTGCAGCTTCACAACCATAAACAGCCAAAATACACTAAACACACACACACAAAAAAAAAAAAAAAAAAAAAAAAAAAAAAAAAAAAATTGAAAATTCTAAATATTAATGTGATTATGCTAAAGCTTTCACAGTTATTATACTGCTAAACATAAACTCTTTTAAAAAAGGCACCCTTGCTTTCAATTATTGCTCTCACTACAACATTATGTTATAAAGCAAAAAACATTTAGAAAAATTTTCTAAAACACTTCTGATACTTCAGAGCCTTTTTTTTTTTTTTTTTTTGGGGGGGGGGGGGGAAGGGGGGGGGCACTCAAAAATAAGCAAATCCAGTTATGGCCGATCATTAAAAAATAATGCTGTGATTTAAGGTGCATTTGCAATACAGTCAAAATGGTTTAACAGCCAAATTACATAATATTTTATGAAATCTACATGAAGATTAACTGTTGTCTCAGATGCAGAAGTTTAAAATAAAGTATGTTATTAGTAAAAATGCAGTGATGAACTGTACATTATCCCAAAATATTTTATTTTTTTATCCCAAAATATTTTGGGAAAAAGTATTCACTTTATATAAGTACAAGCAACAACATGCATTTACAGTGCACCTTTACGCAGACAATCGTTTATAGATAGCAAGGCTATAGAGAAATTATCATAAAGCTAACACACCTTAAACACTGTGATTCAACAGCACCACAATACTACTTGAAGATTTTACACACAGAGCATTTTAGTTTTTAGCTCACAGGCTATCATAGCCTGAGAGCTTATGTGCCCGTCCGTTCTGTATGTACATTCGTACGTTCGTACGTGCGTAACGCGATAACTCATGATAAAAATATCGGATCCACTTGAAATTTTGTATGTAGGTATATCCTGACAAGGCGCTTCCCTGATTAGTTTTTGGAGTTCATTCGATATGTATAAGAGGGGGAACGGGGGCTCATGCCCCTCCCCTTAGTTGATATAAATGGGATTTTCATGCAGAATTAAGTTTTCGTTCAAGATTTAGATTAGGATCATTCTGATGAGGCGATTCCGTGACTGTAATTAGGTGTTCATTGAATAAGTATAAATAGGGGGAACATGGGTTCTAATGCCCCCCCCCCCTTAATTTATATAAGTGGGTTTTTCAAGCAGAATTTTCAGATTTCGTTCAAATCTCTGAATAGTTTTGGAAGTTTAATGGTTAAGTATAAAAGAGGGGGATGACTCCTTTTAAATTATATAAATGCTAAATGGGTTTTTATTAAGAATTATCTCATTTGCTCTGAATTTTGGATGTAGATTTTTTATATGATAAAGCATGTCTTTTATAGTATAGGAGGTTCAATGATTAAGTATAAAAAAAGAGGAAAGGGGAGAGCTGTTTCCCCTTCTTAATTTTTTATCGAACGGAATTAACCCTTGAAAATACAAAGCTTTAATGTACAATTGGTATTTGTAGCCTGTGAGCTCAATGCCATCAGTTTAACTGGGCAGTATTCTTTATTTAGCTCACAGGCTATCATAGCCTGAGAGCTTATGTGCCCGTCCATTCTGTATGTTCATTCGTGCGTAACGCGATAACTCATGATAAAAATATCGGATCCACTTGAAATTTTGTATGTAGGTATATCCTGACAAGGCGCTTCCCTGATTAGTTTTTGTAGTTCATTCGATATGTATAAGAGGGGGAACGGGGGGCTCACGCCCCTCCCCTTAGTTGATGTAAATGGGATTTTCATGCAGAATTAAGTTTTCGTTCAAAATTTAGATTAGGATCATTCTGATGAGGCGATTCCGTGACTGTTATTAGATGTTCATTGAATAAGTATAAATAGGGGGAACAGAGGTTCTAATGCCCCCCCCCCTTAATTTATATAATTGGGTTTTTCAAGCAGACTTTTCAGATTTCGTTCAAATCTCTGAATTGTTTTGGAAGTTTAATGGTTAAGTATAAAAGAGGGGGATAACTCCTCTTAAATTATATAAATGCTAAATGGGTTTTTATTAAGAATTATCTCATTTGCTCTGAATTTTGGATATAGATTTTTTATATGATAAAGCATGTCTTTGATAGTATAGGAGGTTCAATGATTAAGTATAAAAAAGGAGAAAAGGGGAGAGCTGTTTCCCCTTCTTAATTTTTTTTCAAACGGAATTAACCCTTGAAAATATAAGGCTTTAATGTACAATTAGTATTTGTAGCCTGTGAGCTCAATGCCATCAGTTTAACTGGGCAATATTCTTTATTTAGAATGGCATTCTATAACACCAAGTGCAATTTTTTTTTTTTTTTTTTTTTTTGCATAAGGTTAAGGAAACATTCTTGGAAAAAAAATTAGAAATTAATACAATTAAATAGTTGCAATTGTTTAAAATATATTTATGTACATTCATATCATTATTCAAAAATTCTTTATTTAAAATATTGTTGCAAAGGAAAAAAAAAAAGTTTTTTTTTTTTTTAAAGTAAATTTTTCTCTTATAAATGATTCATTAAAAGCTTAAAACATTTTATTATATTTGGCTTAAAAAATAAGATATATAGGCCAAGGTTCAAACTTGAAGGAAACAAAATTACTAACTTTATTGGCAAAATTCTCTAAACATTTTAGAACAAAATAAAATACACGTTTAGAATAAAATGATACAATCATTAAAATATTATGCAAATTTGATAATTAGATCAAATATATAATTTGTTTTACACTGTACTGTCTTCCAACATTTGAATATATTTAACATAAAGGGTATTTTTACAAGATTTGCTATATTTAAATGGATGAATGTATCTAAATTTATATGAAAGATAAAGTATGGATTTTTTTTTTCAGTTATATATTGATAAAACTGTCTTTATTCTTTACTTTAAGAGACAAGTTCAACCTTTTTGGGTCCGAATTCTTTCCATTTTGAGAACAAAATCACTTTTATTTTAATAACGGTTATCTTAGATATCTAAATCGACTTGCTGAAATTTAAATATTTTATTGTATGAAATTTAACGAATGTACATATTTTTGTGCATTATTCAACTCATATTTATATGATAATAATTTAAGGAAGGGTTTATGAAGACGTTTAGAAAAGAACATGTCACAATAGCATTTGAGAGAATATTAGTCTACTTATGTTTTTTTTTTTCGTTTTATCACACATAATTGGTTACGAAAAGCATCTTATATTTTAGGGAGTAAAATATCTGTATAAAATATATAAGAATCGGCAACAGCGAAAAGAGATCTAACATTAATTATAATAATAATTATTATTTAATGTCAAATGTAATTTATTTATTCAAGTGCATTTTAATGTTAAATGAAGTCATAATAAGAAAGGAATAGCCATATACTACCATGTCTATATATAGAAAGTAAACTAAGTAATTGTTCAGACAAAATATTACTCTACGAAAAGACATGTACTATTAATAGTATGCCTGACTCAAAAAGGTTAATCAGATTCTTGTACTAAAAAATATTTATTTAAAAAAAAAAATAGTTTTTTTTTAATAGATACAGTAAAACCCCGATAATTCGGATTAATTGGGACCAGACTCAATCCGGATTTTCGAAAATCCGGAGAATTAGAAAAAAATGAAATAACATAAAACATACTTACAGAAAATCACCTTTATGTTAAACTTACTGAATATTTACAGAGAGTAAAAATGTTTACTTTGTTTAATTCCTCCGAAAAGATTTCAGAAAAAAGTTCTTTTTATTCAAAGTACGACGATGAAATAAGTTAATATTATGGAAATTAGCCAATTGCTTCTCAAACTTTAAAAAAAAAAATCACTAAACTTATCCGGATTAACGGTGTCCGAATTAGCGGGGTTCTACTGTAATATGAAATTTTAATAATAAATTAATTTTTAAAATACAGTAAACTCTCTGTAAGATAGAAATCTAACTCAGAAAGATATTCAAGTCAATGCAAATTTACAGACAGTAAGATTTGTCTAAGTTGGAGTCTGAATATTCTCTATTACAGAAAATTTTATTGGTCCCGATAAATTCCCCTTTAGAGAGAATTTACTGTGTTTAAATATATATATATTTTAATGTTGGGCAAGTTATTTTATTCTTTCCTGTATTGCTAAATGAAAAAAACCATGCAAAAGATGGGAAAGAGGATCTGGCAAAGCAGTACTTAAATTTGTTACTTCCTTATTTATTTTTTAATCATTATTATAAATTAATTGAAATTAACAATTTTTTTCGAAATCACCCCAGAAAAAAAGAAATTCGGTGAGGGGAGGGGTTGCTATTCCCCCCCCCCCCCCCCCACTTTGTGAACATTCGTGTTAACCACTTCACAGACAGCAGATATAAGAAAACAGTGCTTTTACTCCCCACTTATTGAGTAAATATTGAAATAATTAAGAAGAATCTTTATAAATACAGGAAGAAAATAAAATCACATTTGAATCAAAATCAGTGTAGAATGATCTCAGTAAAATATAATGAAAATTTCACTGCATTACATGTACTTCAGTCTTTCCAAAAACACTATAAGGAAAGTATTGTATGATGCTGTATCTATATTATGTATGCAAAAAAATAATTGGTATCTATTGGATATTCAGATTATTTGGCCATACTACCAAACATTTGGCTAGCCTGACTATCAAATTACTTGGTCGGCTAAAAGTTCATTACTTTTTGTTTGTTTGTTAGTTTAACAGTAATGAAGGTATTGTAGCTGTATCGTCAACAGATTGCTTTAATTTCTGTAAAATATGATATGACAAAAAGTGCTGGAAATTGCAACCATTTTGTCTAAACAGCATTGAGCCAGACATGCTTTCATCAATATGGCTAACAGTAGTTATTATGGATCACTGACCAAAATTCAGTTATTTACATAGGTATCCTCACATTTTATACCGACAAATTAATATGATACAAATTTCTTCATTTTTGCTGAAGTTGTGAACAAAAAAGTAGCTATAGTAGTGACACTTTCCATTTTTAATGGAATAAATGAAATGAAATTTCTTGTTTAGTATAAGAAAATTCCATTCATTCATTTATTTATTTAAACCGCAGAAGAAAGCATGGGATCTAAATTTTGATTTTGAATAATCTTCTTAAATAAAAATTTAAAAGTTTTTTCTTCTTTTTTTAGTACAAAATTTAATTAAAGTCTTATTTATCAAAATGGAAGTGTGTGCTAAATACTATGCAAATTTGTTTAAAATTTAACCTTTTAATACCGTTAAACTCAGAGATATAAAAGTATTTGGTCAACTGAATATTCAATATACAGTTTAGCAGCAGACCAAACAATAGGTATTCAGCCAAAATCACTGTTTCGATGCATCCTTTATATATATGCATAAAAGAGTGAACATGAGAGCTTCCAATTGAGCTTCTGTTTGGCAAATATGTTAGAAACAACTATTGCAAGAACTGTACAAATCTTTAAACAAATTAGTCAATGGATTAAATAGCTAAATCATTTTTCACAGGATTATATAGAAAAAGATATAAGGGAAATGTGACGGTGTACTGTTAACTTTTATAGCAAAGCAATAACTGTAATTTTACACAGGAAATGTTGCTTGATTATTTTGACTGTGGTCAATTTAATATAAAAGACCGAGTTTTTTTTTTTTTTTTTTTTTTTTTACTTTTTAATGAAACCACTTTATTTCTAGATGTGTTCGTGCTCAATACTTTTTTTTTTTAATAACTCCATTTTTTATTTTAAAAGATGTTTTAAGAAATTTCTTCCCATTAGCGTCAACCGAGTTACTTTCATAGTTGAAAGGGAAAAGAGATACTGGGAATTGCCATATCATTATGGATGCCATTTTCATATTACATAACTTATTTTTATTCATAAAGCTGTTACATTTTCAGTATGTACAGCATAGAACCATTTCTATAAAACTCAGTTGTTTAAATTATTAAAATTAAACTTTAATCGCATATGCAAAAATATATAGCAAACGATAATAAAGATCAGTCATTGATGACGTTTCAATTGAGGCTCTTATATTTGGTATAAATACGTATGAAAAAAGTAATAAAATTTATTTCAAATTGACACTATCTTAGAATTTCACGTGAAATCTAAACTTATCATAATTTTTATCTTTTCAGAATTTACATGCGTACATTTCAATTTTTATGAATTTTAAGAGAAAATGGCATATTATGTTGCCACAATTACAAAATTCGTACTAAAAACTATAAAAATTAATGTATCAAGAATAAATTGAGACACAGCTTTCAAACAAATTGAATTTAAAAGTAAATATTTTTCTCTAACGATGGTGTAAAAATTGAAACTGTGCGATGTTTAAAAATATAAAATTTGCAGTACCGAAAATTGCAAAACCAAACTGCATGTGAAAGCGTTGCCATTCGCAAAATGACGTATGCGTTACGCACCGATACGTTTGGCCTTTATAATATAGATATATATTATTCTGCTGACACTGAGAATGAGACATATCAGAAGGCTTCAACGTGTGAAAATGATGTCATAATAAAAATTAAATGTATATTACAAGCAAAACTATAATTGGCAAACTTGACATCTAGCTTGGGAATATATTAATAATCTATTGAACATTAAAACATCTTAAAAATAGTTAATATGAAAAGTATGCATGTAACTTTTGCAATGGTGAAAAAGATGTCATTTTCAAATTTCTCTGAAAACAAAAATTATAATTGTGTGATAGTGGCAAAATTTTCATTGCATAATACGAAAGATCAAAGCCCCAATGGATAATTTCATAATTTATTATCTGAATTACATGTTACTGAATAATGGATACTGAATAATATAGGAATAATGTTTGATTTTTTGATAATTCAAAAAGTTTAAATTAAATCTTAGCTATAAATAATACTTGTTTTATGAGTTTGATCAGCCAAAGTAAAACTGATTATTTAGTGCAACTTCAATTTTTTTTTTTTTTTTTTTTTTTAACATCTTTATTTATCAAATTCGATGGGTTTCAACTTGTATATATTAAAATGTTAAAGTATTTCTGTCAGTGCAAAACTCATACATTTGCACATAAATGAAATTATACTTAAACACTTAGAGGAAGAAGGACAAGTTCCTGTTAGTGAAATGGATCAAAACATCAGTTTAAAACTCTGAATTTTTGCAGGTCACATGAGTTCGACCCCCAAAACTCTCCTTCAAATAAACGATTTAATATTTTAAACAAACATGCATAAAAATGCAAAATTAAATTAAAATAAGAAAAAAAAATATGTACATTGCTGCACCGAGTTTCAAATTCAGGATTTTAGAGAATGAAGATGATAAAAATAAAATTCTTGACAGCTTTTAGTGATTGCATAGTTTCAAATAAATATTTATTTTTAACTCTCTCCCAGTCTTGCAAAAGGGCAAAAATATAATGTTTTCCTTGCATTTTCTTTTAACTGTTAAAAAAAAAAGCTGAATCTCAACATTATCTAAAAAAATGTGAGTACAAATATAAATGTAATCCTTCAGAGTATTAATCATTATTCAATTTATAAAAAATCATTAAATCAATGGAATTATATTATTTTAAATATTGCTTATATTGCAATGAAACTTGGGTCATAGTGAACATATTAACATGGGTTTTTTGCAGATATGGAGCTTAAAAATATCATTAATTTTGTTTTTTCTGTTCTTTTTACTTAAAAAAGAATAAATAATAGTCATGAATTTTAAAAGTAAAAGAATTATATTATTATATTTTAAATGAAGTTAATGAAATATGAAAAAAATGCTATAGTAATTTATTACCTGTACCAGGTTAGGATGAAAATACCATGGCACAGATGTCATGTTCACACTACAATGGCGCGATTTATTTCTGATGCCAATTCAGTTAAAACTTAAGTTTTCAAATGCCAGTTACCTACATATTTTTTAACTACATTCTATTATTTTAAAAAGGAAATAATAAATTAAAAAAAAAGTTTAGTTAATAATTATAGGAAAAAACACTTTATATCATTCAAACAAATAAATAAAAGTAAATAAACAGTTTTTAATAAATAAACAACAGTAGCCAGGTTATCATGTGAGGCATATCATTGCGATTTTGTTAAATCCCGCTAATGTGGTGTGTATATGATATCTGTGTATTTCGCTAGCAGAATTTTCAATTTTGGCAAAAATTGAACAATTAAAATAAATTATGAATAAAAGCAATATGATTTAATACTTAGTATGCTTTTAAAGGAGACCAAACTGATCGCCAAGGGCAGCTAGTATATACATAATTTTGTACAATAATGGCCCTGAAATTATAATACTATATACTAACCTTTTAGCTAACCATCGAGTATTGATTTCATTCACAGTATAGTCAGATTTAAGAGTGATGTAATTAGTTAAAATATTTCACTTATTTCGATGTGAAAAAAAATAAGCGGCTTAACTGTGATTTTCACAGATAAATATCAACATTTCAATAGGGAAATCCCATAATTGTCAGACAATTGCAGTCATTTTGACAATTTTTACTGCTAAATATTACTATTACTTTTTTTTACCGATTTTTCACGCAGTCAACGGCCACATATTTCATGCAATGTGTTTCCACATATTTTGAGTTAGAGATAAAATCATACAAATTTCAGGCTCGTTTAATATTATTATTACGGATCCGGGCATTGCCAGGTGGATCAGCTAGTTTGTAACAAATTATAAACTTAAAATTCTTTCCCTTCATTCCACAGGTTCAAAATAATAATAATTAAATATGTATAATTTCTACCTTCTGGATTTAAATATCAGGTTTCCCATTCTGAAATTGGAAACACCACCTATGTGCAACAAATATTTCAATATATGCTATGATATTTATCACACATACTCTTATCATATTTGATTGGTGATTTCCTCCAATAAAACAGATTGTAAAATGGTTTAAACATTTAATATGCCAGCAGATCTATATATTTGATCGAATGTGTTAAAAATGTATTGCATTTTGGGATGCATCTTATACCCCAGAAAATACTATTAGTTACTTCTGTAGGTCAAAATGTCCAAATTTCATACTGTGAAAAAGAAAGTCAACAAAAAATAAGAGACAACACACAATTATTAAATGCTACTGAATTTTAGTTCAGATACCTATATACATAATGATAAGTTTTGATAAGATTTAAAGAGATGATTCGCAGCTGAAAATCAAATACACAAAAAAATATTTTTTTTTGACACAATACAATTTTTTCTTTTCTTTTTTTTTGATTTTGTACAAATCTACTTCACCAAAGTGTTGGTAAAAAGATGATACCAGCAAGCAGCTGGTAAACAAAGTTTTATCAAATGTGCATTCTGAAATTACATAAGTAAGAAAATCAGTATCTACAGTATTGTTTCAAACAAAAGCAAGTCAATTACAGACAGTGAAAACAGCAGATTCACATAGCATTTAGCTAATCTAAATTGATAAAAAACAATTGTAATAATTTACAATACATTTTTTTAAATATATTAAAAAAAGAAAAATTCATCAATATTTATAAATTAATTTCATTACTTCTAATGATATCTTGAGACATTAAAGTTCAGACCTAACAAAAAAAAAAAAAAAAAAGCAAAGAAAAATTGCTAAAAAATTATGTTTTGTTTGTTAAATCCTTTTTTAGTATATAGTAATGAAAATTTTATGAAATAAATACAAAACAAAAAAATATTTGAAGTCAGACTAATTTTAATGTATATTTTCTAAAAATTGCCATAAAACTTTATACAATAATAAAAATAACGCATTACAGCACATTCAAATTGCATAGATAAGAAAAATGTTTTCTTTCCATATATTGCTTATGACTACAAAAGCCAAATTATATAAAAACATGAGGGGGGGGGGGGGAGTTATATTTAACAGGTATATGCATAAAGCCAGGTAGAATTAAATACCAACAATATTATTTATTTTTATCCCAATAACTTTTTTAATAATGCAATAAAAAACCCAAAACAAAAAAGAGTGAGGTATCTTTTGATACATGTTTTAAAAAGTTAAAGGGGAATAATGAATTATTAAAGCTTTAAAAAAAATACCAAAATGAATTCTATTAACCCGTCAATAGTCACGTGTCGGTCTTTTCGCCACCCGTATAACTTAGCATCTCCTAACTTGTATCACATTACAAATAGAAAGGAGATCTACAATGTAGCTGACTTTAAAGGTTTCTCGACCTCCTTAGTGAAGTTACAGGACACCTTAGTTTTTCTTTGCAGTACATTTTTAGAAACAAAGTTGAAATAGGTGAAAAAGTCTACGTAAAAATCACTAATGTCAGTTCATTTTTACTTTTTCCAATTACTCCAGATCTCATGAATAAAATGCATAATTTAAGAAAACTGCAAATATATATCTTCATTGAAATGTTATTTTCGTATATTACGTGAAAAATATTTCTTATTTTACATATTTGGTATGTGGTGGGCCAGCGGCGAAAAGACCGAGAGCGACTAATGACGTTGTGAAAAAAGTCGCGACTACTCGCGGGTTAAAGATTGATTTTTACAAGTTTTTTTTTTAAAATTCCATAAGACAAAAACATAATAGTTCACATTAAACAATACCTTCAAAAATTATTTAAAAAACCAATTATGCCAATTCAATTTGATAAAATAAGAAATTAGTTTTTGCAGCTCCTATGATTAATATATAATAAGCAAATAGTGAATTTTATAATTGATATATTTTGGTATATACCAAATATCAGTACATACCAATGGATTGAAAAGCCAGTTTATCGATAGTATCAATGGTTTGTATGTTTTGCAACTAAAGCTCATTGCAACTAAGAGCTGATTTTTCAGAGGGAGTTTAATTTGTGATTCATTTGTTAACAAGCAAAACACTTTTAACTGTCATATATTACACAAATCATTTCCTTATGTACACCATTCTAGATTCTACAGGCAAAAGCAGCACATTCTTATCCTTTACATCTAACCTACGAAAGTTGCTTTAATAAACAGGCTTTCAGTAAAATTCTCACATAAACATAACTCAAAATGATAAATTACTCAAAAATTTTATTCAATATTGAAATCTCAATATCGAATCAGGTCAATAATACTCTATGTGTGAAAAGCATCATAACATTGTAAAATATTTCAACCATAAAACTAAAGTAAAATGACTGGCACTTTCTTGATAAAATTAAAATGAATTTAAAATTAATTTTCAATTTCATATATTTTAAAATTTACCTTATATTGGCATTTCTTAAAATTGTTTATTCAAAGTATTTAAAAATAAATTCAAAAAATTTAAAAATAAAACTAAATAAAATATAACCATGCATTTAATAAAATACATGCATTGACAACTAAAATACACATAACAAAAAACATTTATAAATAAAGCTGTGTATTGTCAATCTGAAAATTATTAAAATTACTTTTATTGCAATCATCCAGTTATTGATAAGGGTCACCGATATTCTTCATGCTATAGCGGTTTTTATCAACATCTATCAAAATGAGAAAAACATTGTTTTTTCTAAATAAAAATTTTTTTTAACTCGAAAACAGAAACAGTAATTTTTAAATTCTAAAATGATTCTTCCGATGCCATTTGTCCTTTATCTTAACTAAATGTACTACTATAAATAAATAAGTAGCCAGAAAAACTGGCAAATTAAACTATGATGTCACCAAAGTACTTTCAACAAAAATTAAAAATTATAGTATTTTAAAATCAAAATTTCTTGAGCATTTAGGTCACAAAGAAAAGTTATTAAATTTATCTATCATAAATACCATATACAATCATGTATAAGTCGACTTGCATATAAGTCAACCACTCAATTCTTAAGCAAAATTTTGAAATAAATAGAATTTGTTTGCACAAGTTGAAACACATGATTTGCAATTGAGGATAAAAGAAAAATTTATGAATTTTCTTTAAATTAGTAATTCTTTTCATTTTTACACTTCTAATCAAGCCTTTTTTTTTAAATTCAACTTTTAAAAACTGTATAATTATGTAAAACCTATTATGTAACCCTTAAACGATTTCAAAACCTATTTACATCAATTCAATGATACTTAAAAATCTTAAAAATTTATTTAAGCCTTATTTATAAGGGTAAGCAAAGTAAAATGCTAAAATATAGTATTTCTTTGTACTGTAGGACTTTTAGAACTCATGTTGAATTCTTTTTAAATGGAGATTAAAATGTTGAAAGAAATGTCCCGGTATTGAAGTTAATTCTATCTGATACTATCCCAACAGAAAATGGATGCAGAACAAATACAGAGAAATGATCATTGTCTGCTTTTCTTTCTTTTTTTCAACATAGACCCATTATGTGATTATTTAAAAGTTTTGCACATTCACCAATTATCTGTGAAAGATTTCTTTTTTTAATATATATATATATTTAATACTTTGAGTATAAGTCGACCCTCCATTTTCAACTCCCAAATTTTGTCTAAAATTCTTAAATTTATACACGAGTATATACAGTAAATAAATAAAATATATTTTATGTAATAAATAAAGATAATTTTCAAATTAAAAAAAAAATTAATTAATTAAAATCTATAAAAACATTTTAATAAATAGCCTTGAACAGTGCTAGCAAAAACAGCTTTTTCTGTTTAATTCTATGTTTGAAATTGAGCATACCACTAGCTTTATTTAATGAAAGTTCTCAGAAATATTCTTTTTCAAACATCTTTGTGTGTGTGTGACAGTTCAGGAAAGTATAAAATATTTTTTAAAAAAAAGTGCACAGACATAATATGTAAAAATGAGCCACTCACAGTAAAACCAGCTATTAATGGCAGACAGTTTCAAAAGAACAAATTTTTATGATAAAAAATTTGATCATAATTTACTTCAACTATTCTGATTTTTGAAGCCAACAATGTCTTTTAAAAATGTTATATAGACTATTTTTTTTTTCTCCAGAAATTAAGGTGCACAGGAATATAAATCAGATTTATAGACTTAGGTCTTTTTTTTCCACCTTTTTTACAAGCCTAATTTTTTAAAAAGCCAACTTCAGTTAAATGTGAACTGTATTTATTTTAGCAGTTGCATGTCTATGGGGAAATACAGGTTATATTACATACTTTCCTCAGATAAATTTTACGTTATATGTTCAATTAAAAAAATTTAAATATATATATATAAAATGCTTTGGAAGCAATGTATCTTTTTACATGGATAAACTGTTAACACAAAGTTTATATTAATTTCAATAAATTTATATTTTATACAGGAACAGGAAATAAACAAAACTTCATTCATTTCAAAAAACAAACACAAAGACACATAAGAAATCAGTAAAAAAAAAATTCCACCTTAGTCATACCAAACCCAAGAATAGAGAGAGCGACAGAGAGAAAATTGTAGCTAAATTTGAACAAAAATAAGACTTTTGGCACTTAACTGGTAAAAAACAAATGAAATATAAGAATATAGTTAATACAGGCAAAAATCATATATAAAGAAAGAGGGCACAAATAGGAAAAAAGGATTTTTGATTACATTGAAAAGAAGCAATTTATAATGAAGAAATCAGAGAATAATCATAAGTTAAAGGAAAATCATAAATGAACATATTCAGTCAAATATTTCACATTTTTTGTTCAAAAGCATATTATTTAAGCATAAAAAATGTATAAAGCTATATAACTTCTCACAGCTTTATTAATTGCAACCGGGCCCTTTGGGCAAAGGTTTCCTGAAAGGTGCATAATTTATTTTTTTAATTTCAATTTATGTACATAATGAGGGAGGGGGGGAGGGAGAAAGGGACCAAAGAAAAGTTTTTCACACTGATTTATGAGAGACTTTGTGGGTCATTTTAAAGAGTGAAGCCCAGCGCAACATTTGCCCTTGTGATAATAAAGTTCTGAAATTTCTCAAGTGCATGCTACTTTCCACTAACTCTTTCCATTTCAAGAGGATAAGTGGTTTGTTTAAAATGTTCTTTAGGGATGATTATTTTATGATGATCCATACTATATAAGATTCTTCAACATTCAACTGCTCTACATTAAAAGAAAAAAAAAGTATAGAAGTCAAAATTTTATAACAGACCACTTATCAATCAGTATTAAAACCTAGATTTCTGTGAACATGATAAATGCCTAAACAAATTTCAGGTTTAAATGCCCAACAGGAAAGCATGAGGAATAACAGTTAAACTGATATACACAAATATAAATATAGATGAGCATTAAACGTTTAAAAATATCATATCGAATGAAAATCATGATAATAAACATGCTTTAAGGTCCAAGCAATACTTGATAAGTACATTTTGTGCTGCTATTGAAGCAATTTGAAAAGAGGATGTACAATCAACATTGAACAACTTTTTTTTTATTATTAAATTAGTAATTGATTAAAAATTTTAATTCATATTTCTCAAACTCATAGAGTTTGTATTATATTGATATGTACATAAATTTGAAAAATAAAATAAAATAAAAAATAAATTAGAATTTTTTTTCAGTGTTATGCATAGCTGCCAAGCTCCTGTTTTTAAGTAAAAATTTCTGTGTAGAACCAAAAAATTTATTTCCTATATTTATGTAGTAATGTATCTTATTTGTATGTGGTACTTATATGATTTCATTTATTAGAGAAAAAATTCTGTACAAGTGAAAAAATAGAAGGTTGGGAGCTATGATGATGTTATAAAATAAACTTAGCAGCAACAACTTCTACTACATTATGATCCTTTTCCCAATGAATTTGATTATCTGTTGATAGCAGATAACTTCTGCTACTAATCTTTTTAGCTGCCTATATATTATAGAAATAAGAAGGTAAGGTATGACAAACTTACAAACGTTCGGCAAACTATTATCTCTGTTTAAAAATTAAAATTTTCAAATAAAATGGCCGTAACAGAGAGAAAGAAAAAGATAACAGCAGATACTCATCAAATTTTCGAAAATGGCATTCATACAAATGGACATAAAAATCGCTTCAACATCTAACTACATCTACAAAATACACAACTAATGTACAACATGAGACATGCAAGTGATGTGTAAATTCGTGGAATGAAAAAAAAAGTCTAATTTATGACATGACGTATGGAAGAAAGCTGCAACATGGGAAGATATTGCATTTCAAATAAACAAGCATTCAAAAATAAAACAAATAAATATAACCAAATATTTATATAACAGTAATTACAAAGGTGAGAATAATAAAATATTTAGTTCTAAAAAGATAAATCTAAACTTTTGAAAATAAAAATACATTTACATATCATTTTCTGTACAACATGCACACAATATAATAATGCATTGCAATTTATTAAAAATTGATGATAAATGCAATAACTTTAGGAAATGGAAGTTTTATCAAAAACGAACATAATATAGGCGTAATACATATAGAAATGAAACAAAGATACAGGGTTTCATTCTGCATTTTAAGCATGACTAAGACGCATAAAAATACATAATTTAGAGGCATTTCAAAGGTTTCAACACAGAAATGAACTATAAAGAATAATATCAATAATTTTTTTTATATTTTTCCTTTATCATTATTACTTACATTTAACAATTTTTTCAACAAGGAAAGTATTTTTTATTGGGCAAAAAAATATTTTTTTTTGTTATAAAAAAAAAATAAAAAAAGATATTTTATCAGTAAATGTAACAAATAAAAAAGAAAATTATCAATAAAATTTAAAAACAGTATTTATTGCATATATTTTATAAGTTTTTAGGTTTCTGGAGGGGGAAAAAAATGACAGCAAATGGCAGAAGAATACAACAATAATATTTAACAATATATACCAAATACAATTTAAGAGATTTTAGCAAAATAAGCCACTTCAGTTTTATGCTGCACAATAGAAAAAATATTTCACAACAGTACCACAGAAATAAGTTGGTAATCATAAATAATAATATAGGAAGTTACTATCTCCGTTGTTGGTTCATTTGTTATTCTTTTGTTTTTGTTTTTTAAATATAAAAAGATGTTTCGGTTGGCGCTACAATATTTTCACACACAACACTAAACAGATTGACTTTGAGCTTTAAACGGATTCCAAATCATAGGAACATACAAATCTGAACCAGGACTTGAACCCAGCACCTTAACTAGCATCAGTACCCAACTAGTAGATAATAATGAAAAGATGAAAAAAAAAGTTAACTGCAAACTAAGCTTGAGCATGAATTTTTTTTAGGACGTATGACAAAAAATGAAAATAAATCACAAATCCATAAATAAAACATAAAATGAATTATCATTTATTATTATTATTATATATATATATATATATATATATATATATATATATATATATATTCAAAAACATACAAAGCAACTTTTATGTTACACTAGAGCAGTCGTACTCACTAAGATCCCTGTAAAAGTGAAAATCTGCTACAGAAGTGAGAATGAGAATTATATTTATCCTTTTGGAGGCATATGTCTAAATAAGATGTCCCAAAATGATTGAATCTGGCTTTAATTTTTAACATGTTGGGAGGTGTGTACACAATACATACAAGTATTCAAAATGAGGTAGGAATCATCATGTCAATGAAAGTCCTGCCATTCATTTTTTTAATTTTACACATTTTTATGTTTTATAAAGTGGTTGGTCTTGGTATTAAAAAAAATAAAGAAAATATTTCTCTATCCTGTGCTCCTTTTTCTATCCTGTACATCAGTAAAAATTCTATTTATAAGAACAAAAAGTTGCTGAGTTATATATATTTTTTTTAATTTTGAGAAATTTTGGAGCTTTCCAGCAATAAAAAAATTATCTAATGTTAGCCTTATTAATATAGAAAATATTTTATAGAAACTTTGTGTGCTCTTTTTATTATTATTTATTATTATATTAGATTCTAAAAACAATTCTGAGTTTGCTTTTTAGCTCACAGGCTATCATAGCCTGAGAGCTTATGTGCCCGTCCGTTCTGTATGTATGTGCGTATGTGCGTAACGCGATAACTCATGATAAAAATATCGGATCCACTTGAAATTTTGTATATAGGTATATCCTGATAAGGCGCTTCCCTGATTAGTTTTTGGAGTTCATTCGATATGTATAAGAGGGGGAACGGGGGGCTCATGCCCCCCGTTAGTTGATATAAATGGGATTTTCATGCAGAATTAAGTTTTCAAAATTTAGATTAGGATCATTCTGATGAGGCGATTCCGTGACTGTTATTAGGTGTTCATTGAATAAGTATAAATAGGGGGAACAGGGGTTCTAATCCCCCCCCCCGTTAGTTGATATAAATGGGATTTTCATGCAGAATTAAGTTTTCGTTCAAAATTTAGATTAGGATCATTCTGATGAGGCGATTCCGTGGCTGTTATTAGGTGTTCATTGAATAAGTATAAATAGGGGGAACAGGGGTTCTAATGCCCCCCCCCCCCCCCCCCGTTAGTTGATATAAATGGGATTTTCATGCAGAATTAAGTTTTCGTTCAAAATTTAGATTAGGATCATTCTGATGAGGCGATTCCGTGGCTGTTATTAGGTGTTCATTGAATAAGTATAAATAGGGGGAACAGGGGTTCTAATGCCCCCCCCCCCTGTTAGTTGATATGAATGGGATTTTCATGCAGAATTAAGTTTTCGTTCAAAATTTAGATTAGGATCATTCTGATGAGGCGATTCCGTGACTGCTATTAGGTGTTCATTGAATAAGTATAAATAGGGGCAACAGGGGTTCTAATGCCTCCCCCCCCCCTCTTAATTTATATAAATAGGTTTTTCAAGCAGAATTTTCAGATTTCGTTCAAATCTCTGAATCGTTTTGGAAGTTTAATGGTTAAGTATAAAAGAAGGGGATAACTCCTTTTAAATTATATAAATGCTAAATAGGTTTTTATTAAGAATTATCTAATTTGCTCTGAATTTTGGATATAGATTTTTTATATGATAAAGCATGTCTTTGATAGTATAGGAGGTTCAATGATTAAGTATAAAAAAAGAGGAAAGGGGAGAGCTGTTTCCCCTTCTTAATTTTTTTTTCGAACGGAATTAACCCTTGAAAATATAAGGCTTTAATGTACAATTAGTATTTGTAGCCTGTGAGCTCAATGCCATCAGTTTAACTGGGCAGTATTCTTTATTTAATTATGTAATCAGCTTATGAAGACATATGAAATGAAATCACTGACCATATAGTGAGTACCCCTACACTAGAATAGCACATCAGAACAAATTGATCTATATGCCTTAAAGTACCCCAGAAGTCTATCTTGTCAAAAAAGGCTAGTATCATAATTAATGTATTTTAAATGTCTCAACTTAAAAAAAAAAAAATAATAATAAGTACAATCAATATATATGTACAAAAACAAACAATAAAAGAGAAAAAAAATACAATTAAAGTAATTTATAAATTGATTAATATAAAAGTATTGCTAGCAATTAACAAAAATCAGTCTAATCACATTGTTCATTTTTTCGTTGGCTAAGTTAGGAGTCTGCAGAGGCAATAAAAATAAATATAACATTTATCAAAATTAAGAAACAGTAAAAACTTTAGTTAAATGCACATATAAAAAAGGATTTACAGCAACAATTTAACGTTTATTAAAATAATATAAAATATATATAATAAGTAATGACTAGGCCATGAAATTAAAATTTATTATTTTTTAAATTAAAATAACCTCAAAACTTTAACAAAAAAACAGCTGTCCTCAGTAATAAATAGCTTCTTTTATAATTAGAAATGTCAGATGTAAACTATTTCTCTTTTTTGTGCTTCAAAATCAAATTTTCTCCCAAAACAGTTAATTTATGAACATGATTTATGTTGTGAATAAATTGCAAGAATAATTATAACAATAAGCAGAACAATTAAAAATTATTAAATATATTATTGCCCATTAATTTCATTTCAAAAAATTTTAACTCTTTTGGGAGAAAATGCTGAAAGAAGTTTGTATAAACATTCTGTATATTAAAGGTAAAATGTGACATTTTACAAATTAAGAAGCCATTTATTAAAAATTTTAAAGTTAAAACCTGATTAATTTTGATAACATTCAATATAGCTAATAATCAAACAAAATGGGGAACAAAAAAATTGGTTTGGAGATTCAAACATTTTAGACTATAAGAATATTCAACAAGTCTTTTATAAAAATATATATAAACCTAAAAGAATAATTTCTATGACTATTTCAGATTAAAAATAAAAAAATAGTTAAAATATTGAATAAGTTTAAAAGCAACAACAAGAAGATAATTCAAAATAACTATGTGAAATAACTATGTAAAATTTGCTGATACATGTTAAAATCTTTTTATATTCCACAACTTTTGTGGAATGTCAAAACATTTAATTTACATATTATTGGGACAGCTGCATATAACAACACAAAGTAAACTAAATGTATCTCAATTTAAAAAAGAAAAAAAAAAAAAAACTTGCATAGTTAACTTCATTGCATAGTTTCATCCTGAAGTCAGCTTTCTTCCACACTACTATGGATATAATTGAATTCATTTATCAATGACAACATGCATATCACTTCAATAAAGCATATAATGCACTGCAACTGGAAAACAGATGATCGTGAATGATATACTGATGAGTTTTGGGTGAAATTATACATACAGTCTGTATATTGTTTCTTTTTCTTCTCTTGAGTGGAATCATATCCAACCTTTTTTTTCAATGGTGAAAATGATGAGATATTTGTACGGTTAGAAAGATGTTGATGACTATGATCTTTTTCAATCCATACTGTCAATGAGAGAAACATTTACACGAAACACAATCACTCATACTTTTTTGCCTCGTTTGTTCTTTGCACCTTTGCCTTTCACAAACCTCTTCGTTTTTTCACCGCTCTCATAGTCAGAGCCAGAGTCCAGAGCTTTATATTCGTCGGATTCGTCGTTCATCAAACTGTCATTTAAGTCATAGCTATCAACATCACCACTCCTGGCGGTCTTTTTCTTGTCTGCTAGGCCGAAAAAAAAAAAAACAAACATTAAAGATGTTCATAACAGAAACAGAGTTGTTAGATTTAAAATATCTTGATCAAAATCAAATGACTTCTTTTGATCATTAATCATTAAATAAAAGTACAAATTATTTATGGAGTCAAATGTTAGCTGCTTAAAAGGTGCATAGTTAACAAGGAGAAAAAGTATCCAAGCCAGGAATCAAACCTGGGTCATCAGTATAGCACCAGGGATGTTGTGGAGAGTACACGGGGATATATGCCGTATACCTTCTGGATTTTTCAAACAAACACCATATACCCTCTGTTTCTCAAGAAAGCTATAGAATACACACTCTAGGGTATACCCTCTGCATTGAGCGTATACTCTCTGCATTGAGCATACATCTTCTGTCCCGGCATATACCCTCTGCTTCGAATGTATATCTTCTGTTATTTTTACGACTACACCCCTGTATAACCCACTGACATTCTACCAACTGAACCATTCGGAACGATACCTAGCCTGGCACTAATCACTTTCATATATTGGCAAGGCTATAATCACAGCACAAGGTGGAATATTTTTCTGTGAACTACAGATTTTGGGGCAAACATAAAACTACAGAGAATCCAGCCCCACAGCAGAATATGCTTAAAAGTGCGACGAACATCACAGAACATTGAGCTTCTCTGCAGAAAATTCAAATAATTAGTTAAGAAATTCACCATTCAATCAAAGGAAAAACTGAAAAATTCATATAAGTTCCAAATTTTATGAAAAATTTAGGCAGTCAGTTTCAAAAATATATATAAAAAAAGAACCTATCATAAATCTAAAAATTCAGATACAAAATATCACAAATTTTGACAAATGGTTGCTGAAAAAAAATCAATTTTACCAATTGTGCAAAGAAAAATTGACACTTTCATCAGGCGATCAGGGAAAATTTGTCAAAAAATCAAAAGATAGTTTCATAAAAAATTGTGAATAACAGCAACTTTCATTAAAGGAATGCAAAAAAAATGCAAATTTCTTCATAGAATGGTGTAAAATGGCAAATTACCTTAGGGGATCGCAATAAAATGTTAAATTTCACCAAGAGATCGTGAACAAAACGAAAAATCTCACCAAAAGATCACGAAAAAACACAAATGTCATCAAACGATTGCAAAAAATCCCAAATTTCATCAACAGATCACGTTAAAACTGCAAATTTCATCAAAAGACCACGTTAAAATCACAAATTTTGTCAAAAAAATCACCTTAAAATTGCAAATTTTGTCAAAATATTGCATTAAAGCTGCAAAGTTCGTCAAAGAAATAACAATAATAATAAAGCACTATTAGTGCCGGGAGTAGATTTTCTCCCCATCTCTCAGTTATAATCTTTCAGAAAATTAGTTTAATTTTCAGAATTTTTAGAATTATTTAATTGTGCATTTAAAAAGTTTGTGAAAATCATCAATTGATGATAAGAAAAACTCATGCAATTTTTGCAGAACATTGCAAAGTATTCTGCTTTGGGAGAATCCAGCATTGGTGAAATTGAATAAATCAACAGAACTTGTTGCAATAGAAATCTACACAAAAGATTATCATATTAAAATACTTATAGCAAAGTGACTGTTTTAGGAACTCTATATATCTAATAAAGATCTAATAAAATATTTATAGATAACAAACTAGCCTAGTATAAAAAAATAAGTGAAATAGAGGTTTAGAATTGAAACTGGGAATTAATTTGGGATTAAACAGAAATGTTGAAGATCTAATAAAGGAGTAGAATTAAACCACTATAACTTTAAATTCAGTTTTAAAAAATAATACTTAAAATTTTGAAGGGTGATGAGGTATATTTTTACAACTTAATTTCTATCTATCTACCTATATACAGTAAAGCATCGTTTATACGACGATCACTTATACGACGTTTACATTTATACGACGCTTTACTGTGGTCCCGATTTATTCCTATTTATTTTAATGTAAAAATATATCTTTTATACGACGCCCAAAATCGTTTATACGTCAATTTTTCGATTTTGTATAGGTTTATTTTTGTTTATTTTTCTTATATGTTTTACAAACAAGCGGAAGTTGGCAGCTATGAATGACACCAAAGAGCTCTCCGTATTATAAAAATGTGAGCTGGTGTTCGATTAGTCTGAAAAATCAGCTTACGTGTAACAGATTACACTGGGAAGGGTCATTCTTATTTCGAGGATGGTCAGCTTTCCCGACCTGTTTTAAGTTGCAAATAGACTATCCTTCTAACTGTTATCAATATTGGCGACTTTTAGTTGGCCACACAGGTTTTTTTTATCTTTAACTTTAAATGGAAAAGAAATGATGATCTGCAAATGAGGAACCTTTCGGTGAAACATAAATAAAGGTAAGCATATTTAAATTGCTTACTAACGAGCGGAAGTTGGCAGCTATGAATGACATCAAAGAGCTCTCCACATTATAAAAATGTGAGCTGGTGTTCGATTAGTCTGAAAAATCAGCTTACGTGTAACAGATTACACTGGGAGGGGTCATTCTTATTTCGAGGATGGTCAGCTTTCCCGACCTGTTTTAAGTTGCAAATAGACTATCCTTCTAACTGTTATCAGTATTGGCGACTTTTAGTTGGCCACACGGGTTTTTTTTATCTTTAACTTTAAATGGAAAAGAAATGATGATCTGCAAATGAGGAACCTTTCGGTGAAACATAAATAAAGGTAAGCATATTTAAATTGCTTACTAACGAGCGGAAGTTGGCAGCTATGAATGACATCAAAGAGCTCTCCACATTATAAAAATGTGAGCTGGTGTTCGATTAGTCTGAAAAATCAGCTTACGTGTAACAGATTACACTGGGAGGGGTCATTCTTATTTCGAGGATGGTCAGCTTTCCCGACCTGTTTTAAGTTGCAAATAGACTATCCTTCTAACTGTTATCAGTATTGGCGACTTTTAGTTGGCCACACGGGTTTTTTTTATCTTTAACTTTAAATGGAAAAGAAATGATGATCTGCAAATGAGGAACCTTTCGGTGAAACATAAATAAAGGTAAGCATATTTAAATTGCTTACTAACGAGCGGAAGTTGGCAGCTATGAATGACACCAAAGAGCTCTCCGTATTATAAAAATGTGAGCTGGTGTTCGATTAGTCTGAAAAATCAGCTTACGTGTAACAGATTACACTGGGAGGGGTCATTCTTATTTCGAGGATGGTCAGCTTTCCCGACCTGTTTTAAGTTGCAAATAGACTATCCTTCTAACTGTTATCAGTATTGGCGACTTTTAGTTGGCCACACAGGTTTTTTTTATCTTTAACTTTAAATGGAAAAGAAATGATGATCTGCAAATGAGGAACCTTTCGGTGAAACATAAATAAAGGTAAGCATATTTAAATTGCTTACTAACGAGTGGAAGTTGGCAGCTATGAATGACACCAAAGAGCTCTCCGTATTATAAAAATGTGAGCTGGTGTTCGATTAGTCTGAAAAATCAGCTTACGTGTAACAGATTACACTGGGAGGGGTCATTCTTATTTCGAGGATGGTCAGCTTTCCCGACCTGTTTTAAGTTGCAAATAGACTATCCTTTTAACTGTTATCAGTATTGGCGACTTTTAGTTGGCCACACGGGTTTTTTTTATCTTTAACTTTAAATGGAAAAGAAATGATGATCTGCAAATGAGGAACCTTTCGGTGAAACATAAATAAAGGTAAGCATATTTAAATTGCTTACTAATCCCCCCCCCCCCCCCGTTTTTAAGATTATTTGTTTATTTTGGTTTGTTTAATTTTAAAAATCATGCAAATCATCGCGTTAAACATTAAAATTTAGTGAAAACAAAATTATTTCTAGTTTTGGAAATGAAAATCGATTATACGACGTTTTTTGGTAGTCCCTTCGGTGTCGTATAAACGATGCTCCACTGTATATAATTTTTCTTTTATAAAATTGGTATAAAAAGCTGCAAAATTGCTATTTCTTATTTTTAAATGTATATATACATAAATATTTTAATTCTGGTGCGAATTTAACATTACAGAAACAAAATTACTTGCTTCTGAAAGCAAAGAAACACCCCAAAATCATTTTTTTTTCTTTCTTTAAAATTTAACATTTTGGAAAAACATGAAACATTCATGTTTTTAAAAATTTGAAATACAATATTATAGAAAAATTAAAATTACAGCGAACTTTCTTAAAACAGCCCTGTTTAAGATGGATTTCTCATTATTACGCACAAAAACAAAATCTTCAGTTCAGGTCTATAGTACATGTAGCAGGCATTGTTTAAATACATACATTTTACAAGTTCACTTGCTGCAATGGACAAATATTTGGAAATGCTAAACAACTTCAATGATTTATGGTGGCTACAAGTTATTCTACAAAATATAAAGCCAATAGGTCAGGGATGACCATACAATTCTTTGAAAAGTATATCACAGAGTTAAGCCAGCATTTTTCTAAAGAAAAAAGACAAATTTTGATATATAGATAACTGTTCAGCTCATCCTAAAGAAATATTTGAACTATAATTTTCTTCCCCCTCCCCCATTTCTTTCATGCACTACCATTTTGCACCTTTAAGTAACAAAACAATGTAAGTATGCTTCAATGTAAAGTACAGTTTCAAATATACAGGGTGATTCCGAATTTTTTTTACAATAAAAGAGAGGTGATAGTACACATCAAGACAAACAATATTAAATAGGAGACCAAGGGTCCAAAACGTTTTCCTAAGGAAATAGCCGCCATTAAAGTTTAGGGACCAAAATTTCAAATAAACATAAAAAACAGAAAAATCGGTCGATTGATTTACGGTTTTCACTAAAATTATTCTTTATGTCGGCATTTTCTTGAAATTAAATTATAAAGATAAATTTCAAAAAATGTCGATAGAGGGCGCTTTAGACTTTGGAGTAACGAACAACTATTTTTTGCCGGTATTTTTTGCATCTCATTAAATGTTTTCGTAAGCTTAGACTCAAACTTAAATTTTGAGCTCAAAATGTGTGGTTGGGAGTGGTTAGGTAACACAAACTGAGCTGTGTTCAGAGGGTTCAAATTTCAAATGATTATAAAAAATGGAAAAATTGGTCGATTGATTTGCGGTTTCCACTAAAACTATTCTTTATTTAGGTATTTTCGTGAAAATAAATTATAAAGATAAATTTCAAAAAATGCCGATAGAGGGCGCTTTAGACTTTGGAGTAATTAAACACTCCTTTTTGGCGTTATTTTTTGCATCTTATTAAATGCTTTCGTAAGCTTAGACTTGAACTTAAATTTTGAGCTCAAAATCTGAATAGCTGGGAGTGGTTAAGTAGACAAACTTAGCTGTGTTCAGAGGGTTCAAATTTTAAATAATTGTAAAAAACAGAAAAATTGGTCAATTCGTTTGCGGTTTTTGCTAAAACTAATTTTTAAATCAGCAGTTTTCTTGATCAATCAGTGTTTTCTTGGAAATAATTTTTAAAGATAAATTTCACAAAATGCCGATAGAGGGTGCCTTAGACTTTGGAGTAGCGTACAACTATCTTTAACTGTTATTTTTTTTATCTCATTAAATGCTTTCAAATGCATAGACTTAAATTTTGGGCTGAAATTCTGAATCGTTGGGAGTGTTCAAGTAGCAAAAAATTGAATTGTGCTCGAGGAAGAAAGAGGGTTAAATTTTAACTTCTGAACACACTTCAGTTTGCGCTTCTTAACTCCTCATAACGATTCAAGATTTGAACTCAAAATTTAAGTTTAACCCTCCAAGCGTCTAGCAAATGGGTAAAATTGTAATGTTTTTTCTGCATTTGGTTTTAAATGCTAATAAAATATTATTATTTCAAGATTACATAGAAAATCTTATTTAGGAATATAAATATTATCTTTGAGAGTGTTAATCATTCTTCAATGCTTTGAAAATTCATTAAATTTATAGAATTATAATATCTTAAACAATGCTTATATTGCAGTGAAACCTGGAGCTTAGTGTACGGAATATTACGGGCCAAACGCTTAGAGGGTTAAATCTAAGCTTCCGAGAACATTTAAAATGCTTTTGCAAGCATTTAATTAGAACCAAAAAATAATGGTTAATTGTTGGTTACTCTGAAGTTTAAGGCGCCCTCTGACGGAATTTTTTGAGATTTATCTTTAAAAATTATTTTCAAGAAGATACTGACTTAAAGAATAGTTTTATTTTAAACCGCAAACGAATCGACCAATTTTTCCATTTTCTATAATTACTTTAAATTTGAACCTCCCCCTCCCTCTTGAACACAGTTCAGTTTGTGCTACTTAACCACTCCCTACTATTCAGATTTTCAGCTCAAAATTTAAGTTTAAGTCTAACCTTCCTAAATCCTTTAAAGAGATGCAAACAGTAACGGCAAAAAATAGTTGTTCGTTACCCTAAAGTCTAAAGCGCCCTCTATTGGCATTTTTTGGAATTTATCTTTATAATTTATTTTCACGAAAATACCAAAATAAAGAATAGTTTTAGTGAAAACCGCAAATTAATCAACCAATTTTTCCGTTTTTTTTTTTAATCATTTGAAATTTGAACCCTCTGAACACAGCTCAATTTGTGTTACTTAACCACTCCCAACTACAGATTTTGAGCTCAAAATTTAAGTTTGAGTGTAAACTTACGAAAACATTTAATGAGAAGCAAAACATACCGGCAAAAAATAGTTGTTCGTTATTCCAAAGTCTAAAGCGGCCTCTATCGGCATTTTTTGAAATTTATCTTTATAATTTAATTTCAAGAAAATGCTGACATAAAGAATAATTTTAGTGAAAACCGCAAATCAATCGACCGATTTTTCCGTTTTTTATATTTATTTGAAATTTTGGTCCCTAAAATTTAATGGCGGCTATCTCCTTAGGAAAACGTTTTGGACCCTTGGTCTCCTATTTAATATTGTTTGTCTTGAAGTGTACCATCACCCCTCTTTTATTGTAAAAAAAATTTGGAATCACCCTGTATATATAGGCAGGGGGGTTACCTTGATAATCTCAGAAGTTTTTGAACTGAACCTATGTTAAAATTCAGAAAAAAGTGTGATACTTATATATTTTTCTTTTCCCCAAAAAAATTCCGAGCACGAGATACAGGGTGCCAAAGATGACATCCTGAGCACCACTTCTCATTCGTGATTTTTGGAAAAATTTTAAAGCGCTCTATCTCTGGCGCAAGATATATATATATATAATTATAAAGATATTATTCTGTTTAAAAAAAATATACTCCATTTTAAAAAATGCTTTTTTTTTTTTTTTTGGCTGCAGCTTTTTAAAAAAATATTTTTTAATCAAAAAATTTTTTTCTCAAAAATGTCAATCTTAAAAATTTTGATTATTTTACTGTTAATCAATACCACTGAGTACTACCTTCATTGTAAAGGAGAACTTCCACTTTGAATTTAATAAGTTTTAGAAACATTTTAAAAATTCAGAGAATTTTACAGGAACTCTATATTAACAGTTGTTTAAAAATCTGAATTTTTGTTTTTTATAACACATGTAGCCTACTCAGGGTTGGGTTTCAGATGTCAAAAACTGGTTTTTGACATTACAAGCATCAAAACAAGCTGGTTTAAACTGTCTGGTTTAAACAAGCAGCAAACTGGTTTAAACTGTCAAAAACTGGTTTAAACTATTAAAAACTGGTTTAAACCATCAAAAACTGGCATAAAATGTCAAAAACATGTAATGCACTTTAAAACATTTTAAAAACAAGAGGAAAACATTGAATGTCTTAATGATTTAAGTAATTTTTTATTTCAAATTACTATCATTTAATAATTACAAAAAAATTAAATTACTTTAATTGCAATAAAACATTTTTGTTTTTTTAGAATGTTCAAACAGAAGAAAATTCTGTACAGTTAATCTAAATCAATTTAACCCCGCAGTATCCTATAGCACATAACCAATTTAGCACATTTATTTACATTCAAATGATTTCTGAGTTTAGAGTGTATGAAGCCAAAGTTAGAAAATACTCTCTCAATTGATGCTAAGCTAGCAGGGCTTGATAGCAGAAGCATTGCTAGTTAAGCAAAATTAGAGGCTGGTCAAATTTTCAGATTTATGACAGATTTTTTTCTTTTTTTACGGAAATAATAATATACAATAGAGTAATAGTGAATTTTTAATATTACATCTAATGTTGTATATGTATGACAGATATTTAATGTGAAATTTTACAGATCAGTGTAATATTTGAAGTTTCTGACGAGGTTTTTGACAAGACTGCACAGTGTCAAAAATTTGTGCAATTTGCCAACCTTGAGCCTATTACATATCCTAAACAAGTTGGAACTTGCACGTCAAATGTGGTACATAAATTGAATTCGTACAATAACTAGTTTTATAAATATTTAGATCTTGGTGCAATAAGTGTTATACTCTTGGGCACAAAATGTATATTATGTTTCTATATATTAAATTCAGTAATACAGAAGTAATATGAATCCATCTTAAAAAGAACGTAATCACCAGGGCAACCTAGAATCATTACCTATCATGGGATATCATTTAATTATGTATGATAGAATTTAATAGAATGAAGAAGTTATTTATTAATATCATAGTGATGGGTGGACCTATATTGCATGAACTTTGAACAGCAAGAAAGAAGAAATTTCATTTGTCAAACCAAGATCTCTGAAACAACAGTAAAATATTCAGATTCACAATTTATAAAAAACAATGTTTGTGGCATCAAATCCATTGATTTGCTTCTCATATGCTAATTGGTTATTTTTAATCAAACTTATCTTTTTCATTAAAACTGTATACAAGTTGCATTTTTAGAAAGATTGTTCAAAATTAATTAATGTTTGCACGAAAAAATGTATTCAGTACCTCATTCCATCAAAGTAAATAAACAATAAATTCATTCATTAAACCATGATGATAATAATTCGTAAAGCAAGTTATCCAGAGAATTAACTTGTTTGCAATTTTTATTGATGTGAAACCGCAAGACAAAATACAGCTTTGTTCAACCTAACAGCATCCTTTACCTAAAAACAACTAAATTAATTTAAGTTTAAGAATTGTGCCATACCAAGTGAGCCCTTTTCATTGAACATAAATTATTTTATTATTATTATTCAATCATATTCAAATAAAAAAAAATATATTTGCTATGTTTTGAAAATAAAATCTTTTTTGTTTTGAAAATAAAATCTTTTTAAAGTTATAATTTACATTTTCCATTACTGCTGAGGAGGATTTTACCATTTAGCACTTATTAGATGGTGAAAGAGCTGCATCCAAATTGTAATATAGAATAATATATATAGATATATATATATTTTTTTAATCAAGATACAGACTATGAACATTTCACAGTAAATTTTTATCTAATTTTAATTTTGTTAAGCCAGACACTGGATTTCTTAGGTGTCCTATTAGCTAAAGTGTGCCAATTGGCAGAGGGCCCAATTATGGAAAATTACATAAGTTAAAAAATCTCCTCATTAGCTAACATAATGCCACTGATGAGAAAATGAAATTGAAACATAAAAGTCTAAGTGAGTTAAGTGGTTTTTGACAAGAAAGATAAAGTACATAATAAAAAATATACAAAATGCTGCCATGATCATAAAGATTTCTTGATTTCTTTATAACAATCAACCACATGATAACAATCAACTAAAGAAACAAATAGAACAAATAAATTAAAAATAGAACAGATAAAACAAATAAATTACAAATAAAAGTAACATGTTTCAATGCGTAATACATATTTAACGGAGTTCAACCTGGTTGCCAAAGATGGTTAGTATTCAAGAGTTATCTGTGTGTACTTAAATTTCACAATGGTGTGGAATCTGAAAATATATATACAGTAGAAGATTTTTATTATGCAATTCTTCGTATAACACACAACTTCTCAGGAACAATGAATCTTGCAGTTAAGAAGCATCTGGATTCCTCAATTATAAGAAATTGCTTCTCACTAGAGCAACTGCAAATGCAAGATGCCCTTTGGAGGTTTTGATCGCACCAATTTATTTTTCTAGGAGTTTTTTTTTTTTTTTTTAATGAAAATCCATTTTATAACATTAGTCTTTAAAATCAGTGTTTGGAATTTTTTAATTTATTATTTGGATAACTCCTGGTAATAAGTATTGCAGTATTCAGATATTCAAGTGTATTTTGTTATGTATGGCCATGTTTACATATATGACCATACAGACATATATGGCCATGTTTACATGGTAAATTTAATGACGTATGAAATGTGATCCACATAACGCAAAATTCTACATAATGTATAACCTTATGTTTCAAGTTTGTTTTATAAAGATCTTCTACTGTACATAAATAAAATAAAAAAATCTTTGCTACTTTAATATAAATACACTTGACTATGCATTTTTTTGAAAGAAAGAATGTAAATCTTTAAAAGTACTATAAATTTATTTTAGCTAATAATAATTATACTTTACCAGCTTGTTTAGCAGCTTCTCGTTTTGGGCGGACTTTTTTAGTATGTTTAAAGTCTTTTTTATGCTGTGGATTTTTCCTGTGGAAATTTAAAACATTATTAAAGCTTAATAAACATATTTAACCTACAACATGTAATTAAAAAACATAGAGTTAAATCAAAAATAAAGTTTCTTCATTGGGAAAATTTAAGATATAAGATATACAGTTGGTTCTCGTTAATTCGAACTCGTCGGGACCACAAGAAATGTTCGAATTATCCGAAGTTCAAATTATGGAAAACATGCTTAATATGGTACTGTTACAAAGGGATTAATGTTATAGTGTTTTTTAAACTTATTTCGTCTCTTATCATTAGAATATGACTTAATATTAAATTAGAATGTATAAATACATCAGCTAATAAAAGATTAGAAAAAAGCACAATGGAAGAAAAATTTAAAACGTCACTGATGGACAGACGGGGCTCTAAGAAAGTGGATATCAAATGCATTGGATTATATGTACACTCGTTAGGAACAATTTTCACAAAAATCAAAGAAAGAAAGTTATTCAAATGATCTGAAAACCGTGAGATGGAAAAGAAAAATGAAAAATCAAAATTCTCGTTAGCTCGAATTAAACGAAGTCAAGAGAAAATGAGTTCAAATTAGTGAAAATTTTTAACGGTATTCTGCCATTGTAAATTTTGGGACTTCAAGTTTAGTTCGAATTAAGCGAAGATTTGAATTATCCGATTTCGAATTAACGAGAGTCGACTGTGTATGATCAAATAGAAAAAAAAGGAAGAAAGAAATTTCAATGTAGTGCATTCAAAAACTCAATTTATTTTATTAGGGAGAAAAATGATGGCAAGAATAATTCCAATACAGTTATTAACAAAAATAATTCCAATAAATTATTAATTACATATATAGAGAGACAAGCTCAATCTGGGGTCCAAGTTCGAAGCAGGCTCGAGCCCAATGCCAGGCTTCAGGTTTGGACTCAAAGTACATACTTATCCACAATTGGAGGGTGGGTGGGTGGGTGGGGGGTAGCCGATATTATTTGAAAAGCAAGAAGACCAAGCACAGTGATAAGATATAACAAATTTGTTATTTTAAATAGATTTTCAGGGAGATAAAAATCATAAAATGAAGAATAATTAAGATTATTATTTATTTCTATGTGAGAAAATATTTTTAAATGAGAAATTAACTCTTTGATTGTCTAGCAAACGGGCAAAACTGTAATGTTTTCTCTTTAATTTTTAAAAGCTGCATTTTTTTTTTTTTTTCTTGTCATGATATAAAATGTTTAAAATCCTATATAAATATTATCCTTGAAAGTATTAATCATTACTCAATATTTTAAAACAGATTTATATAAATAGCATTATATTAATTTAAAAAATGCTCTAATTGCAGTGAAATCTGAAATTTAGTGAATGGATATATCAGTTTACAGTGGTGAGAAATTTAACTTCTAAACAATTTTAAACTATTGTAAATAATTTTCTATAGTGTATTTTTAGCAGATCAGACTATAATGACACAAAATGCTTTAAGTTCTGAAGGGGGGGAAAAAAAAAATACATTGCTAGTGTTATATTAGCAAGAAAAACACTTCATACTACAGATAAATTGTATTATAATAGGCAGCAAATATTGTTAAATTTTTTTTTAATGCAATTTAAAATTATTGTTCAGTTAAATTACATTAGTTAGTGGAATTAAATTTTTCTTGAAACAGCTGTAATCACAAACAACTTTTATAATATGGAGAAAATATAATAACACAGCTAAGATACTTTATTCCTAAGTCTTTAAATTACGATAATGCACTAACCTAAAGCAATTTGCACCGAAGGGACACTCCTTTTTGTTGCTTTCATTTTCTTCAGCACTATCACTAGCAGCATCGTTCTTTTCATTCTTTTCATTCTTAACAACTTTTTCCTCCTCCTTTTCTGTTGCTTCTTTTTCTGCTGCGGGTGCTTCAGGCTCAGATCCATCATAGTCTGAATCTCCAGGATGACTGAACTGATCTATGTGGTTCTGATTCCGCCTAGTTTAAAAGTATGGTAAATAAACTTACCTTTGTTTAAAATAAACAAATGTGAAAATAAAAGTTCTCTCTTATATGATAACAATGGAAAAAAACAAAATTTTATTTTAGGAAATTAGTAATGCTTGGGATAACAATTGAGTACAGCGAATGATCGGTTAACAAACTTAATACATTCAAAAGCTGTGTTCGCTAACCAAATTGTTCAGTTAACTGATCATAGATTTTTTATTTATTTGCATGGAATTTCATGTAAATTGTTCTTAAAAGTTAAATAAGGTAAAAAATATGATACATCATACTTATTTATGTATAAGTTGACCTCTAACTTTCAAATGCAAAGTCTGCAAAAATGATACATGTATAAGTCAACCCTTTAACTTTTAAAAAACTGTTGCTGTTTTATTTGACGATCATTTGACAAGAAACATTGTTTTATTTCTTAACTAGCGGCCCGCCCTTGCTTTGCTTCGGGTACTCCCGTGTCAATACTGACACCGCAAATTGTTACTACCACTTCATCCTATTAAATTCAACTACTAAAACCATTACTCTCCTTTTAAGTAGTCGGGTAAAAAGTAGCCTGTATGTTAATCTAAGGTGCCAGATAACTCCATACAAAGTTTCATAAAAATCGATCCATCCGTTATTACGTTATAGATGGTGTAACTAACACAACTTTGTTTTACGAATATAGATTACAGCAGTCCTCCCAGGCTTTGTACGGGTATTAAAAAAAATTCAAGTTATAAATTTTTACACACATGCTCATACTCTCTTCTTTGTGGATGGAGTTATTAAAAAAGTGTAAACTTATAAAAGAAAATTCGGATATTAGTATTATTTTTTATTTATTTGTAATTCATACACTACATTTTTAGTTATTTACTTTTAACATTTTTACCTATTTATTTTATTTTTACAACAATTACAGGATGTCTTTATACACAATAAATCTTGTAGGGTTCAGCCTGCGTTTGCAATGTATAAGCGGAAAAAATGAAATTATTTATGACATCACATTAAAAACCTTAAAATAACAGTATTTCTCCACTATTTAATGGATGTTATTATACATATAAACCTTCCTCTTGAATCATTCTATCTATTAAAAAAAAAAAAACCGCATCAATATCCGTTGGGTAGTTTTAAAGATTTAAGCGAACATAGCGATATAGGGACAGAAAAAGCGACTTTGTTTTATACTATGTAGTGATGTCTTTATACACAATAAATCTTGTAGGGTTCAGCCTGCGTTTGCAATGTATAAGCGGAAAAAATGAAATTATTTACGACATCACATTAAAAACCTCAAAAATAACAGTATTTCTCCACTATTTAATGGATGTTATTATACATATAAACCTTCCTCTTGAATCATTCTATCTATTAAAAAAAACCGCATCAAAATCCGTTGGGTAGTTTTAAAGATTTAAGCGAACATAGGGATATAGGGACAGAAAAAGCGACTTTGTTTTATACTATGTAGTGATTGTTTGTCGAAAATTGCTTTTTTATTTTGCAATCGTTTGACAAAAGTTGCTATTTTATTTCACAATTGATAAATGATCATTTTTTTATTTTACTATAAAATAGTTTTATTTTGCGATTTTTACTAAAATTGCTGAATTATTTGTTGATTATTCAATGAAATTCGTTGTTTTATTTTGCAATCATTTGTTGAAAGTGCTTGTTTTATTTCACTATCGTTTTACTTCAAGATAGTTTGACGAAAATAGTTTTATTTTGAGATTGTTTGATAAAAATCATTTTATTTCACGATCTTTTGATAGAAATCATTTTATTTCAGGATCTTTTGATAAAAATCATTTCAGGACTTTTTCACAAAAATCAATTTTATTTCAAAATCATTCAACAAAAATTGTATTATTTTTAGATTGTCTGAAAAAAATAGCTGTTTTATTTTGTGATCGTTCAGCAAAAATAGCTTTTTTGTGATCATCCGGCAAAAATAGCTGTTTTATTTTGTGATCGTTCAACAAAAATAGCAGTTTTATTTTGTGATTGTTCAACAAAAATCTTTATTTTGTGATCGTTTGCCAAAAATAGCTGTTTTATTTTGCAATCTTTCGATCGAAATCGCTGTTTTCTTTCGCAATTGTTCTATGAAAATAGTTTTATTTTGCAATTGCTCAATGAAAATAGCTGCTTAATTTTGCGATCGTTCAATGAAAATAGTTTTATTTTCTAATCGTTTGACGAAAATAGTTTTATTTTGTGATCGTTTTATGAAAATAATTATTTTTTTTTATTCCGCAGTCACTTGACAAAAATTGCAGATTCCAAAAAAATTTAAAAAGCTGAAATCCCTTAAATGACAATACAGCCTCAAAAATGAAGATCAAATAAAACAGGGGCAAGAAATAAATTTTATTTCAAAATCGCTTAAGACATAAAAACTAAAAAGGTACCCAAAGGTTTAGGCCCTTATAAAATTAAAAATCTGGGCTTCAGATGCATCAGGACCTGTCAAACTATCCTCAACTAAATTTTCAGACCTCTACATGTGATAGACTTTGCAAGCAATCACAGAGACACACAGGCAGACAGAGAAAGCGTTTAATTAGACATTATTCTTCATTTTTATTTGTAATTTATTTTCTGTTTTCCAGACTTAAATATGCCTCACCGTTGCAGTTTCAAAGCCATTCAACTATTTCGACAAACTTTTATTACTACATAATTAAATCCATTGTCATTCTAACTTCCATACATTTATATTAGTTACAAACATTCAGTGACTGAAAACATACAACAGGCTAACAGAAAAATGCCTTAAAATTAATCTTAATTTATAACTAATAAATTTTAAAATTATTAAAATGTATTGTCAATGAAAATGTATTGTCATTGAATGTGATTTTTATGACTCTAGCCTAATAAGCAGCAGGGTTAAAAATTGATAATAAAATTTTATCTTTACATACAAAAACAGCTTAAGTTAAAAGACTGTAAAAATAGATCAAATTTCAAGAACAATAAAATGAAATAAATAAAACATAAAATTAATTATAAATAAAACAAATATTTAAAACTGGTATTAAAAAAAAAAAGACCTGTAGCATTTTTTCCCATAAGTGCAAGCCATTCTTGTCTTTTTTTCTGGTTCTGATGGAGCTGGTTCAGATTCAGGTTCAGGTTCAATTTCATCATCAGAACCTACTTCACTTGGAGCACGTTTCACTTTTCTTCTTCTCCCTCTAGGCCCCTGATAAATAAACACATTATAACACATCACTGTAGCACATTATAGAAAATCAAGAAAATAGGCCTTAAAAAGAAACATTTTCAAGTAATAATCATTAGTTTACATTAAGATATCTGCTAAGACACAGCTGTTATGCAAATGTCACCAACTTTTTCTTTACAATGTAAAGGTAAAGGATAGATAAGAATTGATTTTACTATCACAAAAAAAAGATACTTAAAAAAAAAAATAGATGTTAATGTAACAAGAAACAATTTTAATAAGTAGGATTCATTAAGCACATATGAAACACTTTCTAAGAATTCCAGAATATTTTAACAATTATATGACTGAATATTAAGTTATACAATATTGCAAATTACTATAAATTATATGAAAATGTTTCAGAATTTAAGACAGAGAAAAATTTAGAGTTGATGAAGATAAATATTCAAAAACTGAAAGCTTCTTTTCATTTAAACTTTGATAAGTCTGCTTATTGGATAATTCAAATAGAATTTAATTCACATTTTAAAATTGAATTGAAAAAAAAAATAACAATTATTAGTTTGAATTTTCAATATATTATTTTGAATAATTTGTACTTTTTTTTTTTTTTTTTTTTTTAATCTGATTAGAGGCCTGTATGGGCTGGAATTACCAGGCCTGGCCCGATGTAAAACTCAAAAGTTCGGCCTGGGCCTGGCCCATATAGAAATCGGTGAAAACAGCCCCGACCTGATCTGGCCTGACACAATATCTACTATTTTGAAAAAGTTCAGATTTCTATCATATAATTAAGATTCCCTTAAAGAATACTGCATATATATATATATATATATTGGTGATTTTACAGTATATCTTGGGAAAAAATGCACATTAGCAATATTAAGGATTACTTTGATTCAGAGACTTTCAACATTCAAATAGAGATTCATTAAAAAAATAATATGTTCAGGAATAAAAGGAAAAAAAAAAAGTTAACAACATCATAACTTTTAAAACTATCACAAAAAACATATTTATGAAAATATTTCTAAATCATTTTACTAAAGATTTCCTCAAATACAAAGGTGTTACTTTCTGATATATTTCTGAATTCATTTCTTTTTCAGAAACGCATAATATTAACAGGTGTTTTAATTCAGAAACTATGTAATCGAATGGCATCACTTGTTTTTTGACACAAGTAATTTAACTTCGTCGCTACTGGCGATTATTACAGTATTTTTAATTATTACTGAATTATTTCTTCTCTCGTTTGACTTCAGAGCGAGATTTTCGTTTTATTTTCATTACCTCGAATCTTAGAATTCGAAACATATTATTCTTATATCGAAATTTAATTTATATTTGAGTATCATTAATAAAATGGGACAAAACTGATGTACCCATTTGGGTACTCAGGGACTGAAGAGGTTAAGAAAATACTGTCAAAGTTAGCGTTTTGAATCAATTTTCCATTAGCAACAGCGGGAAAGGGATAAAAATCTGAAACCATGTGACAAAAATCTCTTAAATATAAACAAGTATCTTATTTACCAAAAATGAAAATGCTATCCGATACCAAATCCCTTCAATAGTCAGGCTTGTCAATTTTATACCTTTACATTAAAAAATTAGTCAGAAAATCTATCAAAATTTCACATTGTTGAGAAGTGAATTTAATAACCACCAAGAAGTATATTTTCAAAGATTACATTAATATAAGTTCTTTATCACTATTAATTATTTTTACGAATCATGTTGTCTGAATCATGAGTCATGTTGTCCCAACACATCTTGAGAACAATTAAGTCTAGTTCCCTGTACAAGTTACATTTCTGTACCAATGTTGCAAAACTAGTATCGGCTTGCAACAGACATTATGGCTACTCTTACTCAAGCCATATTCATTGAAAATAGCCCATACTTTATGGATTTTGCCTAAATCTTTATAATGGGTCAGTAAGCCCACAATTTTTTTTTTTTTTATCCGGCCGGCCCATATGGTCTTTTAATTTTTATGCCAGTCATGAAAAAATCATTCTAATTCTGCTGGCCTATTAGAAAATTCAGAACCATTCTACCAGGCCGCGTGCAGACCACTAAATCGGATTAGTATATTCCATATAAAAGTACGTAATACCAAATAGTTTTCAGCGTTATAATATTAATAGAAATTATCCATTTTTTAAAAAATGTATTATTTATTTATTGCTAAAATGTCCAGAGGAAGTCACTGTAAAGAAAAATTTGTTTTGTTTAAACTATCCCTTTTTGAATAACATGGATAAAGAGGGAATTGTTTACATTTTGTAGGCAGGTTATATTGTTAGCAGCCTTATGCTGTTATTGAAATTTCTCCCCAGGTTACAAAAGATTTACAATGTTAACTGTGCAAATCTTTACTAATTTGAAGTACTGACAAAAAGAATCAAGCAGTCAACTTTCAATGATTGTAGTGCCAAAGGATGGGACTTACACTGCTTTAATATTGAAAATTAAAGTCAAGATTATACAAAAAATTAAATATGGTACTGCAAAACAAACAGAGACATTCTCTCAAACATGTTGAGAAAAAATAAAATAAAAATTAACTCTAGACTACAAGGTCAAAGAAATAGGAAAAATATTTTAAAAAGATCATTTCCCAAGATTTTTTTTTAAATAAAATATATGTTTTGATTAATGCAAAAGGTTTCTAACAAACCCCTTGGAGTATTATAGAGAGTCAAATAGTTGACCAAGTATATCATATAATATTTTAACAGGAAATTAAAAAGCTGATAATATCTGAAAATGCCTTAAAATAATATTAGATTTGATCAGCTGTATTAAGAACACTAAAAAGAGTCAAATTTTCTCAAATTAAGTACAGTCATGATTTTCAAGCTAAAATTTTTTCATTTTCATTCTTCAACATCATAGAGAGAAAAATTTCTATTCAATATTTAATCACGTGTTAATATGTTCAAGAAATGTTAAGAAGTTACTTAAAGAAATTTTGTGAAGGGATCTATAAAATAGAATTTTGTAAAGGAAACCTAAAAATAATCTAATTTTTGTTTCGATCAATCTTTGGTCTAGGGGTTTTATTTTTTTCAAAATTCAATATAATGTCTGAAAAAAAGCTAGTACCTTAGATTTTGAGGATATAACATTCTTTAGACACATTTTATTCCATTTCCCTTCTATTAATGAAGAAGAATATTGCTATAAAAAACACATAAAAAGATGATTCTGCAGTGTGAAAGATAAATTTTCAAGATAATGACATTGAAAAACATGAAAATACAATAATAAAAAAATATATATATGAAAAACAATGTTTATCTTGTCTATTCCATTAAGCAGATTTTTAAGAGAAAAGATAAATAACAGAAAAGGGAAGGTGGCCCAAAAAATCCTATAATTAGAATTACTACACCCTCATCAAAAATTTATAAAAATCTGTCTTCTTCACATGTGCTCTGCCTTTGTCATTTAGTATTTGTTATATTTGCCAGAAAGGGTCAAAAGTGTCAATTTAGAAGGAAGATTAAATTTAATCAGTGTAATGGTTTTTGATAATTAATGTGTGGTTAAGGGCTGTATGATTTCAGACCTACACTTTTCCAGGCATCAACCATAATCAGCTGCATATTACATCAACATTTGCATTTTGAATCAAAGTTGCATACAATTTAATGCCTGAAAGTAATACATGCTGGGCTAAGAAAACAATTTAATAACTGTTAGAATAAGATGTTAAACTTTAGAAAATATTTATTTAAAAATTAAATATTTAGCTTTAAAATGACATTTTAATATGTTTCATATCCCCACTCCACTCACAATCCAAAATGAAGTCTGCTGAGCTTGTCTGTAAGACTAGTTGTACAAGCTTGTAGCTTGTCTGTAAGACCTCATTTGGAAAACCAAAAATATAAAGAATTTTTTTTTTTCCTCTTTAAAAAAATTAGATTAAAATTCATGTTAATATGTACTAGCTTGCTGATAGAAATAATGAACTGAGATATTTTTGTAGGCAAAATTATTTCATTAAGTGTACTAGGATACATGTTTGGAGGAGGCCCCATGAGCTCTATTATTAGAGTTAACATATTTCTATCAGGTAAGTATACCAACTCATAATATGAAAAAATATTTTCTTTGCATGCGCTCTGGCTCTACGATACTGCACTTGTAGTACTTTCCAGCCGGGATTGAAGGCATGAGTATTGACATTTATCAGCCTGAAAACTGTTTTCAACTTAGTTGCATTCATCAATAAAGAGAGATACACAAAGGGGATCTCTTTTTTTCTCTTCCATGCCATGCTGTGGCCAAAGAATGTTGCATTCATCACAAGTTGGTGTGTAAAAATAGCATGTGTTTAGTGTGATTTTAGGTTACTAAAAAAAATATCAAAAGTAAATATATGCTGCCATTTTCTGTGAAATTTGGATGCCCTTCTAATTAGAAGAATGGACAGAACACAAGACATATTATTTTATGCCCAAACATCATTAAAAACAAGCTGAAAATTGCATGCCAAGCATAGCAAATGCACGTTCATAGTCAAAGGAAGTTTTAAAAGTATTCAGATCTTGGTGTAACAGTATACAGATACAACAGAATATCCAATATCTTTTGTGTATCCTTGTAAATACTATATGCTTTCTATTATACAGGAATTAACTTTTAGTAAGCCTCAGTAACATATATAAATTTCACAAAATGTGAAATAGTTTGATATTATTAAAATGTACCCCAAACGATGTTGCTCGCTATACAATTATGTTATGGAATACATTCATGTAGCCCTGTAAATTAATAACCAATATTCTTTGCGACACAGATGTAAAAATGTATATTTTAGTAAAAAATGTATATTTTAATACATACTTCATAGATGCATATCATATTTATTAGATTTGAAAGAGTGTAACACTATTAAAATGCAGTTGAAACTATTTTTTCCATTAGCCATAATGTAACTGAATACTTTTAAATGCCAAATGTAATTAAACTATGCATCCAATTTTCATAAAATTTGAAATGACTCGACATAATTATATAACAATTATATATTTCAAATGATTCGGTTAGGTAGTTTTTGCTGTGTTATATGCAGACGGACGGATGGGTAGACTGAATGATGACTGTAGGATCTACGAATTTACATAATTACGAATGCACCTAAAAATGGATATCATTCACTGCCAGAGTTATCAACCCACAAAGTACAATAAGGTTAAAAAAAAAAAAAAAAAAAAAAAAAAAAAAAAAAAAAAATCTATTTTTCAAAATACAGTGAAACCTTCAAATAAGAAACACCTCTATTTAAGGGCAAAAGTCCCAGTCCCTTGGTATAGGATGCGTAATGTATTTACTTCTGAATAAGGGACACTCGATTTAAGAGATACTTGAAGATGAGATTAAAGGGGGTTTTGCATTTTAGATAATGAAGTGGTCTGAAATGAAAATACAGATTTTTGTGAACTTATCAGATACACAGTCATGTTAAAATAGAGAGGCATGTGACACAATTATCACCCATTTATTTACCCTACCCACAATCAGTGCGTTTATCCCCATAGAAAGTAAAAGCTAGAAATTTTAAGTATGACTATGAAAATGAAGTAGAAACGAAAATTGTGAAATAAAGAATTTTACAGATTCTTTAAAACATGCAAACTTGAGTACTTTTTTTGTAAATACTGCTGATAATGAAGGACTAAAATTCATATGTGTGGCAAATGAGCTCATGAAAGATTTGTAGTGAAAAATTGAAATCTGCAAAAAAATCCCTTTTGATTGATTATTTAAAGTGAGATTCTTTTAAATGTTACAGCACTTCTTGAATGTGTGAAATGTTTATGTAAAAAGTGCAAATCAATAATTCTATAAATCTTTTAATGAAGAAATTGATTGAAATTTTTACTTAATTCTCTATTCCTGTTACGTCTGACTAACATAATGTATAGCCTTCGGGTACATTTAAACTTCACCTTTGATGTTATTTTTTTATGCCTTTCTGTAAGATTTTTTTATAAAGAAAATACTCTGAATAAGGGACACCTCTATTTAAGGGACAAAAGTTCCAGTCCCATGGGTGTCCCTTATTCGGAGGTTTCACTGTATTATATATATTACAAATTTAAAATTTTTTCGCCAAAACTAACCTTTATACTACCTTAATTTTCTTATATTAATGTTCCGTACTTACTTCAAATTATTAAATTAAAATCTTGTTTCTAGATCTAATCTGTTAATCTGTATGCAGACGATATAAATTCTTAATTTGCCTTAAAAAACATTATTCCAGTATGCGTAAATATAAAAAGATGGCTCTAAATTAAAAATATTCTTAATTAAAACTTTATTTCTTAATATTCCAAATAAAACTGATTTCTTCTATGTTTTTATCAACCCTTTTTAAGAAAATCTTATTAAATTTATTCCAAAACCCTACCTTTCAAAAAATATCATTATTTTATTTTATCTATTTATTTATTTTTCCGCTGTCAACCTTTGATGTGTGCATTAATAAATTCATTTCTTTTCTTTTTCTCTTAAAATTAATCATTTATAAAAATCGTCTGCCTAAGAAATTATGAGTCGATTATAAATTGGTTAAAAATTATTTTTTTTAAAATAAATTTATCGTCTGTGTAAAATAGTCTCGTATCTGGACAAGAATTCTGTTTACATAAAAGGATGATGGTTTGAGATTACAGAAAGTTCTAGAATTTTCTTTTTAGTTTTAAAGGTGGAAGTCTCGAGATGAGAAGGGGAGAGATTCTGGAGTTCTTTCGTCGATGAGTACGGCTGGTTGAAGTAAATGATGGAATATTTTTTGGACATTTCGGTAAAAGATCGTTTGCAAAAAGGAGTTTTTCTCTCTATAATGACTACAGTTGAATAAATAAACTTACAGCCACCAATGAGTGATTTATTGGATATTCTACATTTATTTATTTTTTATTTTTTCCCTCGCTGGCCATGACTTCTGTGCAAAGAACGGGGACCCTGGCGATGATGTTTCTGGCTCCTAACTTTAAAATGTCACATATATATTCAAGTTTTTCAGTTATTAATTATTATCACATTACTTCTTTAAAAATTAAACTAGTAGTGCCTCTCAAGATTTCATGGTAAATAACTTGAAATGTTATAACGTTTCATTAGAAAGATTCTTGAATTTTTAATTACTTGCTTTTAAATTAATTACTGAAATCATAGCAAATTTTTATATTCAGACATGCTACAGGCTCAGCAAAGAAAAAGCTGAACTTTCATGGCCTCATAGACTTCTGACAAAATTTGCTTTTTTTTTTTTTTTTTTTGGGCAGCATTGACAAAATTTGTGTTTTCTGCGACCGTTTGACAATAATCGCACTTTTTTTCCACAGTCTTTTCAATGAAATTTGCATTTATACATGATCTTTTAGCGAAATTCGCAGTTTTTCACATCCCTTTTTGAGAAAATTTTCATATTTTCTGCAATCTCTTGAAAAAATTTGAATATTTTCTGTGATCTTTCGACAAGATTTGCTTACTATCTGCAATCTTTCAACAAAATTCGCATATTTTTCCCCTGTCTTTAAACAAAATTTGCAATTTTTCTCTGATCTTTCTTTTGCATATTTTCTGCAATCTTTTTACAAAATGAGTCTGTTTTCGATGATCTTTTTACAGATAGTCTTTTTTCCTTGTTTTTTGTCAAAATTCTCATATTTTTCGCGATTTTTTGACAAAATTTGCATCTTTTCCTCGATTATTCATCAAAATTATGGTATTTTTTGCGATCTTTCAACAAATTTTGCGTATTTCCCTCAATTTTTTTACAAAATTTGTGTATTTACCCCAATCTTTCTACAAAATTCACTTATTTTTGCACAATCTTTCTACAAAATGTAAGTATTTTCCATGATCTTTCTACAAAATCCGCACACTTCCCCTGATCTTTCGACAAAATTCACATACTTCCTCCGATCTTTCGACAAAATTCACATACTTCCACCGATCTTTCGACAAAATTCACATATTTTTGCACGATCTTTCTACAAAATTCTAGTATTTTTCCCCAACCTGTTCAAGAAAATCACATTTTTCCTGCAATCTTTTGACAAAAATCACGTTTTTTTTTTACAAATCGCATTAACTCCTACAATACCCCCCCCCCCCCAAAAAAAAAATTCTAGTCCTTAATATCAACACAACAAATTTAAAAGTTATTAACTTCGAAAGCGAAAAATAATATTAACTTTGTGGAAAAAAAGAAACAATTTTACAGTAAAATCAAATAAATTGTATTTGAGATGAAGATGCACTTCAAACAACTTTTACCTGTGATATGATAGTTCAACTGAGTGAGCATCTCTGTGCATATGCAGCATGTTACTTCAAAGACAGACTTGTACTTATACTGTGCATGCATAGCCATAGAAATTTAATTTAAAATTATGGCTCATTAATAAAATATTTGGACAAACAAAGATACAATAACAAATCAGTATCCAATTATCTTTCATTATAAAAAATAATGATGTAATTTGATGCAGTGAGTTTCTTCTCACAGACCGTCGAAAGAAAATGCTTAGCATTTTAAATCTAATATGAAAAATGTCTTATTTTAGCATATCAAATAACTTTTTTTAAATCCATATTTACACAGAATAAGTAAAGTCAGGCAAGCAATGTGTGGATAATTATGTTTGTGAATTATATTTATTTGAACAACAAAAAGTATAAATTACTATTAATGTATAAATATTTTAATAACAGGGTATAACTAATTATTTCTTATTATTTAAAGTGTTGTACATGTTTAATTTATTTTAATTGCTTTATTAAAGTTTAAATAAATTAACATTTAAAGGGTTTTTTTTCTCTCTTATCAAAAACATTTTATTTTAATGTAGTTATAAAGTACAGTAATAGTAAATAGCTCAAATCCCATGTTTATAAAGAATATCGAAGGTATAAGAAAATTATTTATTGTGCATTATTCTTTGTAACAGTTACAGTATATGCTGTAGAAAATATATTATAAATATTAGTTATAAACAAGCAATCTCTTTTTTTTTAATTATATTTTTAAATATTATATGGTTGAATATTTTAGTTTTTCCTTTTTATCACAGTATTTCATATTTCATTACAAGTTAATTAAAGCTTATTTTAAAAACTTTTTTTAAGAATACATTTTGTTTTAGTATGGTTAAATAAACATTTATAAAAATTCATAATTACACAGAAAATGTAAAGTAAAAAATAATGTATATAATATGCATGTGAATTACATATTGTTATAGAATATTCTATAAGATATATAGCATATTTTTATTAATAAAGAAATGATACAGTATTTTAATTATTAATATATTAATAAGTTATTACTATTGATAGCTAAGTAAGCTTTTTAAATTATTCTTTCTTATTAAAATTATTCTTTCGTATTAGTTAAAGTATCAATATAAGTTTTTAAAATTTATCTTTTTGTAAACAGAACAAAATTAGTATGAAAAAGGAAACATATAATACTTTTAATTAAAGTGAATACATATAATACTTTGAAAAATTAATAATTTGTTTTCTTAACTTATTGTACTTAATGGGCTTATAATTTTCATATAAGTGGCATTCATTCACTTTGGATAACGATTCAGAAACACAAATGCACTCAAAAGAAGGGGGAGAAACAGGAGAATGGAAGGGAAATAATTTTTGAGAAATTATATCCCACTCTATTCCTTCACGAGATTGATGCAAAATATCTTAAAATACTTAAATTAACTATCTTGAAATACTTATTCAGACACAAATATCCTTCCAGGGAGAGAAAAAAAATGGTATGTGGGGGGTTTTTGAATGATTTTAATTTCAGATGATTATAAATGTATTTTTCAATTTTATTTCTAAATTTTTCCTGCACATATTCATAGCCATCTGGCATTAAAATATTTTTATGTGCAAAATAAATTGTTTACAAAAAAGTAACAGCTTTTTAATGCAAAAGAAATTATTCAAACACATTTTACTGAAAAATAGCATTATCTTTTAATAATCAAGCCTTCAAAAAATATTTCATTTTGCTCCAGTAATTTCAATGTATACATGTATTTTTCAAATCTTAAATAAATAATCTTTTTTTTTTTTTACTAAGTAAATTTATAGAAATGAACATTGTAAAATTGTAAATTTTATACAATTTTTAGACAATGTTGACAAATAAATAATGGATATTGATTTTTAAACAAATTAGTACAAAAACTATATTAAAGATTCAGAAAACAAAAAATTGGAAAAAAGAAAGGTAATTTATTATTTCTTCTTTAACAGATACATTTAAAAATGTATTTTTTCTTTGATTGCTAGGTCCCCTCCCTCCTGCATATTTAAAAAGTATGGTGCTAAAAGATATTTTAATGAAAAAAGAACTTGCAATTAATTTCAAAATAAATTAATAATGATGAAGATTGATCTTTTCAAGCAGATTTATACAAAAGCTAAAATAAAAATTCTTAAAACTTCAGAAAAAAAAAAAAAAATAAAATAAAATATTTAAAAAGAAGGGCGATGGGGAGTAGATTGCATTTTTGCATAAGAATTTTACTCCTGATTGTAATAGGTAAAATCAAAAATGTCTCTGTTCTAGAAATAATAATAATAACTTATGCTGTCACTGCCGCTGACAATGAATTTCTTGTAATCAGAGATCTTTCTTCATTAATATTAAGAATGCTGTTACATACAAAAATATGAAAATTGGCAGCAATATAGAGAAATGTTTGATAAACATGCTGGTGCAAGCAGTTTTTAAATAAAATAATCAATTTTAAGAGCTATGTTAATGTTAAAATTGGTCAAAATCATTTAGGGGTAAAAACTATACATAGAAATTTAAACATTTTTAGATCATTTTATACATTAGAAGTTCCCGGTGTGCAGACTGCTTTTATTTTTTTCTTAATTTTACTCATTTTTTGAGGATTTATTACCATTTTAAATTAAAATTTTGAATATTTTGAGAGACATTTTTATACATATTTTAGAAAAGGGTAACAGTTTAAATTGTTACCAAATGATTAAAGAATAATATTTTCTTCAAATAAAAAATATATACTATATATATATTAAAATGCGACTATCACAAATAGTAAAAAACCTTTCAAATGAGAATTAAATAATTATGAGTTAATAATGGGTAAATACTGAAAACTATGTCATAAGAATAAATTGTGAATATTAAAAAAGAAAGAAAATTGTTATAATAAATTCATTAATATGCTTTCACATTCCTAGGATAAAAAATTAGCCCAATTTCAAAAACAAAATAAGGCAGTGTAATAATATTTTCTTTCAAACATATTTTCTTTCAACTTTTTTAAGAATATTTTTGTGTGACTATTACAAAAAGAAAACAAAAAATTGGTAAAACTTATGTCACATTAAAACCCGACATTTATTTAGGAATCACTTATTTAAAGTCATATAGCATTGTTTAAAAATACAGGGAAGCTAAGAATGAATACCTATTTATAGGGCGATCGCCACTGTTTTATTATTATTATTATTATTATTATTATCATCATTCAATTTTTCATAATTTTTTTAAGCTAGTCAAATTAACTGATTTTTAGAGGTGGGACAGGGGTTGATGAGCATAGCTCATAGGGGCAGAGCCCCTTGGTTTTATACATTTCTGTAAAGAACTTGCCAGCAATAAATGACATCACAAATCACTTTTTAGGCCGGAAATGTGAAAGATTGCAGTGAAGGTGCCAAATTAAGAGTAAACAAACTTAAATGGTTTAATAGCTTTTGATTGAAGTTTAATAAATATTCATACAGTCTCGGGCCTACACAGTTCATGGCCTCAAATACAATTAATTACAGATTGCACTGATGTTTTCTTTTTGAATCTTAGGATAGAATTTCATATCTGAAAGTAATATTTGTTGGATTACAATAACAACATACGAAAGGTTCAGAATAAGATACTAAACATTTAATTGTAAATAAATTCAAATTATAATTAAAAAAATAATAATGTTTTTTTTATAGTTTAATGTTTTATATATATATGTATATATATTGCAAATAATATCATTTCAACTCCGTATTATGAGACCTTCCTAGAGTATTTTGCCAAGAAACAATGTATTAAAAAAAATGTGTGTGGCACTCGAGGACTGCTGCGGTAAAGCTATTGCATAGCATTTTTATCAACTTATGCAAAAATACCGCGTCAATGTCTGCCGAAGTCTATCGAAGGATACTGTGCCGAAGTCTCCCGAACTGAAACGTCGTTAGCCGCAGTGTTAGGATTTTTTCTTGTTACAGAATTCATAGATTCGGTCGCCATGCTCAAAGTCCACGAAATAAGCTATGCAATAGCTTAATAAATTACCAAACAAAATCTGGCTGTGCTACGAAAATTAGATCGCAAGTTATAAGCATTTTAAATTTTTCGACACTCACCTTGGGGGGGGTCTCCTGTCATCAAAAATTAACAGTCTCATAATAAATTACCAAACAAAATTTGGCCACGCTACGAAAATTTGATCGTGAGTAATAAGCATTTTTAATTTTTCGACCCTCACCGTGGGGGATCTCTTGTCCCCAAAAATTAACACTGCCTCATAATAAATTACCAAACGAAATTTGGCCGCGCTACAAAAATTAGATTGCGAGTTATAAGCATTTTAAATTTTTCGACCCTCACTTTGGGGGGGGGGGTGTCCTCCTGTCACCAAAAATTAACATTGTCTCATAATAAATTACCAAACAAAATTTGGCCGCACTACAAAAATTAGATCGCGAGTTATAAGCATTTTAAATTTTTCGACCCTCACTGTGGGGGTCTCCAGTCACCAAAAATTAACAGTGTCTCATAATAAATTACCAAACAAAATTTGGCCGCCGTACAAAAATTAGATCGTGAGTTATAAGCATTTTAAATTTTTCGACCCTCACGGTGGGGGGTCTCCTGTCACCAAAAATTAATACTGTCTCATAATAAGTTACCAAACAAAATTTTGCCGCGCTATGAAATTTAGATCATAAGAAACATAAGTTTGAGACTTGATATCCTAATATCTGAAAAATACCGCGTCATTGTCTGCCGAAGTCTACCGAAAGATACCGTGCCAAATTTTGCCGAACTGAAACGACGTTAGCCAAAGTGTTAGGTTTTTTCGTTACGGAAGTGTTAGGTTTTCTCGTTACGGAATTTCTAGATTCGGTCGCTTTGCTCAAAGCCCGCGATAAAAGCTATGCAATAGCTTAAAAATATAAATTGTCTGAATAAGGTAAATTTTCAAAATCTGTCTTTCCAAAAAGAGATTTTTCTTCTCTCAATCAAATTTTTAAAAACTGAAAGCATGATATAAAAACAAAGCACAATATAAAAATCAAAGACATTAAAAATTAGGAAAAGTGGTAATTTACTAGTAAATGTTACATTTGCCTCCAAATGTTAAATTTATACAGATATTGCAATTTTTTTGACAAAGCAACACAGAATATTTACTTGTTATTTACATATGTAATCATTATTTTAAAAAACTTTAATGAAGAGCTATTTATTTCTATTTTTTGGGAGGGGAGGGGGAGAATGGAAGACATGGAAAAAAAGGAAAATATAATGAAGGGTAATTGATTGCATTATAGAATTTTTTAAATTAAAAATACACAAAATATTTGAAAGACAAATACGATAGGATTTTTCTAAAGCAAGTAGTTAACAAATATATGAAAATAAGCTAAAATAAAAATAAACTTTGAAGAAAATCTTTCAGGTTTATTTTCTAAAAATTTAATGGCATAAAAACCAAAGCCTGAATTAGATGAACTTAATTTATAAAAGTAATACTCACTTTCTTTTTCTTTGCACTACCCCAATCACTGCCAGACTCACTTCCAGAGCCAAATTTGTGGGCAGGCTTTTTGGCCTTTTTGTGTTCTATTTCCCAGTCACTACCAGAATCATTGCCACCACCTCTTCTCTTACCCCTCTTTCTTCTGGGTTTTGGCGAAGATCGATCACTCTGCCACTCATCGTCATCACTTACAATAAAATCCTCTGAAATAATAATTTTCTTATTACCAAAGATTCGCAAAAAGTTGAAAATTAAAAGTTTGTTAAATTGCATTAAAACTATTCATCCTAACAAATAAATACAAATATTCTGACACATAATGTATGCTTCAGATACTGATCAAAATTTACAAGCCACATTATACATTGATGATAAAAGTGAAAGCTTAAAAATTACAAAAAATAACAATTCTCAGAAATGATAGCTGAACTGCATTTGTGAACATGGTGTAAATTTACAACTAATGATGATGGTCAATATCATCTTAAATGAGAAGTACTACTTAACTTTTCAGTGTTCTATGTCTTACTTTTTGATACAACCTCTTTTTGGGAGGGGGGGGGGGGAAGAAAAATGTATATGACAAATACATTCAATACCTGGTAACAGAAAATTCTCTAAGTGTTTGTGACAGATATTTCTGGGGAGGAAAATAATCTACAGATGAAGTATTTTAGAATTTAAGCATTAATTAGTCAAACAATAACTTACCTGTGACATTTTAATAAATTTTATTCATTTTTATTACTATAATCTAACTTTTGTGTTAAGTAATAAAGAACTAAACATAATCTAAAGCAAAATAAGGGTTCGATAGAAAGAGAACCTGCAAAAGAAAAGAAATCTGCAATGCCTGTCTTCCATCTTGGGCTTTCTGCTACCAGGATCTAATGTAGTCTGAAATTTTAGGTGAGCATAATTCACCAGAGTTCATTATATGCCAGAATGTACAGTAAATATATATACGTTGATTGCAAATGTTGTGAGTTTAAATACCTTATACCCAGAAATCGTAAGCTATAAAAGATTGCAATGTAAACACAAATTTTCAAATTTAGCTACAGTTGTTCTGCATTGTGTAGCATCACTGTTACCCATATCAAGAGTTTCTTGTGGAAGTAGATTTAGTTTTTGTAAAACCTAATTAAGAATCAGTACTTTTCCAGTTCTAACAATATGTTTAATTTTAAAAAGTATTAGTATTTATTATAAAAAATTCTAGAAATCAATTTATAGATTTATCTCTCCCCCCCCCCACACACACACACACTCCTTTCTTTTCAGTACCTTCATTTCAAATTTTAAAGAAATTATGTTTTACAACATTTCTGGAGGGGATTTTTGTTTCTGCACATATTGTTGGAAATCTCTACATTTTCGACACAGGGTTATGTTGTTAATATTGAAAAACACTACTTTGCATTTTAAAAGAGTGAAGGATGTGTGTGTGGTTTTAAATAATATATATTATTTAAGCTTTTATAAGAACTTTTGGTCATAATTGAAAGTTGCATGAATCTAAATGTCAGATATTGCTTTGGCAATCACTATACAGTGCATCTTAGTTCATTTAATAAACATAAAATAGTACAAATTTGAGGTTCATTTAAAAACAGATTGGAGGTATACACAGCTAAAGGCAGAAGCAATTTTCTCCTTTTTTGGGAGAGGTAAAGAAAGATTTTTATATAAAATTATAAAAAGTATTGAGGCTAAAGACAGTGTGACCCGCAACATTAGGCATATTTAGAATGACTTATGTCTAAAAATATAAAATATTCAACACTGGTTGTAAAATTGTATATGATTATTCTAATGGGACCAAACAATGGCAAATAGGTCAACTAATGAAAAGAAAAACTCTTTTGTTTATAATATATCTGCTCTGTAGCTAATTAAATTTTAAAATTATAAATATACAATAAATAACTAGTTCTCGAAAAATAAGTAAACACAATGAATTGCCCTAAGCAATCCTATAAAACTATACAAAAATTCAGTGAAGCTTTTCTTGAAAATAATTACAAAGACTGAAAGAAGATAAACATAAGAATTTGCATGAAAAGTTAAATTGCTCTTTACGATACTTATGAAGAGTGAAATTTCAAATCTTCAATTTAATAATAGTAAAAAAAAAAATATTAAAAAAATATCTGGATTTTTTTTTTCTCTCCCTTTACTAGTTTAAAATATCTCTGACTATCCCTCAGGAATTGCAAATTTTCCTGATTTCTGACATCCACAATAATTTTCCCAACTTTTTCAGATGAAATACACAGTCATTAGCTTTCACCTCAGAAATCATGATTTTATTTATTCATAAGCAATCTTATTGTTTTAAAATTTCCTTTTTAAAACTTTACCATTAGTATTTAAAAAATTCATGATAAATGATGCAATTAAATAGACTATTTAGATGATGATGAGTTCAATTAACATTTTTCTCAAAATTAATTTCTAGACACTCAATCAGTTTCTCCCTCCCCCAAATATCCAAGAATCCTTCATTTATCATAACATTTTTATTTTTGATAACACTGTATTAAGAACATTTTAAATATGAAGTCGGTTAAAAACTACAATATTGGCACAGTTTATTATAATAATACCAACACTTACTGTGGAAAGTTTCAATTCTCACAGTGTGTGTTTTTATGCTAAATATTATAAGCATCAAAAGTGATATGGCAACCAATAAACAAAATTTCTAATACTATTTGACTTAATTATATTTTTCGATTAAATTATTATATGGCTTACTTATGTGCCGATACAACAAATAGCTTGTCATTTTATGTATTAAAAGACCAATGTCTTTTAAAAGCTTGTTATCAAAAGCATTTGATACATTAAAAGTTATTTATTAATACACAACAATTTGATGATATTATTAAAATATAAATGAACATTAACAAGAAGTTACTTTTGAAATTTTTGCTTTTCTCACCAAAATCAAACTCTTTGCTTTATGTATTATACCAATCTTTTTATAACAAAGTATTTTGTTTTATGAATACAATTCCAATAGGAAAAGCATGCAGCTATTTACAGTTAAAATTAACACTGTTTCTATGCACATCAAATTACACCTATTTAAAAATTTTCAATTCTCAGCTTTTCATTTAGAAGTTTTAGGTTTTTGCGAGGAGATCACCTACAGCAGCACAATATTGCTCGATTTTAACACAATATTAGGAATTCTAAATATTTCTTCAAATTAAACACTTTTTTTTTCCCCCCAGAATAAATTGTACAAATTTTTGTCTATGTATTCCTTTAAATAATTTTAATGATAATAAGAATTTAGTTTAATTAAGACATACTAATTACCGATTTTCAATTATAAACATGTATTGTTTGCAGTATGATAAAAAATATACTCAATATATCTACTTAAAAATACATATATATATTTTAGAATTAGAATTGATCTTTTGCCACAGGCATGATACTCAACTGTGAATTCTATTCGCAATGGGTTGAATTGTAGAATTATATAATGGTTGTATAAATAGTTAAAATATCTTACATTAACTTCAATTTAAAATAATATAGTTTACAGATTGGGAAAAAAATAGGCAATTAAAACATAAAACTCAAAGTATATGATAAAATTTCAGTAAAAATTAAAAAATATATATTTACACACTTATTTAAAAACGGATTTAGGTTTTAAAGATATATGATACACTATAATTCACAATTTTAAGTTTCTAGGACAGCTTTGGAAATAGGATATGTGCAATGTCAATAAGATTAAAATGCCTTTGTAATGTCTTAAGTTCGGTAACATACTGTTCTTTCATAATAGACAAAAAATACTTTAAAAAGTTCTAACAAGGAAGGACTCCATACGGGCATACTCAGAAAAATCTGAAAAAATTACAGAATGTTCTTCTCATATAGTTATATATGTTTATAAAAAAAATTTCGGCGGAACCTCCTTATAACGTCCGTAAAAAAAGAATAAAAATTTCGTTTATTTGGCGATTTATCTCCGGTTGGCGAAAACACGAAATTTTGAAAATTACGCTTTTACGCTTCGAATACTTTTTAAAGAAAAAACTTTCTATGTTCAATTTATTTAAATCAGTTTAGTTTAAGTAATTTTAGTTTTGCATTTTTACTTTACTTTAAGTGCAATTTTGTCACATACGTTTATATGTACTTATAACAAAATGAAATTAATATATTTTATCATTTAAAACACAATTTAAATTGTTCCAAATTGAAAAATACACTGTTAAAAATCTGCTGCATTTTGTTGCAACGCACTCCCTTGCTTGTATAGAAAACGGTTACTTGGCCGTGAAATGGAGCTTTCTCATTGTTTGGAATAGAGATGTTAATAGAGCGATGGAATCGTTGCAGCAAAATGCAGCAGATTTTTAACAGTGTTGCACAAGCTACAACACTGCTAAAAATCTGTACCATTTTCTGCAGCGTCACTCCACCGCTTTTATAGAAAACGATCAATTCACCGTGCTATGGAGCATTCTCATTGGTCAGAAGAGAGGTATTCCATAAAAGTAATGGAGTGACGTTGCAGTAAATGCTGCAGATTTTTAACAGTGAAGTCAATTAAAATCAATTTTCAGATTCGTTAAAATCGTCTGCTTTTGGCGAGGAAATGCACCGCTCGCCAAATCCTGCGTCGCTTTCAGCTTTTCATGCCAATTATTCCAAACTATTTTATTTTTTTACATATCTAATAATGTAATTCCGCCGCTAATTTTCCCTTATCCTTTATTACCTACATGAGTAGTTTAATTCGTATTTTTTTCAAAAAATTCTGAGTATGCCCCCAATGGAGACCTTCCTTGTAAGTACATTCCTTCCCCTTAAACAATCACAAATCATTTTTAATACATTAAAGACTTTTTTTATACTTACTAACATTAAAAATTAGATAGAAAATTAACACAACTGAGCACTTTGAAAGGAATCATTTGACATAGTAGAAATAGTGTTAAGAAATCTATAAGTATAAAACCTAACAAGTACATACAATTCTCAATATCTACAAGTTATATAACATAATGAGGTTTCACAAACCAAGTGATAGTCCTTGTCTAGTCTGTCTGTTAGTTCTGGAAGATGTTCGACCTGGTGTATTTCTTTGAGAACTACTTTCTCCTTCATCATCAAATGTGAATTTCTGTACAGCTTTCTTTCTGCCTTTTGGTTTAGGAGGAGCAGGAGGAGCATCTTCATCAACTGAAACTGATGCTTAAAAGAATTACAACAATTAATAATATAATAAATTTATATATTCAAATTGCAATTCAAACAACAGTTAATATGTACAAGATTAAACATAAAAGTCACTAATTTTTATAACATAATATGAATATTAACCAAATTGTCCTACTAACACCACAAACATTTTTAACATTATTATGTATTAAGGGGCTACATCAGTAAAATGGAAAGACCTGTTTCCTAATGTTAATCCTATGGAAGAAATTTTAAAAAATATCTCAAACGCATTTCATTTTTTTGCATTGGATAGCTGAGATTAGTCTGAATTCAGGCCGTTTTTTTAGTTTTTCGATTTTGGTTTCAGATTTTTTTTTATAAGGGTGCTTTCGATTTTCAAACCAGTTCTGAAAATGAAGGCAGCCTTGTGAAAAATATTTGTAAACAAAATAAAAAAAAAGCCTGCATACAAATCAATCTCAGCTATCCAAAGCAATAAATATATATATATATTTAAAAATATTAAAATGCAACTGAGATATCTTTATAAATTTCTTCCATAGGATTAGTATTAGCGAACAAGTCTTTTCATTTGAATGAGGCAGCCTCTTAAAGAACAACATTAAAGTTTTTGATTTGAAAAAGGTGTGTAAATAATGAAAATTCTTGGATATGAAAAGTTGATAAAATGAAAAATAATGTTTTTATCCAAAAATTTACAATCAAGATTATTAAACACTTAACTAGTGCTTATCTCAAAAACTTTGATATACTGTTAATAAACCGTGATTTGGTTAGAATCTATATTTTAGAAGAAAAAGGACTAATATCTGAATTTTAAATGTTTAAGTAAATGTTGATGGTACTTCTTTGTTATAGTGATAAGCCCCATAATTAACTTTTGCTTTTACAACTTAGGTCAGTCCATTGGCCAGTACTTAGGACTACAGCCAAAGTGGTTCTTAAAATCCATTTTAACTTTTAATCTCTTTATTTTTACACTGATGACAGGGATCTAGGTATCCTTGAAAATGTCATATGTGGTTTAATTTGTTATTTTAGCATTGTAAAATTTAGTTTATGATTTTAAACCTTTCACAAAATGATTAGTTTCTGATTATCATCATAAAACACACAAAAAAGAAAAAAAAAAAAGATTCAATGCACACCTTTTTTTTTTCTTTCCCCTCAACAAGTATGAATACATTTTTATAACTATTTTCAATGCTGAGAGCAAACCTACCTAGTTTTCTTTTTGGAGCTTTCCTTTCAACTTTCTTCTTTGGGCCTCTCTTTTTGCCAGCCTTTGGGGGTGGCATATCATCTGACTCTGCCCAATCTGGAAGAGTGCGAGTTTTGTCACCTTCTTCTTCCTCTGCTTTGGCAGGTTCCTGTAAAAAATGTAAATTATCTAAGTAAAATCATTAAATATTTAAAAAAAAAATAAAGATTTTTAAATATGGTTTCATATATAAATTCACACTTTATTTACACTATTTTAATTTTCAACCAGGAATTTTGTTTTGAAATTTTTGTAAATTTAATATTTTATTACTACAGTTTCCCCTAGATTTAAAAAGGGGCAGGGTGCTGCTGGTGGAAAAAAAAGGCACTTTTTTATAGTTAAGACGGTGTTGACTCTAGAAAATAAGGACCGCCGAGCGGAAATTTTCAAAAGGGGAACACTATTCTATCAAAAAGGTACTTTTTTTTTTCAAAAAAGGAACACTATTCTAAAAAAGGTGCATTTTCTTAGAGAGAACACTATTCTAAAAAAAGGGGGCTCCTATTTTTTAAAAGAAGGATACATCTTGTTCACCAAAAATATTTTGAACTGGTTTGTTTACAGTCCTCTAGCAATAGCAGTCCTCCTGCAATATTTTCCCAGAATCAATTTAATTGTGACGAGATGCATAGAAAATGTTAAACAGGGTTGCCAGGGATACATCAAAAATGTTTCTGTCAGGCGCTATGCACTACTAAAATGGCTAAGAATCAATACTACAAAAAACATCTTAGATACTAAACTTTTTTTTTTTTTTTTTTTTTTAATTTTTAAAGCCATTTAAAATTCAGGTGATTCTTTTCAAGACAACGGTTAAGAACTTTTTACTTTGCAAACAAATCAAAAAAGAAAGAAAAAGTAAAGGCTACTTTTTGGATAAGAGGCAAGAAGGGTGTTATTTTGTAGATCAAAGATCTGGAAGGGTGCAACACCCACCTGAACCTTATCTAGAGAAAACTTTGCTATTACAATTTGTGCAGTACATTTTTATAATAGTGCAAGACTTTTTTTCCTTTTCAGTATTTCTTTTAAGCTTTAAACTATACTAATCCAGCTGGTCAGATGCAGAGTGTTTTGACACCCCATGCTGGAAAATATCTATCAGCTGTCGCTCCCTATAAACTGAAGTGGTCAGGTACATCAATATTTACTTCCAAGGTTACCGCTTATGCGTAGTGAATGAAAACTGCAAATTCCGATTCATTTTTAGTCTTATAGAACAATTTTGGGTCAGTGGATACTCAAAAAACTAAAGTTTTTGATCTATGTACACCCTAATTATGAAAATTCGTAATATTATCCACAATAATGTATAATTTTATTATAATAAAAATTGTTCATCAATATATAAAATAGTTTATTTTACTCCACAATATGGAATAAAATAATTAATGATGTATTTCAAAATACAATTATCAGTAATAATTTGCTATAATATTTGGTATTTTCTACTCATAATTATTGCCTGTAGCTAGTAATAGCACTTTTTTATACAATTTATTGCTATTTAATTTTTAATAACACCCAATATCTGTGGATCAAATCTCCATCAAGTAGGGAGGTTTGACCTATTTTCCAGACTCTTGAAAAATCATCAATCAAAAAAGAATTCATAATTAAAACACAAAAAAGCATAAAATAATTCTAAGCACTATAAGCTATCAGCAACAATTATATGTGAACAGGGTTCGTACAGAGTTGGGAAGAAAAAATCCAAGAAGCCTAAAAAACTTTAAGGACTTGCCACTTTTGTTGTTATTTATGTGACATGCACTTGCACACCCCAAGTTTTAATGTCCCATTTGGAGAGAAAAACATTTATGGTGCCGGCATTTATGGTGTTATATATGGCCACATTATTGGGGCTGAAACTGCACAGAATTAATAACCTTGTGATTTTGTAAGTTCAAATAAAAAAATACACAATCAACTTTCCTATGCAGTGACCAATGGTCATATACACAGAGATCAGTCGATTCTGATGAATGACGTGCATAAAGGGTTTACCGTGCGTTTTACAATCAGATTTTTTTTTTCCGGGAGCAATATTGTTTGCGTGCAAAACTGCAATACAATTTAAGGACTTCCTAAGGAGTATTTTGTTTATCTAAGTAGTTCTAAGTAGTACTTGGGAACGTTTTCATTTCCAAGTAATTTTTAAGGAGTCTAAGGAGTCTGTATGAACCCTGGTGAACAAGGAAATTTTATTATTTTTTAAAAATATATAAAAATAATTTTTGTAAAAAGTGGGCCAAACCTCTCATGTTTCTCGAAATGACCCTTGGTAAATAATTTCCATAATGATATGCAATATTTTTTTGTGTGTGTAATTGATTAAAAATAATTAAGTTAGAGAAAGACTAATCTAATTTCTGCTATACAATATTTATTTATTTATTTTCTGGAGAGGGAGAAGGGGATTACTTGTATAAACCAAAAAAAGTTGGTTTTAGTTTTCTTTAGAAAATTTTAATCTTGAATGTCTCGAAACTTGCATTTTGTTATTTACCTTATTTTACATCCAAGCCCTTCATATAGCAAAATCATAAACTTTATTTATATGTTTATCGAATAAAATAAACTAGTACCTCATCTAGATTGTCATCTTCATTGTTTTCAGCAAGATCATCTGATTTTTTATCAGCTTTGTCTGGAGTAGTTTTAGCATCAGACTTATCTTCTGACTGTACATGATCAGCCTCTGTTTTATCTTTTGGAAAAGAGTCATTTCCAAGCGTACTTTCTTCTTCAACAATCTTTTCACTGAATTTTGATTTTTCATCATCATTTTTTGCTTCTGTGCAAGATTCACTGTTCTTTGCTAGGTCATTTAACTTTTCGGGTTTCTCTGTCTCATCTTTTTCAGCTTCTGATGATTGGACCTTTTTCTCCTCATTTGAAGCTTCGTTCTTAGAACTAGAATTTGCATCTGATTTCTCCTTCTCTGACTCTTTCTCTTCATTGATTTCTTTGTCTTCTTTAGGACAAGGAGGTTTACAGTCCTCAGAGATGTCAGGAATCTTTTTGGCAAATGTATTTTCATCTTTTGAATAGGATTTGTCAATATTGGCAAGAATTTCATCTTCTTTAGTGAAGGTCTTTTCAGTAACAGCTGTTAAAAATAGAAATAACAGAGATCTCAAAAATATACATATACATTTTAGTAGAATAATTAAAAAATAAAATGTATGCTTAGACACAGAAATGAATGTTTTTTAAAGATTTAAAAGCAGAATAAATTAAAACAAAAACAAATAACCACTTACATAAAAACAAATTAAAAAAATGCTTTCAATCAAAAAATAAACTGATACTGTAGACTCCCTCACATGTATAGTTTTTACTGCTGCAAGCAATTTTTTTATGAAAAAATACCAGGGTGGAAGAAGGATGCTATTTTTTTTTTTTTAAATAAGAAGCAAGGATGCCAATTTTTAAAATGGAGGACAAAGCAGGAGAAGTTCTACTAGGGACGATCAAATGAAAAGGTACGAAACGCCCTAACTACCAAACCGGTTGAAATTTGAATATGCCACTTTGGAATAAAGTAGTGAGACATCGAGAGATGCGATTGGTATATCCAGCATAGTTGTGAACATGCGTAGGTGCTTGTGCAAGAAGGGGGAGAGAAGCAGATAGCAAGTGAGTTCCGTCCAATTGACGCGGCAGTGCCTGTCAGGCCATCATAGCTTTTCCATTGCAATATCCGATGATTAAAGAGTAGCGAGGTGTTATCAGATTTCTCACTGCATCAGACTTTGATCAGACACCTCGCTGCTCTTTAATCATCGGATTTTGCAATGGGAAAGCCATGATGGTCTGACAGGCACTGCTGCGTCAATTGGACGGAACTCACTTGCTATCTGCTTCTCTCCCTCTTCTTGCACAAGCACCTACGCACGTTCACAACTACGCTGGATATACCAATCGCATCTCTCGATGTCTCACTACTTTATTCCAAAGTGGCATATTCAAATTTCAACCGATTTGGTAGTAAGGGCGTTTCGTACCTTTTCATTTGATCGCCCCTAGTACTTTGTAAACCAAAGGGAACGCAGGATTCAACACACTTTCCTAAAACTGCCTAGGGATTTTTGTTATGAAAGTTTTAAAATAACATACAAATATTTTTAAACATTTAATAAAACAGGAGAAATATAAGACTGGGTGTTTAAAAATAAAGGAGTTTCCCCAAAGAAACAGTAGAACATGACAAGTGTGTCTATGCAACAGAACAAATTAAATGATACTATTTACTAAACATTTTAAAAATATGTATAACATCATTAAATAACTAGCATATAAAATAAATTACTGTTTCCATCAGCAAGTTCTTCATTTGGGATGCCTTTTCCAGCCTTAGTGTCTTTATTCCTCTCATTCAAAAGTGCTTCTTCACACTCTGCAGCGGCACCATTTGTTTTGCCAGACTGCTTATTCAGATCGTTCCTGAAAATATATTTCAAAATTAAATCACAATAATTCTAATACCATTACTAATATATAAAGATTATGTGTTATGATTATAGTTAACAAGATAAAAATAACTTTTTAACCCCTTGGGGACGAATGACACGTATATGTGTCACAAATAGGTTAAGAATACTTATTTAGCCCCAACAGTAAAATTTTACTGCAAAATTTGCTTTATTTAAATTGGAGTATTTTCTCCATCTAATAAGGTATAAATTTCCGATTTTAAAAACTGGTGACAAAACATTAAAAATTCCATAAAAGCTTCCTGCCGTGAAGGGATTAAAAGTTAGAAATGTGACCATTTATAATTTAGCTATTTAAGAAAAAACCCCCGAATAGATCTCTTATTTTAAAATTAAGATCAATATAAATTTGATTCATTCTTCTAATTTTTTTAAGGATATATTCAATCATATTCATGTAACATTAACACTTTATTACCACTACCATTACACTTTATTAACACATTATTTTATGCAACATTAACCCTTCAAGATGGGTGTCCTGTGAAAATATTTTCTTTGTTAGTACTACAATTTCCACAAAGTAACTATCATAATTTAATTGCAGAAATTCCACAATTCTATTAAAATAGTGATACAATAAAACCCCGATAATTCAGATTAATTGGGACCAGACCCAATCCGGATTACCCAGAGAATTAGAAAAAATTGAAATAAAATAAAACATACTTACAGAAACAGTGATGCCGCTGGACTTAGAAAATCCTGGGTCCTGGGGACCCAGGACTTCTAAAATTATGGGTCCCTTTTTCAAAAAAGCAGGTCCCCACTAATAAGTCATATTTTTAGATGCAAAAATTGAACTTGTTCATTTGCAAAAGAAAAGTTAAATGCAATAATTATTGTTTTAATTAATGTATAAATAATTAAAGCCAATATATTTTTTTTTAATATCAAGAGATATTTACTTTACTTTTTAAAAAATAAATGTGCAAGATGCAAATTATAAAATAATGCTTATTTGAGTGTAGAAGATAACAATTATCACTATTGCTCACATTTCTTTTAAAAACGGGTAAAACTGATTTATTGAAAAAGACATCTTTTCTAAAAAAAAGAATACTTTTCAAAATAATCAGAACAATCAAAAACAGATTGTGAAGCAGGAAAATCTGTTTTTGGAGCAGCAGCAAAAAAAAAAAAAAAAAAAAAAAAAAACTATTTGGAAGCAGGGAAGTTAGTTTTTGGAACAGGAAAATTTTATCCTGTCATTAACTTTTTTTTTTTCGTACCCCTTTGACGAAAATTTCATTTTAAAGCTATCTTTTTTTCATGAAATTTGCCGTTTTTTCGCGATCTTTTGACGAAATTTGCCGTTTTTTAGCGACTTTTTGACGGAATGTGCTATTTTATCACGAATTTTTGATAAAAATTGCTGTTTTCGTGAATTTTTTGACAAAATTTGTCGTTTTATCACGTTGTTTGAATGAAATTTGTCGTTTTTTCGCAATTTTTTTGAGGAAATCTGCTTTTTGTTCGAGATTTTGTAATAAAATTAGCAATTTTTTTACGAATGTTTTGACGAAATTTGCCGGAAATTATTCGTTATTTCGCGATTTTTTAACGAAATTTGTCTTTTTGGGGATTTTTTGGTGAAATGTGCCGTTTTTTCGCGATCTTTTGACGAAATGTGCCGCTTTTTTGCGATCTTTAGACGAAATGTGCCATTTTATCACGATCTTTTCATGAAAATTGCCGTTTTTCGCAAACCTTTAGACAAAGTTTGCCGTTTTATCACGATCTTTGGACAAAATATGTCGTTTTTTCGCGATTTTTTTGAGGAAATCTCCTTTTTTTTTTTTCGGGATTTTGTAACAAAATTAGCCATTTTTCTAGCAAAATTTTTGACGGAATTTGCCAGAAATTATTCGTTTTTTTGCGATTTTTTAACGAAATTTGCCTTTTTTTTTGCGAATTTTTGACGAAAATTACGCATCCCGCAGGACGCGTAAACTCCTTTTTTTTTTTGTGTCCCGTCGCCGATTTTTTGCGTATTTTATGCGCTATTGCGCGTCCGCGGCATCCCTGCAGAAAATCATCTTTATGTTTAACCTATTGATTATTTACAAAAAGTAAAAATGTTTACTACTTTGTAATAAAAAAGTTTGTAATTTTTCGCTGTGCCAGTTTTCTATACCTTTTGCGAGCCGTACAGTCACACATCCGCTTTAGCATAAGTAATTTGTTGGGTGTAGTTTAAATATGAAAGCTTGAGCTATTCTTCCGGAAACATTTCAGAAAAAAAGTTTCTTTTATTTAAAATACAAGATGAAACAAGTTAATGTAATATTTCCATTGGAAATTAACCAAATCGCTTCTCAAACTTGAAAAAAAAATTGACCAAATCGATCCGGATTAACGGGGTCCGAATTAGCAGGGTTCTACTGTACTTAAAAAAATAACTACATACATTCTATACAGAACACCTTTGTGATACCTATCCTGAAAGAGTTAACAGACATTTAACACAAGTTGTGATGGTGATCCACTCAAGGGCATCTTCACTCGTACATAGGATATCAAATTGAAGCAGAAAAAAAAAAATTCTATACTCATGTTTATGTTATTAATGAATACAAATAGTAATGATGAATTGAACAGGGGTAACAACATTGTTTCTCAATTCCTGCTGCTGGTGAAGTGGTTAAAGAGAAAATGTTTTCAAAATTTCTCTCTAGAAATTGTCTAATCTTTACTTCAGAAAAAGAAATAAAAAGGTACCTTCCAAAAAGCAACTTGCATCCAAAAACTGTCCTTTCTTTCATATCACAATATTGTAGTGTTCACTCAAATACTACAAATTTTGAACATAAATTATCTTTTTCATGCAGACAGGAAACCTAACATATTTCAAGGTGCTTCTGACTAAGAAAAGCTTTTTACTGGCAAATCTGATTTATTTTATATATACGCGTGCAATAAACAATCTGAAGTTTGAGTAAGGTTCCTAATGTTTCAGCCACACAGTATATATTAAAATCTGAAATCATATTCCAATCAAACCATCAAAAGAAAATTAAAATAATTTCAGGATTCCCCCCCCCCCCCCCTCCTAAAAATAGTATATTTTTATGTTTCTTTTTCCTCAGGACAAAAAAGGCACATAATTAGTGAATTTTTTATTTAAGTTTACATTATTTTTATTTATTTTGTGATTTCAGTTATTTATCTTGGCTTACATTAAGTAAAGCAATAACTTTATGCTTGTACAATTAGGAAATACAGTTGAACCCTGTTGTAACGAACTTCAATAGACCGAAGTTTTTGTTCGCTATATCCGAACCGTTAAAAAAATGTTAGAGTTTACAAAATATGTATGTAATAAATATGTATATACCTGATACCTATGTGTTCAATAATGATCTATTAAGAAAAAAAATATTCTTTTAGACAGAGTTGGGCAGTATCGAAAATACATGTATTTGAAATACATTTTCAAAATACATTTGTATTTTGTATTTTGTATTTTAATCCGATGAAACGAAAGTATTTTAGTAATGTATTTTGTAAAGCTTTTTCCAAGTATTTTGTATTTTGAAAATACATTTTTATAGATTTCAAACTTTGTGGTCTTGTAAACCGCAAATCAAAGATATGGAACATAACAAGGAAATTTTCATTTTGTTTAGTCTTTGAATTGGTTTCTGGGCATTAATGTAAACATATTTTTCAAACCAGTAGTACGATAAAGATTGTTAATGAACAGGATGTATAGCTTCTCCAGAAGCATTTATGCTGAATAGTTACAAAAATAATGTTATAAATCTTACATTTGTTGCGAGTATTACACAACAAAGTATTCCATGATAGACTGGAAGGACCCATACAGAGTTTTACTTCTTATTGCTTTTATTTATTTATTTATTTTCAAGTACGTTAGAAATGCAGTGCTATTATCTATTATAGGCTCGTCTAAAGCTGAATAATACTTTTGGCGTTATCGATGAAAATATCTACAAAGAGAATAATTTTATTGTGATAATAAATGGTGTTCAATAGAGATCTGCACGGGCCAAGTTTGGGCCCAAAGCTTGAATCCGACCCGCGGGCAGAGCCAAGCCAGGCCGATTTTCATTCTCGACACTCGGGTCGGACCGGGCCCGAGCTTTACTTTTTTTTTTTTTTTGAAAGCTGGATCGGGCCAAGCCTAGTCACTACTATTTCTGAGCCAGGCTCGAGCCTTACTGTTTTTTTTTCTTTCTTTTTTTTTTTTTTTTTTTGAAGGATAGGGCCGGGCTGGAACGGACCTAATTTTTTTCCCCATTCTATTCCGGGATTGATTTCATTCTTCCTCGTAATCACGGATCAAAATATTCAATTTGAGCCATCCCGTATGAAAACATTTTTTTCGGCGTGGCCAGGTCTGTCCAAAAATCAGTAAAATTTGGTCTGGCTTAATTTTTTTTGCAAAAAAATGCATATATTTTTAAATCGCCGTTGTTCTTCAATTAAATCTTAAAATTTATTATTTTTAAAGCATCGTCAAGGTTTATTAAAATACATCTAAATTACAATATACTTAAACGTATGAAAAAGAACCTGTTAATGAGAGAATGTTGTTTTAAACTGAAAAATGTATTCTTTTATGTAAAATGAATACAATAATACGCGAGAAAAATCTGCTACAAAGAAACTTGCCTGTAATGAATTTTCTTAACATTTCTATGCGATTCCGTCTTAGAAGTTTGTACTGCATAGCATTTTTCATGCTTTTGAGTCATGGAATATGTATTAATAATATTAATGACAACTGTAACATTTACATATAACAAACAGAAATTTATTAAAAACCTAAATATCGCAATCTAAGGCGTTTCTGCGTCAATAAAGATTATAAACATGAAAAAAAAAAAGATTTTTTTGGTCGGAATTCCTCTGTACGAGAAAAAAATCAATGTTTTGGTGACATTCACTCAGGCCAGGCTGAACTTTTATTTCTCTCTACAAACCGCACAGGTCAAATCGATTTTTTTTTTTTTTTTTTTTTTTTTTTTTTTTTTTTTTTTTTTATTGGGTTTGAGCATAAATATTAGACAATATTAGACAGAAAATATTTCAAAATAATGTCTGGTGATGATAATGGAAAAGTTAAGTGAAAATGCCAACTGTATAAAACAAGAAGTTCAGTTACAGGTGAAACATGAAATATATATATATGTATATATATATATGTGTGTGTGTAATAATTTTCTGAAAAACACTAATATAGTTGTAAAACAAAATGTTTTCTCTTTTTTTTTTTTTTTTTTTTTTTTTTTCCGCGTTTGCAAAAAATATGTATACTTAGTCTATGAAAACCTAACCGAAAGTCAATCGAAGATGTGCCGAAATACCTCGCTTTTTAGAGTTTTCATCGAAAAAATTTCAGATGTTATTATTATTATTATTACTCGTCAAAACGTTTCGAAATTGTTCTGGGTGATATAAATCTAGTTTGACGAGAAGCTTAAAAAATATTACAGGTATGTTGAAATGCATACATTTAGCTATTTTTAGCGTAGGAAAATATCGTCCCCACGAGGCGCAAACTTTTTGAAAGTGTTAAAATTCGTAAGTTTTGGAAAACAATTGCACCGTCAAAACAAGAAATGTTTTTAGCTATAAATGCATCTTTTTTGTTATTCGATCCCCCGAAATTGAGCAGCATGTGTATGCTGCAGAAAGGGAGTTAAAGTCAAAAATGAAACAACCCTTTTTGAAAATATCTTTGTTTACTATATATGATGAGTTTTCATTTAGAATTCAGACTGATTTTTTTTTTTTGTTACATTTTAACACTTATTCATTTTGTTTTTAACGCTTTCTAACAAGTTCAAAGATGTTCATGAATTCAGTTTGCTTGTCTGTCTGTCCGTACTCTAATTCACGTAAATACAGTCCGATTTCCATGAAATTTATAGATGTTATTGGAAATTACTATGGCATGTTCAATTTTGAAAATGAAAAATGTAGCATCAGATCAACATTTAAAGGAACACAGAAAAAAACTTTCGCTACATTATGGGCATTGGAAAAAATCATTTGCGGTGTACTTTAATAATATTATACTAATTTAAACATGCTGAAATATATACATAACACTGAAGTACACTATACATAACGATTACTGTGAAATATGATGTGCATACAATTTATCATTCATTTACAAAGATGCATAAAAGAACTTGGCTACAGAAGAAACTAAACAATAATTGAACTTTTGAAGGCCATGAACAATAACTGCTGGAAGTATGTTTTTAATTGTGGTTTTTAATTGAACTATTTTTTTAAAACATGTTTTGGGGTGCCTAAATTCTATAGATTCTATACAGGACTGTACAAAATTTCTCAAGTACAATTCATTTTTTCATGTAAATTGTTAAATGAGAAATATTCGTTTAACTAAAAGAAAAAAAAAAATTAACACACTATTTAATATACATACAGATCCATAGATCACATGCTGGGCTGCACAAAAGAAAAAAAAATCCGATATATTTTTTTTCTATTAATATTAATAGTATAAATTGGGTTTTCAAATGCGTTATGCCTTCTCAATTTTTTTATTTAAACATCATCATTCCCTTTAACCCCTTTCAGGGGCGCCGTTTGCAATCTGCAAACGGTTAATTTTAATACCCGAACTGCGAACTGATACTAATAAATTTTTAGTATAGTTTTGATCTCATATTATACCTAAAAAAGAGATTTTGAATATTTTCAAATAAATTTGTTCGTAAATTGTGATATGAATCAACCATTTGAATATTTTTGGAGCAGAAATACTTTGCCCCTGAAATGGTTAATAAACTGTAAAAATTTGTTAGTTTTCTGAATGTGTTGGAAAAAGTTTCCTGTTTTGAAAAAAGCACTTTTTATTTATACAGTGTAATACCCAGCGATTTTCAAAATTTGGAAATGTATTTTGTATTTTGAATGTATTTTGAAAATACATGTATTTTGTATTTTGAATTTTTTCATTTGAAAAGTATTTTGTATTTTGTATTTTTTTGCTCTAAAACTAAAGTATTTTGTATTTTGTATCGAAAATGATTTTTCGATGTATTTTGCCCAACTCTGCTTTTAGATATGATCATTAATGAATTAAATTGACTAAAATTGATTACATTAAACTGACACAATACTAAATAAATTAACTAAAAAGGAAGACAAATAGAAATACAGTAAAACGCCGATTAACTAAACATTCGAGACCAACTCTAGTTTAATCAAACTAGGGTTGATCTCGACTAGAGTTGTTTTATTATCTAAAACAAACTTACTACTACTTATTTACTTTAAATTACTTATACTACTACTACTTTAAACTACTTATTATCTAAAACAAACTAGAGTTGTTTTAGATAAATGTTAGTATAAATGAGCAAACAATTTAAGGAATGATCCTGACTATATAAAATCTTTACCCTTTATCCAGGCTTAGGATGACTAACACTAATTATTGGCACGTTAAAAATAGTTTTATTTTTATCATTTAAATTTTCTTTTTTTTTTTTTTTCATCATCTTGTGAACTCCAGAGAGTATAATTTAAGTAAAAAAGCTTTAGATTATTGCTTTCTTCAAAGAAGATATTCTTTTCAATGCTTCCATATCTCGAATTATTCTTAAATACATTAGTTAAATAAGTTAGATTAAGTGCGTTACTGATTTGCTATCACAAGAGTAATGGAAAATAACTGACGGGTGGGCGTGATCACATCTACAGAATGGAAAAAAAATGCAGGTCTTACTACTCCTTAATAAAAAGACTTATCGTTAATTTGCACCATGTTTTACTAATCGGCATGCATTTTCTTATAAAATTAGACTCGAAAACCTTTTTTCACATCAGCGGAAAAGTAAAAAGAGAAAAAAAATCATGGTTGACTAGAAAAAAAGTTCGTTATAACCGATTCTTAAGATTCCGGAGGTTTGCGATAAAAGGATAAAATAGCATTAAATAGAATAGGAAAACGGCGGGACCAAATTTTTTTTTCCATTATAAACCGGGTTTGCTATAACGGGGTTCAACTGTACATCTGATTGTTTTTCTGATTATCCAACGATTTCAACTTTCTAACGTACTTCTGGTCCAACTTGTGTAAAACCATCTGAAGTTTATTGTTCTTTAAACTTTCTCACAATTATATTTCTTTGGTTTTCACAAAAATAAAAAAGCATGATTCTACTATAGCTAGTTAAAAAATTAAAACAAGTGTAATAAGTTTTTATCTAATATATACACAAAGGATAACCAATTCAAGTTACTTACTGATCACTTTTATCTTCAGTGTTTTCTCCAGTGACAACCAATTGATATCGAAATGCTCGAGGCAACAACGAAAATGAATCTCCATTCTCTAACTTATGAGGAATATCTTTCTTTAGGATCTGACCAGGACTGTCAGCCGTTGGTTGATAGAAACAAGGGTTAACATGAGTCTGAAAAAAAAAAAAAATGTTCCTCATAACTATTTCGTAACTATTTTGTTTTTGCATTAAATCAAAATATATTATAAACTTTATTTACTTATATTAATGAGCTACATTTCATTGAATATTACAGCATAAGGGTCAAAGCTTTTTTACTATCATGAGCATGGATAGCACTTGCAGAAAAGAGAAAATACAATTGATTTTGATTTCAACAATGAAGTACTTATTTTCCTGATACATATATATATAAATCACTACAAATAAAAACTTCCATATGGTGACTTTCACAAAATCGCTCTTAGAATAATATGTACCATATATACTCAAGCATAAGTTGAAAGATTTTGGTAAATAAAAAAATTTTCTATACCTACGGCAATACAGAATGTATATAGGCCTTTAACATATCTTAATATTTAGAGGAAATGTTCATGTAGATTGGAGGAAATGTTGAGAGTAGGAACATTTTCTGTACCCCTACGTAAGTAATTTTTTTTTTATTGATTGCATCCCCCCCCCCCCCAAAAAAAATCTTTTTTGCATTACAATAAGCACTAAAAATTATATTTCAATTTGATTTCGCTCATTACATATAAAAATAATTTAAATTGGATAGGCCATACATAGGAATATTCTGAAGTTAACTTCAAGATATTGTAGACATTGACATTATTTAAAATATTTACAACATTCTGAAAACATTAACCCTAGATCTACAGGCAATACTTATAAATACCATTAAGATAACTTATTATAAAATTTATTTAAGACATTGATTAGTTGTAAAACAGTTTAGAATGAGTTATAGATACATTACTTTATCTTATTCCAAAAGCATTATGGGTTACACAAAACAAAAATATTTTTAAAAGGGTGATTTCTTTTGCCTTTATGTCTTTTCAGCTTTCTGGCATTATTGGAGGGAGGGGAAAAGAAATTTTCAATTTAGAAATATTCCTATATTTATATTGTTAGAACATCATATTTGTGCAGTTTCCAATTCTAAAAAATTAAGGAAAAATAAAATAAAAAGATTTGAATGAGGTTATAAATATAGCACAAAATTCTTACATATTCAAATTTAATTATTCCTTCTAAAATGTATAAAATGATTATGTAAATCCTTTAATGTAGTTTAAGCAATTCATAAAAACTGCTTTAGAAAATAAAATTTAAAATTTTCATGAATTCATAATTCAATAGATAAAGGGTTAAAATACACAATATATAAACTAATTTTTAATATTCTAAAACAAAAATCAAATTTAAACCAATAACTATATATATAAAAAAAAAAAAATTAAAAATTGATGTTTTCTTTATGACATGATAAATACTTTTTTGGACATTGTTTTAAAAATCTTCCAGGCCCCCCCCCCCCCCAAAAAAAAAAAAAAAAATAAAAAATAAAATAAATGAACAGAATTTTTTAATTTTGAAAGAACATAGGAAAATTTAGATTTTACACAAACACTTACAGGAGTCAGATAAACTTCTCCTTTGCTTGTAACTTCTAAAACAGCATGATTCCTAGACACTTTCTTGTCACTACACTGTAAAGATATTACAATAATCAGCATACAAATAATTTAAAAAGAAGCAAATACAACATCAGGTAAATATAAAAATGAATTAAAATTACCTTAAATACTATAATATACAATTTTCGCAGGTATTTATTTGTAGGAGAAGTTTTCCAATTTTCATTTTACTTATTTTGGTACTTATGTATTAACACCGCCGCAGCAGAAATTGTGCTAAAGTGCCTATAAAGAGCAATCTTGTTGTTCGTGTTTTTTTAATGCTGTTATTTGTTTGTGCTCATTTTTTGATGCCATTTTTTAGTGCTGTTTAGGGGGGGGGGGGGGGGGAGGTTCCCCGTCATTTTTGTGTGTGTGCATAAACAACAAGATTGTTCTTTATTGACGCATTAGCACAACTACTGCTGCGGTGGCGTTAATACATAAGTACCCTTATTTTCATTTATTCAATTATTTATCTGCTTTTATGAACTTATGAAGTTGTTTTGCATCCTGATTCAAATATTATACAAGTAGTGTTGACTCTAAGCCGTTTTAGCAGGGGGCAGCACCTGGCAGTGCTTTTTAATACTTCCGAAGCACTTCCTGGCAATTCAATTGTTCCCCGCGAAAATATCGCAAATTTTAGAGGACTAACATTTCGATTTTTTTTTTTTTTTTTTTTTTTTTTTGTGAACAAGGTACATTTGTGCCTTTTTTCAGAATCCTTTTATTTATTTTTATTTTATTAATTTTTTAAAATAGAATGGTTTCCCTTTTCGAAAAATTTCCATCTGCAGTCTTTTTTTTTTTCAGTCAACACTATATAAATTCACAAAATTAAGAATAATAAAGAAAAAAATACATAAAATATTCTTTCTTTTTCAATATGCATGTTATTTTAAAATATAAAAAATTGGGTTCTTTAATGTTAGCCAGGTGCAAATAATAAAGTGCTAAATTTTCCTAAAGTATACAAAATGCATTCATTTCATTCCTTTCACTCATTTTATTTAAAACACATACCTATCATTTAAAATACCTATATTTTTAATCCGTATAGGGTAATGTGCCAATAGACACCCTTAAAAATTACAAATTCTTTATAAATTACCTTTTAGTTAACAGTATATTATATTAAACTATTCTCATATAATTAGAGGTGAACCGAGTAGTACTTTGGCTGAGTAGCCGAGTAGGGTCAGGTGGGGGAAAGTGGTGGTAATCTAAAAAAATGCACTTTTTTCACAATAAATGTACATATTTTTACCTTTTTTAAAATTAATACATAATTGGAGTTTGTGACAAATATTTCTATTAAGATTTGTAAATCTGGAAACAAGTTTACTGTTGTTTATCTTCTTGTTTACATATATGTGCAGTTTGTTCTTAACACTAGAACCGCGGAGCGGGTCAATTTGACCCAAATCGATATTTAATTTCTCGCCGTGCGAAAAGTATTCATCGAAAAAACGATTCCTTTTCTGACTTTTAATATTTTAAGGTAAGCAACAACTTTTTGTATTTAATAGCGAATAGCATAAATAATTTTTGAGTTATAATCATGTATACCTAGAACCGCGAAGCGGGTCAATTTGACCCGTAATAAGTTTTTACACATAAATGACAAAAGAGAGATGCATTTTTTCAGAAATAATGATAAATAATATCTGTCGCACTTGTAATAACGTTAAGGTGCCACTCACGCGCCAGCGCGTGATGTGGGGTAACGTTCAATAGCCAGTCACGCGCTGGCGCGGGAAAATCTGTCACTGATTCTTTGCTATGAAAAGTAAACCGGCTTCTGGGAAAAACCCACTTCTACAGTGCGGCATTAACTATAATCACATCTTCACGTAAGCGGCAGCGAACGTGTTAATAGGCAGAATCGGAAGGGGGAGAATGTGAAAATTTTCAATCAAGATTTTATATTCTTGATGTGAAGAGTGGGTGATTGCAGAAAAAAATTACAACAAATATTTAGAAGTAGCATTGAATTTTATAAAGCATTTATTAAAAGTTAAAATAAGATTTCGATGTTTTTATATTATCGCCAAAGAAGCTTTGGAATGTTAGCAACTATTATCTGAAAATTACTGAGAATGCAAATTATTGAGGATGATAATCTGCCTATAAAAGAAGAAAAATAAATTCTGGTGATGAAAATGAAAGTGACGATGATTCTGCTTATACTATTAACATTGTTGGACTTTTTCATTGGAGTATAAATGAAAATTTATCAGTATTGAACGAAAGTTTGTGATATTTATCAGAAAAAAATCGGATATAAAAAACAGAATTAAGAATTTGAACAAAGTTGACAAAATTTAAATTTTATACCCATGAAAATTTGAAAAATAAATAAACAATAACTTGCACATTCACACCTGTAAATAAAGAAGATGACAAAAAAACTGCAAGACTAACTATTTAAAAGGGCCTAACATAAGCGTAGACGAGCACTTATTTCTTTCAAAATCTGCTAGTAGGTCTATTCATTATATGTATATCAAAACCAGATAAATTGCAAATAACACAAACTGTAAATCGTCCAAGACGAGAAATACAAAATGTCAAAATCGAAATTGCATACGACGAAATTGCATATCTCATTTACACATCAGCATAAATATTTACCAAGGAGAAAAGTGTAAAATTGTTTTGTTGCTTTGCAGTCTACATCTAACTGTTGAAATTTTAAATAATTCTAAAAAATACTTAAGGCACGTTTTTACAACAATGCAATTAAATTCAATGTAACTGTATGATTACCCCGATGACAGGAAGTCTACTTATGTCAAGGTTATTTCTTACAGGAAGCCAATGAATGCAATTTATAATATTTTGTATTTTGCTGTTATCAATGCTTGGATTTTACGCAAACCTGTAACATCAAGATCTATTAGTATACATCAATTTCTTCAAAACTTAGTTGAGGACGTACAAAAATAGTTTGTTACTTCTTGCGAACTTCTCCCCTCTACATACCCCCACCCCCCCCCCCAAAAAAAATAAATTAAATAAATAAATAAATCATTTGCGTAAGAAGAAAAACTAAAAATTGTGAAAAACACAAATTAAGCATAAAAGGGTTTGTTATCATAACTAAAAATAATGAAAATTAAATTAAATATAATTGTTCAAAATATAATGTACCCACACGTTTTTGATAAACGTGCGAAATCTTTAACCATTTTTTTCAAGCAATGCATACAATAAATTGGATTAGATAAATCAGTAAGTAACTTGTATTTTTTATATTTTTAAAAATTGTTCTTAGATTTTATATCTAAACTCATTTAAATGGAATAGTCTATTTTTAATATTTACTAAGTCCAAGTTTATTCATGTTAAAAATATATGTTCAATATTTATTCAATATATTTTCATCATACTGAATGAAATATAATCTTGAATAATAGCATTTTCTGAAATGTAGGATATTTCTGCTGACATTGTGTAAAATACAATGTAAATATTAAAGAATATTGATTATTGTAATAAAATATAATATTTTAATTAATCAAATTAAGTATTTGGGCATATTTATAAATGCTTTTCCACCCCGGGTCAAATTGACCCGCTCCGCGGTTCTAGGTATAACGAAAGTCCCGCGGTTCTAGTGTTAACACATGGTGTTGATAAACTTTCTTCTTGATCCTTTCTCACTTGAAAAAATTAGTATATTTTGATACATTTCAGTAGAATAACTTCTTAAAAACAGATTCATGCATCAAGATAAGAATTATTTTATTATTTCAATTTTTTATGATTTTTTTTCTGAGGTGGGGGAAAGTGGTGGTATAGTTAGGCTTAGCTCAATGTTATATGATTATTCAATTTTAGACTGTAGATGTGATTATTTTTTAAAACTGGGCTGTAATAAAAGTATTAATCTAAAAAAATAGGCTTTATTTATAAATTTTAATCTTAATATAATAATACAATTAAATTAAAAGTTATTTTTTACATATTTAATCATGATTTAGAATAATTTTAATGTGTGACTATTAGCTTAAGTATGCCTAGAAACTACATAAAAAAGACTAGTGGTCCAAAGTATACGCAAAGGTTCATGGCTTGAGGTAAAATACAATTTCAAAAGAAATATGATGTGCTCATTTATCGGACAAGTTGTTGAAAAAAATGATCTATATCATGTAAAATATCTTACTAAGTCTAAATTGGGAAATTATTAAATTTTTCCAGAATTAGATGATAAAGATAATGTGAAAGTTAGAAGCATTACTCGCATGTTAGATGAACCAAGATTTGACAGTCATGGACATTATTTCTTTAATCAGTAATTATAATAAAAACTATGTAAGAAATTTTACGTATATTGGATACTTTGAATATAGATTTGGATGTAAATCTCATAACGTTTCCTTTATTTCACAGTTAAATTTTGAATAAATAATAAATAATAACATATTATACCCCCACTTTACCCCACCATGGGGGAAAGTGGTGGTATCAAAACATGCCTATTTTAAAATGAATCTACAAGAAATCTTCTTGGCAAAACTTTATATAAATACAATATTTCTAACCTATATAAGTCTAATGTATATAATATCTACTAAAAACCTGATATCTAGTGCTTAAAACTTATTGTTATAAGGCTTTTTCCAAAAAAACCTTGATTTTACCACTACTTTCCCCCACCTGACCCTACCGAGTACTCGGCCACTGACTACTCGGCCGAGTACCAAGTAGTTGTGTAATAAGAAAATAAAACACTGATGTGCACATAATATGAGCTTAGGTGTACATATATCTATACCTATGTGTACATATAATATAATATGCATATATAGTATAAATAAATTAACTCATTAAATTTGAAATTCATTTGGACACCTTTTAAAGACAATTTTCGACAATAGAAAAGGAGAATTGATAACAAGTAACAATTCATTGAATAATGCAAAACATTTCATATATATTTTGTAACTGTCTACCTTATTTTCTTTTGATTAAAAAAAAAAAATGTATTGGGTTTGCAGTTTCTTTTCATTTTTCATGTGTACAGATTAAATTATGTTATTTTAATATCTCAGTAAAAAACTAACCTTTTTCAATGAAAATTATAAATGTGTGAATTAAGAATGCCTTAAAAAGCAAGCTCTAGAATTGATGAGTGTAGATGATCTAGAACTTGAAAATCCACCAAAGAAACAAAAAATATATCAGTAGAATGCTAATGTAGACGAACCAAAAGAGAAAATACCAGCAAAAACAACTTCTATTTTCTGGCAATGTTTTGAGGAAACTGCGAATGAGCAAAAAGATTGTGGCACTAGTACTAGTTTAAAATCTCCACATGAAGAATTGGTACAAAAAGAGATACATGCTTTCTTAACAGAAGACTTATGTAAAACTGACACTCCATTTGCATGGTGGGGAGAAAAAAAAAAACTCTTCGAATTATGTGCAACTTTGTAAAAAACTTATGTGAAACCTTCAACATTTGTTTATTCTGAACGTACATTTTCAGAGGCAGCCAAATTTATAGTAGTAAAAGAAATGCCCTGTCTACTGATAATGTAGACATTTGGTGTTTTTGCACCATAATTTGAAAGATAATAAATTTAATTATTAATTTTTTATTGCATTTACTGTATTTTCAGTCTCTTTATCCAAAATGATAGTTTTTTCTGTTTTCCTATATATCAAAAAAATATTTTTTTTTTATATAAATGTGAAATTTTATGAGGGTTTTTGTTCTTAACTTTTTCTATATTTTGCAGACATACTGTTAAATACAGAGTAAATAGTTTTATGAATTACTACATATATTATACATTGAAATTCGAATAACTTTTTACAGATCAGTTACAGGGTTGGCAAGTTTTTGACATGCGACAGTTTTTGACGGTTTTAACCATGGTTTAAACCGTCATGTCAAAAACCTCCTTGTCAAAAATGTCTAAAACTGTCAAAAACCTATATTTATATGTAAATAAAAATATTTATTTACATATATATATATCTACCTATATTTATATTTAATAAGTAAAATTTATTTGCTTTTAATAAGGAAATTGTTTCTAAATATGTTGTAGGAAAAATAAATTTAAATTTTTGAAAAACATATTTTGAATAGTTAACAAAATCTCAGACTTTGGAAAACTTATCTTTTGTAATATTATTTATTAAATTTTAATATGGTTTTCAAAATATGCAGGGATACATTATGAAGAAATTTATTTATAACCAAACTTAGTGTATAGTTTAAAATAATATAAAAGATTATAGACAAGTTCCGTAATTGATTAGAAACAGAAAATTGTTCAAAACTGGTTATGTGCTATTGTATGCTACGTGGGGCAAATGAATTGCATTATTGAACTAAATTTCTACTTTGATAATTTCATTTGGATTGATTTCGATTATGTAATCAAATTAATTAGAAATATTTAATGAATGTTTTATTTTTTTAAATTATGCATTTTATAACATAATAAAAAAAACTATATAATATTTTGTGTTTTAGAAGTATTTTGTAGATTTTTTCTGTTTTGACTTTTACAATTGTTAGTTAGTTTTTTAAAAAAAATCAGTAATTCTGAATTTTAAATTATCAGTCATTTTTTGAATTTATACCTAACATAAAGATAATAAAAAACATCTGAGTATCTATTTACAATATTCAGCCTATTTATTTACTATGTTGAAAAATTAGCTTATACAAATACTTATGAGTTTCTTATTTCTTTTTACTGAATGCTATAAAATTTTGTTAAATATCTTAAGTATTCAGTTGTTGAATAATTACTTCTCGTCTTACCTTGCTTTCAAAATAAGCATTATTTGTATTTTTAACACTATTTGTGTGTTGTGGGGCAGGGTGGAGAAAAAATTGTTATATAGTGTGTAATAATCATACATAAAATAAATTATATGCATTATATTTAAATTCAAATTAACCTATTAGATATTATGTATACAATTAGCTCTGTGAGAAGGGGGGGCAGTTGCCCCGTGCATGGAAACTTAGGGGGCACTATCCAAATTTATACTACAAATATTATTTTTTGGCCTGTCACAAGAAAAGGTTGGATAGAGGGGCACCAAATTCTAACTTTGCCCCTGTCACAATTTTCTCTTTACATGCTTCTATATATAATGTGTATAGCATAAAAAAAATAAATAAATAAATAAATAAACACATGTATCAAGTTTTACACTTTTGAAAATCCTGCATTTATAACACTTAACTTGTTAACACTTGTAAATACTAACTATGACAAAATGCATACTAAATAACTTTAGATTTTTTTAAATATTAAAATAATAATAAATAAACGAGATATTTAAACATAATTTTTGTGCAACTATTTCTGCATGCCCATTTCAAGATAAATTTCTGAGATTTGATCTATCATTTTTACCTTAATTTTTATTAATTAGAAATATTTAAAGACCTGCTAATTACCCACAATATAATTAAATTTCAGCATAATGTATGGCAACTGTTGCTAATTAAAAAAATTAACAACAAACTCTAGTGTATCACAGCAGATTTTAACTCTATGGGTTTTCGACAGGTTTTTGACGGTTTAATCCGGTTTAAACCGTCGTCATGTCAAAAAACCTTTTTTGACGTCAAAAACCCAACCCTGATCAGTTATAAATTCATATGCTTAAAAAATGAAATTCTTGCAACTACTCGGTATTAGCCGAGTACTCATCCAAAATTTTGCCGAGTACCGAGTATTTACCGAGTACTCGGTATGACTCTACATATAATCATTTTCCAATGTGAAGTGAATCAAAATTTAATTGTAAATAACAATAAATCAAAACACCCAAAATTCCAGGAGTGAACATTTTCTATTATAATAATGGAAACTTTAATAAAAGTAAATGATTTTTTTTTCATTGTTTTATTTAGAGCCAGACTTTAATGAAAGTATACTAATGAAACAAAATTTAAACATTAAAGTGTCAATAATTATTCAAACAGTTATATTTAGGAAAATAGTTCATTGCATAAATTAATTGTTGTCATTTATCATAAAATTAAGATTTTAAATATTTTAAATTAGGGATATACAGGGGTGGGAAAAAATATCATTTTGCTCGCCGGTGGCCAGTATACTTTCTCGCAAGGCGAGTGCATTTTTAGTTTTTGAAAAACTGTAGACCAGACTTGTATAAAATAAAAAACTTTCTGCGCACATAAATTGGGTCTAAAACTTTCTGCAGATTTAATGTTTAACAAAATTACATGTTATATTATTTTAACATGGATGAAATTTGTGTTTTTTTAACGATTTCTGGACGGATTTTGCATTTTTTGCTTGATCTGTCGAGGAAATTTGCATTTTTTATGCAATTCATGGATAAATTTCATGTTTTTTTACGTTATTCATGGATGAAATTTGCGTTATTTGCACAATTCATGTTTTTTGTACAATCTTTGTCAAATTTTGCATTTTTTGTGTGGTCACTTGTCGAAATACGAGTTTTTTTACGCAGGCTTTTGTCAAAATGCTCGTCTTTCGTACAACTGTTTGTTGAAATGCGCAAATTATTCGAGGTCTTTCTTTTGATGAAATGCACATTTTTCTCACCATTTTTTGATAAAATTTGTATTTTTTTCTTGCTATCCTTTGATGAAATTTGTTTTTTCGTGGCCCTTCGACGATATTTCATGCTTTTTTAATGGAACTTCACTAAATTCATGTTTTTCTGCGATAATTTGATGAAATTGCAGATGTTTCTTTCTGCAAATGACTGACGAATTTCATTTTTTTATGACAGTCGTCTGTCAAATTTTGAGATTTTTGCTGTACAAAATTTCGGACTAATGAATTTTTAAAGATTTCAGCATAAAATGCCTTAAATTTTGGTAAATTTGAAAACAACCCTACTTTTAACAGTACGCTAACTGTCAATAAATTGCACATAAAATTGGAAGAATATTTTTAATTTTTTGGTACTAACAGAAAAAGCTACAAAAATAAAAATTTTCTTTCTTAAAATTTCCTGTGCATGGCATGCGCAGATGTGTCTATATTATACAACTCTGCTGTAGACAACAGCGATATTATCATAGACACTATTTTAACCTAGATATTTTAACTTTCCAAATTATTACAGTGTAAATATGGTACTAAGTTCTATCTTACATCAACCTAACCTCTGTTGTGTATATTTTTTAACATTAAAGTTCAACCCCGTTATAGCGATCCAGTATATAATGAATTAAAATTTTGGTCCTGCTGTTTTTCTATTGTATTTAATGCTAATGCAGAGTTTCCCCCAGAGGGTTTCAGGGGGGCGCTCCGCCCCTCCTGCCCTTTAGTTTAAAAAATAGCGCCCCTCTTGCCCCTCATCTAAAAACTAGCGCCCCTCTTGTCATTCATTAAAAAAAAATAGTGCCCTTCTTGCCATACATTTGAAAAAACGTAGCCTCCAGCGATGATCCGAATGCGCTATAGCACGTAAATTATGCAAAAAATCAGCGACTGAATGCTCAAAATAGCCTCATACGCATCCCATGGGACAGGTTATTTCGTCAAAAAATCACCAAGATTCGCAAAAAAATGACTAATTTCGTCACAAAATTTTACAAAACGGCAGATTTCCTCAAAAGACAGTGGAAAAACGACAAATTTCTTCCAAAAAATCGCAATAAAATGGAAAGTTTTATCAAATGAGTAAAAAAAACGGCAATTTTCGTCAAAAAATAACGATAAAACGTCAGATTTCGCCAAAAGATTTGAGAAGAAAACGGCAAATTTCGTCCAAAAATCGCAATAAAACAGAAATTTCTGTACAAAGTTCTGTTTTTTCGCAATATTTTCACAAGATTTGTCGTTTTTTCGTGATTTTTTGGCAAAACATGCCGTTTTTTGTGATCTTTACACAAAAACTGCTGTTTTTGCGGTCTTTTAATAAAATTTGCCGTTTTTTCGAGATTTTTTCATGAAATTTGACGTTTTTTCGATATTTTTTTTAGCAAAATATGCCGTTATTTGCAATCTTTTAACAAAATCTGCTTTTTTTGGCGATCTTTTAACAAAATTGGCCGTTTTTTCGTGATCTTTTAACAATATTTGCCTTTTTTTGCGATCTTTTAACGAAATTTACCTTTTATTTCTTTTTTTCAATTTCTTGATGAAATTTCTGTTTTTTCACGACTTTTTGAACCGCTAGATTCTAGTTTTGACTCTATAAAAATGCCCTTAAAAATGATAAAAAAATATTGCCCAGTTAAACTGATGGCATTGAGCTCACACGCTATGCATACTAATTGTACATTACAGCCTTGTATTTTCGTTAATTCCGTTCGAAAAAAAAATTAAGAAGGGGAAACAGCTCTCCCCTTTCTCCTTTTTTTATACTTAATCATTGAACTTCCTAAACTATCAAGTACATGCTTTATCATATTAAAAAACCTATATCCAAAATTCAGAGCAAATCGGATAATTCTTAATAAAAACCCATTTAGCAGTTATATAATTTAAGAGGAGTTATTTTCCTCTTTTACTTAACCATTAAACTTCCAAAACTATTCAGAGATTTGAACGAAATCTGACAATTCTGTTTGAAAAATCCATTTATGCAAGTTAAGGGGAAGGGCATTAGAACCCCCGTTCCCCCTGTTTATACTTATTCAATGAACACCTAATAACAGCCACGGTATCGCCTCATCCGAATGATCCTATATCTAAATTTTGAACGAAAACTGTTAATTCTGCATGAAAATCCCGTTTATATCAATTACGTGTGGGGGGGGGGGGCATGAGCCCCCCGTTCCCCCTGTTTATACTTATTCAATGAACACATAATAACAGTCACGGAATCGCCTCATCAGAATAATCTTTTATCTAAATTTTGGACAAAAACTTAATTCTGCATGAAAAACCCATTTATATCCATTAAGGGGAGGGGCATGAGCCCCCCGTTCCCCCTGTTTATACTTATTCAATGAACACCTAATAACAGCCACGGTATCGCCTCATCTGAATGATCCTATATCTAAATTTTGAACGAAAACTGTTAATTCTGCATGAAAATCCCGTTTATATCAATTAGGGGGGGGCATGAGCCCCCCGTTCCCCCTGTTTATACTTATTCAATGACCACATAATAACAGTCATGGAATCACCTCATCAGAATGATCCTATATCTAAATTTTGGACAAAAACTTAATTCTGCATGAAAAACCCATTTATATCCATTAAGGGATAAACCATTAAGGGATAAACCCATTTATATCCATGAGCCCCCCGTTCCCCCTCTTATACATATCGAATGAACTCCAAAAACTAATCAGGGAAGCGCCTTATCAGGATATACCTATATACAAAATTTCAAGTGGATCCGATACTTTTATCATGAGTTATCACGTTATGCACGAACATACGAACGTACATACAGAACGGACGGGCACATAAGCTCTCAGGCTATGATAGCCTGTGAGCTAAAAAAGTGCCCTCAAAAATGTAAAAAGTGCCCTTTTCAGAACAGTAGTGTCCTGCCCTTTTTTAAACCTGGGGGAAACTCTGGCTAATGCTCAGTAACATACTTAACGCAAACTTATTTAAGAATAATTCGAGATATGGTAGCATTGAAAAGAACGCCTTCTGTGAAGCAAGCAATAAGCAAATGCCTTTTTCCTTAAATTATAATCCCTGGAGATCAGAAGACTAAAAAAAAAAAAAAGAAAAGAAAATTTAAAGAATAAAAAAGTAAACAAACAAAAAATAATAAAATAAAATGATTTTTAAACATGCCTGTAATAACTAGTGTTGGAATCTCAAATCTGGAAAAAGTGCAAAGTTTTTAGTACAGTCGGGAATATTCCTTAAATTGCCTGCCCATTTATCCTAACTTTTGCTTATCCGAACTAGGGTCGGTCTTTACTTGTTCGGATAATTAGTGCTGTACTGTATTTCTATTTGTCTTCATTTTTAATTAATTTAGTATTGTAGTATTGCGTCAGTATTATGTAACCGATTTTAGTCAATTTAATTCATTAATGATCATATTTAATAGATTTCACGTTTTTTCTGAATACATCATTATTGGTTATAAAAAGGTAGCAGCTTAAAATGTACACATTTTGTGAACTAACATTTTTTAATGGTTTGGATATAGCAAACAAAACCTTTGATCCCTTGAAGTTTCTTATAACGGAGTTCGACTGTATAGAAAAAATAATTACAAAAATGCATTGCAGTAATAGTAATTTCGTCTGTAATCAAGTGCGATTTTGTCATAACTATTTTCAACTGCCTGTGTGTTGCATGCTGCGGGCTGGTGAAATAAAACCTTGGTTAGTAAGATTTTTTAAAAATTCCCCAACTTTAAGGACGCACAACCTGCAGCACATGGGCCAATTTTACCATGCAATGGGATAGCATGTGGCCTGCAAATTTCATAAATTTTGTTGATCAGGTGAGGGAAAATCGCTTCTATGAGGCATTGAAGAAATTGCTAGTTTGAAAAATACTAAGGTTTTTTTTTTTTTTTTTTTGCTAATTGAGATAGACGTTTGATTTTTTTTTTTTTTTACTTGTTCTCAATGGTGCACATAATATTTTTGTATATGGACCTAACATTCAAGTTTATAGTTATTTAAAAAAAAAAAATTTAAATAGAGACTTTGCTGAATTTTTTTCATTTTTTTATGTATACAAGAATAAAATTATATTACAGTATATTTACATGTACACATATATTACAGTATTATTCAGAATTGAAGAGATGGTTTCAAAGGTACTGGTGTCCCCTTGAAATGTTTTACAGCATTTTCTATAATAAATACACTGTATTTTCATTGTTGAATATGTGTAAACGAATAGCTACCTCTCTACCTGTCAATATGTACAATTTCATGTTACACTAACATTATTTTGCCCAAATATAGAATTTGGTTTCATGGAATTCTAATCAGAATGTTAAATAGTTAACAATTATTTTATTTTGTAAAAATCGCCAATTTTCTCAGTCGGACACAAAAATAAATGTTTACAAATTATGCATGGAGTTGTGAATTTAGTTAATTGGATGCAGAAAAATTGCAATTTTTGTTGATGAGGTGCAAAAATATTGTGAATGTTGTCAATCAGCAGCAGAAAAATCAAAATGTGAAACTTCTCAATCAGACAAGAAAAAAAATCACAAATTTCCTAAATCAAGTGTAGAAACATTGTGAATTTTGTAGATCAGCCATGAAAAAAATGCAAATTTTGTCCATCAGCTTCAGAAATATTGAGAATTTTGTCAATCGAATTCATAAAATGCAAATTTTGTTTATCAGACATGAGAGTATCGAGAGGTTTGCCAATCTTGAGTGGAAAAATCGCAAATTTCCACTCAAATGAATACAGAAAAATCCTGAATTTTGTTGATGAGGTATGAAAAAATTGTGAATTTTGTTGATCAGCTGCAGGAAAAACATGAAATTTCTCAATTTCTCAAGAAAAAAATCACAAATTTGAACAAAGTATGGAAAAATTGTGAATTTTGACAATCAGGAACAATTATAAATTTCGTTGATTGGACAAAAAAATAACGCAAATTTTGTGGATCATGCATTGAAAAATAGCAAATTTTTTTGGCTTGGCACAGAAAAATTGGGAATTTCATTGATTAGGCAGAGAAAAATGTTGAATTTTGTTGATTGGCACCACTTCCACATTTGTTCATAAAGCTTGCATTTTTTTTACAGCATTAGCTACCTTCATGCCTATGTGCGTATGTTGACACTTTTAATAAAACAAAATTTACTCTCCCAAATAAAGACAAGGAATGTTATCACTTCTCGAAAATAATCCTTGCTATATCTGTTATATATACAAATATAAACACTGTTGATGTATTTTTACCAACTGAATGTATGATGTGTTTCCTAAATAGGGGAATCTAGGAGTACCCCCCCCCCCCCCCCTGTCTCTAAAGTCACATATTTTATCGAATTATAAACCACAGACCACTTCTTTATAATAAAATTATCTCTGTGTAACTATGTGGTGGCCCTCAACAAGCCACATGATTTTGTAAATGGCCCCTTTTGTTTAAAAGGTTGAGCACCAGACAGCACCGTGCAAAAGGGAGTATGTGTGAAGGGTGCGGTCGCTCCCCGGACGTGATAATTTATGGGATGCCAAATTTATACTTCCAACGTCATTTTTGGCTTCTCACAAAAAAAGTTGGTTTGAGGGAAAAGGGGGGGCAAATTGAATCTTTGCCCCAGGGGCAATTTTCTCTTTGCACGCCTCTGAGCACACCTATATCAGATAGATGCTTTAAAGTACTAGAGGAAATAGTAAAAAAAGCTGCAGAACTGACATTTGAGACCAATAATTTGCAGATTACTAATTTTATCACATTAATTTAAAAAATTTTTTTTATGTTAAACAACATTAATATAGTCCTTTTTTTAAAAAAAATCAGGATGCTTGACCCCTTCTTTCCCTATGCCCAAGAGGTTGCTACATTGAAACTCCCGGATTGAGGGAAATTTTTGAAGCATGATTGCTAATAACCAGGGGTCGATTTAGGAAAAAAAAAGTTGCATAGCAGTAACTGCTATTCAAAGCAGGGTTGCAAAAAAACCGGGTTTTATTGGGGTTTTTTGGGCTTTATTGGGGTTTTTCGTTTTTTTAAGAGGTGATGGCAGCGGAAGTCTCTTATTTCTAGAAAGTATGTATTATATTTAAAAATCTTCTTATATTTTTATTAATTAATTTAATATACAATAAATGTTCATCAAAATAACACAAATAAATCAATGTAAAAAGTTGTAAAAAATGTTTTTACTTCTGATATATGATATAATAACCACATAACAAATATTTGAAAGCTATTTTAATGAATTACTTTTTATCAATATTCCCCACTAAGAACACATTTTTTAAACAAATGTTTTATTCTTTATCAATCAAAGGATGCTTGATAATATTTTTAAGACATCTATGACTCATTGTATAGAGCAGTTTATTCTCTGAATATAATACTGAGCTATTACTAAGAATATTTTACAAATGAATTTCTATTATCTACATAATCAGGGGTGGGGAAATACATCATTTTACTCGCCAGTGGCGAGTGGATTTTCTGGAATGGCGAGTGCATTAATAGTTTGAGAAACTGTATGCAATTGAGACATTATCAAAGACACTTTTTCAATTTAGATATTTTAACTTTCCAAATTATTACAGTGTATATGTAGTACTAAGTCCCATCTTATATTATTCTTATCTCTCTTGTATATATTTTTTAATATTATAGAAAAAAAATTACAAAAATGCATTGTAGTAATAGTAATTTGTGTGCGATTTTGTCATAACTATTTTCAACTGCTTGTGTGTTGCATCTTCCGGGCTGGTGAAATAAATCCTTGGCTGGTAAGATTTTTGAAAAATCCCTCACTCCTGTACATAACTGATTATAATTATTTAATTAGAATATTTTGAAATGAATTTATAATACTTATATAATAAACAGTGATGTTTATTTTTATAAACAAGTATGGATGGTACAATATAATATGTATTAGGAAATAAAAAATAGGGTAAAAATCCTGATTTAAATAAACAATATAGATATATATATTTGAGTGTTTTGAAAAAAGTCCCCTCCTTTCCTTTTTTTATTTTTTTTTTAACCAATACTGACTAAAAGGGAATTAGTTGGTTGGGACATTATGAAATTTTACATTGTTAAATCTTTAAATAAAGATCTTGTCATTTTTTATCTATGCGAAAATGTTATAATTAGTTAGATACATTGATTTTGGCTGTTTTTTTCATAATATAAAAAAGTTTTTAAAGAATAAAGCACAATATTTCATTTTGACAATTTTGGCTTTGTCAGATTTAGCAGTGCACTCACAATCTATTTTAATAGGATAGTGTAACTTTTTAAACACAAAAATTAAAAAACTAATATAAAACCTGCTGAATATTAAACACTTTGGCACCAGATATTAAAAAACCCAATAAAACCCACCCGGGTTTTTTTGGGCAGGTGGGTTTTTTGCAACCCTGATACAAAGTCAGTTTTGAATAGCAGTTAGACACTTTTGTATAGGGGTCATTTTCAAAATAAGTACAATTCTGTGTCTTACCATTCTAAAATTTATAATATTAAAAGAAGATAAAAATTTCAAACCCTTAATTGTTCCTCATTTCTTTTTTTAATAATCAGAATATTAAACTAAGTAATTTATATAATAATAAATTAAATTGGGCAAAAAATAAAAATGAATTATTGACTTTTCAATGGGAATCATTTTTGTCTCAAACCCAAATTTTGATTTTCAACATGTTATAATTTCTAATTAATAATTGCTATTTTCGTTGATTTGGGCAATTTTATTTTGAGAACAATATAAATTTTGTGTACTTATTACAATTCTGTCTGAAAATTGATTTTAATATGGATTAATTAAATTAAATAAGATTGTCTTACGTGTTTTGTGTCACTGGTCTAACAACTAACATTTTTCAATTTTAAATATTATTCTGATGATAAAAATTGATTGAATTGGCTTTTTTATGTTAGCAATACTGTTTATAAACAAAATAGTGGGAAAACTAGCTGTCTTCATGTGATCTACTGCTTAAAAAAAGGAAAAAATATTCCTAAGTCAGCCGAGTTCTTTTATTATGTGTCACTGGTCTAACAAGTATTCTATTAAACTGATAACAGTTAAATCAATTTAATAAAAAGATTATAATAATACAGCATATAAAGTTGTGTTTAACATCCTAAACCACAATATTAAAATTTTTAAATAAGGAATAAGAATTTATTTTTAAAGAAATGTCACTGGTCTAACAGTCACTGGCCTAACAATACATTTGTTATACTAGTGACAAATCCTGTTATACCAGTGACACAATGCTAAGCAATGAAACAATTTCATGTAGAAAAATTGTTTTTTAAAAGTTATAACAATATTATGATTATTTACAACTTTAATAAAGAATGTCTTTGGATTAATAGAAAAATGCTACCTATCTAATGCAAAATGTCACTGGCCTAACGCATGTCATTGGTCTAACTAATGCTTACTTTTAAGTAATTACTGCATTTGTGTTAATGAGCCAATTAAGCTCAGTCATTGCATTATTTGAGTTACAATTACCATTTTATTAAGTATAATAAAATATTTTGTGTTAAAAATCATACTTTAAAATTTCAAAAAAAAATTGCTGAAAATGTACCTTATTTTGAAAATGATCCATAGCAAGTAAAAAATAGCTACCACTACAACATGCACGTCAAACTTCCTTTGACTTCCTGAGCAAACGCCGTGATTACCGAGTAACAATGATTCCGTAATCAATCACAGCGTCAGGGCGGGAACAAATCATGTGTTTACAGGGAAAACTGTGCCCAGAAATGGCGTCTCGCTGTACTTCCATTGTAAATAAACACTTGGGGAGAGTGAAAACACAACGTATGTCGTGTAAAAACATCTTTAAATTTTAACTTTAAGTGTACATGACATAACAAAGGGTGTGGGAAATATGCATCACAATGATTGCGATTAAATGCATTTCTTGGATCGCATTTTAGTTAAATTTGAATCGCAAATTGCGATGAAATACCGCTTAAATCGAACCCTGCTAATAACATAATTATTAAAATATCCTTTTTATCATCAGAAAGTATGATGTGTGTTTTGTTTTTAAAAATTGTCTATGTAAATTTTGTGTATTAAGATGATAAAATTTAATCAAATGGAAAGTCTATAGGTTTTATTTATTTATACACTTAAAATTTACAGAGAACTTTTTAAAACGCACATCATAATTAACATCTAGAAATGGATCGTAACAGCTGATTTTGGAGCATCGATTAATAGAGCTATGTATTGAGTATTGATTAAGCTTAGTTGTTTTGTCGCCATCTATTGACAATTCATATAGTTTGTTGAAAGTTGTGTTTGTTGACACACACTTTAACAAAGTATTTGGTAAAATTGTAATTTCTTATGCATTCAACCAATTTTGAAAGCTTTCCAAATAAAATTAAAATTTCTCATAAAATGTAGTTAAAATGTAATATGTAACACCATTATTTAATTATCAATAAGTTTTTGAAAAACTTATTCAAAAAAAAAAAAAATCATGTTAATGCAACTTACTTATGAAATAAAAGTAAAGATTTTTAATGATTGACATTTATTACAGATTTCTTAATGCATGTTTAAAGAATAAAAAATTAGTTTTTTTTTTTTAATACTTTTTATTTTAATGTTTAGGATATTTATTTTGGCAGAATCTATCAGCAATAATATCAGCAAAAACTACAGTTTTCTGTACACATGGTTGAAAAAAATAAAAGAGAGAAAGTTGGGACTTTACATAAATCAAGCTTTAATTGAGTTAAACTTTTTAAAATTTTAAGTTATATAAAATTAAAAATAGAATGAAAGTTAGTACTATTATTATTACCATCATAACTTTATTATAAATAAATAAATATATACATATATATATACATATATATATGAATAATCGAAATAGTGACCATTTAGTTTTATCAATTTTTAAGAACTTTTATTCATTTTTTTTTCTTTTAATTTACTTGCATTATAAAATAAAAATAGAATGAAAGTTAGTAGTATTATTATTACCATCATAATTTTATTATAAATAAATAAATATATGCATATATATATACATATATATATGAATAATTGAAATAGTGACCATTTAGTTTTATCAATTTTTAAGAACTTTTATTCATTTTTTTTTCTTTTAATTTACTTGCATTATAAAATGAGTGTTTTTAAAAATATATAAAGATTATGCAATACCATTTACTCTTATTAATGCAGATAAAATTTTAATTTTTACACAATACTTAAATTCAAATTTGTCTGAAAGAATTTTCAACATAATTATTGTAAATGTGAAAAAAAAAAAAAAAAAAAAAAAAAAAAAAAAAAAAATGGTCATACAAATATAGTTAAAAAATGCAGTTTTATGATGTGAAAGTTGATTTGTAATGGAAAAAATTTATTCTTAATACAAATCTTATGTTGATCAGCATAACTTTTATATGTATGTTTTTGACCGATTTACATGGCAAAAAGAGTAGAAATAAAAATTCTTTATTAAACATATAATTTCAATTTACTATCATTTAAAAAATATGCAGTTTTAATTTTGTAAAATTTTTTTGGAATAAAAATGGTCAAAATTTGTGCTAAATTGAAAATTAGGTACTCTTTCACATTTATAACTAGTATTAAGTTAAAAATTCTTTCAAACAAATTCAAATTCAAACATTGTGTAAAAATTAAAATTTTACTTGCATTAATGTGTCAGTAGATGATATTTATATATTTTATTTAAATACCTATTTTATTTATAATGCAAGCAAATTAAAAGAAAAAAAATGGATAAAAGTTCTTAAAAATTGATAAAACTAAAATTATAATAATTTAAATTTTTTATAAATATATATATATATTTTTTATAAAGTTACGATGACAATAATTTTCATTCTACTTAATTTTTATAAAACTTAAAAGTTTAACTAAATTAAAGTCTGATTTCTATAAAATTCTGACTTTAAAAAAAAAAAAAACAATGTCCACAGAAAACGGTAATTTTTTTTTAGATTATTGCTGATAGATGGTACCAAAACAATTATCCTAACTTTTAAAAAGTTAATTTAAAATTTAATACTGATTTTTTTATTCTTTAAATATGCATAAAAAAAATAAATAAATTTTGATCACTAGAAATCTTCTTTATCTTTATTCTATAAAGAAAAAACTTTTTTTTTTTTTTGGTCTTGTAACAATTAGGTTGTTCAAAAATTTATATCCACTGGTAATTAATACATGGTATTATATTTTATGTTTTAATTACATTTGATAAAAAATATGAATTTTATTTGGAATGCTTTTAGAATTTGTAAAATGCATAACAAAGTAATATTTTAATTAAAACTTTGTTTATATGAGGTGCCGATAGACGGTGACTAAACAACTAGCTTCATTAATAGATGCTTCAAAATCGGCTGTTACAATCCACTCCTCAGCACCTAATGTCTTCTTTCTGATGATGAAAATGGTATTTTAATAATTATGTAAGGTGATGAGGAAGATTCTGTCCAGATTTTTTTTACATGGTCCTGTTTTTGTGAAACTGTAAATTTTTTCGGTACTTATGTATTAACGCCACCACAGCAGAAGTTGCTGTAATGTGCCAATAAAGAGTGATCTTTTTGTTCATGCTTTTTTAGTGCTTTCTTTTTTTTGCTCATTTTTTAACGCTTTTTTAGAGCTTTTGTGCTTTTTTTGATCATTTTTGACACCATTTTTTTGTGCGCGTGCAAACAACAAGTTTGCTCTTTATTGGCCAACTTCTGCTGCGGTGGCGTTAATACATAAGTACCTATTTTTCTTATATTTGTGAAAATTCCTGTCAGAATTTTGTGAATTTTAAATGATCAATGTCTTCAGGATTTATTATTTAATATTTATATATAAAAATCTAAGAAATATGCTCTTTGGAGAATTCAACTGCTTATTTACAAACCAGATTTTATTATCGAATGGTTAAATTTGTGAAAAGGCCAATTTTAAGGTGAAAAAACTCTGAAAAGTCTATTTAAAAGACAATTTTGTGAAGGGTCCTGTTTTGGGATAAAATGTTTTATGAAGAGTCCTGTTTGTGGATGAAAAATTTTGTGAAGGGTCCTATTTTAAGATAAATTATTCTGTGCAGGGTCCTTTAAAGGAACTAGAATTTTCCTAAACATATCCTTGATGAGTCACCACACTTCAAAAGTTTCCCATAGTTTAACATGGGATTTCACAGTCAAGAAGTTTCAGTGCATCAGAGCCTTAAACAATATTCTCCACTTCCTAAATAGTTTGATCGTTGTCAGATTATAAAAAAAGCAAGATGCTATAAAAAATAATTTGATTTTACAACATTAAAAATTTATTAATTACATACAATTAATAAGCAGCACTATTCTTAGGCTTTCAGCTAAGTCAAAAGATTTTATACACTATGAACATTATAGAAATTATACTGTTAGTAATGTCCACTGGAATTCACTAATTAAGCATTCCAGTAAAAGACACTGGCCTTAAAATCTTAAAAAGAAAATGAAATTTTGAAAAAGATCATTAGTACATAAAATTATACTATTACCAGAACAGAAACAAGCAAACTTTTCAATAGAATAGATAATCAATAAATTTATAAAGTGAATTCAGCTCTTAACATATATTCATTAATATTTTCATTGAACAATAAGAACTTCAATACAGTTTCAAAATAACCTAAAATATCAAAAATAACCTAGATTATAAAACATGCAAGGTGGAGTTAAGAAACAATTTAAAAGTGTATTTTGCTTTTATTGCTTATTTTTTATCTTCCTTTGAAAAAAGTCCCTTTTAAATCCTATCACTAACATTTAAAACATATTACTTTTACTCAGTGTTGAATTCAGACACTTTTCTCCGTGGGGAATACAATAGAGTTCTAGGGGGGGGGGGGGGGGGGCAACATTTGATAGCTCCAGGGGAGAATGCGCTCCCCCCCAGGCCACCCCCACTGTTTGCTTTTGCTCATTTTGTTTGAACAAAACATTAATAAAACACTATAAAAAATCATTTCATTATGACATCAGAACATTGCTTTTAATTTACATATAAAAAATAAAAGTTGTTATTCAATTGATGCAAGGGGAGGGGAACATGTTATTGGCAAGATCTGTATCTGACAAATACAAAATTACCAGAAATGTAATATGTTTTTTAATATGTCATACATTTTTCAACATATAAATATTTTTATTATTTTCACTTCCGAACATCAAGTTTTTTATATTTTGGCATTTTCTGCAACAGCTATTCAAAATTTTATGATTATCTATAACAAGCATAGTAAAACAACGTAACTTCTAGAAAAACAAAACAGTTTAGTATTTTTAAAGCAAAATAATAATAAGTGTACAGTTAACCATTTATGTCAACTATTGCTTTTAAAAATCCATTAAAAGAAGGTGGGTGGGTACTCAATATTTTGTCCAATAGTATAGTACTGGACAAAATGTTTCAACAATTTATGTTTCTTCTACCTAAATCTTCTTAGATTGACAAGAAAATTTATTAATATTGTGCAGAATGTTTCTATAGAAATTTAAAAAATACAATTTATTAGTATTACTAATATGTATATATATATATATTATCTGCACACAGAGAGATCAATATGTGTATTTATTTGTTGTGATTTGGTAAAATATCTAATTCTTAAAATATATATCTAGTGACGTTATTTTAATTGAAAGGATTTTAAAACAGCATTTGTCTACATTTTTTTTTTTTTTTTTTTTTCTAATCCAAGCTGAAACATATTACAAAGCATTTAGATTAGTAACCATTGAAAAACATAAAAATAATCTTTATACAGAGATCCTCACAAATGAAAGCAACATTTTTTTTCCTTCTTAAAGAGAATTAATTAAATCATCTCTAAAAATATGTTCAGGTTTATAAATCAAATGTGAACAGATTGAACAAAAATATGTGCTGCCTTTTAATATGTATATGAACATTAAATGTAAAGAAAAAAGAGATTTTCTGAAAATTAGGTAATCAGTAAATATTTTTATTCAAAATGTTTAAAAAGGATTTTTTACAAAGAAAGATATAATTCTAATTATCAAACAACCATGAATCTGAAAAATATTTCGATCTTATTCGCCTTTAAAGCATACCCATCATTTGACAACAATTTAATCGTGCAAAAAAATAATGAAACTCCAGCGAAACGCCCAAATACTGTGATCAGCAAATGCGTTTACGATATTTCACAAAGGTTAATTATACCGGCTAATTTAATGGTGTATCAATGAGGTAAAATAAACACTCCGCCACCATTTTTCTATTAACACCCTGTAGCAAGATATACGACGCTGTAAATAGGCCTATAAATCACAAAAACAACATAAAGGGTATATAAATGCATTTTCATTGTTCTATTAATAAATTTATTGTTATTAAACTGCTAAAAAGACAATAGTGCATATAATGATGAACATTAAGCCTAAATAGAGAAGCATCTTGTATACGATTTATACATACGCCGAGGAAAGGTCCTCGCCCGATAGTAGTCTTGCCTACAGGAATTTCTACGGCTTTTTGGCCGTCGTCGAGGGGTTTTAAAGTTATTCTTGACATTATGACTTAGATATAAGCAGCTTTTATTTACATCATAGCCGCTACTTCCTTTAATTAAAAGATTTAGGCTTAATAACGAGCAGCATAACTCAAGCAACGTAAACAAAAACGCTATGCTGCAAATTTCGCAGCGCCACCTGCATTACAAAGATCCGAAAAAATAGTTTTTGTTTTGTTTTTTGTTTTTTTAACGGAAATTTTGTTAGACTTGTGGCATTCCAATCGTGAATTAATTCGTAATTTCGTAACTTATGAAAACTATTTTTTCATAAAAAATTTTCCGCATAAACAAAATAAAAAGGAAATGAAGTACGAAAATGATAAGAAAAACATTTTTAAGGATTCTTTAGATTTCTCTCCAAAAAAGAGTGAAATATTTGTTGTAAAACTGCAAATAAAAAGACAAAAGAGCCTGTAAAAGCAGGCTATTTATAGCTTTTTTAGAACCCCAGAGTTGAACAAAATATGGGAATTTTGGAACAAGTTAAAAAATAAATAAATAAATTGTAATTTAACAAATTACAACGGCTATTTGGAAAATTATATTTTCAAAGACTAAAATTTTAGACTTATAAGTAAATTCTATATTTAAAAAAAATAATAATAATAAACATCATTTTTATGATGATCAAAATTGGTTTACGTAATAACAGAGTCGTCCTATATGTACGGATTCAGGAAGTAGCCCAAGGGGACATTCTTGCCCCCTCAGAGCAATTAATTGTTCTTCTCAGAAATTATGAGATTTTGTATTTTCAACGGTAAAAATTTTTACCGCTCTTATAATTATTGCTCTTTAAAGAGCAATTTCCCCCAGAATTTCATAATGTCCACCCCGGAGACACAGATATCCCTCACGGAGAAAAGTATCTGCCAAGTCACATCTAAGTGAAAAACACACACACACAAAATAAATAAATAAATAAAATAACGGTTGATTTGTACTTTTACTATTGTGCTTTCCTGCACCCAAAAGTATGACAACACGGAGGATTAGGAACAGAAAAACGTAATGGTAAACCTATGAATCAACCGCTAAAATCAGGTTTTTAGGTGTTTTGCACCAAACTTGGCAGACTGATTGCATTTTAATATAAAAAACTAGATTTAACTAAACTTAGATTTTCATCCATGAGTTAACTTGGCAGGCTGATTGCTTTTTAATATAAAAATCTACATTTAACTAAACACAGATTTTCATCCATGCGTTCGATGAGGTGATTGTCTGTGCTGCCGTTTCCCGGTGTAATTGCTTCGATTTGAACCAGTGTTAAATTCAGGGGGTGGCATTTCCCCGACGGGGCAATGAAATGTCCCCCCACAGAAAAAAATTCAAATCTTGCGTTTTCAATAGTCAAAAAGTACAGTTTCCTGCTCGGTACTCTATAATGTGCCCCCGCCCCCCGGAGCCACTGAACTCCCTCCCAGAGAAAAGTGCTTGAATTCAACACTGGTTTGAACGCAATCTGAGCGTATGCATTTCTCATTATTCTTAGACAGAGGCATTCTATGGGATCAATGATCTTCTTTTGACAGAAAAAATTGTACATCTAACACACAAGTTCAAAAATCCTAGAAATTAGCAGGTTTATTTCATGTTTGGAAGTGAAATTTATTTTTTGTGGTAAGGGTGTACTTGTCAAAATGCTTGGGGACCTTTTTTTGTCCAAAATTGTCTATCGGCCAATCAAAGATTGTTAAAAAGTTGCCATAAGTGCTGAACGATACAGGACCATTAATGACGGTTGCAGCGACACCAGATAGCTCAAACGTAAACATTGAGTAAAGATTTACTTGAAAAAAATCTTTCGGCTAGTGAGAAATATGTCAAATGTAGCTGCGATCGATATTGGGAACTAAAACGCTGCTCGCAGCCTTCGATACAGGATAACTGCCCCTTTAATTTCCCTTTAACTAATGTTAAAATCCCATTGAAACAATTCTTTATTCTAAATGTATTTAAAAGTTTTAGATACTCAAATTCGTATAATATTTACTTCGTCATACAAGACAGAAAACAAATGTCACAGGAAATCTGAAATTGTGGAAAAGAATAATTATTCTGAACAAATTTAAAATGCATGTAATGCAATGAGCTTACACGGCATTATCCTGAATGCAGAAATTACATCTTTTCTCCACCAGATGGCGCATTTGAGCGATCGTTGAATGTTTATCGATTTCAACTTTTTAGCAACTTATCGATTATAACTTTAAAGCATTACTGAATAATCTTCCAGATCCTGTAGTTCAGGTTAATGGCTTTTGTCCAAAATATGGCGACCATTGTTACAGAACCAGCCAATATTAACAAATGCTTATTATGTTCACAGTCTACTTAAAACTAGCAAGCCTCCGTCAAATGCTCACATGATAATTATATTGCTCTGATTTAACTCGTGTTTATCTCCGAAGTTATCCAGAATTAAAATCCTTTTTTGCCAATTTCGAATGATAGTCCAAGAGTCGACAGCACAAAAACCTATGCTATCGAGCACACGAAAATAAAATCTTTATTTTATGGAAGAGTAGTAATAATGGAATTGTAATGTAATAAAAGTATGCGAAGCATCAATCAGGAATATAATGGTCCATGTTTGCAGGAAGTGAAGTGTTGTTGCATAAGCCAAAAATTAAAATCACTAATTGGCTCACTCGTAGGTTTATCATTGTGTTTTCCTGCTTTCAGTTTTCCACGTTTTCGTACCTTTGATTGTACGGCAAACCCAATGTTAAATTTACGAGTAAACCACTTGTGGTGTTAATTCTTGGCTTATTCACCACTTCACTTCCGGCAGAAATGAATCATTCGATTCCCTTATTATTTTACTACTCTACCATAAAATAAACTTTTTTTTTTTCCTGTGTGCTCGATAACATAGGTTTTTGTGCTGTCGGCTCTTGGACTATCATTCGACACTGGCAAAAAAAGGATTTTAATTCTGGATAACTACGGAGATAGATACGAAGACGCTTTCAGTCGTGACGTCAGTTATGACGATTTGCTTGGATACTGACTCCAAACAAACGGTTGCTATGCTGTATTTTCTATTTTATTTGCATATTACAGCGACAATTTTCAGCTATATATAACAGACGCATGTTTAATGCTTTATATGCAATGATACCATTTTCTACGATTTATATTTTATAAGAAATGAAGCATAGCAACCGTTTGTTTGGAGTCAGTATCCAAGGAAAATGTCATGACTGACGTCACACTGAAAGCGTCTGTGGGATAATTTTCATCTGCAGAAAATCTGTGGTCCATACCTTCTCAGGAGGTGGAGGGTTGTATTTATCCTGAATTTCCGATCACTTGATAGACATTCCGCATTTGATTAAAAAAAAATATATATTTAATGCGTCTTATTTTAACTTTGTACGATACGCATCTGACATACCAATGTACGTACAGATTTCATTTTGCCACCAGCGCTTCCAAATAATTATCGTAGCCTTATTTATTCACAGCCAATGTTACAAATTTAGCAATGAAAGTAGTCGAAGATTACTTTTCATAAAATAGCAAATGTAAAAATCGCATGTATTCAAGATAGATCGTGCCATCCCCCTAGTAATACTGTTTTTCATCTATGTATAGTCAATATTACATTACTATTGTAATAATAATCATTTATACACTATTTTATTGGTTTCGGATTTTTTTTTTTTTGTTATTTTTACATAATAAGGGAGGACGTAAAAAAGTTACAAAATGTATTGACGCAAATTATCAGATATCGAAAAAATCGTATCCAAAGAAAGACACCGTATGAAAAATCGCCTTCTAAAGCAAAAGAAAAAATAATAATAACGATTTCTGATTAACGAGTTCACCAATTACGAAATATGCAACGATCAATAAAAAGAAAACAATCTAACGTTGAACTGATTCATTGTAAAAGACCATGTTTTTTAAATATAGAATTTATTTATAAGTCTTAAATTATAGTCTTTGAAAATTTGAAATCATTGAAGTCTTGTAATTTGTTAAATTACATTTTTATTTATTTATTTGTGCGGTCAGATTAGATTTTTTATTTTATATTTTTATTAAAAATCCATTAAATATTTCTTTTGTTTTATCTCTAAAATTTGAATTAGCTTTTGCTTAATTTTTTTCAAACTGGATGAAAGGAAAATTTACCGCCAGAATAAAAAGCAATTGCTTTTATGCTGTGATGCAATTTATATTCAATTTCAGAGAAGTGGATGTCAGCAGGAAAAAATACTTTACATTATTATGGAGAAATATTTATTTCGTTTTAAAGAACTTAATTATGATCAATCTTATACATAAAAAAGCCTTTTTTACATATGTAATTGAAATGTTGTTGATCAGTAAAAGGAATTCGATTTTATTTGTCTTCTTCAACAGAGTCTAAATTTAAGACAGTAGACAAATGTTATTTTAATAATGAAGTAATGCAACTATTTAAACTAGTAATAGCCAGAATAGAGAGCAGGCAACATTTGTAAAAATACATCAATATAGATTTATTATATTTAATTTTTAAAATATAAAAATAATTCCAGCTAGCGGCATGGGTGTCTGTGTTGTCCCTGTGATGTGTATTAAATGTATGTACTGTATTTCCTGTAATAATAATAAAGTGTTCTGTATTAGTTTCTGTGTATTATGGATCATTCGAGGTAACAGCCACTGTAGCTATAGACCTCAAAGCATTGTTCATTCAAAAACTAAATATAAAAATAACATTGCTATTTGTGGGACAATTTTTAAAAATTTTGTTTTTAATTGCACTTACTGACACTTGATGTCGCCACTGATGCAATGTTTGCTGCTTCTAAAATGGTGCGGTGTAGAATTCCGTTAAATGGCGCAGTAACTATTCATGATTTATTTTGAGAGCTTGAACATTAATATATTTAGTATTTGACTTCTTTTCCACAACTGTATGGTCTTTATTGATTTACCATATAAAGCTTCATAAGTGAAAGTGAAATCTTTTGTGTCATCTGCAATAAAAGCAGCAGACGATATTATTTTAATTAATTAAAGAGGAGTTCCGGGTTCCCGCCATCCGGTGACGTCATAGACCAACATGAAAACGGAGCATGAGATTGTATCCAAAATAAAACAATCCATGTGCTGTTATTTTATTTTGAAATTTGAATTAGTTGACTCATAACTAACGAAACTGATGGATGGGAACCAAAAGATTTGTAAATAGTTTTTTTTTGTAAGTCCTTATTTCTTGATTTTGACATTGGTCTTTTGTACTGGGATGCTTTTCACTCTCAATGTGATCTTGTGTTTTGATAGGCTTAAAAGCATTTCTGTGATTAGATTTCACTGTTTACATGAAAAACTTTACGATTTCGATCGAAACATTTTGTTTTTGTATATTTACTCGAATATTAATCACTTTTTAAACCCGTTATGTCACAAGCTTGTTGCTTAAGATTGTTATCAGTTCATTTGTAAACAATCTCCGTAAGCTTGTTAAAAGTATCAGCAATTTCCAATGAGCTTCGTTGATGCTTTTATTTAAGTAATTGTTTTCTTCACTAATATTTGCCTTTAAAATACATTGATCACATTGAGATAATATTTCTTTATTTAATAATAATCAGTAATTATTTATAATCATTTTATGAACATCTGTAATGAGTACTTTAGTTTATTTTGCTGATTATTTATTTATTATTTTGGGCGATGTCGTTTACAATTTATTTTCGTTGTTAAAAAAAAATTATCGATCAAAGATTTTAGTAAAAATTTCTCTTTCTGATTGGGTTTTTTTTAATATCGATCACAATTATGAAATAAATTATTTTTTGATTTTGTAAATATTCTAATGTGTGAATCCCAAGGTTATATGTTTCGTTTAAGAATGTCATGCTTTTAATTGCAGTAATTATAAAAAGATAATCTTACGTTTTGAATATCCGTAACAGGATTATTTTTAAATATCATTAAATGGTTTAAATTGGAAGTTTTATTTGCTAAAATCAGGATTCAATTAAATCAAATAGATATTTCTTGTTCACCTATTATTCCTTTTTATTAAGTTAGTCACATTTAATGAGTTTTTAAAGCCATTTGTATGTAATATTTTAAAAGTTACTAGGTATAATTTAATTTTTTTTTTCTTTTTCACTTTTTGTCTTTTTATTTGGATCACTCTCGCTTTTAAAATTTTTACCATTGTTTTAATTCGTAGTTTTTTGTGAATATAACTTATTTACCTTATATACACTTTTGAACCATTGATAAACTCTATAGCTGATTATTATTGCCTGTGTGCAACTTTAGTGCTATTTAAAATTATTTATTGCGACTTCATTTTCAGAAATTTTTTTAAAGAAAAAAAAAATCTAAGTTTTAAATAAATTATTTTGGTATGACTGTTGTTTATATTATTAAAAAAAAAAAAAAAAAAAGTTAAAACTACTTTTTTGAGTATCAGTGATCTAGAACAGCGGTTCCCAAACATTCTTGGTATGTGACCCACCTTTCAGTGAAAAAAAAATTTCGAGACCCACTTCTCAAAAAAAAAAAAAAAATAAAATAAAATTGCGACCTACCCAAGATAAAGTATATCACCAGTATAGCAATTTTTATACAATCTCTATATGCTCGGCTATCCTATCCTAAGAAAAGCGCAAATTTTTGTACAGAAAATACATTATGAACAAAATTAAGAATCGGTAGACTCAATGTGTGTAAGTAAATAGTTAATAGTAATTAAAACAATGCACAAACTACAAAGATAGTTGAAAATGCACGTTTAGTTATTATGAAAACACAACTTTATAATCAATGAGATTTCTGGTACTGATGTTTATACCAATGGAAGAACATATATTAACACACAGTTTGCCTCAATCCTTGTCTTTCAAAAAAAGTAAAATAGAAAAAGCATGTTTTCATAAGTGTTGAATTTCATCAAGGACTTACATACAGATGATTTAAAAATTTCTGGATATTCTGTTCGTACATTAATCTAGAAGGAAATTAAGGATTTTCCCTTGAAATGTTATTCCCTGTTGAAATTGTCATATCTTTTTAAACAGATGACATAAAAGATGTATTTTGATGACAAATCTCTATTGTTCCGTGACCCACCAAAACAACTTCTGCGGCCCACCAGTGGGTCGCGACCCATAGATTGCTGATCTAGAAAATTGCAATTTAACTACATGACATAAATACAATCCTAAAATAGGTGCGTTTGAAAAATTTTCTTGTTTGTAGATATTTGATGAAAAACAGACAAATCACAAAAATAATTAAACCGTAATTTAAGTATTTATTTCATATTTATTTCTCTTCAAAGTTTTGTTTGATTTGTTGCTTGTTAGTCTTTCATAAATTAAAAATTTCCAAAAAATTTGATAATGATAGAAGTTTAAAGTTTTGTAATATATAAATAATAAATATTTATAAACTCTAAAGGGAACAATGAAAAATTTTTTATATATTTACTGAGATAATTTGTATAAATGTGATATCATGCTATTATATTGATTTTTAACTTTGTGCATGGATTGGATTTGTGTAATGTATCTAATTAAATTCTATAATTCTTGATAAAATGTATTAAATATTAAAAAAAAATATAATACTCATTAAATAAGAAGAGTTAAGTCATTGATTTTTCAGTTTGTCAATGACTGTTACTGATTAAAAGGTTAAACAAAGTAACTTAAACATTTTTTTTTTACATATATTTTATTCTTTCATTTTTTAGAATAATTTCTCATTGTGTGACGGAATGATATTTTGTAAACCATGACTCTAACATGTTATTTAATCTTGAAACTTTTGAGAATTAGGAAACGATTAAGGTTCTAAACTAATACATATCTTAAATATGATGTATAAGCAGTACAAAATGATAATTTAGAGCAGCTTATCTGTATTAAAGCTGAAGTTTTTACTGTAAAAATATTACTGTCATTTGATCTGACAGAATGACTGAAAGTTTCTTAAACATTTATTTAGAAAAAATGACTAAACTAATAAATTAAAAAATTATTTTGGTACTACTTGTTTATCCCATCGGCCAATTTCGCCGAAATACACAAATTGCCAAATTTTACAAATTGACGTAATTTTATTTTTAAATAACAAAAGGAAAATTATTATAATCGAACATTAATAAAAATAAAAATACAAATTAAAAGTCAACCGATGACATAACAACATGTCTATCGTATCAAGTTAATGTGACTTTTGCAATCACCATTATCCCAGCAGTAGAATTTTTTTTCTGCAGTCTGCAACGCAAGTAAAAACTTAAAACAGTCTGCAGACCAATCCCTCGCATTACATTATATGCACTCAATCCTCCCAATTATTTGTGATAGACATAAAAGGAAAGTACTTTAAAAAATAAGTTGCCTTTGTTCTCATAATTTTTATCACCTCATGCATTGTCCGAAAGGGGGTGGGGGTTTCCCTTTGAGAAAATTTGCAGGTTTTTCATGATCTTTTAACAAGATGTTATTTTCGCGATCGCGATCTTTTGACAAAATTTACATTTTTTCGTGCTTTTTTGACGAAATTTGACGTTTTCCCGATCTTTTGACGAAAACTGCTGATTTTTCACAATCTTTTAAAGAGATTTGCCGATTTTTCATGATCTTTTGACGAAAACTGCCGTTTTGTCGTGATCTTTTAAAGAAATTTGTTGTTTTGTAGCGATCTTTTGATGAAGCTTTCCGCTTTTTTGTGATTTTTTTTTTTTCAAGAAATTTGTAATTTTTTTGCAATATTTTGAAGAAAATTGCCTTTTTTCGTGATTTTTTAAAGAAATTTACTGTTTTTTCGCTATTTTGTAACGAAACTTGCTGTTCTCTTGCGATTTTTTTTAAAAAAGACATTTGACTTTATTTCGTGATTTTTTGAAGAAATTTGCCTTTTTTTCACAATTTTTTGAAGAAATTTGCCGTTTTTTCATGATTTTTTGAAGAAATTTGTCTTTTTTCTTTCACGATTTTTTGAAGAAATTTGTCGTTTTTTCACAATTTTTTGAAGAAATTTATTGTTTTTTCATGATTTTTTGAAGAAATTTGTCATTTTTTTTGCAATTTTTTGAGGAAATTAACCGTTTTTCGTGATCTTTTGACAAAAACTGCGACTGCCTTTTTTGTGATTTTTTGACAAAAACTTCCTTTTTTTGTGATTTTTGACGAAAACTGCCATTTTTTCGTGATCTTTTGCAGAAATTTGCCTTTTTTTGCGATTTTATAAAAGAAGTTTGTCGTTTTTTCGCAATCTTTTGAAGAAATTTGTTGTTTTTCACAATTTTTTGAAGAAATTTGTTGTTTTTTTGTGATTTTTTGATGAAATTTGCTGTTTATTTGAGATCTTTGGACGAAATTTGCGTTTTTCTGAATCTCGCGTTTACGAAGTTTGCATCCTTTGACAAAATTCACGACTTTGCCGTGATTTATTGTGAAATCGATTTCTTTTCTAAGATTGTCGAAATTTGGGAAAATTTCTATGTCCCAGTTTTTGGATTTAGGACCAAATTTTTAAAAGTTGAAAAATGGTCTGCAGACCTTCCCAAGAGTCTGCGACATGCGTCATAGCGTTCTGCTGATTCTGCACCTGGGACCATTATTGGCATTTAATTTTAGAATTTGGCGACAGTAATTTGGTCCATGGTATAACCAAGTAGTACCATTATTTTATTATCCATCATAATGATCATAATAAAGGACATTACATAACTATTGTATTCACATTTGATTGCTTTTTTTAAATGATCGAGCGTTATTACCTTCTATTTAAAATCTTGGTTGAATACAGCACTTTATTTTACATCCATTATTATCATGAATATGGTTATAAGGCTATTGTAAAACATTAAATATTAGCTACAAACATTCATTTATTAAAAAAAAAAAATACAAAATAGGCAACAATCAGAGTTGTACAGTAGACTCTCTGAAATCCGTACAACTTTTGACCAGAGATTGTGTGGGATTTAAAAGTTTTGTGGATTTCTGGTCATTGCTTTGTTTACATTTTTTAAATGGTGATTTTAATTAATAAAGGAATCAAAACTATAATGAATGCTTACAATATAATAAAATATTAAAATAAGTAATAAACTAAAATAATAAAAATTTAGATAATTTTTTAAATGATTAAAATATTAAAAACAAAGGTCAAGTTAATAAACAATAATGTATAATTAAATATTCATTATAAAGATGTGATATTTTTTTCCTAAATTAATTCAACGAAACTTGCCTCATAAATATACATTACTAATTCATATAAAATAAGGAAATTTTATTTCAGGTTTAGCCAGGGTTGCCGGCTTTTAGCCGGGCCAAAAAAAGCCGGCCAGCTTTTTTTGGTTTTATCCGCTTTAATAAAGCCGGCTAAAATTGAAAAAAGCCGGCTTTTATTTTTAAAGTGTTAATTTATATCGAATTCATATTGAATTTGGATTGATTTATTTTTAATACATTTTTAATTATTTACTACTAAAAAAGTTATAAATTTCTGTCTAATTTTTCAAATAAATAGGTCTTTATAACCACTGAAAACAACTGTGAAGGCATTATGTCTGAAAAAATATATAAATCTTAGAACAAAGAAAATATACTCAAAAAATGTGTTTTAAACTTCTATGTTTCATAGTTCTACTTATGTTACACATTTTTCAGAATTATATTTAATTAAATTATGACAAAATGTAACACATCAAAGCATTCATGGAAACATTCTTACAGGTCAATACGTAAAGATTAAGTCATAGAATGAACAATGTTGAAAGAGAAATTAGGAAGGATTCAGTATTTGAGGAAAGTTTAATATATAATAATATAAAATTAAAAAACATCAAATTTTCTAATAAAATTTGTTGAATTAAAATTTTTAATAGTTCTTTGTTATTTATAAGTGCATATATGCCTTCTTGCATGAATATATTCATGCACATAATAATTGAGAATACTGAAATATATTGTGATATATAATATATTATGAAATATGCATAATTTATAATACCATTTTCAATAGTGAGTAATGGTGTTTTTTTATATGTATTATTTTAAATGTTTATAGGGAATAAAAATGACATTTTAATAACGCTTAAAATTAGTTAAGTAATAAAACATGTAACTAAGTAACCATTGTCCTCTTTAATTTTATAAAGCAACAAAAATGGAAAAATAAGGGTGGGATTAAAGGTCAATGTAAATCAGAAAAAGCACTTGATATGCCCATTTTAAAATTTAGCCAACATATTTGCAATTCTAACTATAAACCACTAGCAACTCCATCAAGGTGCTATTCTAGTATTAATGTCTTCATTTTTGAAAAATTGGTTTATAACCCAATTTCTCATAATGAATCATAATTAAAATCCCAATTTTTCATTTTAATAAATAAATTTATTAAATTCAAAGTAAAATAAACATCATTAAAACTAGTTAAAAGACACTTAAAAATGTGTAGCTTATAATTAAAATGCTTCACTGTATAAAAGCCAATTATGGCCAAAAAGGCCAATTTTGGCCAAAAAAAGCCGGTTAAAGCCAATAAAAGCCACCGGTCTGGCTTTTTTAAATTTTAGCCGGCTTTTTTGCAACCCTGGGTTTAGCCAGACTTAATAACCAAAAAAGCTTGATTAATACATAAATATATTTGTTAAAAAAGTTTTTGATTACCAATAATATCAGTAATATCTTGAATTTTTTCAAAAATAAATTTATTCTTCCTTCATGAAAAAACATAAATTCAGTCACATTAAAAAAGTTACAAATAAGTACCTATGGAATTGATATAAAATCAAAAAAATTAAATTTTGTTTATATATCTGAACTGAATGTTTCATTCTTCACATCTGTAAATTATGTGCGGATTTTAGAGAGTTGCATATTTGAGGGCCGAGTCTACTGTATAATATAGGCACATGCCGTTCACAGAAAATTTTAGGAAAGAAATAATTTTTAATTTTGCAGTTTTTTATTAATATTTAAAAGACTATAAATATTTCCCCAATTTTATGTACGAATTGTTTACGGTTCTACTTAGTTATCCTGTCGATCAATTTCGCCAAAATAATAGCCAAATTTTGCATATTGACATAATTTTTATTTTAAATAACAAAAGAACAAATAAATTAGTAAAACAATAATAAAAGTACGAATAAAAATTCGAAATAAAAATCACTTGATGACTTTTTAAACATATATTTCGTATCTAATGTCATTGAATGTGACATTCATGGCCAACGATTATTGGGATTTAATCTTATAATTTGGCAATAGGTTCTGGTCGATGGGATAATTAAGTAGTACTTTATTTATTGTTAGTGCATAATTAAAAGTATGGTTGATTTTCAAATTTTCTGAAAATTTAAGGCATTTGATGTCGAAAATAAAAAAAATTCATCAATCCAAAATTTTTGACATCAAAAATTGCGAATTTTCTCAGACAGTTGTTGTAAAATATCAATATCTTCCATCGTTTTCAAAAAAAATTCTAAAATTTTGTTCAAATTATCACGGGAAAAACATGAATTTAGTCAAAATTCTGCAAAATATTGTCAAAGGGTCACAAAAAAGCATATTTCATCAAAAGATAGCGAAAAAAACCCCACAAATTTCGTCAAAAGATCTTGAGAAAAATGTGAATTTCATCAAATAACCTTGGAAAAAATCGCGAATTTCAACAAATAATACTGAAAAAAAAATGCATTTCAACAAAGGATCGCATAAAAGGCACACATTTCAACAAAAAATTGCATAAAAACTTATTTTGTCAAAGGACCATGTGAACAACCCAAATTTTGACATCAGATCACCCCCCCCCCCCCAAAAAAAAAAAAAAAACGTGAATTTAGTTGAAAGACCGAGCAAAAAACATCAACTTCCTCCATGAATCGCATAAGAAATGCAAATTTTGTCCAGAAATTTAGTAAGAAACATGAATTTTGACCACTAATCGTGTAAGAATCGTAAATTTCACCCACAAGTCATGTAAAAAAAAACAAATTTTGTCCACAAAACATGTAAAAAACATTAATTTTGTCCACGAATTGTGTAAAAAAAAAAAGAAAAAAAAACGTGATTTTTGTCTATGAATTGCTTAAAACATGTGAATTTCGTTAACAGATAGCTCTGAAATTCAGGGCTGCAAAAAAACCCGCCTTTTCTACAAATGGCCAGACCGGCCGGCTTTTACTGGAAAAAGCCGGGTTTTATTGGCTTTTTTCCCAAGGTATATCTTATTATTTATTTTTTACAACTATAGATGTTAATTTACTTTATGAATAGCTATTTTCTATAAAATTCAAATTAAAATATTATGAAATTGCTTTAATATTATGTTCAGAGGTTCATTTTTATAGGCAATTAAAAACTCAGAAAAGCATCATAAATAGATAACATGATTTAAATAAATCTTTACTATAGGTTCAGCAGCACTTTCTCTGTTTATTAATAAAGATATTTTCATGTTATGGGTAAGGATTGCATTCAAATAAATACTGTACAAAATGAAACTGTCTATAATATACTGCACTTGGAAAATGTCTCCTAGGATATATGAATGCATTAGTATTATGGACTAAAATAAGTTCCTTATTTATGTGAAAAGAATTTTTTTATGAGGCAGCATTTCACTTTAAAAATAAGAAAATATAAATTATTAATTAATTTTTAAAACTTTTTCATTAATTTTATCTTTTTAGATATACACTTTTTTTTTTCTTATATACTGATTGAATATTTCATTTTTGTTCTTCCATAAATCTACCTACATATTAAAAGGAGGGTGGGGATTTGAAAGTAAAGCTGAAATGTGGCTTGAAGAAAATTATCCTGAATTTTTACCTGGTGTACTAAAACTTAAGATAAAATATCCTAAAGCCTCTACTTTTCTCTGAAAGAGTAATAGAGCAATTTCCAGCAAAAAAATGGTGGAATCATGCTAAAGTGAAGACATTAAAAAAGAATGGTTCATTACCTAATGGTTTCTGTGATTTTTTTTTTTTTTTTTAATTAAATTACACAACTGTCCCCCAAGTTCTGCATCTATTGAGAAAATTTTTTCAACATATGGTTTTGTCTGAACAAAATCAGAAACAGTTTTGGTGTTGAAAAATCGGTAAAAGTGTACCGTTATTTAAAAACTGAGCCAAATGATTGGTAACTTATTTCATAAGCTAATAGTGTATTTTTTTAAATAAATATCTTATTCAGTAAAAATCATTTAAAATGTTTTAAATTTATTGCACAAATTTCTAATAAATCATTATATGTTGACCACCACACCATTTATACTAACAAATTTGCTTATATTTAAATTGCAAACAGTTTTACTATAATTTACTGTACATTTTCATGGCAACAATAAATAAAAAGTCACTAATTAATTATACATTTCAATAAAGTTTTTGTAAAAAAAAAAAAAAAAGTTATAGCAAAAGACCAGCTTTTTTTAATAAAAGCCGGCCTTTTTCAAGTGGTTTAAACCAGAAAAAGCCGGCAGCCCTGCTGAAAATGCAAATTACATCTAGGAATCACATAAAAAATTCGAATTTCATTCATGTCAAAATAATATAACATATATAATTTTATTAAACATTAATTTGCAGAAAGTTCTTGACCCAATATTTACATATGCAGAAATTTTTTGGTTTTATACAAGTCTGGCAATAATTCTCTCTTTTTTTTAGTGTTCTTCAAGTAAGTTCTATTTGTACCTAACTACAAGCCTTTTACTTTTCAGCCATGTTGTTTATTTGGACTGTTGCAAATAAAATAAAAATTTTGAATCTAAAAGATTAATTTGAAAATTCGGCATATATTTCTGAACTAAATTTACAGAATTTATATAAAAAAAAACTTTTTTTGATCAAATTTGTCACTTGTATGGAATTGCTCTATTATGCAACTTGCTTAATTCGCAGTTACAATAAAAATTTTAAAAATCGTATTTATGAACACTCTAGCATGTTTGATAATCATTTGGTATTTTTTATAAATATTTTATAAATAAAATATGCAGATAATAACCCCACCCATAGTATAGTTTTATGTATTTGTGAGAATTATATTTTTATTGAGATATACAATCAAATCTTCAACAACACAAACTCGAATCAAATAAAAATGCGATAAAAAATTTGGGGATCAACAAGAACATAGTGATTATGTTAGCTGTATTCAGATCAGTGTTAGAAATTAGCGGTTGTTAGCCGTCAAATGCAACTGAAAAATTGAGTTTGACGACTACAAAATTATTCTCTATCGTAAATTTGACGCCTAGCTTCTTAAAAAATATATTATTAGACATTCAGTTTTGAAAAAAAAAAAAAAAAAGTGTCTAGTGTGAAAATTCAGAACTAAAACACATCGCAAATTTCGACAAATAGTCGCAAAAAAATCAATTTCGTCAATTGTTCGCATAAAAAATTGCCGATTTCGGCAAAGGATCGTGAATAAAAGCAATTTTTGTTTTCAAGAAATAGCAAAAAAGCAATTTTTTTTATATAACGGAAAAAACGCAAATTTCTACAAAGGATTGTGAACAGAGTTGCAAATTTAGTCAAAGAATCGCTAGAAAAATGCCAATTCCGTTAAAGAATCCCGAAAAAAAATTCTAATTTCGTCAAAAAATCCCTGGAAAAATGCAAACTTTGCAAAAAAACAAAAACAAAAAAACCCGACAATTTCTACAAAGGATCGCCAAAAATAAATCTTTCGTCACAGAATTAAAAAAAAAAAAAACTCGAATTTTATCAAAGAATTACAGAAAAAATGAGAATCTTGTCATATGATCGCGATAAAATCTTTCAAAGGTTCACGAAAATAACGCAAATTTCTTCAAGGAATCGCAAAAAACCGCAATTTTTCTCAAAGTATTGTGAAAAAAAACGCATAATTAATGAAGAAGAGGGCTATTCTCAGCCCTTCCCCCTCTGATGCAACCTTTCAAAAAATCTGTGAATTTCAGAATCACCCCTGAATTCAAATATAGATGCATGTTATTATTATTATTTTATTAAATTCAACTGTAATTATTAATACCAAAGAAGTTGCCAAGTTTTTTTACAGATTAGGTGCATTTTTCTATTATTGTCTAAATATAGCAATAATTAGAAAAGCTTCACACCAGTTTTACAGTTGCTTATATTATTAAAATCTTAGAAATTAATTTCTATAATTTTAAATAAAAATAAGTATTTGTGCTTTTCTAAAAAGTAGTGTGAAGAAGATTATGGTCCAAATTTTCTGATAAATTAAAGTAATCATTTTCGAAAATTTCAAAAAATCGATCGTAAAATACATTGCAAATTTTGAGAATTGGTCGGCAAAAAAAAATCAATTTAGTCAATCGTTATAAGAAAAATTGCCAATTTTTTCAAGGGATTGTGGAAAAACGGTAGACTTGGTCAACAAATTGCGAAAAACGACAAATTTCGCTAAAAGATTACATAAAAACACGGCGAATTTCGTCAACAGATCGCAGAAAAACATGGCAGAGCTTGTCAAAAAGTACAAAAAAATCCCGGCAAGTTTTGTCAAAAAATTTTGAAAAAACGGCAAGTTTCATCAAAAAAATCTCAAATAAACCGGCAAATTTCTCCAAAAGATCACAAAAACGGCAATATTTTCAACAGATCATGTAAAAACATTGCAAAGCTTGTCATAAGATCGAAAAAACAGCAAGTTTCGTCAAAAGATCGCGAAAACTGGCAAGTATCGCCAAAAGATTGCAAACAAACACGGCCAATTTCGTCAACAGATCGCGAAAAAACATGGCAAAACTTGTCAAAAGATAAAAAAAACTCCAGCAAATTTTGTCAAAAGATTGTGAAAAACTAGCAAGTTTCTTCAAAAGATTGCGAAAAAACTGACAAGTTTCACCAAAAAATATTGAAAAATACGGCAAGTTTCGTCAAAAGATCGCGAAAAAATGGCAAGTTTCGTTGAAAGATAGAAAAAAACACAAATTTTGTAAAAGGGGCGCAAAGAAAAAGCATTACTGAGAGTGGATTTTTCTCCCGTCTCTGTTGTAACCTTTCAAAAAATTTGATACAAATTTCAAAAAAAAAAAAAAAAAAAGTCAAAATTATTTCTAAATTATATACAGTGTTACAGTAATATTAATATGAATTTTAGAAACTGCAACTTAAAATCTTAATTTGATGCCTAAGAATATTACAGTAATCGTCATTTGACGCAGCTTGCCTTTTATCTCCCAATTTCTATCACTGATTCAGATTAGAACAAAATCCAATTTCAAAGTTTCAGTGAAGAGGAATTAGTGTAACATTTCATCTAATTTCATCTGTTCATTTGATGTAGATTTAAAATTGATTAAATCGATTCATTAATGTTAAATTCACAAATCTTATAATCTAGGGGGTGCGCAATGTTTCAAGAGAAGGGCCACATGAATGACTCACAAAGAATTTGATTTTGAGGAGGTGATCTGTGGCCTAAAATCAGATTAAAAAATATGTTCTTATCGGGAGTGCGGAGAAAGAAGTTATCTTTTTAGGATTGCTTACCCAGTCAAATTAAATTATCCAATTCATTTAGTAAGGATATATTAGCATTTTTATGTTTGTATGTATAACAGATATAGCAAGGAATATTTTCAAGACTTAATAATATTTCTTGGCTTCATTCTGGAGAGTAAATTTTGTTTTATTAAAAGTGCTAAAAAACAAACATAAGTGGCTGGTGCCATAAAAAATGTGAATTTTATTAATGGAGGAGAGAAATGAAGCCAGTCAACAAGATTTTTCTGCACCTGATCAACCAAGTATGCCCTTTTTATGAAACTGATTGGTAAAATTTGCAATTTTCCTCATATGATTAATAAAAATTCACTATTTTTACGTAACCTGATCAACAAAATTTGCGATTTTTACGAAGCTGATTGAGAAAATTCACGAACTTTCTGCACCTGATCAAAAAAATTTACGACTTTTACGAGTCAACAAAATTTGTGATTTTTACAAAGCTGATCACCGAAACTTGCAATTTTCCCTCGCATGATCGATAAAATTTGCAAATTTTATGTGCTTGATGACGAAATTAGCGATTTTTCTGCACTTGGGGGGGGGGGGGGGGGGATCGATAAAATTTGTGATTTTTACAAATCTGATTAACAAAATTTGCGATTTTCTTCGCATGATCAATAAAATTTGCAATTTTTCCTCATTAGGTCGACAAAATTTGCGATTTTTATGAAGCCATTCAATGTAATTCACCACTTTTACAAAGCTGATCAAAGAATTTCCCGATTTTTCCATGTTTGGTCGACAAAATATGCATTTTTTTTTTATGGCCGATCAACGAAGTTTGCTATTTTAAACCACCTCTGATGAAATTTGGTTTTTTATACATGGAGAGATGAAATTCATGAATATTTTCTCTTGATAAATGGACAAAATTCATGATTGTTTTGCAGTCAATAGCCGAAATTTTAAATTTTTATGCACATCATTGCAAAATTAATTTTTTTCCATGCCTTATCAACAAAATTTTTATTTATTTATTTTTTTTCTGATTTACAAAATTTGTGATTTTTGTACCCAACCAAAGACATTTGCATTTTCTTCCCTCGTCAAACCAAGAAAACATATGATTTTTCTGTAGCCGATGAATTTAATTTGCAATTTTTTTCAGCATCATCAACAAAACTGACGATTTTTGTTGATGATTGATTTTTGTGATCCTGCCTGATCAACGAAATGTGTAATTTTTTTTTGCATCTGGCTGTTGAAATTCCCATTTTTGTGCCTTATCAACAAAATTCGTGGTTTTTCTGCATTTTATCAATGAAATTCATGGGGTTTTTTTTTTGTGACCGATCAATGAAACTTGCGATTCTTAAGTGACTGATAAAATTTTATACTTTCCCTCAAAAGATTTACAAATTTACTATATATATCTTTATGACATAAGTAGAAACATTGAAATTTTTTCCAGTTATAAATTGTCGAAATACGCGAATCACACATTAACCCATTGCAGGACACAGATTGTGCATTCCTACTGTATTCTATAAAAGGTTTTTTATTTGAAAAATGTTATATATTTCAATGCTTTTTTAAGCTTATATCTCAATAAATACTGATGCATGATGCTTTATTTATAAAATAATACTGTGTAAACAGGAGACTGTCCAGGCTTTTCTCACAGGCTCCTGTTTTTTTTTGAAATTATGATGCTTTTGTTATCTATGGCTCATTATCTGAGCATGGTTGAAAATGAAAAGTCAGTGAAAATGATGTCACATCAGTTCAAAAAAAAAATATGTTTCACTTTTAAATACAAGAATGCTTGTTTATTTCTACATATGGTGTCATTTTTTCTGGAGGGGAATGCAAAATTATTTTTTTTTATTCTGAAGCTTTTGCTAAAATACATAAAAACATATTAAAAAAAAATCTTCATATAAAGCAAGAAATGTGGATTGTTGTAAATAAAAATAAAATTTTTTATATGAACCTGATTACGTGTTCAAGTATATCTTGCTATTCTCTAAGTTTTATGAAAATTAAAATTATCATTATTCAGCAATTGTTGTCCAAATAAATAGTTGGCAGCAAACATGAGTTATTTTGGCAATGATCTGATAACTTTTGCAGAAAATTCTCATCCATTTAAAATTGCTGTTAATTTTGTGCCAGGGTGTACTGCCATATCAAATTTTAACGATATTTATTACTATGTCCCGTCCAATTATATTTAGACAGTTAAGCCAGATTTTATCATATTTGAAACTTAAATAGGCATTTCTGATTTAGACGCATACCCGGTTTGGCATGATATGTTTTTTTTATGTCAATTTACCTAAAAACCTCGTTTTTGAATAGTAGTTAATCTATATTTTAATACTATTGTCTTAAAATTAAGGTATTGTCTTAAGATTAAGTATAAAAATGCTGAGGTCAAGCCACAGCTGAGCTAGTTTTTACTTTTTCAATTTTGGTTATACTTTTTTAATATTAGGATAATTTCAGTTTCACAACCAGTTTAAACCGGTTCTGAAAATTAAAAAATTATTAAAAAAAAAAAGAAAAGAAAAAAGAAAATCTGAAACCAAAATCAAAAAAGTAAAAACTAGCGAAGTTGCAGATCGTCCTCAGCTATCCTATGCCAAAAAAAAAAAAAAAAAAAAAGTAAAAATATTAAAATTTGAGCAAGATATTACCCCCATAGACATTACATTATCATCCGGGTCTTTTTCAGTGACTAGTGTGTGGCACCTTAACACTTCCTATGTGCCCTTTTGTCATTTGAACATAAGATAGTTTGCTAATACAGTTTAAATCAAAATATGAATTTTTAAAATTTTCTACATAAATTCACTCTAATTATTCAAGGCTTGAAATTCAATTTTCCAGTGGAGGAGAGTCTCCCTCCCAACATTTAAAAATGGAGTGGAGTTTAGCTGTTTGGGAGGGAGAAAAAAAATCTTTAAAACCTACTGTTATTTTATGAGCTATTTAAAGAATTACACAAATACAGATATAACAAAATACCACTGAAGCAATTTTTATCAACAACTCAGAATAACTATGCAAAATGTTTTTTTTTTTTATTTAAAAAAAGGATAAGTCAAGATTTTATATAGTCTATTTTGTTTTCAAATGAATAAATTCCCTCCCTGTGCTAATTACTTTTCTTCCAGGTCTAGTAAACTCAGTTTTCGGTTCAAATTGATTTTAGGTTGAGTGTAGAATGCTGCAAGTTGGGTTCGGGTTAATCTAATTTTTCAAAAGTTAGTCCAGTATATAATATTTCTGATTAAAAAATATACCTATAACAATGAACAGATATGTTTGTGTGCGTGTTGTTTTCAAAGGAGAAGGCTGCATTTTTTTCTGAAACCCCAGGGGTGATTCTGGGTGATTTTTTTTTTTCTTTGGAAATTCACATCGCATTTTTGGAAATCTGCGGGAAGAGGGGGATTTCGCGAGTTACCCCCCCCCCCCCCTCCCTTCTTATCCGCAATTTTCAGACGAAATCAGGGATTTATCTGCAATATTTTAGTAAAATCTGCGATCTTTTGCGGAAATCGGCAGTTTTTCAGCAATCTTTTGACGGAATCGGCGTCTTCCCGTGGTTTTTTTTTTAAAATGAAATCGGCATTTTTCGACGATCTTTAGACAAAATTTACATATTCTCAAAAACGGAGTTTTATCCCCGCGATCTTTTCACAAAATTGGCATTTTTTCCGTGATCTTTTGATGAAATCGGCAATTTTTTTTCAATGATCTTTTGACAAAATATTTTTATACGATTTTTTTATCGAAAGCGGCGTTTTTTCCCGCGATCTTTTAACGAAATCGGCGTTATATCCGCAGTTTTTAGACGAAATTGACGTTTTCCCGCGGTCTTCAGATGTAATCAGCCTTTTATCTGCGATATTTGGTCGAATTGACATTTTTTCCGCGATCCGCACAGGAAATTCACGTTTTTCAGCTATCTTTTGACAAAGTTCGTTTAAAAAAACATTGACGAAATCGTCGTTTTTCTACGAAATATTGACGAAATGTGTGCTCTTTCGGCTATCCTTTCACGAAATTTATATTTCTCCGCAATTGTTTTTACCGTATGCAAAACGCCAAATTCGCGTTTATTCCGCAATCATTTCACGAAACTCGTGTTTACTCCACGATTCTTTTTAAAGAAATTAGCATTTTATCGCGATGTTTTAAAAAATGTCGAGTTTTTTTTTTTTTTTTTTTTTTTTTTTTTTTTTTTTTTTTTTTTGGATTTTGCATCTTTATTTTTTGTGAACGATTGGTGAAATTGATTGTGAAAATATGCAATTCAGCTCGGTTCAAAAGCTATGAAAAATCGTTTATTAGTGCGGAAATTGGGACATAACTATCCGAGTTTCCGGGCTGATAAACAATGTTTCATAACTTTCGGAATCAAATGCGCTCATTTTTTGTGAAATTCGAAACGGAATTACTCCATTCTCGCGAGGAAAAATCGCATGAAACTTGTCAATCGATCGCGGGAGAAAGAAAAAAAAAACGAAATTTGACGATCGGTTGCAGAAAAATATCTTGAATTCCAACGATTTTTCGCAGTAAAAAACTCTTCAAATATGTCATTCAATCGACGAAAATACAGAAAATTCGCAAAAAGATCGTGAGACTTAATGGCGGTTTCAAAATGCAAAATATTTTGGGAAAATTCGTGATTTTTTTGGGGCGGGAGCCTCCCGCCTACGATATTCTTTTGGGCGGGATTTAAAAATTTCGGGCGCGAATCCCGCCATCCCGCCCTGAAATTCAAGCCCTGTTATTTAATTTAAATTATTTTAAAATGAAGTTGTATTACTTATAATCCAACAATATCTATTTTTATCAATACATATGCATGCATATGTAATAAGAAAGGAAGTTTAAAAAAACCCTAGTAAAAAAAAAAAAAAAAAAAAAAATGTTTACACAAAATATAAACCCCCTAAAATTTTTTTTTCTTCCAAAAAACAAGGTTTTTGCCCAACCCTGGTTCTGATGTGTCTCCATGATTAGTTTTGTGTGTTTATCGGTTAAGTATTGGGGGGGGGGACGCCCCTTAATTTAGTTAAATGGGCTTTTCACAAAGAATTTGCCGATTTGCTTCAAATTTTGGATACCGGTTCATGTTGATAAGGTAGTTCCCTGATTTGTTTTGGAGATTCATTGGTTAAGTACACTGCTCAAAACAATTAAAGGATACTGCAGTTTTAGGTGGATTTTGTATCTGGGAAACTTTTTAGCTGATTGATACATGGTCGACAGACATAGTAGGTTATATGAGAATAAATTACACATGTTTGGCAGAAAAAAATGCATTTTATTGCGCATTTGTGTACAAAAGGAAAAAAAACACAATTTATGCATATGAGAAAAAAAGAATAAGAAAAGGTGTTTTCTTCAAAGAAAATCATTTTCAGTAGGGGGTATGGTTTCCATGGGCAGCCAGCAACGTTGGACACCTTTGAGGCATGGACTCATTGAGGCTATTAATGACGAGTTGGGGTATTCTGCCCCACTCTTCCAGAAGAGCTCTTTCCAGTTCTTGGAGAGTTTGTGGGGGTTGTTGGCGGCCAGAAACTCGTCTTCCTAGAGTGTCCCAAACGTGCTCGATTGGATTCATGCCTGGAGAACACGCTGGCCATTCCATTCGAACGATTCCTTCCTCGAAAAGGAAATCCTCCACCAGGTTTGCACGATGTGGCCTGCAGTTATCGTCCATTAAAATGAAGTTATCTCCGATTGCTGCAGTGTAAGGGACTACAATAGGTCTGAGGATCTCATCCCTATATTGGCGACCAGTCAGAGCTCCATCTCGAATGATGTAGAGGTCAGTGTGCCCGTCAATGGAGATGCCACCATACACCAACACTCCTCCACCGCCAAATCTGACATTTTCGTGCACGAACGCAGGATTATTCCTACTGCCACGGTCCCCCCAGATGAAAATATGCCTATTATCCGGATGCACAGAAAAACAGGACTCGTCAGAAAACAGAATATTGCTCCATTCATTTCTCCTCCAGTTGACATGCTCGGTTGCCCACTCCCTGCGGTCGCAACGATGCCTTGATGGTAACCTAACACATACCATCGGTCGGCGAGCATACAGACCTACAGCATGGAGCCGGTTTCGGACAGACTGAGTTGAAATCGTGGTGCCTGTAGCCGAGCGAAGGTGTTGTTGGAGAAGAGTAGAGTTCATGTTTCGGTGTCTCTGAGCTGTTAACGCTAAATACCAATCTTCATTGGGCGTTGTTGCCCGTCTACGACCTTGCCCTGGTCTTCAGCCTGCACATCCACTCTCCAAAAAACGGTTCCAGATCCTGAAAATGACACTTTGTGACACTCCAATGGCTTGCGCTACTTCGGCTTGAGTTTGGCCCCCTTCTAACCTACTAACAATTCTCTAAGCTTCTGAATCTGTCAAATGACTTCGCTGAGACATCGTACTCATCGAAACAAAGCAATCATTGAATGCCGATCATCCTTGTCTTCATTCTCTTTTATCCAGTTGAAAGTCAAATTTCATTCGCTGCCGCTGAAGCGATTTTTTTTGACATTGAACTCAAAATTTGCATACTCCACAGTTTGAAAACCAGAAAAATTTGCATTTGTGATTCTCTTCTATTTTCGGCAAAAAAAATTTCGTTTATATCTTTATTTTTTATAAAACTTCAAATATCCTTTAATTGTTTTGAGCAGTGTATAAAGTGTAGATTGAAGAGGCTACCTGTCTTAATTTAGGTAAATGAGGTTTTCATGCAGAATGAACTGATTTGCTTAAATTTTTGGATGTATAGGTTCTTATTGCTAAGCTGCCTCCCTGATTAGTTTTGGTGTTCTTTTGTTAAGTTTAAAGGAGGGGACAGGCGATTATCCTACCTCCTAATTAGATATTTTGGATAGTTCTTTCTGATAAGGCAAATCCCTGAATAGTTTTGGGGGTTTAATGGTTTAGTATAAAAGGGGGGGAGGAGGATACTGGCTCTTAATATGGATTTTTATGCAGAATTATCTGATTTGCTTCGAATTTTGAATATGTTCGTTATGATAAGGCCTATATGATTTCTCTAATTGGCTTTGATGGTTCAATGGTTAAATTTAAAATGGGGAAATGGGAGAGCTAATCCCTCCACCCCCCTATTTTGTTTTTCGAAAGGCATTATTCCTTGAAAAAAAAAATGCTGTAATATATAGTTAGTGTGAATAGCCTTTGAATTTAATGCCGTGAGTTTAACTGGCTTAATATACTTTTTATTTATCCATCATATGTAGCATAAAGTAAGTCTTGCAATCGTTTTGAGAATCGGAAAAAAAAAAAAAAAATTGTGACAAATTTACATGTTTCTGATAATGGAGATTCCAAAAAACATAAAAAAAGAGCCGTCTGTCTGTGTGTTTGTAAACGCTCTATCTACCGAACAAATTGAGATAGAGACTTGAAATTTCGTATGTGCTTAGTATGTAAGAATGGGACGAAGCTTATTTCAACTTGCAGACGTTTTTCTAAATACTAATGAATAAATATTTAATATATTCCTTCTTGGATTCCTTATGGTTGTAAGATTATTTTATGATTTGATTCAGATGAAATTTAACAGCATTTTTTTTTTTTTTTTTTTTTTTCGAAACTTTGCATTGTATTCTATTTTTTGACAAAGATTAAGCTTTAAATTTCTAAAAGCAGTTTGATTACTTGTATTATATAAAACTTAATTATATTCATTATTATGTTTGTTTACATTTTAAATTTTAAAATAACTTAAAAGAAAAATTGATTTAAATCAATGATTAAAAAAAATCAATTGATTTAAATGGTGATTTAAATGATGATTAAAATCAAGCTGATTTAAATCAACGAATCCTGTTTTATATGATCACTAATATGTAATGTGTTTTCTGGTGCGTCTGTACTTAATTTCGGATATTTTTTTTTTTTTGAAAAATCTTATTTTTTTCCGTTCTATTAACAACTTTCATCCATACAATCACGTCAATCTGCGTTATGCAAGGCTTGTTACGAAAACACGAGGGTTTACAAGTCATCTTTTAGTTTGTTTGGGCGATGTGTTACAGGGTCACTGTATCACCTGACTGGTATGTTTTCTTTTGTCTGTCTGCTGAAGATGAGACTGTGATATTTTCCCTGAAAAAGTTTTTGTTTCTATCTCATAAAAAGAAAAGAAAAAATCACTTGTCTTTTGTATCTAATAATTGTTATCTATTTTTAACTCCTTTCCTTTTTATACGTGCTTAAGGCCCCTGTTCTCACTCGAGGAAACGCTCGCGAGCTAATGCTATTCCTATGGGGAAGCATTTTTCTAATAACGCTTTCGCATTTTGACATTTTTGAATAATTTTTTTTTTGCATTGGATAGCTGAGGTGCATGCCGACAGCGCACCTTTTTTACTTTTTCGATTTTGGTTGCAGATATTTTTTACAAAGTTAGTTTCACTTCCAAAACCGGTTTCGAAACTGAAAGTGCTTTTTAAAAGATATATCTGCAACCAAAATCGAAAAAGTAAAAAAGGTGTGCTATCGGCATGCACCTCAGGTATCAAATGTCAAAATGCGAAAGAGTTATTAGAAAAATGCTTCCCCATAGGAATAGCATTAGCTCGCGAGCGTTTCCTCGAGCGAAGACAGGGGCCTTAAGATTCTAAACTAACCATTGTTCGTTAAAATTATTTAAAAATTTTTAGATCTTAATTAAAAATCAATGCATTAATTTCAAGGTATTTCCTGTTCTTATGCAATTAATATACGAATTGAAATAATACTGGATTTAATGATGCGTCTTCAAGTGATTGCCAGAATAGGCCAAATGGATGTGAAACCGCAGCAGTGAAACCTTTTAATCCTTTATATCTAATCTTAAATATTGAATTTAAAAAAATTTAAAAAATCAAACGGTCGGATTATAATAAAATAAAGATCTTATTTGCTGAGCCTTTCACATACAGGGATCGATGCTGGATTTTTTTTTTTTTTTTTTTTTTTTTTTTTTTTTTTTTTTCTTGTGGCCCATTTTGTGAAAGGTAAAAGTAATTTTTGTGAAAAATAACATTTTATAATAAAAATTGAAATTCAGTTATTCAAATTCGAATTGAGCATTTATTAACAAAATCTTTAAATTCTTTTGTTAAAGTTTGCGTTTCTGGTGAACTGATTTTATTTACAAATCACACATTTAAAAACCTAACGAAATGAAAATAATGAATAGTCGTAAGTTTTTATGGAAAGGAATTTGGTGAAGGGGCACATTTTATTAAATTCTTTTTTGTAAAGGGCAGGGCTCGAAAAATAGCGATCCCGGGGAACCCAGAAATCCTTTCTGGGAATGTGTATTTTTTCACTCAGGTTCCCGGCCGGGACCCTAACCTTTCGCCGTGTCCACTAACGATGCCTCGGACGCATTATAACGCATAAATTATGCAAAAAATCGGAGAAAAAACGCAAAAAGATCTTAAGCGACCGCGTAAGATGAGTAATTTCGTCAAAATATTACGAGAAAGGCCCGAAATTTAACAAAGGATCGCTTGAAGAAAGGCAAATATCATTAAACGATCGCAAAAAACCGGCATATTTCGTCAAAAAATCTTGAAAATGACCCGTTTCGTTAAAACATCGCATTAAAATGGCAGGTTTTGATAAAACATCGCGATAAAATGTCATATTTCATTTTAAAAAAATCACGAATAAGCGGCAAATTTCTTCCAAACATACCTAAAAGACAAGAGACAACAGATTATGTTAAAAGATCGCGCGAAACAACGCAAATTTCATTAAAAAATCGCACAAAACGGCAAAATTCGTAATAAAAAAAAGGCAGGTTTCATTGAAACATCGCGATAAAACGACAAATTTCGTCCAAAAATACAGAAAAGACAACTGACAACTGATCAACTGAAAAGACAAAAGATCGCGAAAATGGCCCAAAATTCGTCGAAAGTTCGCACGAAACAACGCAAATTTCATTAAAAAATTGCAAAAAGAGGCAAATTTCGTAAAAATTGTTTTAAAAATCACAATAAGTTTCGTTAAAATGTCGCGATAAAACGGCAGATTTCATCAAAAAATCGCGAAAAAACGGCAAATTTCGTTAAAAAATCGAAAAAAACGGCAAATTTCGTTAAAAAATCGAAAAAAACGGCAAATTTCGTTAAAAAATTGTGAAAAACCACAAATTTCGTTAAAAAATTGTGAAAAACAACAAAACTTCGTAAAAAATGCGAGAAAAACACAAATTTCGTTTAAAAATACGGAATAGGCAACAGATTTCTTCAAAAAGTCGCGAAAATGGCACAAAATTTGTCAAAAATCACGCGAAACAACAAAAATTTTGCAATTTTTGTTTTTTTTAAACGAGGTTTTGTTAAAATATCGTGATAAAATGACAGATTTCGTCAAAAAATCGCGAAAAAACGACAAATTTCTTTAAAAATTCGTGATAAAACGGCAACTTTCGTTAAAATACTCACACATAAATTTTTCCGGGAACTTACACTTTTAATCTGGGAACCTATATTTCTCATATAGATTCCCAGCTGGGAACCCTAAAATTTTTAGAATTTTCGAGCCCTGGTGAAGGGGCTCATTATGTTAAATTCTCTTTTGTGAATAGGCCCAAAATTTTGCATGGATCGGTGTCTGGCATAACTTGTGAATTGCAGCGTCTTCTGGTCTTTAGCAGAGTTTTTTAAAATCCCACAGTCCATGTATATTTTCAGAGTGTGACTCCAGTGGTTGTTCCGAAGCTGAGAGCCAAAATAAAAGTGAGTCATTCCCACCAAACGGATCAGAAACTCTGTGAATAACGCTTCTATTTATAAGCAGGCAGTTGCAATTTTGGAAAAGCGTGCCAGCTGGATTTCTACTGTGAAATTAAAAAAGATATACCACTGCTTGTTTTCTTTTATCTGTGATTCACGGAATGCCTAGGTTTGGTTGAAGAAAGCACTACTACAATCATAAAAAAGCTGTCGAGCTCTTTATTATTATTATTTTTTGGGAAAAAAAATACCCGAAAAAATTACGTTTTCACAGTTATTTATTTCTCATGCGTGCGATCTTTTGGTTAAAGTTTATCTTCTGCCTTCGTGAGATTTAAAAATTGTTATTTATTGAGAATTTTTTAAAGTCGTTGCAACAATTTTTATTATTTATGATCACTGGTTACTATAAATGCTTCAGGTACAATCGTGTGGAAAAACACCCCTACTAATTCTGCAAGAGATTATTGTTGAAAAAATTTACTGGTATCAAACGATTGGAAATAAAGTTTACTTTTAAATGATGCATATAATTTTTTTGTTTTCCCTATACCATTATGCAATGGAATACTTTTGTGAGGCCTTGTAAATCAATAACAAATATTCTTTGCACCACAGATTATGCAAAATGTATATTATAATATATACTTTATAGAGCATATCAATTTTATTACGTTCGAATGAGTGTAACACCATTAAAATGCATTTTAAATAACATTTTCCCCCATTAACTGTAATGTAGCGGAATATTTTTGATTGTCCCTGTAATTTAACTATGCATCCGATTTTGATAAAATTTGAAATAACTCGACAAAATTATGTAATAATTACGTATTTAAAATTTCAAACTATTAAAATGCATTTGAAACTTATTGACCATTATGTAACGGAATCCTTTGATTGTCCTTGTAATTGATCTATGCATCCGATTTTCATAAAATTTGAAATGACTCGACAAAATTATGTAATAATTATGTATTTTAAATTTCAAACGATTCAGTTGAGTAGTTTTTGCGTTGTTATATGCGGATTCAGACGGACGGACTGAACGACAACAATAGGTGCTACGTATTTACATAATTACGAACGCACCTAAAAATGACCCATGCATCTGCAGATATGTAATGCTGTAATTTAGAATCGGCAACTTGAATTTGATTCCCATCACTGTAAAACGGGTTTCATTGCAATAGCAGTGTCAACCGAGGAAAAACAACATCTGCTATGTACTATGTTAAGATCTGTAAAAAATTGTTTTTAACGTGTGTTAAATTAACCGCTTGACTGATCAATATTTTTGACAAAAACTTTCAAAAAATGTATGTTTTTTTTTTTCATATCTTTTGCAGAATTTTTAATCTTTTATCACCGGTTTTCCAAAACAGAAATTTTTGCCTAGTTTAACCCTTTGCGGCGCAGGAAAATTCATTGCTTAAGTGTTGAAATGAATGACTGACACCGGAATTTGAAAACGACTTCATTTGTAAATAAGATAACGCTCTATTTCACGCATTCAATAAACCGTTAATTTTTTTAAACAAAATTCCCTTGCCAATGTGGCGTTTGGGAACTAAAATTAAGTGGTATATCTATGAAACCGCGCCGCCAGGGGTTAGTCAGAAAAATCCCTCGATTAAATAATGCAAAAATTTCAATAGAATTTTATTGGTGAGAATAATAAATTACAATTGGAGTATGCCTGCCCGTGCATGGTACGGGCAAATCATGATTGACAAAAACACGTTATTTGTATGACGCATGGGCAAAACATGGAAACAGTTAAAATGTAATTATTGTCTTGACAATTATACAGACACAGAGGGTTCGGTGAAGTATATCAGGATATCCTGTTGTTTATTTTAAAATACCATGATGTTATTTTCAGTCAAAACAAACGTAAAGGAATTTTTTAACTGTTATTGACTTTATATATGGCTGTTATTCTGTAGATGGGGAATTTTTGCCCTAGCAGTGACTTTTCAAGCTAAATAAAATAATTTTTCTAGCTTTATACCTGAACTTGAAATTTTGATATTATTTGATACCCCGTCAATTAATTTTGCGAAATTGTACAATTTGACATAATTTTCATTTTAAATAATGAAAGAACGAATAAATTGGTGATACATTAATAAAAAGTCGAAGTAAAAATCACTTGATGAGGTAACAAACACGTATCGTTTTTAATGTCAAGTGAATGTGATATTTACGATAAACCATTATTGGCATTTAATGTTATAGCTTGGCGATAGTTTTTTGGTCTACGGGATAATCAAGTAATATAGGATTTTTTAAATGTAGAAATAATAATTATGTGGAATCTTATTTACTTAGAACAATTATCAAAATGTGCTGACTTAGATGATAAGTTATTTAAAGCTTCATTAGAAATAATCTTTTTACTTTCTTCTATCTTTATAAGAAGAAAGTATTGGATTCATGAAAATTTTCGACTTCCGGTTTTCGACGGATTTATACGTTTTAGGAGGTCTTGAACACATTTTGACTATTTTTAGAAAATGTCTGTCTGTCAGTCTGTCTGTGAGTCTGTATGTGACAAAAAAATTGTGGGCGCTCTATCTCAAGAACTAATGCTCGAAATTTAATAAAATTTTATATTCAGTTAGACCTTGATATGAATTAGTGCCTATTGGTTTTTGGTGAAAATTGGCCTGCAGGTGGCGCTGCTATACTACGTTTTTCATGATTTTCAAGATTGCTATATCTCAAGAACTAATGCACAGAATTTCACCAAACTTCAGATTCTGTGACCCCTTGATATACATAGACGCTGATTAAGTTTTGGTGTAAATTGGCCAGCAGGTGGCGCTGCTATGCCACGTTTTTCATGATTTTCATGATAGCTATATCTCAAGAACTAATGCACAGAATTTCACCAAACTTCAGATTCCGCGATACCTTGAGATACATAGCCGCTGATAAGGTTTTGGTGTGAACTGCCCTATAGGTGGCGCTGCTATGCTACATTTTGCAATAGCTGTATCCCAAGAACTAATGCAGAGAACTTCATCAAATTTCAGTTTCTTTTACACTAGAATATATAACATAATTAGACGCTGATTACATTTTGATATTAACCTTGCAACAGGTGGTGCAGCTATGCTGCATTTTGCGCGATTTTTCCGATAGCTATATCTCAACAACCAAAGCACAGAATTTCATCAAACTTCAGATTTTGTTACAAAATGACATATAACATAATTACACGATGATTACGTTTTGTTATAAATCCTTCAACTGATGCTGCTGCTTGCTATATTTTACACGGTTTTTTTTTTTAAACTAGCTATATCTCAAGAACTAATGCACAGAATTTCATCAAACTTCGGGTTCTTTTACACCATAACATAATTAGACGCTTTTTTACGTTTTGGCATAAATTGTCCAAGATATGGTGTTGCTGTGCTACGTTTTGCAATTTTTTTGTTATACCTATATCTCAAGAACTAATGGACGAAATTCCATCAATTTTCAGATTCTGTTAGGTCTTGACATCAATAGATGCTTATTAGGTTTTAGTATAAATTACCCAACATGAGGCACTACTAAGCTCATTTTCTCGGAATATTAATTAAATTTTGCGTTTTAGGCTTTTCGGATACCAGAATCTCATTAGGCTAGGTCAAATGTTCGAGGAAATTCGATAGTGGGTAACTTTGGGGTCACCACGTTTTTTTTTTTTTTTTTTTTTTTTTTTTTAAATATTAAAATGTACTTATGAGATAGAAGAAAGTTTCGGGATTGACACATCCAACTAGTTTAGTTTTTTGTTTAGCTCCGTTAGCATAAATTACGAAATTAAAAAAGCAAACAAGCTTACATGTATATTCAAAATTTTAAATGGAAACAAATATGTATATATTTTTTACATATTATTCTTATAAGGCAATTTCTTTTTAATTCGATTTTCTTTTTCATTTGTGTTACGGTAAGTTCTGAATTTCATATAGACCGGGAAGCGGCAGCAGGGATAATCATCATAATCAAGTTGGAAGTTAAATTTCGATGTGAATATTAAAAAGCAATTGATTAGTCCGGCAAGTCATATTTTAGTTGGAAACGTCTGAAAACCCGATTTTAACTCGAAATTTGACATTGTGTTTTTGCACCCAAAGTACGAAAACACGGAGGACTGGTAGCAGAAAAATACAATAATAAACCTACGAGTCAGACACTAAAATCAGGTTTTCATGTGTTTTCCACCAAGATAGGACTTTGACAGACTAATTGCATTTTAATATACGAATCGAGTTTTACCTAATTCTGGAAATTCATTCTGTAATTCCAGACTTGTATAAAACCAAAAACTTTCTGCGCACAGAATATTGGGTCAAAAACTTTCTGCAAATTAATGTTGGGTATAATTCGCGTTTTTTGCATGATTCATGGATGTAATTCACGTTTTTTACGCGATTTATGAATGTAATTTACGCTTTTTGAGCGATTTATGGACGTAATTCACGTTCTTTATGCGATTCAAGAACATATTTCGCGTTTTTTTGCGATTCATGAACGTAATTCGCATTTGTTATGCGATTTATGAGCATAATTCGCTATTTTTATGCGATTCATTGATGCAATTTGTGTTTTTTGAGCTATTTGCCGACGAAATTCGTGTTTTTATGCGATTTATAAACGCAATTTGCGTTTTTTATGCAATTTATGAAGGTAATTCACGTTTTTAACACTATTCATGGCCGTAAATCGCGTTTTTGGGGCAATTTATGGACATAATTCGCATTTTTTACTCGATTTATGGATGTAATTCACGTTTTTTTACGCGATTCATGGACGTAATTACGTTTTATAGCAATTCATGGATGTAATTTGCGTTTTTTACGCGTTTTATGAGTGTAATTCTCTTTTTTGAGCGATTTATGGACGTAATTCGCGTTTTTTATGTGATTCATGAACGTAATTTGCATTTGTTACGCGATTTATGGACGTAATTTGCTATTTCTATGATTCATGGATGTAATTTGCGTTTTTTACGCGATTTATGTATGTAATTTGCGTTTTTTGAGCGATTTTTGGACGTAATTTGCGTTTTTTTTCACACGATTCATTGACGTAATTCACAATTTTTATGCAATTTATGATCGTAATTCGCGTTTTTTACGAGATTCATGGGCGTAATTCGCGTTTCCTGAACGATTTATGGGCGTAATTTGCATTTTTTACGCAATTCACTGACGTAATTCGCGTTTTTGATTGATTTATGAATTTAATTCGCGTTTTTATGCGATTTACGCACGAAATTAGCGTTTTTTACGAAACTCATGCACGGAATTCGCGTTTTTTACGCTATTCATAGGTGGAATTTACGTTTTAAGCGCAGTCTTTACACAAAATTCACGTTTTTCGCACAGTATTTTTTCGAAATGCTGTTTTTTGCACTATTCTTTGTTGAAATGTGCGTTTTTTATGCAATTCTTTGTCAAAATGCATGTTTTTAAGCAATTCTTTACTGAAATTTGCAATTTTTTCGAGGTTTTTTGGCTACATTCGCGTTCACAATAAATAATTAGATCATAAAATTGATGGTATAATTTTATTTTTTGGTACTAAAAAAAAGTTACAAAAATGAAAAATTTTTCTTTCTTAAAATATTCTGCACGCTTCATAAAATTTTCTGCGCACGGCGTTCGCGCGTGCGTCTATATTATGCAACTCTGTCTAATTCTATGAATTGATTGTCTGCGCTGCCGCCTCTCCCGGCCAAGACACGAGGTAATCTGCCTGCTTGATTCAGCCTAATATTTTAATTCAAATAATCTATTTTATAATACACAAATCAGCTGTAAAAATAAACAATAAGCTAATATTTACTAATAAATGTATAATTGACCGATAAAAACACAATCCCTTTTCGTCACTTTGTTTACTTTTTGAAGACGCCCTTATAAAAATGTTTATAATCTTACTGTTTTCATTTAGTTGATAAAACAACTCTCAAATAAGTTATTGAATCGATCTTATTATTCAAGAGCTTGGATAATGGATGCGTGGGAAAATCCAATCTAGTCTATATTCATTCTTTTATGAGTAATCTTTTTTTGTTTATTATGCGACGGTATTTATTAAAGAAAAAACAACTTTCTCAGAAACGTTCACTACGAAATTCGCTAGCATATCCTGTTAGCGAAGGTTAACTTCGGCGCGATATAAGTGCTGGCAGTTTTATTTAAAAGAAAACGAACTCATTAATTTTGCTTATTAAGCTATAGAAATCAATACATCGGAAAATATTTATGTATTTATTTGTAACCCGATATAGAACAGGAATTCGATCCTTTAGTCAGATTTTATCTGGAACTCAATGGGCTTGGTATTGACTCGATGCCTTTTCGCAGTCGTCTCTCGCGAACAAGTCTGTAGAAAAAAATAATTCTATTTATTTATGGTTTCATCTGACATTTTTTTTTTTTTTTTCGAAATTAGAATTGCTGCAGGTGTCCCAGAACGCTAGTAATGTCTGATCTTGAAAAGTTTGTCTGACTTTGTAGTTTCTTTCTTTATCGCTTCGGAATTTTTTTAATCCCCCCCCTTTTTTTTTGAAATAAAACTGTTTTTACAGTTAAAATGTTGTTTCTATATTATTTATTGCTACTACACGCGCCGCATCTTAAAAAGATGAAAACCGTTAAAATGGGTCACTGTTTAAAAATGGCAAAGTCGCAAAAAGGGAGCAAGTTCTAATAGTAGGGAAAATTGTGATGGAGTGGAACAAGTGGGAGTAATGGGACAGTAGGTTTTTCTCTTTATGTATCATTCTAAACATTTCATCAGTCACATACAAAATAAAGCAATGGTAGCTCAATCTTCAATTTAAAAAAAAAGTTGATCTCTATAAGTTTGCAATTGTATGAAGGAAAACATTATTTCAGAATCAAAAGTAAATTTGTTCATATGTATTTTATGCTTTCTGTATATTAATGACTTGTTTATGCATAGAATTAATAGTTTCCCTATTTATGGAACATTATACTTCATTTAATCCATAATCTAAACTAAGCCTAAAAGCAGCATTTTTGTTTATACAAGAAGTTTAGCACAAAACAAAGGAGTGGGGAAGCATGGAACAAGCCATTAAAGGGGGGAATCGCACATGTCCAATTCCATTTTTTAAAAATAAGATGAATGTAAATTGCTAACTTGCAAACATTTTTATAGGATAATTATTAATTCTAACATTGATAATATATTCATTTACCTCAAAATGTAAATAAATTGAATTGGTGATTTTTTAATGTTATTTGTGACTGATAATTCTGAATTTCCATTCCAATAATTAAGATACTGAAATTTTATATTATGGCACATACATTATTAACCTACGATCTTCTTTTGATTGCGTATCCAGACCACACTAGAGACTAGACCAGCGATTCCCAATCTTTATTGGTACGCGACCCACTTTCAAGTAACAAACGTTTTTCGTGACCCACCTAATCTAAGGGTTTATATCGATATGGAAATTGTGTGACCTCTATAAACTATCGGATATTTTCCAACGAAAAAGGCCAATTTTCGTTTGAAAAATACCCCATCAACAAAAACAAGAATTGGTAACCCCACTGTGTGTAGATGGAGTACTAATTAATAAACACACCAAGATAATTTAAAATCGTTTAATTATAACCAAAACACAACATTATGAGCAGTGAGGTTTCTGGCAATGGTGTATACCGATGAGGGATTTATATCGGAATAAAAACTAGATAATTTTAACCATAAGTAATTTGTTAATTTCTATACGCAGTTATTTTTTTTTTTTTTTTTTTTTTTTTTTTTTTTTTTTAAACAGCAATGTAGAAGCGTGTTCACTAAAGTATGTCGTGTTGAACAGCATTAAGGAATTCAAAGTTGATTTATTTATGGATGTTCTGCTCATATAGTCATACAGAAGGGAATTAAGAATTTTCCTAGTTGTTTAAATTGTTATATTTTGAAACAGTTGAAATAAAACATATATTTTTGTGGCAAACCTCAATTGTTCCTCGACCCATAGTTCGGGAACCGCTGCACTGGACTCAGGATTGGAAAAAAATCATGATTTTTTTAGAAAAAAAAAAAAAAAAAAAAAAAAAATCTCTTTTTAAATCTGATTTTTTTTATTTATTATTATTATTTTTTTTTTAGAATTCTATTTTTAATTATGTATAAATATATTTTTAAATATATTTTAAATATATTTTTACAATACATGGATCAATTTTTTATTATAAATAACTAAAAAAGAATAAATAATATTTATAATTTATAAAAACAATATAAGAAATAATTATATAGTTAAAAAAATACTTATTCTAGTTGCTGATTGGTACTAAAAATTAAACGTCTAGGCTTTAATCTAAAGCCATTCTATTATTTTGTAATTGAATTGTGCACACTAAATAAGAGATAAACTTAAATATGTTGTAAATGAATAGAAAATGGTAAAATTTAAAAAACAAATTGAATATTCATTTAATGCAAGCTATTTATTAAGGGATAAAAATCACAATTCAATATTTTTTAAGCAAATAGAAATAAATCAGGGATTTAATTGTTTGAACAAAAACACTAATTTAGAAGCTTTGTCTTTCTACTCCAGCAGATGAAGCCACATTTGTTATTTGGGAAATAAATTTAATTTCAATTTCGCTGATTCTCTCTTTACCTTCCATTACATAAAAGGATTTCCACCAATCATAATCTGTCTTTATAACAAATACTTTTTTCTCAAGCAATGATAATGATAATTTTTGGAATGGGCCATTTTTTGCTTGAAAATGTGCTACGGTGATTAGAAGATTTACATAATTTTTTTTAATGAATGCCAAACCTTCATTATTTTCCTCTACACTAAGTGAAATTTCATTTCAATTTAAAACAGAGGGACTTAATAAATCTCCAGCAAAATGACAGTCATTAATAGCGTGTTCATATCTTGCTTTAAATTTTGTAATTCTATTTTTATCTAATATATTTTCTAACTTTTTACCCAAAATTTTATATTGATATGTGCATTCCGCAAGGGAACAATCCTCCTTTTGGATTGTATCTAGGACACAAGCAATGGGTTTTAAAACTTCAATTATATGCTCTTGGACACCTGGACTTAATGTGCACCTGCCACCCCCATTCTTTCTGATAGCAATCCTGGAAATACCAAAAAACACTTGCTACTTATTTACCCAGTAGCAGAAAGTTATGGTTGTGTCTGCGACAACAATGCAGCAGGATGAAAATTGTCTGCAGGAGGGCGTGTTATAATTTTCTTATGTACATTATAAATATAGTTCTTACTAATTAATATTATAAAAAGACAACTATATTCCAATTATAATATAACTTGAATAAGTAAATAGTAAAATTAATATTTTTTGAAGAATTAGATTAATAATGAATGCATAAAGTGGTTCTTTAAGTTTGAAGTTAACGCTAAATCTAATCTATTTAAAATTACATTGAAATATAGTGTACAGCTATTGAAAATAATGTATAGTTTCTTACCTTGCCTAAATATTCAAATCTACAGAAGAAATAAATACAATGATATTAAAGAAAAAAAAAACATTTATATTGTCACATGTGAAATAGTGATAAAATGAAGAAAACAATTCGAATTCCACTGAACAGTAGATGCTATACTGCCTCCTTAAATTCAAAACATTTGTTTACTTGTTAAATCATAATAAAATGTTAAAATAAAATACTGAAATGTACTAAAAAAAATTTCAAAAAAAGGGGACAAAAATCACTTAAAATATCAAAACTTTAAATTTTATTCAAAAAGGCTGCACATTAAAAATTTAAAGTCACTGTTTCTTTACTATAAAGTATATATATGTTATAATTTTATAGCAGTGATACCTTGATAAACCAAGTAAATATTATGAAAAAGAAAATTCCGAATGATAATTTTTATAAATACACTGGATGTGTATCCAAAATTTTATTAAAATCTGCAGTGCTAATTTATGGTCAAAAAATTAATTCTGATGCAGAAAAATCCGTTTTTGGAACACACACACAAAACAATTTTTAGACAGCAAAATTAGTTTTTGCGAAAGAAAGAGAAAAACAATTTTGTAGCAGCAAAAACTAGAATTCTGTAGCAGAAAATATACAACTTTTTTTTTTTTTTTTGGTGCCCCTCTAACGAAATTTCATTTTATTGTTGTGATTGTTTGACGAAATATGCAGCTTTTCATCGGTATTTTAACGAAATTTACCATTTTTAAAAACAAAATTAACCTTTTTTTTTTAACGAAATTTACCATTTTCACAATTTTTTTTTTATTTAAATCTGACTGTTTTTTGCGATCTTTTGACAAAATATGCCCTTTGTTATTTTTGGTGAAATATATCGTTTTTTCGCGATCTTTTGATGAAATTTACCATTTTTTCTCGATTTTTTAAACGAAATTTATTGTTTTTTCATAACTTATTGATGAAATCTTTAGTTTTTGCGCGATCTTTTGAAGAAATCTGTCGTTTTCCCCTATCTTTTGACGAAATCTGCCGTTTTTTCGCGATCTTCTAACGAAATCTGCCATTTTTAAAATATTTTTTGACAAAATATTCCATTTTTACGCGATTTTTTGGCGAAATTAGCCTTTTATTCACGATTTTTTAACAAAATTTACCATATTTTCGCGATTTTTTGATGAAATCTGCCATTTTTTCGCGATCTTTTGTCTGAATCTGCAGTTTTTCGCTGTCTTTTGATGAAATATGTCGGTTTTTCTCGCGATCTTTGGATACAACTGGATTGTTTGGATTGTTTCACAATCTTTTGTCAAAATCTGCCTTTTTTTCTGCGATATTTTTATTAAATCTATCTTTTTTCACGATCTTTTGTTGAAATCTACCTTTTTTGCGATTTTTTAAAATGAAATCTATCATTTTTTCGCGATCTTTTGATGAAATTTGCCGTTTTTTCGCAATTTTTCTAAACGGAATTTATTGTTTTTTCATGACTTATTGATGAAATCTCTCGTTTTTTTTGCGATCTTTTGACAAAATCTGTCGTTTTTTTACGATCCTTTGACAAAAGATACTGTTTTTTCAAGATTTTTTGACGAAAGATACTATTTCTTACGCGATTTTTTTTACGAAATTAGAAGTTTTTCACGATTTTGTAACAAAATTGACTGTTTTTTCGTGATTTTTTGACGAAATCTGCCATTTTTTCGCGATCTTTTGTCTGAATCTGCAGTTTTTCGCGGTCTTTTGATGAAATATGTCGGTTTTTCTCGCGATCTTTGGATAAAATTAGATGTTTTTTCGCGTCCAGTCCAAATTTTCCCCCCCAAATAATATTTTTTTTTTCTTTTCAAAGCTGGCAAATTTGTCTGCAAGGATAAAAATAAATCTGCGACGCACGTCGCCCGTCACGCACTTTCTGCTACCGGGCTTATTTACATCTATTTCTTATTTCTCTGCTGACTAATTTCCAATAAAAAAAAAAAGTTGATTTAAATCAAATGGTTTTAAAAAAAAAATCAGCTGATTTAAATCTTGACTGGACTATTTGTGACTTATAGTATTTTTTTTTTTTATTATTGCTGTCCCATATCTCCCTATTAGTGGGTATGTATGGGAGACATTTTGAAACTTACAATTCCTTTAATTATAAAATAGCTTTTGCATGTTATGTTTGTACCCGGGTACAGAATCGGCGCAACGCCTCGACACACGTCGCAGACTCTTAGGAATATCTGCTGACTATTTTTCAACATTTAAAAATTTAACAAAAATTAAAAATTTTCGGTCCTAAATCCAAAATTTTTGAACTTAAAATGTATCGCGAATTTCGACTAATAATCTTCGAAAAGAAATAAATTTCGTCATAGATCGCAGGCAACACGTGAATTGTCTCAAAAGAACGCAAAGAAAATACGAATTTCGTCCAAAAATCGTGAAAAAAAAGCTAAATTTCTTCAACAGATCACGAAAAAAAATGAGTTTTCGTCAAAAAATCCCGAAAAACGACAAATTTCCTCAAAAATTGCGAAAACACGGCAAATTTATTAAAAAAATCGGCAAAAACGACAAATTTGTTCAAAAAATCACGAAAAAAGGGCAATTTTCGACAAAAAATAACAAAATACGGTAAATTTCCTCAAAAAATTGCAAAAACACCCGTAAAATTTTCTCAAAATACTGCGAAAAAACGTCTAATTTCTTCAAAAAATCGTGAAAAAATGGCAAATTTCTTCAAAAAATAGCGAAAAAACGGCAGTTTTTGTCAAAAGATCACGAAACAACAACGAATTTCTTTAAAAAAATCGCGAAAAAACGGCAAATTTCGTTAAAAATGGCGAAAAATCGGTAAATTCCTTCAAAAGATCGCGACAAAACGGCAGTTCTTGTCAAAAGATTGCTAAAAATCGGAAGTTTCCGTCAAAAACTCGCGAAAAAAAGGCAAATTTCTTCCAAAAAATGCGAAAAAATGTAAATTTCGTCAAAAGATTGGGAAAATGACATCTCGTCAAAAAATGGCGAAAAACCCCTCAAATTTTCTGAAAGGGAAGCCCCCCCCCCCCCTTTCGGACAATGCATGAGGTGTTAAAAATTCTAAGAACAAAGGAGACTTATCTTTAAAAGTACTTTCCTTTTATGTCTATCACAAATATTTGGGAGGTTTCAGTACATATAATGTAATGCGGGGGCTTGGTTTGCAGACTGTTTTAAGTTTTTACTTGTGTTGTAGACTGCAGAAAAAAGTTCTGGGATCAAAATAACGTTACGGATAGACACGTTTGTGTTTTATAATATAGGTAATTCATTACGATTTTCGTGATAAAGAAGGGAGACGAATATAAACACAAATGTTACACTCTGTATTACATTGCTTTCTTTTCCACCACCTGCCACACTGAGTCCTTGAAACTTTTCACTGCAGTCATCCCTTCTCCATCTGCTTGCAAAAAAAGTTCGTCACCCTCTGATGGTCAGCATCATAATAGGATCGTCATTAATTGCAGCTTTTTACGGGCTGTAATTAAAGCCTTTTTTTTCATATTAATATTTTTGGGCTGTGATTTCTTTTTAATGTAGATATTACGTGTTAATTTTTTAGCTTAATTGAGCATGCTTAATTGAGTTTTTTTCTTACTTTATAGCGGTTCCTCGATCATTCCTTTTGAATTTTCAAAATTGCTGTGTTGGAAAGTACAGTACCTTGTGCGTAATTAATGGCTCCATGCAGGTGGTTCAAGACTTTTTGTGCATCTGCGTTTTCAAAAATTGTGTATAATGCTGCTGCCATTTTGTTTAATCGTTTAGCTCTTTATTAGTTTCAGGCTTTAAGCAAGCTACCAAGTCCACCCTCAGTGGAGAGAAAAAAAATAAAAAAGTCTATTTTACTATATTTATTTATTTTTTTATTTTTATGCATCCGCAAGACTTTGGTGAAAAGAAAATCACCAAGGGTCTTTCCTGGGTTTTCTTATATAAGATCATGTTTTAGTGAAATTGTGGAGATTTTTTTTAATTATTATTTGTGAAAATTCTAGTCTAGTCATTATTTTGTAAATTTGAAATTATCGTTGTATTCGGATTCCTGCGTGTCTATTCTTTACGCATAAAACAAATCGGAAATAAAACTTTTTTAATGGAGCGATTTTAACCACTTTAACATTAAGTATCTCTTAAAAGAATTCCTCGATTTTAAAACATTCTTTTTCAGCGTGTTTATAAAAACATTTTTGTATAATCCTCTAGTTTTCACATTGTTGTGTGCAGCAGCAGCAGTTTTCCTAGTATAAGTGGAGAACGACCTCCGGACACAAAAAAATTATTTATTGCGGCGTTGACAATGTTAATTATCATTTTATATCTACTTAATTATTTCTTAAATTTTTAGAACAGAGTGATTATAAATAAGTAATTAAACAATGTTTTATTTATTTCACCCTGCGTTTACTTTTTTTAAAAGTTTATTGCTATCAATTGTTATTAATTTTTCTGTTTTGCTACTTTTCTATTGTAATCATGTTTTGAGTGCTGATGCTTAAGGCCCCTGTCCTCGCTCGAGGAAACGCTCGCGAGCTAATGCTATTCCTATGGGGAACCATTTTTCTAATAACTCCTTCGCATTTTGACATTTTTGAATAATTTTTTTTGCATTGGATAGCCGAGGTGCATGCCGACAGCGCACCTTTTTTACTTTTTTGATTTTGGTTGCAGATATATGTTTTAAAAAGCACTTTCAGTTTCGAAACCGGTTTTGAAAGTGAAACTAACTTTGTAAAAAATATCTGCAACCAAAATCAAAAAAGTAAAAAAGGTGCGCTGTCGGCATGCACCTCAGCTATCCAATGCAAAAAAAATTATTCAAAAATGTCAAAATGCGAAGGAGTTATTAGAAAAATTGTTCCCCATAGGAATAGCATTAGCTCGCGAGCGTTTCCTCGAGCGAGGACAAGGGCCTTAAGTTAAATTACAGTATTATAATTGTTATAAACCACTATAGTCATGTCTCAATTTAGCTTGTGTATCACCTAACACTACCTTTACAAGTTTTGTGTAATGAATTGTCACCAATTCTGTTTTCCATGACGTTTGTTCAACTCTCTTCGTCGGCAGTTCGTTCACTCTCATATGCCTTACGTGCCGCTGACGTCAACGGAACTGTTATCCCCTATGTCTTTATTTGGCATAACGATCTTTTAATTCATGAATCTGATAGCTGAAAGAATAACTGAAATGTCGTTTGCCCTTTACATTTTGAGTCATCTTGATTTTGGAAATAATCAATCTATTTGTTTAACAAATTATTTTTGCATATAGAAAAACGAAAAAGTATTTCTTTTTTTTTTCTTCTTCTTTTTTAGCTTGGATTATTTTATTTCTGTCTAAATCCATTACAAATCGAAAAGTATATCAATGCAATAGACTCCCGTTGTTCGATTCTCAGTTACTCGGAACACTCGATTAACCGACATCTACTTTGTACGTTTAAGTTAGCTGATGATTCTTTTCTTTTCTTTCTTTCTTTCTTTCTTTCTTTTTTTTTTTTTTAAACCTGATGGGATGTCCATGTGTCATCACGATTATCTGACATGCTTATATGCTTTAATTAATATTGAAATCTTGATGTGCTTAGAAGGGGAGAGGGGATCTAAAAAATTTAATCTTTGTCATTTTCCAAGTATGGGTGAAAAAAAATCCCGTCCCAGAATTCGAACCAGGGATGTCTTGACTAAAGAAGTGAATACTCTACCGAGTTATTATTGTGAAAATTAGCGATCGCCATTCGCCACATGACGATTAAAGTTGTATAAGTTTGACTATCGATCACCACTATAGTCAGCAAGTTGAGATTTAAAAAAGCCGTCTTTAATAAAAAAAAAAGGGGGATGCTTTATTTTTAAGAGGTTGGTTTAAGCTAATTCATAATAAATTTAGATTAATTTATTTTTAACGCATTTATTAATATTTTCTACTAAAAAAATATAAATTTCTATTATTAAGTTTGTCAAATAAATAAGTCTTTGTAATAGCTAGAAAATAATCATGAAGGATTATGTCTGGAAAAGAATATAAATTATATTACGCAAAGTCATGTTTTAAAATTCTATATTATGTCACTCTGCATATATTACATATTTTAAAGATTATATTTGATTAAACAATGACAAAATGTAACCATCAAAATAGAAACATTCTCATATATCTATATGAAAAGATTAAGTCATAGAATGAACAATGGTGAAAGAGACATTATGTAGATATAATATTTGAGGAGAGTTTAGTACATAAGTGTGTAAAATAAAGTGAGCAATTTAAATAACAACAAAAAATGTTCTCCAAATAAAAATCAAATGAAAATTTTAAAAGGTTTATTTGCTTAGTTAAAGCAATGCATGTTTATACATACTCTATTCATATTATTGTTTTAATAGTGAGAAATAATGATTTTATTATATGACTTTATGTATTAATTTAAATGTTTATGAGGAAAAAAAATACTTATTTATGTATAAAAGTCTAAGTCATGTCATTGTCATCAACAGTTTCGGGTTTACTGCTTCACCTTTTATATGGCAGGCGCCATATCGGTACTTTAAAGTTAGCCAGGCGCAGGTGATAAGTCGCCAAATATTGTTTGCCATACTTTTATGTATTATAATAGTCCAAGTCATGTGATTGTCATAAACAACTACGAGCCATAGTTTTTCACATGCAGAGTTTCCATTTTTATTAAAAAATCAAAATTATTTTTTTAATAAAACTGCACAAAAGTTTCGAGAATCGCAAAAAAATCTTGATACTTTCATGTTAAAAGGGTGCAAATCTCGCCAATAGTTTTCTTTCTTTCTTTCTTTCTTCTTCTTCTTTTTTTTTTTTTTTTTTTCTAAATTACCAATTAGCATTTTTTTATTATTACTTTTTTTTTCTTGGTAAATTAAAACAATGCTTTGATGTCGAAATTAAATATCATGATTTGTGGGATTATTTAATGCTTCTCTAAGATGTGAAAGCCTTGAATTTAAAATTTTTTAGAATTAAATAACAATATCGTATTTTTAAACGAAATGAGTGAACTGCTTATATTTTTTATGAAAAAGAAAAAAAAAAGTGATGGTAACAATATTTGACGATTTATCACCTGCGCCCCGCTAATATAAAAATAAAGTTTTCTCAATTTCTCTGTCAGAAGCTTCCGATTTGGCGAAATATTGAGCAAGTAAATTGAATATAAATAAAAGAAACATGACATTGTTTAGCATACATTTAAGGGAGATCAAAATGGGCACCAAGAGCGGCTGGTATATTAATAGCTCATAAAATTAGTGAAATGGTAAAACATGTAACTACGCGTAACCACTGTCCTCTTTAATTTTATAGAGCAGGAAAAATTGAGAAAAAGGGTGGGATTAAAAGTCAGTGTAAATCAGATAAAGCAGTTTATATGGCCCATGCCGGAATCGTCATACTGCATTTTATTATACTTAGATTCAGTACAGGGAAATTGTCTCTTTAAGGGTGTTCTTAAATCAAAAAGGGCAACTTTGTGACACATGCATTAATTTATTTTTCTTCGGAAATGCATGAAAATAGCAGGTGTTGTTATTCAGAAACTGTCTAATTGCACTCATTCTTTTGTTTTTTTTAAAAAAACACAATAATTTTTCATAACAAGCCTTCAAAGTTGACACTTTTGAGCATATTTCCTGACGAAAGCAGAAAAACCGGTCGAAAAGGAGGAGAAAAACGGGCGATTGCGTCATCGAAATAGCTTATAACTCGATAAGTAATTTAATTAGCATAAAATGGAAAAATAAGTTCAATTCGAATCGCTTTCATAGTCAGGCATTAAAATTTTATAACTTTCTGTTAAAAAATGAATTTGTAAATGTGTCAAAACGTTTTTCGCTTGTTGAGCGGATCAGTTAAGAACACCCTTAATGTCCTTTTAACTATGTTTAAATGCAAAAAGGCATGATTGAACAGATGAATTCGCGCCGGAATCGTTAAACTGTGTTTTATTATATTTAGATCCGATAAACTAAATATTCGATGTTCGTTCGAATAGTTACTTTTCGGCTGGCAGAATATTCGGCCTATGTAATAGTTACAATTCGGCCAGCCGAGCCGAATATTCAGTTTTGATTTAGCTGTGTGCCGAATATTCAGTATTCGGTACATTTTGAATTAAGTTTTATGCTTTTTTTTTTTTTTTTTTTTTTTTTTTTTAATAATATGCTGTGTTTTTTATTTCTTCTTAAATCGCTGTGTGAACAGCTTAAAAGTTCAACGAACACTTTCAAAAATTTCCTCAAACGTCAAACTTTTGAAAAGAGTATCTGATGGAATAAATGAAGCGATCAGCATTTATGAAGTAAATAAAAATAACGTTCACTTTTTGAGAACATCGTTATTATTCTGGAGGGTGCCGAGTAGAAGGGAAAATAAATTATAAAAAACTAATAAGAAATCGGTAAACGGATTTTAACTGGCTCGGCTCGGTCCAGTGACCAACTGGCCTTATTCTTTTACGCGGACAAACGAAGCGAAACTGATCTGACGAGATTTTTCTCTTGATAAAGGGACGGGGGAGGTTGAAAAAAACGTACGAGGAATTGCAGAGGCGTTTGGATGGATGTTAAATCCTGCACTTTTTAAAAGGAAGACGCTCACAGAGTCATAAAAAAATTGTGAAGATTATTGTTGCAATATTTTACCTGTGGCTTTTGTGTTTTCATCAGGGTTAGGAACTAGGAGGAAATATCAAAAGACAACCTCATTTAATCATTATTTCTTACAGGAGGAGGTTCCGAGTTCGGGGACGCAGTATATGGTGAAAGTTTATGTTATAAAATATAACAGAGCGCCATTATAACACAAATTTTATCTAATACACAACTAATTTCTCCGACATAAATTGTAAATTTGGCAGTTACGAATCACCTGCATTTCAAAATAATAAACAACAGACTTGTATAAAACAGGGGTGAGATTCTTCAAACTTTAGTCTGAATTTCAGACTTTTCTTCAATTTTTAAAGAAATTTTCCCAGTTAAATTTTTGGGGAAATTTTATATTTTTTCCTCAGTTTTTTACTTTTGTTTTTGTAATTTGATATAATAGTCCATTTTTTCTGAATTCCTTTTAATATTCTGAATTTTTAATATGTTTTCCGCAGTATTACTAATTTGTCTTTTAAATAACACTTTAAAAAATTTCATTTTTTAATATTTTTCCTTAAATATTTATTCTTAGCTGTTGGCTTGATGCACCTTTAACAATCAATTATGATCAATTTAATTCCTTAAAAACTTTTTTTTGTTTTTTAAAAAAAGAGTAGGAACTCTGTTCTATCATATACTTAATGTGGTTTTCAATTATTTTGATTTGCTGTTTCAAGAAAAGTATCTACTATTTTTAAAATTATTAGGATGAGCGAAGCGAATCCTCTACTAGTCCACTCAAATGACACTTTGTCGTACACTTTACAAAAAAACTATACAGTATTTTCACTTGAAATTAAACACAAATATAAATTATTATCTGTAGATTTGCAGAATATTATTTTTTTTTTACAGAAATACTTTTCAAAAAATTATTATTTTAATTAATTTATTTTACATGCATTTCCAATGCGGACGCATTTTAGCAAATAAATAAAAAATGAAGCGCGTATATTTTCAGGAAAAAAAATATAAATCATGGAGTAAATAATTATAGATAGAATCATGATTAATTTAATAAATGAAATATGTTTTCATCACTCCGCAAAATCGTTTGCACAGATGACACTTAAATATTTTAAAAGAATTGTATTATGGATATTTTTTTTTTTTTTTAGTAAAGTGGCAACAAAAGATTTGTAAGCAAATAAAATTAATTTTTAAATTTGCCATATAAATGAAAAATTAAAAGAACTGCTTAAAGTTATTGCCTCGATCCAAGCTCTTTATAAATGTACTAAAGCAAAGTTGGCCGATTCAGAAACTATAAATGGACTTTAATCATTTCTTACTTTATCATTTGGATTTAAAGTAATGTTACGTTCTTATTTGTGGACCGAAAAAGGTTTAGTGAACGGTACTTTAGACTTTGTTGCGCGTATTAAAGAAAATCACAAGCCATCAGACCAGGTACCGCGAATAATCATGGATAAATTTGAATACTGCAGTAATTTAACTTATAAGAATTGGTGCGTACCAATTCCCCCAATAATTAAATTCTGGAAAAATGGAAGCATAAATTGCTCAATAAAACAATTTCCTTTGCAATCAGTTTTTGCAGTTATAATTCATAAATCTCAAGGTTTGACATCAGATAAAGCAGTAGTAGATATTGGGGATAAAGAGACCCAGTTTGCTTAACGCACGTAGCGTTCTCGAGAGTGAAATTCCTTCAAGGTTTATCATTTAATAGAAAATTTCCTTACGAGAGATTCTACAATATAAAAAATTTTCATATGCTGGTATGCAGAAAAAAAGAAGAAATTAGAATTAAAAAAAATACATTTAATAGTTCTTAGTATCAACGAGAGTAGATTTTAATGTTTTTCCAAATATTTTGTTTGAATGTATTATTCTAAGATTGCTATCAAAGATTATTTGATGTGAATTACAAAGATTGAAAACATACCTATTATTCAAATCATTTCAGATAACTCCAGAGGCTATTGGGAAATGTAAAAACTTCTTTAAAACTTTTGATTAAAAATTTAAAAAATATTTTGTAAAATTTTGCTTCGAAAATATTTTTATTTATACCAGTCTTATATCACAGATAAAAAATTCCGAGCAAATTCTTAATTATTTGGCTGAATTTACATTTCTAAAATTTAAATACGCCAAAACATAAGATAAAGTTTTTGCTTAATAAAGATGCAAAAATAATATAAAATAATAATGTTATTTTCAAATATTTATCTTATGAAATAATGCTTCGCGAATCCAAACAAAGCACGGCTTTTGCTAGTAATTAAAAAATATTCATGTCAGTGGTTTTATTAAAGTTCTATATCTTGTTAAAATAGACTTTTCACTGCAGTAAGTAAATAATTTCTGCCTAATTCTTTCTAAAAGTTTCTTTTTAATTTGCTTAAAGCTAAATTATATGTAATATATAAATTTTAATAGCAATTATTGTCTGAGCGAAGCGAAGTCTTTATACTCAGAGATACGTAACGATATTAAAAGTCAAAAAAATTCTTTCGTCAAGCAAATCTCAATAACTACTTGTCGGATTTTGATTCTGTTTGTACCAATCGGTACCTATGAAGGTAATCTGGTGAATGCACTACATACGAAAAATTAGTTCCAAATAGTTTAAAAGTTATATTAAAAAAACTGATAAAAAAGCACAATTTATTTGCATACGTCACAGAAATTTGGTGTGCGTGATTTTCACCAGCTGGATATTTTCGTAGATAACCGAATCAGTACATGGAGTAAATAGTAATCATTTACGCACTCAGAAATATTGAATGCAATAAAACATTTTAAAATTTAATCATGCAGGAAAATAAAACTGTTATTTTTTTATATTAAAAAAATGTCATAAAAACTTTGATTTTGAGATTTTGTGATAATCTCTTAATAGCATTTTTTGATCGCTAAAAGAATGTTTTATATATTTCGCGTGTGAAAATTAGAAACAATTACGTTTTTAAATAAAAAGTTTCTTTTATGACATCATTTTCCCTTTATATTTATTTTTATTGCATGTTTTCTTTTAACTTATATTTTGTTTGTGTGTGGAAGTCAATTCTGGTCACTAATTTTTCGGCACGGATACCATAGGCGCATCAGATTTGGCGCAATTTTTTTCAAAGCCCATTTGGCGAAAACTCCGTTTTGAAATAACGCTTACATACACATTTTTAAACAATTTTCTATTTTCAAAAAGAACTTACAGTAAATAAAATAATAATAATAATTAATAACTATAAAAAGAAATATTTTATATAATTAAAAAAAGGAAATGAAAGTATATAAACATTTTATGAGTAAATAAACAAATAATAAATAAATAAAGCCGGGTTACCATCTGAGGTAAAATAATGCCATTTTGACGCCAATTATGTACCCTGGTGCATATGTGACATCTTTTCCCATTTTTCATCCATTTCCTATTGGCATACAACTTTGAAATTTGGAATATGTATGCATACCTGGGAGCAATACTGGAATTAGACATTGATTTTTTTTAATTCGATCCAAAAAGGGGCAACGGGGTTTTTTTTAAAAAGATTTATGCAATTTATACTGCATAAAGGAGCCACTTACCTATTTTTATATACAAGAAGAAGTAAGTGGTATGTAAAAACAATTATAGTATACATAAATAAAATACTTGAGATAATATACTAGAGATATAAGCACCGGGTTTGGCGAGATATTTTATGCCAATTAGGCGAAAACATCGTTTTGATTACCAGATACATATAGCATGCTATAGTAACACGTTATTTATTTATTTCAAAATGAAAAAAAAAGGAATAAACGAAACATTTTCTGTTATTAAAAAAAAAGAAATAACAATCAATAAATGATAATATTTTTAGAACAAACAATTTATTATAACATTTATATGATAACCAGCATGTTAGGCAACTGAACGCCATTTTGGCACCAATTAGGTACCTCGGTGTGTATAGGGCATATATGTGCCATATTTATTTGTAAAACTGAGCATGAACGTTTACCAAGTGTGTTTTCATAGTCGCTTATATCTTTTTGCAACATAGCGCACCTTCCGAAGCCAAAACTGAAAAAAAAAAAAAAAAAAAAAAAAAAAAAAAAAAAAAATCAATATTTGCAGTTTTTTTTTTTTTTTTTTTTTTTTTTTTTTCTTTTGTAATGCACATTTTGTAAGTAGGCTCGATAATCAGACCTCGTTTTTTTTGCTTTCAAAGATGATATTTCATACGACGTCTTTTTTGGATTCGTCGTTTTTCCATATTTGATAGTATGCGTCTACTCGTTTTGTAACTTTTTTTGTAACTTTCTTCTTTATTAAAAGCGACATTTGGATTTCCTATTTAAATAAAAAAATTTCTCAATACAAAGAATTTTGTTAAAATAAATAAATAAATGAAATGCGGACATCTATTGCTCAAAGCGCAAAATTTTTCCTATTGAGTTAATAAAAATCAGTTAAACATAATTTTTATGGTAATAAAAAGGTGACTTATGTAATAACAGAGTCATATATTATGTACGTTATGGATTAAGTATGAATATTTCTCCACCATTCATAAATAATAATAATAATAAAATAAAATGCGGATAGACCAAAGTCTATATTTGACTGAAAACAACAACCATTTTCTAAATGCTTTAAAAAGATGGCCAATGAAAAGTGATATTTCAAAAGTATTATGAAATCAGTTAAAAACCATTTATTTTAAACTAAATGAATAAAAGATTTATATTTTTGATGAAATAAATGGGATTTGAAAAATTATTGGAAATTCATCACCATAGATGTATCAATATTACAATCAGTACTTTGCATGCAAAATGGAACAATTAACAATACTTTTTGAACCCGAAAAATGGTCGTTGCTTTTTTTAAGGTTACGAAATATTCCTATAAAGAGATGCCACCCCCCCCCCCCCCCGCTTATTGCATAGCAGAATTTTCTTACAGGAAAAGTTATTTTTTAAATCTGCAGAATGTTCCTATTTAATAAAAGACTTTCTGTATTAAAATACCGGTATCCAAAATGCCGGAGACTTGGCAGCTCTGCCTATAACATTTTAATTAATCACGGTACTTTTTTTAATCCGATTCAAATTTAGTGAAGACAACGTTTTTTGGCCAAAAGCAGCTTTTTTCCACATGTGTAACTACGATACAACTCCTTGATGCTGAAATAAAATATTTTGACTTATGCTATTATTGCTTCCACTTATTTATTTATTTGAATTTTAAATAAGATGACTCAAAATCGTGTTTTTTAAATGTACGGAAAAAATGCATTTCGAGAGAGGGCGAAAAGAACAATATTTGGCGATTTATTACCTGCGTTTGGCTAAGTTTCTTATTACCTTGTATTTAATACTCTTCACAATACTTCGCTGTTATATGGACATAGGCGCTTTTATAAAAAGTTTGACGTAGTTCGGGCTTAAGAAAGTGAGTATTTTACTGAATAATACAAATAAATGAAAAATGAATACTAAGAAATACTAATAAAAGAAAAATGAAGCGTTATATTGATCTATATATATTTAAAAATGCATCTGCTAGCACTAATTAGATAATTTATGTGTATATAATAGGAGATAAATAGCTTTTGATTCTGTATTTCTATGCTTTAAAAGCATTAACGTTTGTGTGTTTTTCGTTATCATTGGGAGTACCTAGCTGATTTAAAAAATAATGTGGGCAAAAAATGTTGGTAACTATCTTTGCTGCAAAATATACTATATTTTGCGTAGGAACAATAATCACCATCAATGCACGAGCAAAAAAAAAGTTCTAAAATTGAGAATTCTTTGATGTCGATATGACTAAAAATTTAAAATCTTTTTTTTTTTTTTTTTTTTTTTTTTTTTTTTTTTTTTTTTTTTTTGGTGGCAACTTTTAGGATATAATATTCTCGTTATGAACGATTTCTAAAACATTCGACAGTTTAATTTCACAAATTAAACATTTTTTTCTAGAAAAAATTTTAAACCCAATTTATTGATAATATTGCAATTTCTAGGATACTGTTGGGGTCAGAAACTATAACTTTGGCATCATAGTAACGTATAAGATGTAAGTGCTCGTTTAGGACAAATTTTTTAAAAAGGATTTCTTAACTCTTATCGACAACCTCATTGCATCAGTGGAAAACAGATATTCAACATTATAAACTATTCGGACGGAATTCACACCGTATAAAATACACTCCATTCTCTTCAAACATAATAGTTTATGTTATTTATAGTTTCTCAAATCGGTGCGAAGCTTCTGTTTATGCTCATGACATCATTTCAAAGAGTTATATTTCCAATATAGGAAAATTTGGTGTTTTATTTTCTGTATTACTTTTAACATTTTGCATATTTCCAATTTTATATCCATGCATGGTTTGCTTTTCTTTTATAAAAATAGTATATGCAACTTTATATATAAGATTTTGTAATTCTATGATTCAATATGCTTATTTTCATCATATTTTATCACAATGAATGACCAATTAAAGGTAACATCTCATTTTCTTTACTTATCGCAAGTTATTAAATGTTTATTCTCAGCAATATCGCTCAGACTAATCCCTCTGAGGGAAGTCCTAGTAATTTTTATTCTGCTTGAAATTCATAAGTATTATTGCTCAAATGTCGTTCGCGCACTTTTCAGATTTTTTACTTTTTTGTCAGTCTCATCCCTGATAAAACCAAAAACTTTCCGCGCACATAAATATTGGTTCAAAATTTTTTTGCCAATTAATGTTTAATAAAATTGTCATATTATTTTGACAAGATGAATGATAAAAACCGCAGTTTAAAATAATTGCTATCTAAATTAAAAATTAATTAATATTAATTATTTTAATTGGAAATAATAAAACAAAAATTATTATGTAAGGGTGAATTATTTTTTATTGTTTTGTTAATGCATTTAGAAATAGCCCAATCTTTAATATTGTGATCTCTTTCCAGAAAAGACCCGTTATTTTTATATAAAAAACACTTTGTGCACATTTAATAACACTTTTTATTTTAATAACTCTACGAAACTGTTCGATTTAACTACAGTCGCCGATCAGCGATATATTTTAGTCTGCTGAAAATAGAAATAAAAGGGTCTGATGTCACAACAATGTTTTGAGTCTTTAAATTTTGAATTGGGGACAAACAATGTATAAATCGTACATAAAATTGGAGGATATTTTAAATTTTCGGTATTAAAAAAATTACAAAAACAAAAAATAGGTTTTATTTAACTTTTTTCTGCAAAGTTCCGAATTTTTTGAAGAATTTTCTGCACACGGTGTTAGTGCGTGCGTCAATATTATACAACTGGTAAACAAATTGTACGTCCAACGTGGCAAATGAGGAGCGTTCGAACTTTAACTAGTTTTATAAATATTCAGATCTTGGTAGGTATATTAGCTGTTGCACTCTAATACAAAAATGCACGAACACAAAATTTATTACGATTTCCATCTTATGTAGCACATCATCACCATTTCAACCTACGATCATTATTTATCATTGAATTCATTACGTAAGATAGGGTTTAATAGAATGAAGAAAACTTTTATCGACATGGTTTTACGTTTGATTTGATTTTCATAAAATTTGGAATGACTCGAGAAATTCCATACATAAAATTTCAAACCATCTCGGTGGGTAGTTTTTACGTTGTTATATGCAAATAGACGCTAGACGGGCGGACCAAACGACGATTATAGGAGCTAAATACTACCTCTGACAATAAAGTTCGGTGAATGAATTCAGAACGACCGATCTGGCAACACTGGGGAAATAAAACGCTGCACCTGCATAGAGGCAAGTGTTGACCATTAGGGGATGCAACGAATAGTGATTTTGGCCGAATACCGAATATTCGGCCGACAGCTAAACCGAATACCGAATATTCGGCTAGCCGAATAGTAATTGTTGGGCCGAATATCGAATATTCGGCCAGCCGAATTGTAACTATTCGGCCGAATACCGAATATTAGACTTTCCAAATACTTTTTATATTTCAAAGTTTAAAGGTATTAAAATGTTACTTTTTAAAACAATTTTACATAATATTTAATAAGAGAAACTTATATTTTGATAAACAAGAGCTTTTTATAAGAACATTCAATATTGAAAAAAATCTGCCTTTTTTTTTTTTTTTTTTTTTTAATATCTAAGAAGCATAATTATGAGACTTTAGGAACTTGCATCTGCACTCGCATCATTTATTCCTAAGGAGAATCCTAATAAATCATAATTTTAATCCTCCTCATGGTTAATTTTCTTAAGTTAAACTTTACAAACAGCAAATAAATAATGTAAAAACATTCTATATTATTTAAATATGATTTTATTTCTAATTATTTTAAATATATTAATAAATTGACGGTTAAAAGTAGAAATTGTGAAAGTTTTTTAAAATGTGTTTTAAAAGGCTTTATAAGTATTGGATTCGGCCGAATACTTTGATATTCGGCCAAACCGAATATTCGGCAGGCCGAATAGTTTCATATTCAGTCGAACCGAATATTCGGTAACATGGCCGAATAGGCTGAATACCGAGTAGATACCGAATATTCGCTACATTCCTATTGACCATCTTCCCCCACCATTGTTCAGTTGAGCGTCGTTTATGTCCAGACTTCATCCTATTTTCATGACTCAAACTATCTTTGAAAGAGATTTGACCCTATTGCTGGCATCCAACGAAATGTGACGAAGCTTTTGAACTTCATCCCAAAAGAAGACTTCTTGCGAATTTCCCAGGAAATGTATAGCAGATCTCAGCGGAGCATAGTTATAGGAGATGACTATTTTGAAGGATGGTATGGTAACTTTCGTTAATATTTCATCTACATTAATGCTACAGGACTATTCACCGAACTTTGTTGTCAGAGGTAGTATTTATATAATTATGAATGCATCTAAATATTGCTATTCTCTAGAATTCAGAGCTTTTTAATGAGAAATATTCTGTCATTACAATAATTTTTACTTTCTTCTATTGAAGACAGAAGAAAGTATTGTAATCGAAATTTTTTCCAACTTCCGGTTTTCGATAGATTTACACGTTTTAGGTGTCAGATTCCAAAAAACATGTTTTTATAAAATGTCTGTCTGCCCGTGTGTGTGTATTCGTATGTCGCCATTGTACTACCGAAAAGTATATGAAGATATGCATAGAATTGAACTATTTTTTTTTTGTATGTTTTTGGCTGTGGCAAGCAGGTCCTCTTTCAATTTTGAAAATTAGTCGCTCGTAACAGCCAGTCAAATGCTTGACAACCTGACGATGGAAAAGCCTTTTATCGACAACCAATGAAAAATTTAGAAAAAAAAAATGATGGGGGAAATTGAGGAGTTTCAGGTGATTTTTGTCGTTTGAAATTTTTACGTGTAATAGCATTTTTAAACGAAAGCTGAGTTCCCAGTGTGGCCATCCGTATCTCTGTAGGTTTGTCATAAGTTTGGACAAACGTGTCTGGTTAAGCAGAGTATGAGATTACGACTTGTTCATACGACTCCTCTCGTTTAGTGGCACTCAGTTGAGCCAAGTTAACAAACAAAATCTCGGGCGTTTTGTTTCTACCCAAAATCGTCACACTCAATTAACTTTTATTGCTGGTATGTCACCTTTTTCTTATGAAGACAACCTACTTTAATTAAATAATATACTTAAATAATTTTAGTGTAAACATCTTCAGATTATGTATTGCCGATATTTGTCAATTAAAATCAATATATATTACTATTTTTGGAGGATGGAGTTGGGTATCCGAAACTTGTGAAATCTCTTGTTCTTCTAGATTAAAATAAATAAATAAATAAGTAAAAAATGTACAAGAAATACTAATCATTTTCAAAAGGGGGAATGTTTCTGAAGTTATTTATTTGAAGTTAACTAATAAATTAATTGTGTCGTTACTTGCAAATTTTGTAGGAATTCACTTTTTGTTAAATAAAATATTAAATGAATATTTAGAGTACTATACTTACGGATTAGAGATTTTTGTTCCTTTTTGAAATTGCTAAAGCAAAAAAAATAAGAAATTACTCTTTCAGTGTGACATCAGTCGTGAAGTTCTGTTTGGTAACTGACTCTAAACAAACGGTTACTACATTACGTTTTCTATTTCATTTGTATATGATAATTATAATTGACAGTTACATCTCGCAAGCTAAGGATTTTAGTACTTCATATCTTATCCACGAAAAACAAATTAAGAGAGCATTAGCTCCTCCATTTCCCTCTTTTATATTTAATCACTGAGATCCCAAAACTAATCAGGGATATGCCTTATCATAATGAACCTACATCCAAAATTTGTAACAAATCGGATAATTCAGCATAAACCCCTCCTTATTTAATTTAAGAGAGTTTATCCCCTGTCCCCCCCCTTTATACGTAACCATTAAACCACCAAAACTATTCAGGAATTCGGCTTATCAGAAAGAACCTATATCCAAAATGCAAAGCAAATCGGATAATTCTGCATAAAATTCATTTATCTAATTTAAGGGGTTAATCGCCCATTCCAGGGTGGCGAGTGACCGGGAAAACCGGGAGAACCGGGAAAAGTCAGGGAATTTTGTATGTCTGGAAAAGTCAGGGAAATGTCAGGGAATTTGCTGATTCTGTGTTTATTGTCAGGGAATTTTCTTTTAAATGAAAAAAAATACGTTGCATCTGAAAAATCAGAATTCGGATGAAAATTTAAATATATTTTTTCGAGTGATATAAAAAAAAAACCCCGATAGGTAAATACGTTTTCCGTTCGATTTCCGTAAAACGTAACCTATGGTGCAAACCGGATACTTTCAAACGAAATGCGAAGCCCCTTTGCATCTATTTTTCCCTGCCACACGCCGTTGTCATAGCAACTCCTTACCACAGAGACCTGAAAGACGCCTGATCATCGCCATGGGTGCAAGTTCTTCCGTCCTGAGACGGAATTCCGTCTTTTAAAAATTTCCGAGGAAGCGAAACGGAAAAATCTCCGAGGGCGGAAGCAGATCGCGAAAAACACGCGCTTTTCGTCAAAGGATTGCGGGGAAAAACATTACTTTCATCAAAGGATTGAGGAAAAAAAAACATGATTTTAGTGAAATAATCGCGGAAAAAGTGCTATTTCTGTCAAAGAATTGCAAAAAAAGACGTGTTTGCCGTCAAGAGCTTTCGGAAAAAAACGAGATTCCTGACGAAGGATCGCGAAAAACACGCTATTTCTGTCGAAAGATCGTGAAAAACACTCCATTATCATCAAAGAACTGCGGAAAAAAAAGGCGCGATTTTTGTCAAAAGCTTGGGAAGAAAACGAGATTCCTATTAAAAGAACGCGGAAAAGGCGTCATCTCAGTCAGAGAATGCAAAATAGACGCGGTCTCTGTCAAAGGATCCCAAAAAAGATGAGTTTTCTGTCAAAAGGTTAGAGGAAAAACGAAATTCCTGTCGGAGAATCGCAAAAAAGATGCTATTGCCGGTCAAGGAATACTAAATAGATGCAATTTTTGTCAAAGGATAGCAAAAAAGACGTGAATTTAATCGAAGGATCGTGGAAAAGACGTGAATTTTGTCAAAGGATCGCGGAAAAGACACGAATTTTTCCAAAGGATAAAGAAAAAGACGCGATTTCCGTCAAATAATCGCAAAAAATTCCACGATTTTCATCAAATGATTGCAGGACAAAACGCGATTTTTGTCAAAGGATCGTGAAAAAGATGCGAATTTTGCCAAAACATCGTGAAAAGACGCGATTTCTGTTAAAAGATCACGAAAAAGACGCTATTTTTGTCGAATAATTGCGAAAAAGATGCTATTTCCGGTCAAAGAATACAAAATAGGTACCATTTTTGTCAATGGATCGCAATAAAGATGTGAATTTAATCGAAGAATCGTAGAAAAGACGCGAATTTTGCCAGAAGATCGAGAAAAAAACGCGATTTCCTTGAAATTATCGCAAAAAACCCCACGATTTTCATCAAATGATAGCAGAGAAAACGCGATTTTTGTCCAAGGATCGCGAAAAAGACGTGAATTTCGTCAAAAGATCGTATACATTACTTGGATTTCATTGAAAAATCGCAGATTTCTGTTGAAAACTGTAGATAAAACGCAAATTTTGACTAAAAGCCGTAGAAAAATCGCAAATTTCGGTGAAAAATAAGTTGAAAATAGCAAGTTTCGGTTTAAAATCTTAGAAAAAACACAAATTTTGGCAAAATATCATAGAAAAGTCGCAAATTTTGTTGAAACCTCAAGGAAAAAAACTAATTTCGTCATATGGTCGTGGAAAAAACACGAGTTACATGCTTATGTTCTCACTCAGTGGGGGGGGGGGGGGTCAAAATATTTTAAGTCTTGGCAAAATTTCAAACTTGCACCCATGATCATCGCTTAGTCCTCCGATTGGCTGAACCAGTTTCTTTGTGTTGCTTGCCATTTTTTTTTCCAATAGATGTTTTGATGTAGAGAGGAGACAGAACAGCGTGCTCGAAGTGTGATCGGTGAAAAAAATATTGCAATATGTCTAAACAGACATTTTTTCAAGATAATTGGTTGTCTGATCCTGCTTTTATTTTATGGCTTGAAGAAGTGCCGGGAAATAATAATATTGCTAAATGCAAACTTTGCTATAAAACTATTGAACTGAGTAATATGGGCCGTCTTGCTATTTCAAGTCACATGGAGGGAGAAAAGCACCAAAAAAAAGTTGCAGCAAAGATCGTGAGTAAAAAAACGGCGCCATTTTCAGGTTTAAAAAAATCGGAACATTCATCTTCTGTTGACGGTGCTGCAGTCACTGAAAATAAATTGAGCACGATCGATAAAGATCTAACGACTGCCGCATGTTCTAGTATTTCAGTAAATCAGCCTACTTATTTGGAAAAAAAGGCTAGTGGAATGAAATCATTCCTAATAAATGATTCCGTGACAAAGGCTGAAATATTCTGGACAGTTAAAACTGTTATGACGCACCAGGGGTGATTGTCGTCCGAAATTTCCGAAAATTTGAAATTGGATTATCAGTTCCGCATAGTTGCCAACTTGTACGGTTTTGCGCGCGGAAAAAACAGTTACGTAGAAATGCAAATTTCGTGAAAGGATCGCCGAAATAGCGTACATTTCGTCAATATTTCGTGGAAAAATGACGATTTCATGAATGTTTATGTAAACGAACTTTGTCAAAAGATCGATAAAAAACGTGAATTTTCTGTGCGGATCGCGGAAAAAACGGCAATTTCACCAAATATCGCAGATAAAACGTTGATTTCTTCTGAAGACCGCAGGAAAACGCCGATTTCGTCTAATGATTGCGGATATAACGCCGATTTCGTTAAAAGATCGCGGAAAAAACGCCGTTTTCGGTTAAAGATCGCTTAAAAATATTTTATCAAAAGAATATTTGAAAAATACGCAGATTTCATCAAAAGATCACGGAAAAAACGCCGATTTCGTCAAAAGATCGCGGGAATAAAACGCCGTTTTCGAGAAAAAATCGGGTAAAAATGTACATTTTGTCTAAAGATCGTTGAAAAAACGATTATTTCACTTAAAAAAACATGGGGAAACGCAGAATTCGTCGAAATATCATGGAAAACCGCCGATTTTGCTATAATGTTGCAGATTTCGTCTGAAGATAGCGGGAAAACACCAATTTTGTCCGAAAATCGCTGGAGGCGGGGGGGGGGGCGTGAATCCCCCCCCCCCCGATTTCCGAAAAAAAAATTTCATCCAGAATCACCCCTGTGACGCACACATCATTACGGACTGCTGGTCGGGATGCGTTATTATTTAAAACTATTTTCCCTGATAGTAATATCGCACAAAAAATGCAACTGCAGCGCGACAAAGTGGGATACCTGTTAGCCAACTTAAGAAAAAAGGTCAGGGAAAAGTCAGGGAATTTGTAAATGGAAAATCACTAGCCACCCTGCATTCTCCCTTCCCCTTTTCATATGTAACAAAATAATTTCAAAACTAATCAGATATGCGTTTTATTTGTATGAACCTATATCCAAAAATAGAAGCAAATCGGTTTAATTCTGTATGAAAAACCCATTTACTTAAATTAAAAAGGTTAGCCCCCAGATCCCCGCCTTTATAAATAACCAATGAATCCCCAAAAGAAATAAAAAAAGCGCCTTATCAGAATGAAACTATATCCAAAATTTGAAGCAAATCGTTAAATTCTGCGTAAAAAACGCATTTACCTAAATTAAGGGGGTTACGCCCTATTTCCCCTTTATACTTAACTAATGAACACCCAAAACTAATCATGGAGGCGCCTCATCAGTATGATCTTATAACTTATATTTGAATGAAATTTAATAATTTAGCATTATAAACCCATTTATCTAAATTAAGAGGGGTGCTAGCCCCCCAAATCCCCTCTTTTATACTTATCCAATGAATTCACAAAACTAATCAAAAAAGTGTCTTATCACAATAAACCTATATCCAAAAATTTGAAGCAAATCGGATATTTTTTTATGAGTTATCGCGTTATATACACTGTTAAAAATCTTCAGCATTCTCACTCCGTTGCTTATATGTAATATCTCTATTCTGACCATTGAGAATGCTCCATAATACATTCAAGTAACCGTTTTCTATACAAGCGGCAGAGTGCGTATTATGCAGCAAATACAACAGATTTTTAACAGTGTACGTGCATATATACAGAACGAGCGGCACATAAGCTCTCAGGCTTTGATAGCCTATTTTGACACGTATAGCGTTCAGAATAAAGCGTATTTCCTCTACATAAGTGTAGTTGCATGTTATGTTCAGATTGTGCTTAAGTAGCCTTGTTTGTCCATACTATGGGAAATCGAGATTCTAGTATTTGATGATACACGCCTGGACAAGTTAATTACTATTAGCTTGATCATAATATTAAACTTGCCAATGGACTTATCGATTCGTTTTTGTCTAGAATCATCTTGACGAATCAAATTTTATCCTGTATGTCGCCTCTCTGAACTCCCTACTTAAAGCTGTTAAAAATTTGAGCTGCATCGTCACTCCATCGTTTTTATAGAAAACGATTACTTCATTGTATTATGGAGCATTCTCATTGGTTAAAATAGAGATATTATATAATAGAGGTAGAGTGATGATGCAGCAAAAGTTTCAAATTTTTAACAGTGCATTTTTAACAATGAAGATGCATGCTATCTATGGCTTTGGCCAAAATTAAGGTAGATTTAGGTTCCTTTGATATGGAAGTGGAGATATACGATATAAAATTTGATTGGTTGAGACGATTCTGGACAAAAACGAATCGCCACGCATCATCCCATCATTATCGTCAAGCTAATGCATTTTAACCTTTCTCACATGTATAATTGAATTTGTCCAGGCTATCACCGCTAAATCTAAAATCTAGGTTTTTTATTTATTTCGAGATCAGAAAGTTTGATGATTCGTACCTTTCCAATAATATCACGAATGCTACTTTAATGCTCGTATTCACCATCTACCTCAACCCAGAACAGCTTGGTCGAAAGCTCAAATGAAATTCATGATAACATTTGATTGGTCATTATCAAGGAGACGTCCAATCAGGATGAAAGGTGAATACCGTTTGTGCGTTTGACCGAGGATTTCGGCTTAACTCGGGGTCGAAGTAGTTGGTGAATAAGAGCGTAAAACAGCTTAATACTCTTTAAATACTTATCTAGATGTAGAGCGAGTTTCTTCATAAAACTGCATACTAATTCTCCATCTCATTAATAATAATAAAAAAAAATTCCGAAATTTGATCACCTGACCTCGATAGATTGCGCCTGAACATGTTGCAATTTGTGAACATATTTTTTTTTTTGGGGGGGGGGAGGTCGCGGTGGGACAAAGACTTCTGTGTGAGCTTGTGCCGTATGTCCGTGTCCTCACTGCCTGTAGAAGCACTCTAAAGCTCGTTTTCACCAACTACTTGAACCCCCCCCCCCCTCGAGTTATACCGAAAACCAGGGGAACGTTCATCTTTAATCCTGATTGGACGTTTTCTTAATAATGTCCAATCAAATATTATCATGAATTTCATTTGAACGTTCGCCCGAGGTTTTCTCAGTTGAGGTACACTGTAAAAAATATGACTACTTTGCTGCATCGTCACCCCCCGCTTTTATAGAATATCACTCTTTTGGCCAATGAGAATGCTCCATGATAGCCTGAGGTAATCGTTTTCTATAAAAGCGGTGGAGTGGCGATGCAGCAAAATAGTCATATTTTTAACAGTTTAGGTAGATGGTGAATACGAGCATTAGTTGATTTTTGCAAGATATTTTGGCCTATTGCACACAATTTTCACATAAAAAAAGACCAATCTGTCCATCTTATTTTATTACATATTAACAATTCGGAAATAGCAGATGCGCACTGTTAGAAATTCGCAACTTTTTTGCATGGTCACTCCACCGCATTTATAGAATATCTTTATTCTGACCAATGAGAATGTTCCATGATATCGTCAAGTAATCGATTTCTATAAAAGTGATGGAATGACTATGCAATAAAAGTTGCAGATTTTTAACAGTGTACTTAAATTCTAGATTTGTAGTTTCAAGATCTGGATCTAGTTAGATTTGTCGCTGTTTGCCAAATGAGAATGGCCAATGAGAAGCTTGCAGTTTTGCGAATTTTTCGCTGTTTCAAGTAGACAGCGAAAAGTTATCAAAAATGCAACTTTCTCATTGGTGAATCTTGTTCAGCTAATAGCGCAAAACTGTTTGGTTCTCGACCAGTATGCACTGTAAAAAATAGGACTATTTTGCTGCATCGTCACTCCCCCGTTTTTATAGAATATCACTCTTTTGGCCAATGAGAATGCTCCATGATAGTCTAAAGTAGTCGTTTTCTATTAAAACGGTGGAGTGTCGATGCAGCAAAATAGTCATATTTTTTACAGTGTGTAGCATGAACAGCATTTTGGCGATACGTTGCGTTTCAAAGCAACATGAATAGAACGTTTAACTATAACTGCGAAATTTTCGCATGCAAATTCGCATCTCAACAGTGTTACGACAAATGTGACGTCATGTAAACACATTTTCAGCGATTTGTATTCAGCATAGTTTAATTTTTAACTAGCGGCGCTTTGATGCTGTTGAATTTTGTGTACTGTTAGTTTGCATTTATAAAGATCGGCGTTGTGTATGACTACTTTGTGAAGCGTTTAATTTAAGACTACTGATATTCTGTTTTGTAAATAATTAATATTGGACAAGTTTTAATCATGGCCTTACCGTTTGTTCGTCTTCCATCAGCTTTAGCCACTGCAAGTTTTGATCGCCATTGTGGTGAACTTGAAGTGGATTTTAACTGCGACAAGCTGGGGTATTTCTGGCAAAATGAACTCGACGTGGATTCGTCATCCGAAAGTAAGTGATCACTGAAATTTTTATCAGTTGTATTTATTTTGTAAATTATCTCTTGTATGGTTATGAACTTAATTTTCATACTAACTTTTAAGTAAAGTACTTGTGCTCTATATCTTTATTGTAACTATGCTTATATGGGCGTATTTTTTTCGGAAAGTAGTTGACCAGAAAATTGGTTATCTAGAATATTTTCAATTAACTTATTTCAGAAAAACGTGCCATGCCGTGCCAGTTTGACATGTATATTGCTTTAAACATTAAAACATGCATGGTACAACTTCATGCCGACAATTAATATTTGAAATAGAAGCATGTTTAGTTACATATTGGACATTTTTTTTTTTTTAAACAGAGGAAACAGGAATACTTTACAAACAAACATACCACTATCTATATTGCCTTCTTTCAAACTCGTATTTTTTAAAATTTGTTTGGATCGAATTTTTAATCTGTGTAGTTTGATTTGAAATCGGAAATAGTGTTACAGCCACACATATTGTACCAGTCCGATCAAATGAATATTGCTTTAATGCCCAGTCAATTATCCAGGAAAAAGTTATCCGGAATACATTTGACCCCAACCATTTTGGATAAACCATGATGACAACCATGCAATAGTTCTCTATTGCATGAGTATCATCTTCAACTTTTCGGCGGGCGTCATACAAATCGCAACATGTTCAGGCGCAATCTATTGAGGTCGGGTGATCAAATTTCGGAATTTTTTTAATTAATGAGATTGCGAATTAGTATGCAGTTTTGTGAAGAAACTGGCTTTACATTTAGATAAGTATTTTAAAGAATATTAAGCTATTTTAAAGTAGCATTCGTGATGTTATTGGAAATGCACGAATCATCAAACTTTCTGATCTCTGATTACATTCGCCGGAAGTTGACAGAAATGATCAGTTAATTTTTTGTGCGGCAATTTAGTTTTCAGTTTTGTTTCCACTAACTTCATGGCAATTTAGGAGTGTTATTTGAAATTTGTTGCAAATCAGCGATACTGATCAAAATTAACAAATATCTATCCAAAAACTTCATAAAAATGTCGTACATTCCACAGCTTGAGGAATCTGTGAATGGGACAAATATACATTTAACTTCAATAAATCTATTTTATGAAACTTTGCATAATTTTGTCTTGAAACTGAGAGTTGGGATTTACTTTCCCCTTTAAAAAAATATCGAGTTTGGAGTCCTTAAGTTATTTAAATAAATTTAGTTCTATAACGTATTTTGAAGCATTTATCTTTCGTTTATTAAAAAACGTGTTTTTAAATTTAAAGTTTTAGCAAGACAGCGATTCAAAAACAAGTTCTGAACTGTCACGAAAAACTTTTTTCTTGGATATTAGGTGAGAGGAATTCATAATCATATCCATCACGGGCTTGCAGGGTTCAGTAGGTCTGCAAATTTTTTAATTTCCTTTTTATTGTCTTGTTTATTTTGAAATAACCAAGTGATAATCTTCTAAATTCATAATGCTGCACACTGAAAACACTTTTTGACACATCCATTCTTCTGTAGGACACAAGATTTTGTTTATTTTCGATCCCATAACAGATGAAAATTAAAAGCTCAATTATTACAGATGCCCGTTCAACAATTTTGAGATTCCCAGTTTCTGAACGACTGGTCTCCGTTATTTATTTTGATAACTGTTAAATTTTTCCTAGAAATCTTCTTGTGCTATTATGTAGAGTACTTTATTTTACATATTGAACCTATTTTAATCTTAATTCTATTTTCTGGAAAATAGAAAAATGCACTTATCAAATGTCTGCCTATTTTTGTCTTCCACATTCAAAGAAACACCCTAAAATTAAAAATAAAGGTTCACAAAATGCAGTATCGTTCACTATATCCTATTTGAAAATTACGATATACTTGTAATTTGTTTTGTACTAAGTGTGCCTTGCATGAAAAAAGAAAAAATAATAATTTTGAGAATAATGCAAAAAACTTGTTCTTTTAAATGAAATTTAAATGTTCGATTCAATTTTTAAGCTGCTAATATTAGTTGTTAGAGAATTAAGAGATCTATAACTTTGTAATCTGTTGAATTTGATCTATTTTTAAAGCCACAATTTGAATAGTATTTTTTGAATGTACTTGAGATTCAGTTCCCTTAAAGGAATGCACAGTATAACTTGACATAGGAATTTGTGATTAAAAACGGATACAGTTGTCCTCAACGAAAAGAGTTCAAATAGTTAAAGCCTCATTCTGGTAATAAAAATACATAGCGATAGTTAAAAAATAATTTAAATGAAACTCCAGAGTGTATATACCAAGAAGTTTATGAAGTCTACCATCGTCTTTTATAAACTTGTCAGTTTTTACCTGCGGCATAGTTTAGTTTTCCCCGAGACAGCAATGATGGTAAACACATAAGCATGATCATGTAGTTGAACTGATTACAGGAGAATCCGGTTTTTGGAACTTTGAAATGCAAATAGCATACTGATCTACCAGAAAAATCCGATCATGTTAGGGTGTGGTGCTTTTTATAGTTATTTTGGGCAGTTACGCCAGTTACTTTCTCAAATACCCATTAAGTGCTTTCTCCCGTTGACAGAATCTGTTCAATCTCCCTAAAGCATTTTGCATATTTTATGATTTTGCTTTATACAGCGTGAGTAGAAAGTTTCGGGTTTATCGTCTGCATCATGCGGAGCACTTGATCATTCTCGAGAAAATTGCGCTGTAACTTGTTCTTCCCTCCTCCCACAACTTTTTAAGAGTTAAAATTGTCTTGTTCTAAATTACATCCGTATGATTTCTATAAAAAAAAAAACTAATTATATTCGCGACAGAGTAATTTCCCAGGATGTCTACAGAATTTGGAAATCGGGTAATAATGTAAAAATCGGGGAGGTTTATCAATCTGGAAAAATCGGATGATTTTCTAAAAAGATTCGAAAATCAGGAAAATTTATCTGTGTAGAAAAATTTTTGCATTTTTATCTTGGCAACAAGACTGATTCGTTCATTTTATATGCCATATTTTTTCATACGCTGATTAGTCTTTCCCAATATTTTTAAAAAGATGCACATGAGTTTTTAATATTTTACACACATTAATTCAATGCTTTAGTTTTTTTATAGATAACGCTAATATTTAAGGCAATTCATTTTTGAAAAACTTAAGTGATATATTAGCATAACCTGACACAGACTATAGGTGTCTTGTTTAATCCTATTATCCTATAAAACATAGAAGCTTTAGAATTGAAAAGTTTTCAGTAAATGAAAGTTTCTGGCCAACCTATAAGGGAGAGTGGGGTGTAATGGGACAGGTTTTTCTTTATGTATCATTCCAAACCTTTCATCAATTGCATACTAGATGAAGCAATGGTACCTTAATCTTCAGTTGAAAAAAAAATAGCTGATCTGCATCAACTTGCAATTGTATTAAAAATCCTGGTCCCTGGGACTTCTAAAATTCTGGGTCACTTTTTTACAAAAGCTGCACTCCACTAATAATCCTTTTTTTAGACTCAAAAAGTTCAATTTTTTGCAAAAAAGAAATGATAATGCTTGTCATTATAGCATGCATTATTCCATGTACTATTTATTTGGATATGACACCTCACCTTTTTTGCTTTATTTTGGGGATAACGGATTTCGAGCTTATTTGATCGACGATTATTTTCAGAATTTTCAAACTGCACATGAGACTTTTACAAAAGTTGTTTAGCTAACATATTATCCAAATTGCATTTTGATTGCGGTGATGCATAGAAACATTTAGTAAAACCTGTTAATTTTTTCTGCAATTTTTATTTTTAAATTATAGTTACTGGGTATTATGTACAATATTTGTCATATTTTCTGAATTTTTTTTTTTTTATCAACTCTACAAGTTAGTCAAAAAACTTGAAAAAATTAGGACTGTTTTTATAAAAATTTTAATTTTTTTAAGAGTATAAATGTTATAAAAATGAACAGTTCATTACAATAATCTACGTAATGATAATTTGCAGTTTGGACTCTTTTGGATGCTTTTGAAGGGTTATGTAAAAGATATTCGTTCATTTTCAATTTCTTGACGGTCCCTTATGGTATTTCAAGAAAAAAAAAATCTGCACGGAAAATGACCTGTACTATTTTTTTGTCACACCTGGATTTTCAGAATTGATCCTCATATTTTTCTAGACATAAAAAAAAGTCTAAAATCCCAACTGGCCGGTCACCTTTGGCCATATAGTGTATAAAGTTACATTTTATTCACTTTTCTTCGTTTGAATATTTGGATATGACAAAAAATAACTAGTTTTGTATATCATTTTAATAGAAATTAAAAAAAATCAGCATTGGTAACGATATTATTACGGAGGGGGGGGGGGGCGTTCGAGGGCTGATAACGTTATATATGCACATCCTCTAAGGCTTTTCTTAAAACAAACAGGACAATTTTGACACAAGTTTTAATTTTTTTTTTTCAAAAATGTATAAAACTAACTGGTGTTGAGGCCCCTGTCCTCCTCGCTCGAGGAAACGCTAGCGAGCTAATGCTATTCCTATGGGGAAGCATTTTTCTAATTACTTTTTCGCATTTTGACATTTTTGAATAATTTTTTTTTTGCATTGGATAACTGAGGTGCATGCCGACAGCGCTCCTTTCTTACTTTTTCAATTTTGGTCGTAGATATTTTTTACAAAGTTAGTTTTACTTCCAAAACCGGTTTCGAAACAACGTGCTTTTTAAAAAATATATCTGCAACCAAAATCGAAAAAGTAAAAACGGTGCGCCGTCGGCATGCACCTCAGCTATCCAATGCAAAAAAATTATTCCAAAATGTCAAAATGCGAAAGAGTTATTAGAAAAATGCTTCACCATAGGAATAGCATTAGCTCGCGAGCGTTTCCTCGAGCGAGGACAGGGGCCTTAAGAAATTTATCGCACTCTGTTTTTTTTATTTTTATAGAAGTTGCTCTATATTTAGCTAACTCATTATGCAAATTGCATTTTGATTGCGGTGACGCATGCGCAGTGAAACATTTGTAAACCAGCTCATTTTTCTTATAATTTTCTTATCTTTTAATTCTGGTTGCAGGTTATTACGTGCAATATTTTTCATATTTTCTGTAAAGAAAATTGTAAGAACTCTGCAAATCATAAGCATATAAAACTTTAAAAAATTTGGGCTGTTTTTATAAAAACCTTTATTTTTCTACGAGTATATATGCTAACCTCATAAAAAAATAAAATAAAAAATAAATAAAAACCATAGTTTATTACAGTAAATCATATAATCTGCAATTTGAATGCTTTTGCTACATTTGTTTTCACAGGGTTGTCTAACCGATACTCGTTCTTTTTCAATTTGTTGACGGAACCCTATTAGATTTCAAAAAAAAAAAAAAAAAAAAAAAAAAAAAATCTTTACCGAAATATGATAGGTATTATTCTGTTTAAGCACCTTGAGTTTCAGAATAATTCCTCATATTGTTTTAGATATTTAACAAAACATCTAAAATCGCAAGTGGTCGGTCACTTTTGGCCATAAAAGAATTTAGCGATTTTAATAAAGACTTTGTATTTTCATAAATAGATAGGACTAAAAAAAGAACACATTAATTTGAACCAAAGACCATGTTACGCATAAAAAGAAAAAATATTGGTTAGATATATCAAAAGGCAACCTCCACTCCCCCAGAGATATCTTAAGATTTCATGTGCCAATCCCCCCTCTCCCCACCTAAAATGATAACGTTATATATGCACAGGCTCTTAATAGATCTTTCTTAGTTAATTAAATATGAAAGAACAGGAAAAAAAAAATGCTACGACTACATTTTGACTGCTGTCGATGCTGCTTTCAGAACTTGACAATATGGATCAATATTTCTAGATTGCTTTCTTTTATAGAGTATTCCATTTTATATGCTATTTTTAGAAGCAAATAATATACACAAAGTGTATATATAGATTAAGAATGTTTTCTCTCTCATAAGTTATTTTTTATGAAAAGTGAAAGTAAACAAGGATAATTAAAATCCGTTACTTTATTCCGATAACCTCTGGCGATCCTGCTAATGCTCTATTAGCATTTTGTTTGCCTATATTTTACTTGTAATACTTTTCATTTCATTTGCTACGCTTATTAACTGGGAGGCATAATCTGCAAGCCTCCACTGCATGTTTTAATCAGTTGACAAATGAATTTTGTGCGCTCTTAAGAACTTGCTTGGATGTCGATTCCATTTTCCTCGGTTATTATGTACAGTTGGATTAAACTAGGAAGTGTTTTATTGACGAAAATAATTGAACTGGGAAATAAGTTTCATTTCGGATTTCTGACTTGTCTGATTTCCAATCACTTTAGAAGGGATTGTCCATGCGTGGTCGCGCATGGCTGAAGCTCAACTACAGAGACGTTGAGGCCCCACACTAGGCATAGAAAAAGACCCAGATGATGATGTAAAGTCTATGGGACCGTTCTTTTCAAATGTTAGTATTTTTACATGATTTTTTTTTTCATAGGATAGCTGAAGACTATCTACAACCGGCCTAGTTTTTAAATTTTTGATTTTGGTTTGATTTTTTAAAAAATTACTTTAAATTTCAAAACCGGTTTAAACCGGTTCTGAAATTGAAACTACCATAATAAAAAATAGATATAAGCAAAATTGAAAAAGCAAAAACTAGGCCGGTTGTAGATAGTCTTCAGCTATCCTGTGCAAAAAAAATCATGTAAAACTATTGAAAATTGAGTGAGATATTTGAAAAGAACGCATTATCATCCGGGTCTTTTTTTATGCCCAGTGTGTTGCGCCTTAAGACATGGCCCACTTTGCATCTGAATTAGTTGAGTTCTTTGGGACAGTGCAAATATAACATGTACATGATCAATTTTTTGGCAATTTTGGACCCCCTCCCACCCTATTTCGATACCATATGTTATCATCCGTCGAACCTCCCTCCCTCCCCCGGTTATGATATAATTATCAAAATGTTAAAAGAAATTGTTCTTTTGTTTAAAGTAATATACAAATGAAGTTAAATTTATTTTTCGCATACTTTATTGATTCAAATCAAGATAAATCAATAAAATATCGCTTTATTCAAATAACATAAATGGTTGCTATTTAAAAACATTTTATAATAGCTTTTTGTCACATAATGCATTCAACAGTAATAAAATCTTGCGGTACTTGCCCGAACAGAAAATTGGGGGAGAGGCGGGGGCAGATAGAAATTATTATATACAAAATAAGTGGACAGCATTCTTTGTCTTTTATTATGGAAAACATAAGCTTCATTTGACATGTATGTTACATATGGTTTTTCGAACCGTGATTATATATGCATACACATATGAAGATGAATAGGAATGTCAAACATTGGGAATTTTAAAATTGGATAACTATGATAATTTAGTGAATTTAATAACTTTGTATTTTCATAAAAATAGATAAGCCTAAAAAAAAAGATGATATGCTATTTTTAACAAAAGAACATGTTACAAATAGACAATTTTGATTGTATCAAAAAGATATAGATATCAAAAGGCAACCTCCCCCTCTTTCCCTAGATATCTTAAGATATCATGTGCCTGACCCCCCCCCCGCGCTCCCCTAAAAAGAATGACGTTTTATTTGCACAGTCCTTTTGGGAAAGGGGATTTCTTATATAAATAATGAACTTAGTATCGGCTTTATTTTAAGAAATACGTATTTATTATGAAACGGGCAAACTTTAAAAGTATATGAGAGGGGGGGGGGGAGAGAAATGTATGCGAACTTTGTATTTTTGAATGTCTCCAGTCTTTTTAAAAGACTACTTCAGTCGAGCGAAAAGATCCGCTCACTAATGTAAATCCTATGGAAGAAATTAGATTTTTCGGCTGCATTTGAGTATTTTTAAACTGTTTTTGCATTAGTTAACACGGATCGCTCTGAACAAATAGTGCATATTACTTTTTCGATTTTGATCGCAGATATTTTTGACTAAAACAATTTAATTTTCGAAAGTGAAAGCATCATCTTGAAAGAAATTTCAAACAAAATCGAAAAAGTAAAGATTAGACATAGAGATTAATCTCTAACCCTAACGTGCCCCCTCAAAAAATACAAACACGAGACATTAAATTTTTTCCATCGCATTAGCGAGCGAGTCTTACTAGGTGACTGAAGTGTAACTCCTTAATCCATCCAGGACCATCTTTTACACATATTTTGTTTGCTTGGCACCACTTTTTGTTAATTTTTTGACGTAACTTTATGAATCATGAAAATGTCGTAATTAAATAAAAAGAAAATTATTTTTATTTTTTACTGATATCATATTCAAGCGCTGTAAGCACTTTTTTCGAAGCACGAAATAATGATATAAAACCCATCGTCCTAAACGGGTTAATATACCTCCCCCCCCCTCCCCCCCCCCCCAAAAAAAAAAAAAAGTTGCTCAAATGATAAATGAAATTTTGGGTAAAAAGAAATCGGTATCGCCGTTTGAGTTTCTATAAATAATTTATATTAACTGTGGTGTTTTAAGGTAGCAGCAAACGTCTTTTAAAGCTCCCTTTTCTAAATAACAGGTTTTTGGATATGTTGCAGATATATAACGCTGTTATATAGTTACTTTTGCTCTTTAAGAATTAGTCTCAGCAAAATATTTAAACTCCTTCTCTGGCTACGGTTTTGGATTAGTCCCTAATTAATGATCGGCCAAAACTGGTTTTTATGACCGAAACAATTTCGGTGTATTCTTTCCTATTTTCAGCGAAAACAAAAATGTCATTTAAAAAAAAGTTAATACATACATATTCTTATCTATGCGTGCAACTTACATGTATGGCCAAAGTTGGTTCTCCGTGTCTGACCAAACTTTTATTTTTTAATGGAAAAAAAAAAAAAATATATCTACGACACAATGATTTTGTAATTATACTAATTTCATCTAATGTTATAGGTATAAATTTCGTATTCGTCTAATGTTATAGGTATAACTTCCTCGACTTATCTTTTATGATTTTCAAAAATAATCATATTTTTATATTAAATCTCTCTCCAGAGTATTCGAATTGCTTCTGGGGGTTTAAATTAAAAACAAATATTGTTAAGATTAAGTTTGCTGCTTTTAATGAGCACGTGAAAAGCGTCTTCAGAATTTAGCCCTACATGCATTTCTTGCCTTTTAATTTGCCCTCATGTCTTGAGTCAGTCATGACTGACATGTCATAAACAGTGAAGCTCATAGCAACAGTGTCTCATTTCAGCCGATACCAGGGTTTGAAAAACCCCGGGTTTTTTTAAAAAAGCGCAACCCGCTGGGCCCAGTAGTCTAAAACCCGGGTTTTTTTGGTTTTTTTTAGAGAACTCTTCAAACTTCTAATTTTTATATACATAATACCTTAATTTTTCATTTATCTGTCAAACAAGGGCATTTAGTATGAAAGTATGGATTAACAATAAAAATAAATATATAAAAAGAAAAAAATAAAGTATATTTAAAAAGATTATTTTGTATCTGATGGGACTAGATTACTGTAAGAATGATACGTAAAACCAAGTATAACTGAATTTCTTTATATAAATCTTATGAGTTAAACAGACTAATAATTTATACCATTTCTTTCATTTACTTCAATCGGAAATCAGTTTAAAACAGCAATATTTATGTGTATATATATTTATTTTTTTGTTGAAAAAAAAAAATGGCTTTAATTAGAAAAAAATTAGTTTTAGTGTTTGTGATAATTACACATACTTATAGAAAATTAAGTTATACTTATTTGTTTTTTAAATTGTCATTGGGAGAATTAAGACTTTTCTTTCCTTGGAGGGGGGAGAAGAATGTTAAACTTTACAAGTGGTGTACTGATATTAAGAAATATATTGCCTCATGTAATTTAAAGTTGAAATTTTGAAAAAACCCATTTGGGTTTTTTCAGAAAAAAAGCCTTTTGGGTTGAGGGAAAATTGCAATAATTCTGCCTTAAATTAAACATGCTAAATTTATAGTTTCTTTCATTCACTACGTCAGTTTCAATGACATTTGTAAATTTAGATCACAAATGGAAATACACTTTTACTAGCTTTGCTGCTTAATAAGCTCCTAAATGATTATGTAATTTGCTCCAAACCAGATCAAATGTAGAAAAGTATTGTTCGATTGAAGTAGAAATAGTTTGTGCTGAATGTAAAGAAAAAAAACTGACAAAATCCACGAGGAAACTTCTTTTTCACTCTTTTTTTTTTTTTTTTTTTTTTTGTGTGTGTGTTATAATCTGTCATTGTGTTGAAAATTACTGTATAACACTTTCATTAAACATTGAAACAGAATAATAAATGAAATGATTAATCTTACAAGCTATAACAATGCAAGCAATCAGGATCAGGTTAAAGTTTCAAATGCCACCTTTAGGTATACATTACATTCAAAGCACTTAAATGTATTTTAAAATACAGGCTTGAAAATCTTCTTTCTTTGCAAGTTTTTGTCATTTAATCAATGCTCAGAAATTCCTTTAAATCTGGTTCATTTGAAATATATTTTAATTAGCATTTATCTTTGCATTTTCATACCTTAGATTAAATAATGATACAGTTGTGAAAAAACGAAAACATTTGAAAAAACCCACAAATGGGTTTTTCTTGGGTTTTTTTTCAAGTGGGCCCGCCCGAAAAAACACGGGCGGGTTTTTACTGGCTGGGCCCACTTGGGCAAACCCTGGCCGATACAGTTCAAATCAATGAATTATGTTGAAATTTTCCGAAGGAAAATAAGATTTTTAGAATAGTTTCGATCCGGTCGAGTTTTTGGCAACATTTTCACCTAATAAATTTTCGGCAAAATCCTGATTTTGGGCCATAAACGAAACTGAATTTCCGGCCGATCTCTATTGATAATATAAAAGAGGGCATGCGATTTTGAGTTAGATTTGTAAGTTACAGTAATTATAGCAATTGTTCATGCTCGAATCTCTTTTTCCCTTCGTATCAGCTATCCGATTTTACGTGCATTGTTTCGAAAAATGAGCCATCGTTCACACTATCGTCGGTATATTTATGGCATCCAATTAGTCGAATAGATAGCTGCGAAGTGTTTCGTTGCTATTCGGAGAAATCGCCTCTCCGTTCACTGCTCCCAATAACGATATACTGTGGATGCGATGCGTTGAAAAAGAAGTAAAAAAGCGAGACGAAAATTTTCCTGTCTATATTATTGACCCACATCTCTGCGATTGTTTTGTTTCGAGTGGCCACTTTCTTCAATCTAACAACCGGTTCTAAACGTTTCCCGCCGTTATTTTTATTTTCTTAACTGGTTTTTTCAGACTTCTCTATTCGGTTGAAAGTTACATCAATTTGACGTAACAGACGTAACAGTCTGAATTATTTTTTGAGGGGGGTATAATCGCGTTTTTACACCGGGATTTGATCCAGTAGTTGCCCCTTTTTATGCCTCTTTACAATATTCTATAACATAAAAGGTAAATCTTCATAAATCTTATTACTTTCTTCTATCTTTACAAGAAAGTATTTAATAAAAATTTCTGGTTCTGGGTTTTGGCGGATTTACATTTTTAAAGGTAAAAGCTAAATACACGCTTTTGCAAAATGTCTTACTGTGACAAATTTTTGGGACATTCTATCCGAACTAATGCACGGAATTAAAAAAAATATATTCACTTAAAGGGGTCCAAAGATGCAAAATCTTTAAATTTTCTAAATTTTTTTTGCATTAAATTTTTTTAAATGAAGTTTAAGTCATGCTTATTTTAATTAGGACAGAAATTATTTTTGGTTTGTTTTCAAAATTTTTAGCTTTCCAGCAATGGTTATAATAACGATTTCTCAGGAAAATGCGTTTTTCTCCATGGTTTTTTCACCATTTCCTGCATTTAAATTATAACTCAAGAACTGTTAACCATAAATATTTCGAACTTGGAACATGTCTTTTTCAATTGTTTTACCTTAATTTTGATTAAGCAAATTTGAAAAATATTTACTTTTTGAAAATGTTTAAGTAGTGCATTTTTTTAACATTTTTTTCTATTAAATATTTTTAATTTTTATTTAAATTAATACATTTTTTAAATGCTGAATCAAAATTAAAATTTAGATATTTGTTTATTTAAATGAAAAAAAATGAAATTCTACAAATATTTCGAGTTAAAACAAATTTAAATTATCCTGCTTTTTTAAAATTTAATTTTTTTTTTCAAAAATTTTTATGTGAATTTGTTTAAAAATAATGATTAACCATCACAAACTTTCAAAATTTTAACCCAATAAAAATAATTCTTAAATGTGTCCCGGGCTCCCTTAAATCTGATATAAATGGGTACCAATTAGTTTTTGGTGTAAATCACCCAACAAGTTGCACATTTATGCTGCATTTTTCAGTATTCAGTATTACTTACCCGTCATACGTAGTATAGGGCAAGTCTTGCAATCGTTTTGAAAATCGAAAATTTTTTTTGACTGATTTACGTTTTAGATAGTGGAGATTCCGAAAAACATTTTTAGAAAAAAAATTTTGCCGTCCGTCCGTCTGTCTGTAAACGCTCTATCTCCCGAACAAATTGAGAAAGAGACTTGAAATTTTGTATGTAGTTAGTATGCAAGAATGGTACGAAGCCTATTTAATATCAGCAACCTCGATTATCCGGAACTATTTTTTTCGGACTCTCGAAAAATTCTTTCTGATGAAAGATATGTAAAAATTTTCGAATTGTTTTGTTCTAAGGAATGGACGTAAAAGGCAATAAAATAACACACATTTTGCATATAGAACGAAGTCGACCGGATCTTTAGTTGCCGAGATATTTGTAATCCTGTTTTCCACATTCTTCGATTTTTCATGACCCTGTATTTCATTCAAATTTCAATTCAGAGGTATATTTTAATTGGAAATGACTCTTAATCGACGCATTTAATTGTTAGTTAATAGAATTATTTTTGGAGTTATAAGGATGTTTCTTTTTACGCAGTTCGGTACTACTTGAGTAGTTTGGCGTTTTATATAATTTGTCGAAATTGGTACATCAGCAGTTCTTTAATATATCATTACTATGTATATTAACAACATTTAAATTTTGTTTATGAATTGCAATGCATTGTATAAATAGTTTTCACATGTTTTATTTTCATATACATATCCATGATGGGTATTACGGTGGCCCCCAACGACTAGTTATTATTCAGTATTGAGCGGTAGTCATATTTGAATTATTGCACATGTTTAGAATACTCCTCATTGGTATAAATTGACATTTTTATTTCTGCGATGGCGAATCTTGAAGTATTAACATGTATGAGATAGAAAACTTTGTGACGCACCCGACTGAATTTTGAGCTAAGAATTAACCTTCCGTCTACCTGACGGGTCCATTGGACCCGGCAGCAATATTTCTGGTGTCAATGGTAAAATGAGAAATTGTCGATTGACACCGGAATTTATAAAGGACTTGTCTAGATATTACGAATTCCTTAATTTAAGCTTTCATTGTAAAAGCAAAATTATATTAAAATATTACTGGTGCCGTTTGCAAGTTTGGAATTAAAATTAGGTGTTGCCGTAGATGAATGGGTGTTTTGTCTGGTAGACGGAAGGTTAACTAAATCTCTTGTATCCTACCGAAACCGGAAGGGGTCTGTCTAGACTCTTCTCATATGGTCCTGTTTTTGTGAAATTGTGATTTTTTTTTTTTTTTTTTTTTTTCCTTATTTGCGAAAATTCTAGTCCATGGTTCCCAGCGTCATGGAAAGTCGGAGAAAATCTGGAAAGTCGTGGAATTTCAAAGTAGTCAGGGAAAGAAATGGAAATTTCAAATTATATAGGAAAAGTCAGAGGGATTTTACAAATTTTCTAAAAAGTCATGGAAAAGTGTTAGATAATAAACTAAAAATGAAGCAAAAGTCATCAAATAGTCTCAAGGAAAGAATCTCAAAATTTATCAAACAATCACAATGGAAAAAAGAACTAGAAATTTCAAGAATAATTGCAGAAAAAACGTTAGTTTTGACAGAGATTTGTGAAAATAAGTAGAAAATTTCATTGTATTTCGGTTTGGTTAAAGAAATTTTTGAGGTTTAGTCCGTGAATTTTTTGATATTTGGTCATGGAAAATCAGGTAATTTGCCCTTGTTTTGCTGGGGAACCCTGTAGTCAGAATTTCGTGAATTTTAAATTATCGATGTGTTTAGATTCTATTTTTCATACACAGAAAGCTAAGTAATATGTCCTTTGGTGAGTTCAACTGTTTAATTACAAGCCAGATTTTATTATTAAATTTTTGAAAAGTTCAATTTGGTGGTCAATTCATGGTGGAAAAATTCTTTGAAAGGTCTATTCAAGATAAAAATTTTGTGAAGGGTTTTGTTTTGGGATAAAATGTTTTGTGAAGGGTCCTGTTAGAACCCCCCCCCCCCCGTCCCCCAAAAAAAGTTTTATGATAAATTATTTTATGAATTATCCTTTAAAGGACCTAAAATTTTCCTAAACTTATCCCTGACCGCAATGTCTAAAATTTAAAATTATTGGTGCTTTTACCGTTGACATTTTTGAATTTTTGTTATTGGACCACGCTTAATCTTAGTAGTTTATACCAAAAGGTATTTGTAAACTATAAATTCATATAAAATAAAACTTCCTTGAAGCGATCATGTTCAGTTTCAATAAAAATTGCTCGCTTCGAGAGGTGGTTTCTTATTAGAGGTTAAAACTAGATTTTAATTGTTGGGGGGGGGGGGGGAAGTGACTGTTAGTAAAAATTATTTTTCTCACAAGGAAAAAATATAAAAATGTAAGCATCAAAACATAAGTTGGATAAGTTAAATATTGTAGTTTAAAAAATGAACACATTGACGTTTTCTTTGATTTTACGATTTTATCTTTTATAACTTTTATTTCTAAGTCTTTTCAAAGTTCAATAAATAAATGAAAGTTTTCTTTATTCCACGGAAACAAATAATGACGATTTCATTACTTTATTTCTTTGAAAATTTCCTGACTGAATCGGGCAGGAGAGTTTATTGCCCGTCATTCTTAATTTGTCAGCAGAACTCAATTTCTCGCTTTAAAAAGGCGTAAGGGGGTTTAGATACTAAATTAACGGAATTAAATTCTAAACTTTGAAGGTGCTCTCCGGAATTATTTTTCTCTTCTAAGTGACCAGGAGGAAACAGAGTTCCATGCATCTGGGACAGACTTGGACATTTAAAAGAGAAAAATCCCTTTATGGTATCCGACTAGCAATATTAAAAGAATGAAAAATTTCTATCCTTAAAACATAAACTACCAAACCACAGCTCGCTTTATTTGCTTTCTCAAGACGAAGAACACTATATTATTGTTAATGATATAAATTAATAGGAATTAACACTACGTCGATACTAATTCACGGAACTTCATATTCCGCAGAAAACGTTTAAATCAAAATAAATTAGTAATTAAAATTTACACATACATAATAAAACAAACATTCAGTTTGAATCACAAACGAGTTTCAAGTTCGAACGAAGGGAATTATAAACGCACGCACAGCTGAGAGTGCACAAAGACAGACACACAGACTCGTAGGCAAACGTTTTTTAAAAACTGCCAAGAACTGTCAACTGAAATTGGTCGCTCATAGAGAGAGTTCATTTGAGGTGGTCTCTGGATGGAGGTTTAAAAAAAAAAAAAAAAAAAAAAAAACCCCGAAATTCAATTTTTTTTTAATTTAAAAAAAGATATAATTTTAAAATTTCTAAAGAATTTTTCTTAAATGAAATTTAAACTGCTAAATCAATAGCGATAGTTTTTAAAATATAAGGGAAATTTAATTCCAAAAAATATTAGGAATGTTAGTGATTATTTATCACAGTATAATAATAAAAATAATTCCTTAAATTGGCAAACATACGCAATTTCTTTTAATTAAATCGATCTTAATATGAAAATTTCAGCTTCCAGCACCGGGGTTTGAACTCTAAGAATCTTCTGTTTACTAGCAGAAGCTTTACTACCAAGCTATGATGTCTACACGAAAAGAGTTGAAAATAAGGTTCACTTTTTTGAAATTTAAATTCCAAAATATGAACAGATGACATTGGAAATATTTAAAATAACTTTTTCAGAATTGTATGATTTGTCGTGTGACACGAGGTATTCGGCTGCTAGTACACAGAATTTGTGAAATATCGGACTTGTACAGTTTTTTGTACACACTCTGATGTACAGAGGAATGAGACAAATAGTTTTTTCGTCAGATAAGCGAAAACCTAAAATTGTGTAGGGGCCTGTTTTTATTTAAAATTATTTTGAAAAACAATTTTCCTAAATTCACTTTGGTAAAGAGGCCTCAACTTTTCCCTGGATCGACCTCTGCTATGCAATAGTTTATTTTATAGGACAGTAACATTTCAGCACCTATAAAATTTTCCAAAGGCAATCTCCCCCCCCCCCCCTTTCCCCTTCTCTCCTTCCGCATACGTTACGCTGCTAGCACGCGTTGCTGATTAAACAACTTTAAAATAGCGTATTAATTTCCGAACCTTCCATACTTTTGGAATTAAGTACATTGTATGTCAAAAGCATGACACCCAGGAAAAAACATGACGATAAGCTGAGTTATTAACCTAGATTTTAGAGGTGGAAAAAATACTTCCTTTTCAGTCGGAGATAGAAAAATGAGTGAAAGCTAATCGTTATGTTGCAGAAGTCATCAAAAGCTCTTAGATTTCCTTTCGAATGATGTATTTATAGCTTGGAATAAGAAATTCCTGGCAACAATTTCCTTGTGAAAATATCTTCCTTTCAGGTAAATTTCTCTGTGGCATTAGCACATAAAATTGAACACAGGAGAGGCTATGCCTCCAAAGATATGTACTTAAAAACATTCGTACGCATTTTCTGGGGGAAACAATTGTCATTATTGAATAGCAATTTAGAGTTTAACCCTTTGAGCTCTGATGATAGAATTTTCAACCACATAATTTTAATTCCGAAATGTCACAACGGCACCAGAAAATTTGACCAAATTTATTTCAAAAAGGTTTAATGCATTTTTTTGTGTATATCGTTAACAGGTTTTTTTCTTTGAAAAATACTGGTGCCAATGTGACATTTGGAATTTTTAAGAAAATTACCCACCAGAGCTCAAAGGGTTAAGAGGAGTTCTACAGCAACGAAATTATAGCTAAGGGGGGTTCTTGGGATCATTTTTAAATAAATTAAACAATTAGGATAATTAACAGAATATTTGAGAACCCCGATTGTTTAAACTAGTTATGTATAACATATCACAATATCAATATTTTTAATTTATAAGACTTAAATTCTGAATTGACTTAATACTATAAAATGGAGGCAACTGGAGGTAAGATCTTTCATGTATGAGATGGTCACAGCAATTTAATTTGCAAAAAGCTGTTTAGTAACTATCACGTTATCTTTTAAATACGATTAAAGAAAATTCAATGTAAAATTTAGTCTACTAAAAAGTAAATTGCAAAAAGATTTAAAAAGTAAATTTTCTTACAAAATAATTTGATCAGACACAAATAATACTAATATCAATAAATAATAATTTGATTGCTCACCCGCAAGAAAAGCGACTCCATCTCGACAAAAGTTTCACAGGAGAGGCAAAAGGAAATGTGCATGATAGTACTTGAACTTGAAATTCTAGCACTTAGCTCTTCATGCAGGAGTAAAAACTTGCGTGTAAGACTGAAGACATCGTCATTTGACAATAAAAAAGTTCTATTTGTATCTATGAAAGCATTTTTGCGTCAAAATGATGTTATATATAACTTACGTATGACATTACAATCATATTATGACAGAATTTTAATTCTGAAACGCTTGCATAGATAAAAATGGAACATTTCTATATCGATGTCATTTTTTTTTTTTTCAAAAACACAAATAGAATCTTATTCTCAGGTGATGATTTGATAAGGTTGTGGAGGTTAAAAAAAAATTTACCCTCTCCACGCAATCCACCCTTTTGTGGTCACGAATGGACAAATAGCGTAATAAAGCGATTTCTTGCATTACTTCACGCATGAAACTTTTTGTTTAGCAAGACATAGCTTTGATAGACCTCTATTATTAGAATAAAATGCAAAATGAATTTTGCGAAATGTCTCTTTTCTTGCGGGTGAGTGATATTTAATAAGCACAAACAACTGATCCTAAATATTTTTCAATATGATAGTAATTAAGCATGATTACCTAGGTGCAACTTTTAACCTATTAAAGTGTTATGTGGAAAATTTACTGCTACAAAACACTCCTCAATTACAGGTAGTTTCACAATACATTTATTTGCACTGTTCTTATAAGAATTGCAATATTTCCACAACAGTATTTTGTGTTAATGAATCGAATTATTTTTTGTCAAATTTTTATTTTTAGAATGTTTACTTTTTCAGGGTTGCCACGCCACCTAGAGAACCTGGAAAACCGGGAAAACACAGGGAATTTCAAAATCTTCTCCCAAAACCGGGAAAATCCAGGGAATTTTGAAAAAATCCAAAAAAATCTGGAAAACACAGGGAATTTTTTTTTCCTACTATATCCAAACAAATTTTTTTCGTCTTTTCATTTTGTCTAATGTCAAGATGTCTAATTAGCATACATACACGCATATATTTTTGCGCACGCAACATAGAATAAATGCGTTGCAGTACAGGGAAAACACAGGGAATTTTTTTTAAAGATTAGAGTGGCAACCCTGTTTTTGCAAAAAGAGAACTAATTTATTAAATTTTTTAATTTAAAAAAAATCTAAAAATCATTGTTTTTTGGGTACTTTGGACATTTTAAGAGGTTACTTCAGTCATCTGCTCGCTAATAAGTAACCTACAATCCTATCGAAGAATGTTTTAGATATCTCGTTCGCATTTCAGTATTTATATAGTTGCGTTTGAATCATTCGTATATTTAAAATATATCCTCCGGAAATTAATATTTTTTTAACTATATTTATATACACTTAAAAGACGTCCTCCCCCCCCCTCTTAGTTTTCAAAACTTTTCTAAAGTATATACTTTTATATAGGAAGTGTTAAAATTTTACTCGCAGTTCGTGAACTTTTAACACATTAAATTCAGCACAGATTTTCGAAATATTTTGAGAACAATAATAAAAAAAAAAAACTTTTTTAAGAAAAGTACACAGAAGAAAGAAGTGTAAAATATTAATTTCCCGAAGAGATATTTTAAATACAGTCGACTCTCGTTAATTCGAACTCGTCGGGATCACAAGAAATGTTCGAATTATGGAAAGTATGAAATGAGAACATGCTTAGTATGGTACTATTACAAAGGAATTAATGTTATAGTGCTTTTTAAATGTATTATGTCTGTTATCATCAGAATATGACTTAATATTAAATTAGAATGTATAAATGCATAAACTAATAATAATAATTAAAAAAAAAATTGAAACAAGCACAATGGAAGAAAAATTCGAAGTGTCACTGATAGACAGACAGGGCACTAAGAAAGTGGATATCAAACGCATGGGATCATATGTATACTCGTTCGGAACAATTTTCACAAAAACCAAAGAAAGTTATTCAAATGATCTGAAACCCGTGAAAAAGAAAGGAAAAATGAAAAATCGAAATTCTTGTTAGTTCGAATTAAACGATGTCGAGAGAAAATGAGTTCGAATTAATGAAAAATTTAACGTTATTCTGCCATTGAAAATTTCGGGACTTCATGTTTAGTTCGAATTAAGCGAAGATTCGAATTATCCGATTTCGAATTAACGAGAGTCGACTGTATACGAATGCATGAAACGTCCATAGACGTAAAACTACGGAGAATTCCTAAGCTGAATAACCAGCACCCTTAATGTAAATAATTATTCAGTCGAAACAATTTTTATTCAACATTCTGGACTTAAAGTGTTAATGGGAAAGTTTCAACCCCTCCCCCATTTTCCCCAAAATGTTGCGAACGTTTCCGTATTTATTCTATGTCCAGGGCGCGTTCTCCCATTATGTACTTACATTTATAGTGGAGGGGAGGAGAGAAATCTTCCCGGAAGATATACAACGGTGATGCTGTAGTAAGGTAGCGTAGGTAAGGAACAGCAGTCAATCTGTCCTTGACATCTATCAAAATATATCACCTACTCGGTCTGAATTCCTACTCGAGATGGATTTTTTTGTTTAGTAGACGTAGTGTCTCTATTCTACCCAACCCTTGCAGGGATGGGATGGTGGATAACAGCTGTTTCTCTTTTTTACAATCTATCTCTAAAGTGGGGAACACAATCCAGGCTTCAATGCAGAGTTTTGACGAGTTTAATGGTCTTCAGGGTTTTGTCATTGGGAGGGTTGAATTTTATTCCAGAAAGTCTTTTTATAAGTTTTCATTTATCAGGTGTTTCGGTAGGCGTTCGGTTATCGGAAATATACTCTCCTTACCTCAATTTTTTTTTTTCCCCTTTTGGTTTTAAACTGATGAATGTTATTTGAAGAAATCTGTACTAATTTGGTGTTGGTTATGCAGAGGATAACTAATGCGCACACAGTGGTCGATAATGAAAACTTATGGGGCCCCAGACTTACATCGTAAACTTTAATTATTTGACATTGAGCGTAACAATTTATTTAAATATAGTGCTATTTGATCCTGAAACAAGAAGGGAAAATCATCATTATGAAACTTTCTAACAAAAACGGAATGTATGGGGGAAAAATCATGCGCAGAAATGAAATTTCTAAATAAGCAATTAAAAACTATAGCGCACAACCAATTGGTTTGACGGGCGAATTAATTCTGTTCGTGCAATCTGGTACATAATCTATGGAATTATGCACCCCACGTACTATACTAAAAATCAGATAAGTTAAAATATGCATACCAACGCTAAACACTCGAATCCAGCAATTATCGATATACTCAGACCTGTAACCGTATACTTTGCTGCATCTTTGTAAATAAGATATATACCACGTTTTTCATGATCTATAGAAAACATGTTCTAAGCACCTACATCCTTCTTAATTTCACTATATTTGAAGTACAGTATTATGTAACATCAGCACAGTGTCCCCCCCCCCCACCCCAATAGGTCATAATGTAATGGAATTATTTTGTGCGTGTATACGAACTATAATTTCTACTTATTTTTTACTCCTGAGAAAACATGTTGCAGTCCACCCAGTATATCAATCTCGATATGTTTTTCAAATATCACAGTAAAATGCATTATCTATTTCCCTACATGCTATAATAAAACTGAATTCTACTGTATACGAAGTATCAATGCTACACTTCATTTTCCAATACCGAACTTTCTATGCAAAACCTCCAGTAACTTAATAAATTTACATGGTAAACAGAGTATGTTTACGAGAGTTGGAGCACGGCCTGACAAACCGAATTTACTAGCTAACTTTGTCGTCATATGCAAAAAAGATAGGCACCTTTACGGATAATTACTGAAAAAAAAATTTAATCAAATCATTGATAGGATTTCCCGAAACCTTTTTCCTGGAATAATTATTTTACTCTGATCACGGCTATTCTGTCTGCTAGCTTGCAGATCTTTCATTATTCATCCTTTAATAGCAGCCCGAATCGGAGGTCTGTACGGGCCGACATTTCCGGGTCCGGCCCGCATCCATAAAAAGATTCGCCTGGCTTGGTGTAAAAATTAAAAGTTCGGTCCCGGCCTGCAATCAGCACGGCCCGAATTTCTACAAAATATTGATTTTACATCTATTAAATTTGCCTCATACGAATAGTTCTTGAGCAAAAATACTTAACCTTTTTTAATTTTTATAATCTTCATTTTTATAGGATTGCCGTAGGCCGCAATATTTACTTTTTTTAAAATGAATCTCTGTCCTATGTAAATGTTCCAGTTATCACTAATCCTGTTAATCGATATTACGTGTAGTGTATTAGAGACTTAAAAATTGAATAGCCAACGCAGTAAAATCTTTTGAGACTGAATTACATGGGAAAGAAAAAATGCATTTTATAAAAGCCACTTCTTAGCAGGTGTAAACATATTAGATATCCTCTTACGTATTAGTATATTCATTTTGCTTGGATCAACGCATTTTTCAGTTTCTGACAGGATTCTGTGATATGCAGGTTCTTTTTCAAACGTTATACAATATTTTAACTTAGCTATATTTTAATAAAATAAGCCTAAGAAATCTACTATTCTTTAAAAAGAGTAAAATTTAATGTGGAATACTGTCGATTTAAAAATGTATGCATTTTTTGCAAGAATTTTTTGGGGCAGGTCAAATTTTACTGATCCTTCAACGCATCAGGCCATGCCGAGGCAATTTTCTTATGGGTTGGGTCAGAACCGAGACTGAAAAATCTGACCCTTTTTAGACTAGATCTGTTCAGTTCCGGGCCCGTGTTCCTTGAATGAAAATAGGCTCAAGCCCAACCCGTGCAGATCTCTAGCCCGAGTACTGTAAATCTAATTGTTCGGTGGGTCATCTACAGCCTGAAACCAACGCCTATGTATAAGTATAGCGCTTCGTCTCCTTCGACCATTATAAACTAACTTTTACATGAAAATTGCTGCAGCTACAAAACCCTTTTCCTATGCAACTTCATCTGGAATCTTTTCTCACGTTATTAGCTGGTACGCTTCCAGAAGCTTTTGTGCAGTTGCCATCTCAGACTGAAAGGGCCAATTCCACTTACGGTAAGTCTGATGCAGCCTCCTTGGTCTGACGCCCTGCAATGTCAAAAGTTTGCGACCGAAATTTGCGTTGCGAAGTTAGTTTTGTTTGTTAGTCACCGCTCCCGCATGTGTAACTTGAAATGTCAGTTTACTTATTGAGTGCGTCGAAACGCGATAATACTTTTTATCGTCTGCATTCGTGGTTTTTGCAATACAGTTAAGTGCGCAAGCTGGTAATTCAGATACGTTAGACTTATGTTTTCTTGGACGTCTTTAAGCCCCCTCCCCCAAAAATAATTTTAAAAAATGGAACGGAGTCATGCATTTTTAGGATTTCACTTGTAAATGTTCTTTTACGAAACATTAATAAAACATTTGTTTTTAAATTTTCCAATCCTGCTTTTATTGATCGCCATAAATCTGGAATTTCAATATTTATTACTGAATTCTAAACGACATTTTAGTTTTTTGCTAAATAAATTAAAAATGATTTAATAAATAAGATAAAGGAAGGACATGTCCCGTTTTTATATGCAGCAAATTGTTTTATATCGGCTACTTTTGAGTTGATACGTATCTGTTCGCATTTTTTCAAACTAAAATTTTCGGTTGAACTTGTTAGCAAATAATGCATTTTAAATCTTAGTTGAAAGTAGTGAAAATTATGCTTGTATGGATAAATTTCTCTTTATCTTATTGATATTTTTTACAAAGAAATTTGGTAGTATACCTATTTTTACTGGAATGGATTCTTGTAACAATCAAAGCACTGTTTTTGCCTGGACAGACTTGTGGTTCTTTCTGATTTTCTTTTGCCTTCCTTCAACTATCCAAAAATGTGATTAAAATTGTTGCATAATACTGAATAACAGGCTCACTTAAAAATATATAATGAAAAAGAAAACATTTTAAATACTTATTAAATTGCAATTTGATAAATTTAATGTTAGCGAGCCAGATTAAAATTCTCAAGGGTCTTTCTAATACTTAAAACAACACAAGCACATGAAAACAGTGCCGTAATTTCAGCACAAACATACTGAAAATGCAGCATTTGGTTTACTGTGACTTTTTCTGGTAAACTGAGTTTTTTCTTATCACCAGCATTTTAGATGCGTTCATTCTCCCATTGACCGTAATGTAACGGAATAATTTTGATTGACCATATAATTGATCTGTACATCTGATTTTCATAAAATTTGAAATGACTCTACAAAATTATGTAATAATTACATATATTTTAAATTTCAAACTATTCGGTTGAATAGTTTTAGCTCAGTTATATGCGGACAGACTGATGGACTGAACGACAACTATAGTTGCTACGTATTTATATAATTACGAATGCATCTAAAAAGAGGAGTGGGGATTAGATGTGCGAAGGTAGACGACCGCAATCTTTGAGATTATTTGTTGATATGTTTTCATTTTTTTACTGCAGTTTTTGTCTAGTGTTTTAACGATATAAAGTATTCTATATCAAAAGCCGCTTGTAAAACGTTTCGAAAATGACTTTCATTTATCGTTCTTTAGTATGTGAAGAGAAAAAAGGATGTTAACATAAGAATATGGCGATTTCATTTATATTCTGTAACCCGAATATATATCTCTGGTATTTATCCCCTTGTTATATAAAAATACAGTATGTGCTGATGGTAAAATGAAAATTTGTAAAACCTGTTTGTTGAAAAGTGGCGTATTTTTAGAAGTCGCGTGAAATTCCTAACGCAAACGTTGAAAGAAAAAACGCTCATAAATAACTTTTCTGCTTTTTGTCCACTTTCGTTTCAGTTATGCTTCAGGCCTACTTTCTTTCCCGATCACACAGCTTTCTTGCCGTGAGTACAACAACGATATCGCGGCATGGCTCCTTTTAATCTAGCGCGAAGTCACTTTCCCTGTTTTTATTGCCGCAACGCAAAAAGAAACCTATTTCAGTTTCCCGACTTGGATCGAGCGCTTACTTTTCCTCGTCGATCCCCCATTGGTTCGCTCGCGTTATCCGCCCGGGCATTGGTCGTTTCGATCCACGTGACTTTCCCTCACCTCATGTTTTCTCTAGCTTACTTCTCTTTGAAAACACTTCGGCACGTGCTGGCGCGGTTGTCGGAATAAACAATTTTTTTCCCCTTTTCAATTATTAGATCCCCCTCGTGTGGTGTTTTGTGTTGTGTGGAAAGTTTCGTTTTTGTTGCCGCTGCTTCTTATTCAATTTGATACTTCAGTTATTGATGTTTTTACCCCTTGGATTAATCCTGGATGTTGGCAGTCATGCAATTATTGCACGGCCTTGGTTTTCCTAACGCCTACCTGTCGACAGCGTCTAGAGGTGAGACATGCTCATTACTTCTTGGATTTGTTTTTCTTTCCAGATTGGTCTCTAGAAAAATGAGTTTGCGCTTTTTGTTTTGGAGATTATTAAAAATGCACATTTACAAGGGAAAGAAAAAGTAGGATTAAAATAGATTTTTCGACCCATCGTATTATTAAACAGATAATTAAAAATGTAAACATTTATTTTGTGTTATTCTCAGAAGTGTGATTTTTCTCAATATTTAAGCTTCCAAGACCCGTTTCGGGTCATAGGTTGCCTGGTTTAATGGCTTGTTATTTTAATTCGCAAAATAAGAATACAAAGGGTGAATTTAATATGTAAATTTTATTTTAAGATAACTTTTGCGGAATGTAAGCGCTTTTTTTAAACCATAAATTTTACATTTTAGGTTGCTGTAATTCCCCCCCCCCCACCCAAAAAAAAAAAAAAAAAACACCGGAACGAGTGTTGGAGATTTATTTTTGTGTAACATTTCAAACATTAAAGGGACAGCGTTAAAAATGGAGATTTACGTTAAATTTTTAATTTGGCCTTTTTTAAAAAACAATTACTTGGATTAAAACAATTTTCTTTTTAAATAAATTCACCACGAAATAATAATTTTTAATTTTACAATACGATTACATTATTTAAATTGAATAAATTAAAATTCTTTTATAAAGACTGCAAATTGTACGCGCATGTTCATTCCGTTATATGAGGAAATGTGGAGAGAGAAAGGGGAGGGGGGTGAAGCATCTAACAAATATTTAAAGAATGTGCATTTATTTTACATTGTATTTTCCATTTTTTACCAGTTAAATAATCCATGGGATAACTTTATACAGGAGGTATATTCAAGATTTTGTCCAGATGAGGTGCAAGTGGAAGCCTTTGCCCCCACCCCCCCCTTTTCCTCTAAATCTCTGGATATGCCCATAGTATGAGGGCATTTTGTAGAACAAGCACATACTTGGTGAACATTTAGCGCGTCCGGGACACATTTTAAATTTTTTTATTTATTGAATTAAATTTTTGAATTTTTTGTGATAGTTAACCATATCATTTATAAACACAATCACCTGATAAAACTTCTTATAATTATTTAATTTAAAAAAATAATTAAACTGGGATGATTTTGAAAATCGTTATAACTCAAAATATTTGTGGATTTTTTATTTCCATTTAAATAAACGTAAATATCAAATTTTGATTCAGCATTAAAAAAAAAATTTAATTTAATATTTAAAGTAAAATTTTGATGAAACTAATTAAAAATATAATTTTCAAAGTAAATATTCTTTCCAAATTTCCTGAATCAAAATTAATCAGACATGTTCCAAGTTTGAAGGTTTTATCTTGAACGTTCTTGAGTTATAACAATTTAAATCAGGCATTGTGAAAAAATGAATTTTCACAAGAAGGCCTTTTCATGATAACTTCGCTTAAAAGGTTGATTTTAAAAGCAAACAATTTAACGTCCTTTTTATGCATTTTTTTAAAGCAGTTTTTTTGAAAATTGTGTCGCTCAATGAAAAACATTTTAAATTCTATGTTGAATAAAATTTTTGTAAAAATGATTTGGACATTATTTAAAAAAAAAAAAAAAAAAAAAAAAAAAAAAAAAAAAAAAAAATCGATATTACTTAAGTGTTATTCTTGTTTGTAATATACAGTTATTATCGGAAATAATATAAATTAAAATTTAACATAAATTTGTTTAGTACGATGTATTTTACAGAACTTATACGTAAAAGTTGCTGAAAATAGCTCAAACCTTACTCAACGAGCAATTTCCTTATATTTTTTGAGTGGCAGCCTATCCCTCTTCTCCTCCCGCACTATATTCCAATTTAATGCCGAATATCAGCCAATGGTTGAGATTATTTGCTAAGGTCAGGAGGAATGTTGAATTGTATATTTTGTTTTGAATAAAATAACTTTCATGAATATTATTTACCCATGTTGTAATTATGGTATTTCTAGCACTCTTAATCTTAATTTTTATTGTAATAAAATTAAAGCCAGGTTTGTAAGATACCGAAAAAAACTTCGTTTTAGGCTGATGTTCTTTGCAGGTTTAACGAACCCCGTGTTCTTTTTTCTGGGGGACAAAACTTTTCGTTAAAGACAATATTCTGCTAAATACAGGTTGCAGTTTTACATATTACATGTTGATTCTTTCAGGGGCAAGTACAGTAGAACTTTCCAAAAGCGACCACCTTCCGTTCCAATAATAATTGATCGTTCCTGGAGGTGGTCTCTTAATGGAGGTCATGGATGTTTCAATCTGGATTTTAATTGTTGAAAAAAGGTAACAATGTTACTAAAATTATCTTTCACATAAGAAAAAAAAATATATAAGTTTAGGTATCAAAACAAAAGTTAATTACACAAGATAATTACTGCAGAGTTTAAAAAATGAATACTTTGACATTTGCTTTGATTTTAAGGTTTAATCTTTGGAAACTTTTATTTCCAAGCCCTGAAGTTCAGTAAATAAATGCAAATTTTTTCACGTGAACAAATGATTTCATTACTTTTTTTTAGTTTCCTGACAGAATAGGGTAAGGAAGCTTGACTGTCATTAATTCCTCACCAGAATTAAAATTCATTACCTAAAAATAAAGGCAAAAAGGAGCTTAAATACTTTAGTAACCGGGGGGGGGGGGCGGAGATCGAAATTTAGTTTATTAGTTTGAATAATATGCTCTCCCGAATATTTTGCTAATAAAATCTTCAAACGACCAGGAAAAAACGAAATTTAATTTTCTTTAAAGAAATTGGTCGCTCATAGTGGAAGTTCAACTGGGATGGTCTCTGAATAGAAGAATAATTAACCTTTTAACTGATGTGACAGAAATTGTAATATAACTAGTGTGTAGCTGTCTGTGAGATCAAAAGATAATAAACGGCATGATTAATTAATAGCGTGGTGTGTTTGTTCTAAACCTTTTGTACAGGATTGTTATAATTAACATTCACATATTTAAGTCTCTGGTGGCAGTACTAATTTTGCAAACGAAACAAAATTTCGGTACTGTTTGTATAGTTGAACTATAAAAATTAAGAAATAGCAGTGGTCTGTGAGACCGGTAACATCAATTAAATATTAAGATTGAACCTATGGGAATAAATTTCGTTCCATGAAAAGATGGTCTGGGCTATCTGCGAAGTAATCGCCAGCTTAATTTTAAAAATAGACAACATATGGGATATGTGTTTCCTGTTTTCCTCAAATCTGTTCTTGTCCGAATGTGTGTCCGATGCTTTCGTTAGTTATCGGTCACTAGGGATCAGTGCCGAACTTACCCTTCAGGACAAACATCCGGAATTTTTCTGATGTCTCTTTCTTTGCAATCTGCACCAGTTTTGCTGTTGAAATATGTGGTACAAAATGGCACCAAAACTGAGTAAGTCTATAATAGTAATTTTCTGATTACGATACCACATTGCTCATTTTCTTTCCTAGTGTTTTTACTTTCTTGCACTTCATGAGTATTTATGTATGTTTCCGAAGTTTTAAAATTATAGTTAGATGCTTGATATAGTCTTTTTGTGAAGCGGCAGATCCGAAAAGCTTTGTGCGATTTGTTCATTTATGTCAAGGGTCGATGCAGGTTTTTTTATTTTGGGGTTCATAGGTTATTGTGAAAATAAGAATTTGTAACTAAAAAAACCAGTTTTTTTTTCTTTCTGGTGAACTTGCTTTGTTAGCAAATTGCACATTTTAAAATAGAATTTCTACTGATGATTAGTTTGTTACGGAAAGGGATTTTGTGAAGAGGCCTGTTTTATTAAAACGACTTTTCTGAAGAGGCCTGTTTTATTAAAAGGATATAAGATTTTTGTAAAAAAGCACAAAATAGGTTCCAGTTTGCCTGAATTTTTATGTGTAATATGATGGCTGATCGAATACTTCAGTATAATGAATGTCCTTTCCTCAGTTCAGAATTATTCTGATAGGCATTTCACATTTAAATGCCTTATCTATTTCTTAAATCTTTATCAATTTTTTGTTTCTGTTAAATCTTTTCTACATTCTTCACGTATGTCAACCTGACTGAAATTTCATAATTTTTTTTTTACCGTTAAAAAAAAAAAAAAATAAAATGCTTTCGTACTATGAAAATTTTATTTTCTATTTAAAAAATATTTTTTACTCAAATTATGATAAACGGACAATATTTTGATATCAAGATAAACGTGCAATTTTTTAAAATTTTAAGATATCTGCTTGAATTGAAGAGAAGAGAGGATTTCTGGGTGTTAAAGAGGTGGCTAGGTACTTTTTGTTCTTTTTCAATTCTGTATGGTCATATCCATGGAGGACAAAGATAAAGGTGCAGTATGATGCGCGTTATCGCTCAAATTTAAATGCACTCATTAAGCCCAAACAAATAATCACGTAACAGTAATCAAATTATTTGACGCGAGTTGTGCACTTTTTCTGTAAATGGAAATGATCTGCTTATATTTAAGCATAAGTAGCATTTAATTGTATTATGAATTAAAAACTATATTACTAAAAGTTTTCTTTTTTCGCAAAAGCGTGTGGTTGTGTTTGGGCCTAATGTAGCGGATTTTAAGATTACATTTTTGGCGTCATTTCCAGCCACTATATTTCATTTATTTTTTTCTTTTTACTGTATGGGTCATGCCTCCCTTTCTCCCCCCCCTCCCCTGCTTTTTTTCCCCCGGTGGTTGTTAAAGTATTTAAGTACGAAAACAAATTTGTGTGTCAAATTTTAATGTTTTTAAATTGCATGCATTAAAATTTGTTAAGGGGTCAGGTACCTTTCGAACTAACAAAATACGTGAAAAAGTGACCTCTGTAAAAACTGCAGTCACTCTATATCTAATTGACTTTTGACTATAAAATTGAAAACACATATTAAGAAGGATTTATTTTATTAGTTAAAGTTGCTAAAAAAAGTATACACGCATGTTTTTTTAATTATTTTTAAATATAGTAATACAATTTTTTCGGAAGAATAAATCCTGCATGCCTTGCGCGCACGATTTTTCCAATTTGAATTGCTAAAACAAACCAAGATTTTTTTTTTTTTTCTGAGTAGAGATATAAAGTGTTTTCAAAATGACCTACAATGAAAAAAATAAAATTTATAGATCCCGAGGAAAAAATTATTTTTTAAAATTCGAAATATCCAGATTTTTTTTTACAAAAAAGTAGTCGTGATTCTAAACTTCTAATTTGAGGAACATAATAGTAGGTCATTTTGTGCCTGTGTACGTTTAATATATTCAGCTCAAATTTTGTTAAATTCTACGCAACCGTTTTTAAGAAATCGTGCGCGCAATGATCAAAATCGCTGTTTTGTGAAAATTGACGTCAAAGTTTAAATTTAACATTGGTTGTATAGAAAAAGCGCAAAGTGTTTTAGACGTAACTCTTTTTCTAATACAAATTTTTGAATGCGGTTTGTTTTTAAATGTTTCTAAAGAATCACATTTAATTATAAGCTATTTTAAAAAATCAATTTTTTGATTCTTTAAAAGGTACCTCACCCCTTAAATAAACTTATTTTTCTGATCTTTTATAACAATCGTCGAACAAAGATTAATCTGACAAATGTACGTCCTAAGTTATATTTAAACAATCGAAATTTGAATTTCAACCCAATCCTCTGCTGTAATGGATTGTTGTTTGGAATAGAATTAAAAGAAAAAAAAATTTCATTGGACTTGACTGTAAAACTACTTTTCCAACATTGATAGCGTTGATGCAGGGAAAGCTGTTGGATATTCCTTTCGAAGCAATTGACAACAGAAGTGGGAGGGATGGGAATGGAACGGATATTAAGTTTCGTGGAAAATTAAGTGAAATTGTTTGCCGTATTTCTACTCTTTCGAAAATAATTTAATTTTTAGGCATTGGTTTGTTTTCTGACTATTCATGTTCTAAATCTCGTAAATGTACTGGAATTGTTATGTAATTTTGAAATGTTATTGAGGCACACTGTAAACATATTAGATATTTATAAGGAAGTTTCTAGCATTTATAGTTTGTTTACAGGGACATTCAAAAGGTTTATAGTACATTATGGGTTATGGAAATTATTAAATATATAAATATTAAATTTTAAAGTGTATCAGGCAATTCTGTCACGTGTGCTACAGTTTTTCTATAAATTACTGCTGTTCTAATGTTATATCCTCAAATTATGTGTGTATATATATATATATATATACATAAAATTATGCTAGTATAAAAGTGTAAGAGTTTTGTTATTTTTAATGTATATTTTATAATTTAACAACTTTTTATTAGTTCATATATAAATATTTATGCCAGTTGACCCACAAGAGATTTTGTCCCTTTTTAGAGAGTTCGTTCATCGGAAAACCCTATTAGTCTGTTTTCTGCCAGAGTCCGTACACAAAGACTGTAAGTCGGACTTAAAATTTTGTGTTACAGTTGAATACCTTGTCACACGACGAATCATAAAATTTCGAAAAAGTATATTTCAGTCAAATCGGTTTTATCAGTGTCATCCGTTCATTTTTGCGACTGAAATTTTAAAACAACCTTAATTTCAACAACTACAAATATTTGTGTAGACATAGCTTGGAGCTAAAAAGCGTTACGCTAATTAACAGGAGGATGTTACTTCGATCCCTCGTGCTAGAACTTTAAATACAATATTTTCATTAAGTTGGATTCAGGGTTGGGTTTTTGACATGACGGTGGTAAAGTGTTTTTACCGGTTTATTCCGTTAAAAACCCATCTTTTTTTTTTCCCCTCCGGTTTAATCTTAAGTGCAGGATGCAATACATTTCTAGATCGTTTTTTTTTTATTATTATTATTCACAATTACTTTTGTTAATTTATTATTTTCTAAACGAAAAAATACAAGAGTAAAAGAAAAACACTTGGCCTCGATCTCCATTATATAGATTCTTCTAAATGCAATGAACATTTACATTGAATGATAATAATAGATTATTATACATATTTAATAGCATTCAATATACATTTTTAACATTAAAATAATTTTAAAGATGAAAAAAAGCTGTTATATGGTATGACAGTAGATGTCAAACATGTACTAGTCATTGAATGAATTTGAATATTCTTAGATATATTTTAAAATGCGTATCTTACACATTTGATAAATGGAATTATGATTTTCATTTCAATAAACGCGGTCTTAAAAATTTTAAATGAATAAAATTTTCATATAAATCTGTAAGACTTGATTTCAATTGAAAGCTCTTGGATTTAAAAACTTAATGCATAACAAAACAATATTTAAGAAAAATCGGAATACAAAAATTTATATATTATAGTTTAGTTTTTATTTGCTAAATTTAAAGCAAATATATATATTCATTTTATAGACCATTTCAGCTCTTATATTTTTAGATATTGCTACCTGAATAGTCGTGAAATATTTTTTTTAATCTAAAGTCAAACTATGTCTTGTTCACATTTTATTTAAAGTTATTTAGGTATTACTTAAAGTTTTTTTGAAAGAAATAACACATTGCATATTTTTATTGCAATACATATGACTGAGTAAAAATCTTTCGCCTTCAAAATTATAAATTATTAAATTTAGAGAGATTCTTAAATGCGTTATTTTTAAATGCAATTAATTTATAATTAACGGTTCTTTTATGGGTCTACGTTTCAGCTTAAAAAATAAATTTAATATTTTATTTACTTATTTTTTTGAATGAAATAATACCAAGTCTAAGAAATAACACTGCAATAAACTACTTAATAAAAATATTTTAAAATATTTAGTTTTCAAATGATTTAAAGTTTAATATTGATTTCAAAATTTTAATCTATAGGATTCAAATTTAAGGAACAAGTCATATTTCTTACTCCCAAAAGATGTATGTAGTTCTCAGCTATTAAAATATATTTAATTTCACTACATATATGTATAATATATAAAGTATATTTATAAATATACTTTAGAGTCTTTTTGATATTGAATATTTCATATAAAATGATTTAATACTAAAAACAGAATGAAAAAAAATTATTATTCTAATGTAAAAATGAATTATTGAAAAATAGGATTTTGACAGTTTTCGACATTTTTGACATGACGGTAAAAACCGTCATGCGTCAAAAACTTGCCAACCCTGGTTGGATTTAATTAAAATTTAGTTTTTTTGGGGAGGTGGGCTTTAAAGGTTACATATTATCATTGACATTCTTAATATCTTTTAGAATTTAATTTTCTTTCTATTTTGAAAACTATTGCGATTTATTAATGACGGCATTTTAAATTTCTATAAATTTTTTTTCTCAGTTTTTAGGAATTTAAAATTTTGTGTATTTCTGCTAATTTAATTTCGAATAAAAAAAAATAAAATAAAATAAAATTTTGGAGGTTTTTAAAAATGATATGAACGTTTTCAATCTGAATAAAATAACTTCCTTTTATAATTACATTAAATTTATTGCTGCCACCACCTATGTACGAATTTTAATAAATTAACAATTTGAATTTATTAGTTGTGAAATAAGTTGATTTTGAAAGAAATATGACATGAAACCTTCTGAGATCTCGAGATTACACTTACTCACTTGTTTTATAGAATGCTCCTGAAACGGGCAGAATATTTAGAAAGTATAAAATATGGAGGTATTTTAAATCTGTTAAAGAGCTATTTTATCTCGTGTTTAGGACAGGGTTGCCGGCTTTCAGCCGCGTCAAAAAAAAAAAAAAGCCGGCCGGCTTTTTTGGTTTTATCCACTTAAAAAAAGCCGGCTAAAATTGAAAAGCCGGCTTTTTTTTTAAAGTGTTAATTTGTATCGAATCCATTTTAAATTTGGTTTATTTTTAATACATTTTAATTACTTCTAAAAAAGTTATAAATTTCTATTTAATTTTTCAAATAAATGAGTCTCTATAACTGCTAGAAGTCAACTGTGAAGGCATTAAGTCTGAAAAAGATAAATCTTGGTAAAGAGAAAATATACTCAAAAAATGTTTTAAACTTCTATGTTTCATAGTTCTACTTATATTACATTCTTAAGAATTATATTTAATTGAATTATGACAAAATGTAACGCATCAAAGTATTCATGGAAACATTCTTACAGGTCAATATGTAAAGATTAAATCATAGAATGAACATTGTTGAAAGAGAGATTAGGAAGGACTCGGTATTTGAGGAGAGTTTAATACATAATTATATAAAATTAAACAACAAAAAATGTTCTAATAAAATTTGTTGAATTAAAATTTTGAATTGATTTTTGTTACTTAATAGTGCATATATGCCCACTTGCGTGAATGAATATATTCATGCATATGCTAATTGAGAATACTGAAATAAATTGTGAAATATAATATTATGAAATATGCATTATTCAAAATACTATTTTCAATAGTGAGAAATGGTGTTTTTTTATATGTATGATTTTAAATATTTAAGGAAATAAAACATGACATTTTAATAACTCTTAAAATTAGATAAGTAATAAAACATGTAACTAAGTAACCATAGTCCTCTTTAATTTTATAAAGCAGTAAAAATGGAAAAACAAGGGTAGGATTAAAGGTCAATGTAAATCAGAAAAAGCACTTGGTATGGCTATTTTATAATTTAGCTGACATATTTGCAATTCTGACTATAAACCACTAGCAATTCCGCCAATGTGTTACTCTAGTATTAATGTCTTCAATATTGAAAAATTAGGTTATAACCAAATTTCTCATACTGAATCGTAATTAAAATCCCAATTTTTCATTTTAATAAATATTTTTTTTAACTCAAAGTAAATTAAACATCATTAAAATTAGTTAAAAGACACTTAAAAATGTGTAGCTTATAATTAAAATGCTTCACTGTATAAAAGCCAATTATGGCCAATTTTGGTCCAACCGGTTTGGCTTTTTTTTAATTTTAGCCGGCTTTTTTGCAACCCTAGTTTGGGACAGTTTATTTACCTATTACTTCTGTTTTTAACAATTCTATTTAGGGGTCGATCCAGACAAAATTTGATACATAAATCTATTTATTAAAACAAGGTCCTCTTATCAAAATTCCATTCGATAAAAACTTATTTTTAATTGATGTATTTAATAAATTCATCGTAAAAGAACTTTAGCAGAGCAATTTAAAGAAGTTTTATTAATAAACATTTAGCTTAAATTTGAGAAACTGTATTTTTCGCTTTTCCTGATAAAATATATTGTCACAAATTTTACAAATTAAGTCTCAAGAGAAACCTGTATCAACCCCCTGCTATTTTTTATTTTTAATGCAGTTTATATTTTAACAACTTATAAGTTAATATTTATGTGAGTCACGTGCCGGACATTTTCTTTTTTAAATAGAAAGTCCTTAAATAATTATATTCTTACTACTTTAATTAAAACTTTCATTCGTATAATTTTTCTGCGATGTGACACCCCTTCCCCTCTTTTTCTGCTAGGAGCTGTGCAAATATTAACGTTTAACTTTTTAGTAATTTTGGACCCCCACCCCCTTCTTTTCGATATCATGTGTTATCATTCCTCCCCAGGTAATAATATCGTTATCAGTGTTATATTAAAAAAAAAATTTTTTTTAGGATTTAGTTCTTTTGTTTTGGAGTAACTGTACAAAATTGTTTTATTTTTCGCATACATTGATTCAAATGAAAAGAAGTCGGTAAAATATCGCTTTATTCAAGTAACACTAAAAAATAATAGTTGCTATTTAAAAGTATTTTATAATAGCTTTTTGTTACACAATGCATTCAATTGTAATATCTTGTCGTACTTGCCCAGAATAGAGGGGTTGTGGGGAAGGCAGATAGAAACTTTTAAAAATAGGTGGACGACATTCTTTGTTTTCTATTTATTATCAAGATTTATTTCAAAAATACTTCACATATGGTTTTTCGTACCGTGATTATATATGCATACACATCTGAAGATAAATAGGAATGTCAAATTTTGGAGAATCACTTTTATAATAATATAGGGATTTTAATAACTTTGTATTTTCATAAAAATAGATAACAGAAAAGATAATACACTATTTTGAACCACACACAATCTCACAAATAAGGAATTTTGATGGGATCAAAAATGATACATCAACAAACATGTAAAATGATATATAAATGCAGAATTTCCCCCAGAGGGTTTCAGGAGGGCGCTCCGCCCCTCCTGCCCTTTACTTAAAAAAATAGCGCCCCTCTTGCCCCTCATCCAAAAACTAGCGCCCCTCTTGTCATTCATTCATAAAATAGACCCCTTCTTTTCTTGCCCCACATTTGAAAAAACGCAGCAATCCAGCCATTATCCGAACGCGCTATAGTGCATAAACTACGCAAAAAATCGGCGACGGAACGCAAGATATAGCTTCATACGCGTCCTGTGGGACGGGTAATTTCGTCAAAATCACAAAAAAAAAAAGTCAAGTTATCGTAAGTAAGTTCGTTAAAAATCGCGAAATAACGACTAATTTCCGACAATATTCGCAAAAAATGGCTAATTTCGTCATAAAACGGCAGATTTTCTCAAAAGATCGTGGAAAAACGACAAATTTCTTCCAAAAATCGCGATAAAAAGGAAAATGTTGCCAAATGAGTCGCAAAAAATGGCAACTTTTGTCAAAAAATAGCAAAACGGCAGATTTCGTCAAAAGATTTGTGAAAAATATGGCATACTTCGTCCAAAAATTGCAATAAAACGGAAAATTCTGTGAAAAGTTTCGTTTTTACGCGATATTGTCACGAGATTTGTCGTTTTTTGCGCTTTTTTAGCAAAATATGCCGGTTTTGTGATCTTTTAACAAAAAACTGCAGTTTTTTGCAATCTTTTAATAAAATTTGACGTTTTTTAGCAAAATATGCCGTTATTGCGATCTTTTAACAAAATTTACTGTTTTTTGCGATCTTTTAACAAAATTGGCCGTTTTTTCGAGATCTTTTAACAATATTTGCCGTATTTTTGCGATCTTTTAACAAAATTTACCTTTTTTCTTTTTTTCAATTTTTGATGAAATTTCTGTTTTTTCAAGACTTTTGATCCACTAGATTCAACTTTAAAAAAGTGCCCTGAAAAATGTAAAAAGTGCCCTTTTTAGAACAGTAGCGCCCTGCCCTTTTTTAAACCTGGGGGAAACTCTGTAAATGATAGGAAACCCCGCCCCCTTCGCCTAAAGATATCTTACGATATCATGTGACAGACCCCCGCCCTCCTCTTCTTTTAAAATGATAACGTTATATATGCGCAGCCCGTTACCCACTTTATCCCAATAACGTCCATGAAAACATTCTCCATTTTAAACGGTATTTTCTTTTATCTATGATCACTGCGTTAGGACATAAAATCAAATGTGGTTTAATGGATGAGTCCTTGTGACGAAATTTGGCAGTTTTGAGTTTTACCACACTTCTTGGTCTTGTCCTCATTTGTGAATATTTACTCTCTCGCTTTTTACCTGTACTTATTCCTCTTTTGCATCTTCTTGACTCATTAGTAAACTTTTTCTTCCTTTTTATTGAATCTGTTTTTATCGGTGTATAATTTAGGGATTTAACTTCCGCATGTCGAGATTGCTGGGCTAAGATTACGAAGTGTCACTGGATAATCTTGAAATGAAAATCAGCCGCGACTTGGTTTGGTTTTTCACATCAGCAATTTTGTTTTGCTTGTCTCGCCGTTTTGTTTGTTTTTGTTATGCATATTTAAAAAAAGCATCTAACGAACGATTGAAGGAGAAATCGGGAGGGGGGGGGGGAGCTTTTATTTTTTCCAAATATTACTATGAAAGTTATTCATCCTAAGTTAAATAGGATAGTTTGAAATTTATTGAATAATTTGTATATATTGCAAGTCAGTATTAGTGTTCTTTTCTCGTTGCGTAATTTCTTACATTACATATTAAGACAGTTCTTGCGGTTTGAATTAGCGAAATAATTTCATTTAATTTATTGTTTTACGCGAGTGCGCAACTGTCAAATTTCATATAACATTTAGATTTTCAAGAATATCAGATTTTTAACTATTAAAAAGATAGGTTCTATAATTCACTTAAATGGATAATTTAATTGAACTAGGGTCTGCTATGTTTGAGGGGAGAGGGAAAACTTCCTATATGTTTACCGACATTCCAACTTCTGTTGCACGCCTCTGGACCGACCTATGTACACTGAATATAAATTTAGTTTGATTTTACTTTCATCGATCTCATTCGAAAAAGATCTCGTGTCTCCAGGCCAATAGAGTTCTCGGTGTTATTCCAAAGTGATACTCTATATTTAATTAAAATGTTCCGTTCCCGACTTAGAAAGAATTGTTTCGAATCGCATCAGCATCTTGTGGCAGTCTTTTTCGGTGTCTCTCGCGGCCTTGGTTTCACTCGGGCCCGCCTACTTGCTTTGACTGCGTTGGGGCACAAGATGTGTTCCGATGACATAACGAAATGTCGTATTGTGTGTGTGCTACTTTGTAGGTGTATGTTGTGAGGCCTTGAGAGTGACCACGCGTCTCATGATTTTGGCTGGAATCAAGACTTGGCTTTTCATCCGTGAAATTGCGGCTCTATATCAATCACACGATAGCTCTTCGGTTGCTTTGTGGTGGCGATAATTGTTTAGTTTGCTGTTTTGTTGGAATTGGATTTAATTTACCAGCTCTACCTGTGATAAATGTTACGTTAATTTCTTCAATTATTGAAAGTTTGTTGTAGCATGATGGGTTTTGGCAGGTGTCCATATGAAGCTTCGGATTTCTAATGTTAATTCTATGGAAATAGTCCTAAAGGTTTATGGTATTATGAATAGCAACACTAATTTCTTTTGCAATTTATTTTTGCTGCAAAAGATAATTTTTGTCATAATGATCAACGGAAATGTGTTTTTAAGAGCGAAACCGAATGTTGTTAAACTTCCTATTTTCGGCCGAAAACAAATGTAAAAAAAAAAAAAAAAGTAATATACACCTAAATATACATAATTGCTAGCAAAAGCCATGTTTTGATGGGATTCGCAAGGTATTATTTCATAAGATAAATACTTGAAAGAACATGTATTTAATTACTTTTGTATCTTTATTAAGCACATTATGAAAATAAAGTTTTCGATCTATGGCAGTGATGCACAACCTTTTTACCAGAAAATCGTTTCCCACCAGAATATTTGAGAAGTGTAGTTTCTTTTCTTTAATAGCCAAGTTTCTGTCGTTACTATAAGGAAAATTATTCTGCATAAAAATAGTGGTATTTTTGTGGCCCGCGGGCCAAAGGTTGTGCACCCCTGATCTATGGCCAACATAGACCACAAACATAATTATATACGTACAATTAATAATTGTACATATTTAATAATTACATATAATTAGGATGAGCGAAGCGAATCCTCTACTAGACTACGCAAATTACATTTGGTCGTTCACTTTACCCCCCCCCCCCCCAAAAAAAAAAAAAAAAAAAAAAAAAAACTATTCAATATTCTGATTTGAAATTTAAAAATAAATTGTAATCTGCAGATTTGCACTATATTTAACGGAACAACCTTTTTTTAATAATTTACATGTTTATCCATAAATCATAATTTATTATGTTCAATTTCAAGTCAAAATATTGAATAGTTTTTGTAAAGTGTACGACCAAATGTAATTTGTAAGCCTAGTATAGAGGATTCGCTTCTCTCATCCTAATTATATGTATTTATTAAATATGCATAATTATTAATTGTACGTATTTATTGAACGTAGATAATGGATTATACTTGTGGTGGCCCATGTTGGCCATAGACCGAAAACTTTATTTTCATACAAAATAATTCTTCAATGACACAGAAATAGTTTCTAATGAAATGAATTTCATTTAATTAAATAGTTTTATGTATACTCATCTTGACTTACTTTTTCTAATTTTGTCAATGATTATCTGTTATACTAGAACTTTCTCAAAGAATATTCGAACTTTAAGATTTTAAATGTTGAAAATTCTTTTTTCTTTTGTCATTTTATCCAATTGTAAGAGTTTCGAAACGCCTTAAAGCGACTGGTTCTAATAGCGTTTTGTATAAAACACTAATATAAACTAACTCTCTTATAAAATTGTTTGTCGTGTTACAATGTTGATAGACGATATTGCATGTTAATTTTTGGCATGCGCACGTTTTAAAAGGACAGTGCCTTGAAATTGATCACAATCTTATTATTGAAAGCTTCTTTAATTGTGGATATTTTCACACCCCATTTTTATTTTGTTGATAGATCCAGCGCAATCACCCAGACCAATAAAAAAACTTTAAACTGATTTTTCTCCCCTGCTCATACTTTTATATCTTGTTCGTTAAATAATTAATAAGGCTTTTTTGCTAGTTTAAATAGAGATTTGAAGTTTTTACTTGATCTTTATGGTGTATTTTATATTTCTGTGCATGGTTTTTTAGTGCGTATTTATTTAAAAAAGACAGTTTAAATTTCCTTTATTTCTTAATATACGCGAGAGAGAAAGGAAATCTTATTAAATAAATGTAAAATCCCATACATCTAAAAATCCATGTAGAGTTTTATAAGGTACATTCTAAAGAATGTGGGGAGAAAAAAAGAAGCGAAAATATTCATATTTATATAAAAAAGTAAATTAGTAAAATAGGCTGTTTTTACAAAATTTTTGTAACACCACATTACAATATTATTCAAAATTAATATACTTTGCAAAGATATTGTGTCCCTTTGCCTTCTCTAGCGTAGATGAAGATGGGTTAGCACAGAAAGCAACAATGGTATTGTTAAGGCGTGTTAAGCACTCCGGAATTAAATGTTGATGTATAGTTATGTACGTTTTGCTGAATGGTAGGTTTTAGAATTCTAGCACTTTATTTTTACGTGCATTTAAATTAGTCTGCCTAAGAAGCAAGTGTCAGGATCGCTTTAATTTCTGTTGGCAAACTCGCAGGGGCTTGGAGCCAAAATAGTTTACGAAAGAACCTCTCAAAGGTTAACCCCAAGGATCCCCCCTTTTCTACTGTGGCTCTCAAATTTTCGTAGTTCCTTAAACGATTTCTCTCTGTTAACTCCTTGATGTTTTTTAACCTTGGTTGCTTTGTTCATGCGAGATTATCGCAAAGTAGCCAATGTCATGGCCCTGGAATTGTCAACGCAAATCTGGAGTAGGGAGCCTGTCACGCGAGGACAAACCGCATGCTAATGTTAAACTTATGGAAGCATTCATTGAAATTTCCCGCATGTATTTTAATATTTAACTTTTTGTATGGTATAGTTGAAGTCTATTTTTAACTGGGTTAGTCTTTACTTTTTCGATTTTGGTTGCAGATAAGGGCACTTTTGGAACCGATGCTTTTTGTTGATGGAAGTTAGCAATTTAGAAAAAAAACATTAGTTAAAATCATCAATATATCTATTTTTTTTATTCTGAGAAATCTGGGTTTGGACGGTATAGTTTATTTAAAATAAGCATGTGCAGTTTTGAGTTATAATAAATAGGTACCGCTTGAAGATTTATTAATCGGCAACATCCAATTATGACGAACATTCTACTTTGTAGGCTTAATAATATTTTGATAAACGTTTCCCCCGCCTCCAGGGGGAGGAGGATGAGTCTTATTGTCAGTGTAAGAGCAACTTTTTTTTTAAGTGGGGGGGAGGGGAGTCGGGTCCTTTTTTTTTTTCGTAATTAATGCTAATTGGAGTTTTTGAGCATGAATATAAACTAGCCGTACCACGGCCTAACTCTATTCTCTTCCAATAGTTTGGTCGTGGCCATACTCAACATGCTTGGCACATGTGACCCGTCGATCTTTTATATGCCGCCCGAGACATATAATCAATAATCCATATTTATAAAATTAATAAAGATGTGCATAGAAAGTAATGACCCTGATTGCATTGAGCAAAAGATATTTACAATAAGAGTGTACAAAATTTATTTTCTTTAGGGGTCGAAAATTCAGCGTTATTATAAAATTTTTTATACCTATAATAGTTAACGCTGTGATTTAGGGCTTGTATACAACCCTACATATGGTTATCGTGACAAACGGTAAGGCTTGACACTGAAAAATATTGATATTCAATTTTTTTTACGCTATTTCCAAAACAAATTTTCTTGTAAATTTCTACAAAATTGCTATACAAATCTGCCATGAAATTTTTGAAATAATGGTGTTAAATTTTGATAGGATATTTTCGATAATTGTTCAGCCTTAATGATATTAACTTTGCTACGCACTATTAATGTTATTTTTACTTATTCTTTTTTAAAACCCTTGCCCAGGCATAGAATCGGCGCAACACTGCGACGCACGTCAAAAACGCTTGAGAATAGTGATGGGCGATAACGAGAAGTTTTTCTCGATTGTATAAACATCTCGATAAATTTAGATTGTGTAAAATTTTTCTTGATGACTCCAGTTTGCAATTGCTTTTACAACCATACAGGATTCGATTTTATCAAGAGTCGTCTTCAGGTGAATGAGTCGGTGTTAATAAAGACACGACGGATTTACTCACTAGTGAGCCCCTCCTTTCATTGGTGTCTAACTTATACGCGCAATCTTGCAATAGGAAATCTCGAACTGGGTCCTCGTTGTATACGGCATCATATACCAAACACGGTGTACACGCACAGGAAAACCGAACAAACCTCCGACCGGATCCTCAGGGGTGTGAAAGGTGGGGAAAGGGGCATAGGAGCTGCATAATATGAATAAGTGGGCATACTGCTTCCCAGCTATATATCACATGACGAGTATTGGCAAAGAGGGGGGGGGGGCGATAAGGGGGTGAATTTTTTAAATCGTAGCTATTTCAACAATAAATATCATTTAAGATGTGGAGTTTTTTTTTATGGAACTCTGATAAATATTTATTCAATAAATATTTTAAAGTGTGTGTGTGTGGGGGGGGGGGGGCTGCATCATTTCCGTGTGTATTCTGGGAAGAAAAAGTGAACTGGGGGCTGAGAAGTAATTTTCAGAATTTTTTTGTTCAGTCATGTGATATATCATAGGAAAGTTTTCGAACTATTCTTTCATATTACGAACTTTTCTCATGCTGGAGTTGAATTTTAAAAGGGAGGAGAGGGGGGCGATTGGGGGGTGATTTTTACTTACCCATTATACGTAGTATAGGGTAAGTCTTGCAATCGTTTTGAAAATCGAAAATTTTTGACGGATTTACACGTTTTAGGCACTGGAGATTTCGAAAAACATTTTTAGAAAAAAAAAATTTGCCGTCTGTCTGTAAGCGCTCTATCTCACGAACAAATTGAGATAGACTTGAAATTTTGTGTGTACTTAGTATGTAAGAATGGGACGAAGCCTATTGAATATCAGCAACCTCGATTATCCGGAACCAGGGTTGTTTGGTTTAAACCACGCTGGTTTAAACCGTGGTTTAAACCATGGTTTAAACCAAGTGGTTTTTTTTAAAAAAACCATGCTGGTTTTTTTAAATTTGGTTTTTTTCCCTTTTTCCCAATGTTTTCATTTATTTTACACATTATTAAAATGTGCAAAATGAAAGTTATGGAGTAGCTACAAGCAAAGCTAAAGACAAATTTTTAAAGTGACAAACATCTTTAATCAATCTAATTTTTTTTACTAGCTATAAATTGACATGGCAAAATATTTTTCTACAGTGAACTGTGGAGGATAAAAAAAGGTAGTTAGTTTTAATTCTTCTTTAAACCTTTTATTTTTTTTAAAATGTAAAAATGGCATATGCCAGCCAAAAATGCAATTTTACTGCTTAGATAGCTTGATTATGATTTACTGAGGCATCATGTATCAAAGCATCAATAATGACATAATCATAAGTCATTCTTTCCATTAGTTACTCTTGTTCTGTATGCTAATGAATGATTGGCTATGAATTTTCTCTGTTCCATAGTTATTGGTTTTAGTAAGCTTTGGTTTTTCTTAGATTGGATTTGCAGTTTTTACATTATTTTTTTCTGTTTCCAGTTACTTTGTATTGTATTTTATTTTAAGAAAGCTACTTATATATATTGAAATAAAAGAATGTCTAAAACTAGAAGAAAGTAAAATATAATCTGGTTTTCATTTGAGGGAATAAGAAATACATCAAAAACATGTTTAAGAGCCAAATGTAAAAATTGCATGCAATGTAAATGCTGTCAAATTAGCTCTTCCTTATAATACTAGATGTGATTCATTTTCAGATGCTTTAGATGTTTACCTTAAAAATTGCCCCACTTTACTTAAAATTTGTGTAGAAAATAGGAATGTTATTGATAAAAATATTCAAAAGCTCGTATCTGTCTAATCTTTATTTTAAAAGAAAAGTTGAAGATATGTTTAAACTGTTAAATTCTGTTGCAGTTGCCCTGGATAATATCTAAAGTAATAAGTTCCATTACTAATGCAGTTTATAATTGGACAGGTCTTCAAAAAATATTAAGAGGAAAAAAATTTAAATAAAGAAGTCTCATAGTTTTTTAGTCCAGGTATAAAATGGCCCTAACACCCATGCCCTTTTAGGTATACATGCTTGAACCACAATACAGTCAAAGTGAACTATGTGAACAAGAAAAAAAGGATACATTAAATTTTACAAAACAAAAATATCCATGTACCTCGATGCTTGCACAGATAATAAAATTTAATGCTAAATCTTCACCTTTTGAAGAACAAAGAAACAGAAAAAATAAAGTTTTGTATTTAAAATAATAATAATTTTTCTAAGCCTATGTCTCAATTTGTGTAAGCATTACATTCGTTGATGTATCAAGTAAGTCAATACACATGTATTTTTTAGCATTAATAAAATGCATATTGATATTTTTTAATTAAATATATGTAGTAAGAGATTAATAATCATTTGTTGATGTTAATACTGTAAATAATTTCTAAATTATACACAAGAAAATGTTTTCTATTTCAGCTTATTTCTGTTAATTTAGTAAAATATGTTTGTTTGCCCTTTACTATGTTCTTCATTATCAACCTGCATATAATTATTTCTTAAATTATTATCTAAAAGGTTTATACAGGGTGAGTCATAAATATCGAAACAATAGGCTATCTCCTTAAATATTGCCTCTAGACCCATACTTCCAATTGCAAAAACTCATAAAAAAAGTTGAAGTTTCTGATAATATAAGTTGCAACTCCATGGGGGGTCTAGTTGAAAAAATACGAAAATTAAATTTTTATACGGCCCCCGTAGAGCAAAATTCCCAATTAGGAAATTATTCCTTATCCATTCCTAAATTGAACAAAAAAAATTTCATCTCCCTATCTGAAAACCTGACAGAGATATCAAAATCTAAAATTCTCTAAAATTCGTGACTTACACCACTTTAAACGAAGCGTTTTTCATCAATTTTCAAAGCAAATAAGGGATTGTCCACAAATTGTAACGTTGTTATATATCGGTTTAAGACCGTGCCTCTTATTTGGCCATAATAAAGCAGCGTATTGATTTAAAATTGAAACTTGTTTCTAAAACATGTTGATCGTTAGCACTGAAAGTCTGAATAAATCGTAGTATTTAGGTCCGGTCCTAGATCGACCCATAGGGAAAGAAGTTCAGCCCGGCATGAAATAATGTTAAAATCATAATCCGGACCAGCCAGGAAAAAAAGCTTAAACCATAGCCGGCTCAGCCGTGAATTTCTACATAGTTTTTTACTTCAGTATAGTTTAAAATTGTTTTGCGTGCAGGAGTTCTGACCAAAAATATTTAATATAGAATTTCGTTTTTTATATTTATACTTTATATTATTAAAGAGGCTCCAAAGCCTGTGATATATTTATTTTATCTATAAATCTATGTTTATATGTAAATGTTTCACTTATATTTTATTATCGCTAATCCATATCCCGTGCGTTGAAGAATTTGAAAAATGTTATACAGTAAAACCTTTTAAGACGGAATCACATAGGAAAGAAAAAATACGTAATAGACAAATGCATTTCCTATGAAGGTTAAATGGAGTTTATTATATTCTTTGGTATTATTGTATTTATTTTGCATGCATCAACACATTTTCTGTTTAAGACAGAATTCCGTCATAGGCAGGTTTTTTTCTCTGGTTTTATTTTGTTTATTTTTTTGGCATTTAAATATACTATTCTTAAAAAAAAAAAAAAAAAAAAAAAAAAAATTAAAGTTTTTTTTTTTTGTTTTGTAAAATAAAAGCGGTTTTAAAATTTATGTGGTTTTCGTAAAAATATTGATTAAACCAAATTTTACTTATTTTATGTACGTATTAGTTCTGTGATTTAATTATGGATTGTTCGAGACCGTGATTAAAAATTTCGTCCAATGCAAGTCTAGGAAAAAGGTTGTTGTTGTATGTATGTCGGCCAATTATCTACACTATGGGATATAGGCCCTAAGGGATGGGATGCCCTTCCTTGGGGGTCTTTCTAGGGGAACCTAACCCGTATTTACGCAAGGTTCTAAGAAAACCACGGAAAACGCCGAACGGTTAGGCCGACGGTCGCGATTGGGCTCGAACCCAGCACCTACCGTCTACCAGTTTGAGGTCAGAACCTCTCGGCCACTGGTGGGGCCTAGGAAAAAGGAAGCAGTCCCCTCCGGTATGAAAAATACATTAGACCCGGATAGGCGAGTCTTCAGAAAAAAGTAACGTCACGGTCCTGATCTGACTTGAGCCCAGAATACAGATTTTTTGACAGCCTCTACCGGACGATAAAAAGCTTGAAGTTGAGAGAGCTAATTTTTTAAAAAGGACTTAATCTGCATCTCAGAAAAGCATTCTTTTAAATAACTAATGGCAGTAACACAGTACATTTCGCTTTTCTCTATAATGAATTTTTTTTCCGACTACTTCTTGTCTTTAAATTATTAAAAGTTAAGAATTGTTAAAGAAAAAAAGTACAAACTTGAAACATTTTTTAATTATTTTACATTAGTTTTGTTTAAAAAAATGAAAAATTATTTACTTTTGAAAATATGATTTTTTAAAAGTTTTTTTTTTTTAATAAATATTTTTAAAGCTCTAAAATAAATATTGAAAAACAAAAACCTCGAAACAAAACTAAAATCATATTTTTATTTTTAGTTAAATAGAAAGAAATTGAAATCCCATAAATAATGTTTGGAGTTATAAGGATTTTTAACTCTCACATTGAAACCAGTACTAACACTATGAAACTTTTTAAATTTTATGATAAATTTTAGCATGTGATTTTCTTAGCAAATTATATGGCTAACCATCAGAAAAAAGGAAAAAAATCAAAATTCTAACTCAAAAGACTCAATTCAACTCATTTTTTACGCGTTTCCTACAACTGTTAAAGTAACATTGTCTTTTGAATTGCGCGCATTTCAATTTGTGTCTAATCCCTTAAAACCTGATGAATTATTCAAACGGTTATAACTCCGCGAATTTTTAAGATATGACGATGCAACTTTTTGTGTATTATTCAGGACTGGACAAGCAAAGTTTCCCTAATTGGAATTTTTATCCTACGGGGGCTGTATAAAAAGTTAATTTTCGTACTTTTTCAAATAGACCCCCCATGGAGTTGCAACTTATCTTATCAAAAATTTCACCTTTTTTTTATGAATTTTTGCAATTGGAAGTATGGGTCTAGGGGCAATATTTAAGGAGATAGCCTATTGTTTCGATATTTATGACTCACCCTGTATAAGTATACTAATAAATTAAGTTTTTTTTTTTTTTTTTTTTTTTTTTTTTTTTTTTTTTTTTTTTCACACAATGAATATTTCCCTATAGAAACCTAAACTTATAAGATAATTAATTATAATTTTTTATGCTTTAGTTATTTAATTATCAAAAAAAAATAAATACTAATGTGAATGTTTAACATTAATTAACTATTAATTACAAAAAATCCTCGTAACTTTCTAAAACACAAGTTATTTTTCTTGCAAATGCTATTTAAATAATGATTTGAAAAAAAACCTGGTTTAAACCAAAAAAACCTGGTTTAAACCAAAAAAACCCGGTTTTTTGGTTTTTTTTAAAAAAACCGGTTTTTATACCAACCCTGTCCGGAACTATTTTTTCCGGTATCTCGAAAAATTCTTTCTGATGAAAGGTATAAAAAAAATTTCGAATTTTTTTATTTTAAGGAATGCATGTAAAAGGCAATAAAAAAACACAAATTTTGCATAAAGAACGAAGTCGATCGGATTATTAGTTGTCGAGATATTTGTAATCCTGTTTTCCACATTCTTCGATTTTTCATGATCCTGTATCTCATTCAAATTTCAATTCAGAGGTATATTTTAATTGAAAATGAGACGCTTAATCCGACGCAGCAAACTGTTAGTTAATATGATTATTTTTGGAGTGATAAGATGTTTCTTTTACGTAGTTTGGTACTTCTTGAGTAGTTTGGCGTTTTATATAATTTGTTGAAATTGGTGCATCAATTCATTAAGAGTATTATTATGTGTATTAACAACATTTAAATTTAGTTTTGGAATTGAAATACATTGTATAAATAGGTGTCACATATTTTATTTTCATATGCATATAAATGATGGGTAAGTATTACGGTGGCCTCCAACGACTAGTTTTAAATCGTAGCTATTTCGACAGTAAATATCATTTTAGACGTGTTTTTTGATGGATTTCTCCCGCAAATCTATACTAATAAAATCCGTGCGCCTCTGTCTGTCTGCTTGAAGCCGATTACAGTTCGCAACGCGGTCGAGTTGGAAGTCGCGAGAGGTGTCTTTCGATTCGAAAAAATTCCGGGAAAGTCATTTCGGGCATTTTCGAGACCGTGGGGCCAAAATTGAAAAAGTTATGAATTGAAAACCGGTCGGGAATCGGAACGGAAAACATCTAATTTCCCAAACGGGGCTCAAACAGAGCTCTGAGGCAGAACACTGCGCCACCTTGCGGTGAAGAACCTGAACTTTTCCCCTTTGGCTAAAAGAAGAAGCAGCCGAAAACCTCTTTTTTAACCGACTTCAAGAAGGAGGTTATGATTTCGACCTGTATGTATTTGTTGTTCACGCATAACTTTCGTAAATATGAACCGATTTTGATAATTCTTTTTTTGTTTGAAAGCGTATGGGGTCCATGTGGTCCCATTCAAATTTCATAAAAATCTGTTGATTAGAACTTTTTAAAAAATTAAAACATTAAAATTCAATATCTTTTCGAAGCAATCGACCAATTAGAAACGTTCATTTTTCATGTTTTTAAGTTACACTTACATAGACACACGATCTTTTGAAAGTGTGAAATCCTAACTGGACAAGGTTCACATTTATTAACAGTGTACACTGTAAAAAAATTGACCCTTTTATTGCATAATCACTCCCCCGTTTTTATAGAATATCTCTCTCTTGACCCATGAGAATTCTCCACGATAGGCTGAAGTAATCGTTTTCTATAAAAGCGGTGGATTGACGATGCAGTAAAAGGGCCAAATTTTTTACAGTGTACAGTGTAAAAATTTTGATCATTTTGTTGTATCGTCACTCCCCCGCTTTTATAGAATATATCTCCTTTGATCCATGAGAATGCTCCATGATACATTGTTAAAAATTTGGCCCATTTGCTGCAGCGTCACACCACAGATTTTATAGAATATGTCTTTTATGACCAATGAGAATGCTCCATAACACAGTAAAGTAATCGTTTTCTATAAAAGCGGTGGACTGATGATGCAGCAAAAGGCTCAAAATTCTTGTAGTGTAATTGGGACAAAAGCATCTGTAAAAGAAATATTTGGGAATCAAATGCTGTCACACTCTTATAGAGGCAGCCAGGTATAGGTAATGAGTTTCAGATTCCTCATGGAATACGCCACCGCTCATTTCCGATTACAGTGTCACTGTAAAAAATGTGACTCTTTTGCTGCATCGTCACTCCCCTGCTTTTATAGAATATCTCTCTTTTGACCCATGAGAATGCTTCGTAATTGGGTGAAGTAATCGTTTTCTATAAAAGCAATAGAGTGATGATATGGCAAAAGTGTCAAATTTTTAACAGTGTAGGATTCCTCGATATGAATATTACGACACATGTAGCACAGTATATAATTGGTTGAAACGATTCTGGACAAAAACGAGCCACAAGCATCTTGTTGAGCGGGCAATTTTCGTCAATCTTGTTAACTTCTCATACGAGTACAATCGAATTCTTCCAGGAAATCATCATCAAATTCCATAACAAAAAATGCCTGGCAATGCAATGCACTGTTAAAAATTTGCAACTTTTGCTGCATCGTCACTCCATCGCTTTTATAGAATATCTTTATTTTTATCAATGAGAATCCTTCATAATGCATTTAACTAATCATTTTCTATATAAGCGGTGAAGTGATGATACACTGTTAAAAATCTGCTGCATTTTGTTGCAACGCACTCCGCCGCTTGTATATAATGTCTCTACTGCGACCTATGAGAATGCTCCTTAATACAGTCAAGTAACCGTTTTCTATACAAGCGCTGGAGTGCGTAGCAAAAAAATGCAGCAGATTTTTAACAGTGTACAGCAAAAGTTTCAAATTTTTAACAGTGTAGTTGGGACAAAAGCTTCTGTAAAAGATATATTTGGGAATCAAATGCTGTCACTCTCTTATAGAGGCAGCCAGGTACTGGTTATGAGTTTCAGATTCCTCATCAAATCGCCACTGCTCATTTCCGATGCCATTACTGCCTGTATAGGTATTAGATTGTTGCTGTTTATAGATTGAAGCATAGTGCAATTTTTCCTAAAATCTTTCTTTTTCCTTTTTCTGAGTGAAGGGGGAGTACTTTTGTCTGACTACACTAGAAAAGCATTTTACTATACATTAATATATGAAGTCATTTTGCTGTGTGCTCATATATGGAAGCACTATGTCGCGCTCTTATATGTAAGGACACTTTACTTGATGGATTGTCACCTTTTGATACCCACTTTCGATGACCGTAGGATTCGATGCGGACTAAGATTTCATAAATGCGGTAGCTTTTCGAAGTGGCAGATCTTGTCTGAAGAAGTTACCATACAAAGAAATTCTTAAGATTCACAACGATACTAACCGATATTGTAAGTGGTTTCAGAAAAGTTGACAATCAAACAGTGACAAGTAAACTGAATACATCAGAACTTAGCAAAGTGCGTACATTAGTAATGCATTGCAAAGAGCTATCGTGTGCCAGTACACATAATTATGTATTACGGTATTCATAACTAAAAAGTAGGAAATAAAATAAGCTTTTTAAGAAAAAAATATCAACCGACTTCAAAAAAGCGCTAAAAAGAATTAAATAATTCTTTAAAATTCTCTAATGACAAAACGTTATCCAATAAGCACACATCGGATATCAGGTACCGGCATAAAAAACGGTTAAATTTAACATGTATAATTTAATATCCACCAAACATAGATTTTAGAGATAATATTATTTTACAAGAGATGAATTGACATATTTATGATTTATTTTATGAATATAGACATATAAAAAGTAATGAATTACTTTTTGAAGTTGGTGCCAAACTATTTGATGTATATTAAGAATTGTAGCTAATTTATGCCTAGTACCATAATTAAAATGGGGATAATCATTATTGATTGTGATTGTTTGGCACCAACTTCAAAAAGTAATTCATTACTTTTTATATGTATATATTCATATAAATTAAATCATAAATATGTTAATTCATCTCTTGTAAAATAATATTATCTCTAAAATCTATGTTTGGTGGATATTAAATTATACATGTTAAATTTAACCGTTTTTTATGCCGGTACCTGATATCCGATGTGTGCTTATTGGATAACGTTTTGTCATTAGAGAATTTTAAAGAATTATTTAATTCTTTTTAGCGCTTTTTTGAAGTCGGTTGATATTTTTTTCTTAAAAAGCTTATTTTATTCTCCCGGGAAAACGACTTTTTCTTTCGTTTCGGTTCTTTAAAAAAGAACTAATTAATTGGTAAAAAATGTTAAACACGGTTTATTTTCATACTTTTTCTTTTTGGTAGCATACACGAATATTGTGTAACCTAAGATTTACGCGATTAATACTAATTTCTGTTAGTACAAACGGAAAACAAGCTGCCAAAATTATGTTAGTTATGTTGTTTGTGATATTAATGAAATTACTTTATTTCTTTTTAATAGTAGTCTTTTGCAGTTTTTAATACCGAAAACTTTTTTTTTGCGCGTTTTTTCTTAAACCATCATGCAGACAGTTTTTAAAGTAGAAAAAAACTGATTACATATTCAAAATCTGCGTAAAAGTCTGCTTCTGATGAACCAAAAAACACGAGAAAATGTCTTATGGGCGTGCAGCGCCAACCGTGCAAATCAAATATTTTTAACAGGACGATGGCGACCAATGGCGCGTAGTGCTGGTGGGTGGTTGGCCGGTGGGCAGGCTTCGCACGGTGGGCGCGTAGCGCCCACTGTGCGAAATCGCATATTTTTAACGGGATAATGGGCGCATAACAACCATAGCTCTTTAATTTACCTTTTTTTTGTGCTTGAGGATTCGAACACAAAGACTTGCTTATTAAATGAATTTGTTTGCTTATTATATACTGCTTAATATCGAGGTTCGTTTGCTAGCGGGCGTGGCTCGCTAGTATCATTTATTTACAGGAGAGGTGGTTTCGGGGACGGCGGATTATAGAGTTCCGGGGGGGGGGGGGGATTGTACTTTTTGACAATTGAAAAGACAAATTGACAAATTTTCTGCGAGATTCATTTCATTGCTCCGGGGCGGGGGGTATGTCTCTCCCGGGCCATCCCCTAAATTCAACACTTGGAAGCAAATAATTACAATTGAGCAAGCCCTACCATTACCGTGAAGTTTTCTGCCAGAATAACTAAGAATCGCAACAACTACTTTTAGCTTCTCTGTGTTACAATCGATTGTAAAACATCTCGATTGTAGATTCTTGGAAATAATTGATTTATCGATTGTGATTTTTTAGGATGACAATTTTTCTCGACTTGAATTTTTGAGAATCGTCCATCACTTCTTGAAGTCTGCAGGCGTTTTTTCATCTGTAAAAATTAAAAAAAAGTTTGCAAGGAACTATTTGCTATGTGTCATAATGATCCGTGTCACATACGATTGAAGAAAAAAATCCGAAAATTCGGACATAAAATGTGTCGCGAATTTCGACAAATGGTAGCCGAAAAAAAAAAAAAAATCAATTTTGTCTACGTTACTAAGGAAAGGAGGGGGGGGGAAGCGCAAATTTCGTAAAAAATTGTTAAAAAATGACACATTATCTAAAAAACGGGGGAAAACGACAAGTTTCGTAAAAAGATGGCGTCAAAACTTTGCGTCAAAGTTGAACGAAAAAAATTGCTAACTTTCTCACAAGATCTCGAAAAAACGCAAATTTTGACAGGATTATTTGGGGGAGGGGGAGGACTAGAGGGTGGATTTTCTTATCTTGCTTTTGGAGAATATATGATGGTATTAAAAACTCCAAAAGCAAAAGTAACTTATTTTTAAAAATAGGGATACACTGAATATTCGGTATATATTCGGTAGTCGGCCATGTTACCGAATATCAAGCTATTCTGTTAAGCAGAATATGAAACTATTCGGCCTGTCGAATATTCGGTTTGGCCGAATATCGAAGTATTCGGCCGAATCCAATACTTAATAAAATCTTTTAAAACGCATTAAAAAAAATTCTCAATTTCTACTTTTGTCTATTTATAAATATATTTAAAATAATTAGAAAGAAAATCATTTAAATAAAATAGAATGTTTTTACATTATTTGTTTGTAAAGTATAACTTAGGAAATTTGTGAGGATTAAAATGGTGATTTTTTTTTTTTTTTTAGGTTTTTGCTTTTCCCAAATAAAAATCCTTAAACAAGAAAATACTTTTGAGAATGGGAATAGCTATCAAGGCAATTTTTGTTCATGAAACCATAATCGTAATTAATTTATTGAGTCGTAAATACATTGTATTTCATCTCACTCTAGATTAAACTTGTTTTCGTTTGTTGCATTAACAATAAATATAATGCCCTAAATAAATTTTCCACTCACATGCTTTTTGATTTCTGTAAAATATAATATGATTGGAAGGTGGAAATGCCATCATTCATAAGAAAAGAACTACAAGCTAGATATTCCTTTATTTGGAATTAAGTTGAAAATTTTTGTATTTTATATTGAAAAAAATCTGCCCCGTGTTATTGAAAAAGGAAAATTAAGTGACTGTAAAGTTTTTCTTCAACCATTTTTTTCATTATTTCTCTTTAATTTTAAAATATTTCTTAATTCGTAGAAGAAACCGTGAAATTTAAAATTTTATTAATTAAAAAAAAAAAAAAGTCTCATTGTGTTTCTTAAATAACTCAAGCAGATTTTTTTTTTTTCAAAACTATATGTTCTTATAAAAAAACTCTTGTTTATCGAAATATAAATTTCTTTTACTAAATATTACGTAAAATTGTTTTAAAAAGCAACATTTTAATACCTTTAAATTTTGAAATATAAAAAGTATTTGGAAAGCCGAATATTCGGTTTCGGCCGAATATTCGGTATTCTGCTCAACAATTACTATTCGGTTAGCCGAATATTCGGTAATCGGTTCAGCTGTTGGCCGAATATTCGGTATTCGGTCAAAATTACTATTCGGTGCATGCGTATTAAAAATCCTTTTATGTAAATCGCAAATACTTTGGAGATTTGAGTGCATATAACGTAATAAGAGGGATTGGAAAGAGGGCATTTGTCCTTCAGTTCTGAAGATTGTTTTTAAATTTTTTACTTGTGTTGCAGACTGCAGAAAAAATTTCTGCTGCTGGGAACCCTTGTATACATTACTTTATTAATTGAATAATTGTATTATAAATTAGCCTTGTAAACATCGTTGCAGCCCGCCTAACATAGCAACCTTACGTTTACAGTCCGCGGAAAAAAATAAAAATATATATAGACTTTTTTTTTTAACCCATGACTATTTAACGCGTTCTTTGTTTATTTGAGAGCGATATTTGGAGTAAATATTTTAATTTATTAAACTGCCAAAAGAGTTTGCATAGAGTAATCCAACAGCAAACAAACGTTAAATGATTTAGCGTTTTCTTGGATCTGGTTTTACGTGTGGAGTCGTTCTACTCATACGTGCGTTGTTTACTGACACGACCTAAGTGTTTTTCAGTGATTGTTACAGTATGATGCTTGTTCTTTGGGTCAAGGTGGTACAGTTTATTAGCTATTGCTGCATAACTTGTCTTAGGACAATATCTATTTGTTATAATTTATATCAACCAGTTTATGCAAGCAATTAATGCTAGATATGCACACAATGAAATTCCCGCTAAAATATTGAGCAATTTTCTGGAAGGTACTATTCATAAATCTCGTACCCAGTTTGTTTAATCCGAACTGGTTTACTTATCTCCGAAGGGGGGGGGGGGAAATACAAATAAAAGAAATTAAGAATCTTAAGGCGAGATATTTTAAGTATAGGCAAATATAATCCGCGTCATACGTTTAATATTAGTGGGGTGGGGGGTGGAGAGTTGATAAAAACCTTTAACCTCTCGAAGGCCGTTGGTTCATTTTTGGACCACTTTTTTTATAATCTTTAAATGCGCCATTGGCACCAGAATTCCGAGATTAATTTTATTAAGTAAGCGAGTAAAGGTTTTTGCTCATTTCAAAATATATTTGTCAATTTTAATGCCAGTATATTTTAGCATTTAATGAATAAAATATCTCGAAATGGTTAATGGAGAATCCAGTCCCAGTCCCCCCCCTCCCCCCACAGAAGTGGCTACAAATTATAAGTAAAGGAAAGGTACACATGGGGTATTTTTGCATATTTGGGTAATCTGAGAAAGGGCGCGTGTCCAGATTATCAAATCAAAAATAAAATTAGTTTTATATTTCTTGCTAATAAAATACAACAATATTAAAGGAAATCGCGTATTTCTACTACAATTGCATCAGCAGGTATTTTTTGTTCTGGCTTGCTTGTGCAGATTTAAAGTTTTTATCAATTTTCATTTCAAGATTTTATGTAAATTTATCTTAGATTTTGACATAATTCGTAATGTTTAAAAATACATATAAAAATTTCTTACAAGGTATTGAAAAATTTGTAGTTTTTAAGATATTAGTAAATTGTATTCTGGATTTTCAATTTCATTCGAGAATATTGAAAACATATCCCTCTTACTGAAAACTCGCTCTCAAATATCCTCTTTATTTTTATAATTTTTCTAAGATATTGTTATAAATCTTAAAAACAAATTAAAAAGATTTTTTTTTTTTTTTTTTTTTTTTTTTAAAGGGCACGCAATAATGGAAAAAGCAATGAAATCCGTTAAGTGGTTCATGAATTATATCAAATTATATTGTTTAATGTTTTTTAAAAGAAAGTTAACAAAATTTCAGTCTTCAAAACTTTTATCTTAACCCTTTCGGGTCTGGTGTACTGTTAATTGTACATGTCTTTTGAATATTATTTTGTTTTAACAAGTACTTTTGTTTCTGTTCACATGTAGTAATGTTAGTATGTACCTATGCTTTTACTATATAATTTCATTTATGTTCGGGCATTTAGTAATAATTTTCTAAATTCTTCTTGCATCATTTGGGATTCTTTTGTTTTAAACGTGCGTTTCGCTCTTTTTAAGTTATTTTCCTGAAAGAATCATGTGTAATAAACGTCAAAAAATATTTGAATGTTGTAATGTGTTAAGGCCTCTGTCCTCGCTCGAGGAAACGCTCGCGAGCTAATGCTATTCTTATGGGGAAGCATTTTTCTAATAGCTCTTTCGCATTTTGACATTTTTGAATTTTTTTTTTTTCTTTCTTGGATAGCTGAGGTGCATACCGATAGCGCACCTTTTGTACTTTTTCGATTTTGGTCGCAGATATATATATATTTTTTAAAGCACTTTCAATTTCGAAACCAGTTTTGAAAGTGAAACTATGTAAAAAAATCTGCAACCAAAATCGAAAAAGTAAAAGGTGCGCTGTCGGCATGCACCTCAGCTATCCAATGCAAAAAAAAAAAAAAAAAAAAAAAAAATATTCAAAAATGTCAAAATGCGAAAGAGTTATTAGAAAAATGCTTCCCCATAAGAATAGCATTAGCTCGCGAGCGTTTTCTCGAGCGAGGACAGGGGCCTTAAATCTTGTAACATATTTTTTGAATATCTCTAAAAACTCTTCCTTAGAATTCAAAAACTCTTCAATTACTCATATGAGTAATTGAATATTACGCAAAACAACAAACATCCGTTATCTTTCAGACAATTAAATATTCGTTAAACATTAATCTATTTCGATAGCTAGTGTTATGGTTATTAACGTTAAAGTATTTTTTTTTATATTGAAGAAAAAAAAAAAGTACTCGGAAGGGTTAAAATGAATCGTTATATTACGATACACTATAGGGGAAAGAAATTCGTTAAGATATGAGAATACGATGGGCATAAATTTTCTCTAAGCATAATCCCTTCGCGGTGGGATTCTTCCTTAATTTTTATCTTTTGCCATCTGTTTTTTAAAACCGAAAATTCTGTGCGATTGAATCGTGAAAATACTCTTATTTAAATAAGGTAAACTTTAAAGCTAAAAAAAAAAAGTGGTAATAAGGAAAGATTCTAAGCAGCTTAAGTATCACGTATACTAGTCGCTCATCGCCAAGGGGTTGAGGTATTTAAATTATTTGGAATATTTGAAAAACATGGTGTGCGATTAATGTCTGGAAAAAAAAAGGCAACTAGCTGACAGGCTATAATGGAACGTCAGATAACTGAATCATTAAACCAAAGTTTAATGCTTATTAAATTTTAATGCATTGCATGCTCATTTATACAGGGATATAACTCTTAATGTTTTTTGAACCATTAAAACAAGTTTTATTTAAAATACAAAATTTTCATATCTAATTATATATACCTCTTATTTACTTTAACACGAGTCGCTGTACACACGATTATATGAAAATTTACACGTTTGCAGACTCTTATAACGTCATAACATAACGTTAGCTAAATGTTATAAAACTATTCTAATTCGACCGTACATTTAATGACAAATGAAACTGTTTTGGGTTCATTCATGAATTGTGATAAGTGTGGTTTTTTTTTTTTTTTTTTTTTGAATTTCCACTCCAGAAATCGGTGCGAAATATCAAAATTGCTACAAATTAGCGTATTCTTTTAAAAATTCAGATATAAAATTTCGTAAAGGTCCTTTGTTAGAAAATTAAAGTTGAAAAGTATTTATCAATTTGGTTTGTCAGTCTGCTTGTCCATTGTAACTGGCGTAGAGTCAGATTGCCATACAATTTATAGATGTTACTGGGTGTCACTGTGTCATGTTCGGTATTGAAAAGGAAATTTACTGAATTTGCATGTTTTACTCGTAAAAAATGGTTTTTACGTGCATATGTAAAAATAAAGTTTTTTACCGGTAAAAACCTTTTGAGGGCTGGGAATACAATACTCTTCAAATGTAATTTGTAAGTGCAGGTCCGGCAACACAACCCGTGCAGAACTTCAACTCCAAGGATATAGATTAATAAACTAAACCATGGCCCACTAGATCTAAAGGCCTGTCTATTTGAGATTAATGTATGAAGTCTCCCGCCAGAGAACTCTGATACTTTGTCCAAGTTAATCCGAGCAATCGTGCAAACCCCGAACCAAAACAATGACCATGTGTGCAAACATGTGCACAGAACAGAAAGCAGCTTTTTCAATGCTAATTTGGGCAGAATTTGCGTCACGTGGACTCGCACGTGGTTCTATGAAATGGTTCAGGGTTTGAAGCTGAATCCAGCTTCACTTTTTCGGCGGTTTTTCGCGAAATGGCTCGGCCGGTAGTATATAGTCGGCGTTGACTGTACTAACAAATTTGTACACTTATAACTCTTGCAAATTACTTATTACTCTTACAAATCTTACATAAACTCTTACAAATGTAATTTTATCACGTGATATTTAATATTTGTAAGAGTTAGAATTTTAAATAAAATGTTTTATGTGTGATAAGTGTACCTATTTTTATTTTTTGCTTTAAGTTAAAATTAGCAAACTAGTTTCTATTAAAATAAATATAATCAATATTTGTAATGTGCATTCTCATAACTTTATTATTTTGCTTTAATGAGAAATGTTCAATATCTTTGAAATTTTAAATTCTTGTAGGTGGAAAACTCGGATAAATCTTCTGAGTTTTTTCATATTCCTTAAAAACTACAATTTTCGTATTGCATTCCATTCTTTTACTTAGCTAATCAGGAATTGAGTGAATACTGTTATATTAAAAAAATATATTAAATATCCGAACACTTTCGCCTCTCGGAAATTGATAAAAATTGCTAGATAAATTTCATTATAAAAGGGACAAAGATAGTCAAACTAAGTTTTTTAACACGTGGTAGAAACAGCTGACGGTAAATACCGCCCAACAACGTTTTTGCCAAGATCTATTATAAATAAGGTCTATTATAATTTTATTAATAAATTATGCAGGTAAGAGTTTAAACTGCTTTTACAGAAATAAGAAGGTATTGATCTTACCCATGAAGGTCTTCAATATGCAATCTTGAGTAGAAACTCGCTTTGATAATTAAAATTGAAGGAAATCTCACTTTCAGATGAACTTGAACTTTCGTTAGAATAATATTAACGAAGTTTTCAACTAACTCTCCCTTTGCAATGTATAAAACATTATGATAACATAGTGGGAAATGTTGAGAATGCATTTTTTGTAAAAGACACTATGCTATTATTAGTGATGCACAACCTTTTTGCCAGAAAATCTTTTGCCACCAGAATATTTGAAAAGTGACGTTTGTTTTCTTTCATAGCAAAGTTTGTCATTATTATAAGGAAAGTTAATCTGCATAAAATTACTGGTATCAGTTTGGCCCGCGGGCCACAGGTTGTGCACCGCTACTATTATGAATTAGTAAGTTCAAAGCTGCGTTTTGAAAGAAAAGGTTGTCACTGTAAAACAATAAAACCTTTCTTTTTCCTTGTGGTTTCAACGAAAGGACGGGGCGATTAATACTGAGTCATTAGGTAAGATTAGTTCGAACTTGAAGGAAACTTCGCCCTCTTGCAGGATGTCCAGCACTTATGAAGCCATAAACGTTGAAAACCGCCGCGTGATTCAAGAAGGCGCTGTTTGACCAGAACAAAAAACCGCGAGTAAAATGTCTCTTTGAAGCTTAATATCTGCGGCAATTTTGGCTAAAAAAAAGTTCCCCTTCGTTTTTTGAGGGGGAGGACTGTGAAAAGAGGGTAAATGCCTTATCGACTTTAAAATACTTGCTATCTAATTTAAAAATACAAGAAGGTGGAAAATGTATAATTTATCGCGCGTTAATTTCTATTTCGGGAATGATTTTTTTCCCGCATTTTAAGCGGTATAACTTGGACATTATCTGTATTTCCGCTTGAATTTTGATGCTTTTTTAAAGATCAGAAATGGATTTTCCCTCCAAGGTAACTTTCCAACTTGCTTACACTGTGAATTGAGTAATTTAGGCGTTAACTTTTGTATTTACTCGGGCTCAAACAAGCTTCGTAATTCGTCACGGTTCGTTTGCTCCGATTGCGAGCCGTTTTATCGCATTGTGTTGAAACTGTGTTGCATAAACACGTTTTCAGGAGAGGGGATTGTTAAACAAGATATCGTATTTGCATGCATCGAATTTAACGCCAACATACCAAACAAACACTTCACGTTCAGTTTCTTAGAATTGTAAATGGCTGTGGTAACCAGACATCAGCAATTTTAATTGCAGTGCTAATGGTTATTAGTATTTGTCGATTTGATTGAAATTCTTAAATTTTTAAAGCTATAATGCAATTTAAATTATTCAAAGCTTTTTATCCCCCCCCCCCCCCTTGGCCTGCCAATTTCTATTTTTTAATTAAATTTCACTTCCATATATATTTTGACAATATGTGCAAGAGAAATATTGTACAAAATTTATTTTTATAAATTAGTGATTCGAATAAATTGGAAGAATAGTCAATAAAAGCAGCTTTTTTTTTTTTTTTTTTTTTTTTTTCCCCCACTTAAAGAGAACACTTCTGAAAACGGGTAATTTTTTTTCCAGCACTTCATTAGGAAAAGATCACATTGTTTTAAAACAGGGAACACTTGAACCTTGTTAAACCAAAAGTATTTTGAACTGGTTTGTTTAAAGTTCTAGAATTTGCAATATTTTCTCGGGATCATTTGAATTATAGGGCGCATAGGAAGTGTTAAAGGCCGCCGGACGAATAAAAAGAATTAAAAGGGCCGCCGTGCGCTGCCTCTGCTAAAACAGCTTAGTCAATATCTGAGATGAGTTCGGGCTCGTTTTTCGGGTCCGGAGCTCGATACCAAAAACATACAAAACAAAATTGTGTATTTAAAAATTGTTTCAAAAGTGATTTCTCCTTTTTAAACGTAATCAAAATAAACGTAAATTAAAAATCCAATGTTTTTATAGGAAAAGAGGAAACGCAGATTAATAGCTTTCTATCGGAATAACATAATTACATTTACTTACAGAAGAAAGTGACTTCGAAAATGTACAGCGTTCTCAGCATGAGCAGATTTCATGATGACAAGGTATAATTGACATAAATGATAGGTATAATTACTATTTTCATATGAAAAACGACTATAATTAATGCACAGTAGAATATTAAATTTTCTAACTTGCAGCTAATTCTCTTGTACTAAAATCAGAAAAAAATATCTTCGCGTCATGTAGCTAAATAATAAACGATCAGATTTAAAAAATGCTTACTAACGAAAAGCCAACTAAAAGCAAATTCATTGTTTAGATTGGTGCCATATCAATAGATCGTCGCCGGAAATTCCCTAGACATAAATCTAATTAAGAGAAATTTTTATTTGAAACAGCAATGAAATACTAAAATAAGATTTCAATTCAGTCATTTTAATCAAAATATAGCATTATAATGATTGGAAAAAGAATAAGCACGCAATTTAAAGAGAAAGTTCTTTCAATCTTTCCTACACATAAAATTTTCCAGTTTTAGAAAAAATGAACAATTGCCCGGGCTAGGGCTAAACCAGTCTCATTTCTAGTCAACACTATATATACAGTCGAGTCTCTTTATAACGAAATCCACCGTTCCAGTAAAAAATTCGTTAAATAGAGAAATTCGATGTACAGAGAATGTTAAAAATCGTATTTAATGTGTGAAATTTGAACAAATATTTTTGATCTTTTGAATTAAGAATTTGAAATGTTTAAAAGTAAATATTAACCTAACATTTTATTTCTTAATTATTTAAGCTGTTTCAAAAAAGAGAACAGACATTTATTTGAAAGCTTAATGAAAATCAAATAAGGAAGACTTGCATTAATTTCAGACTAAGAAATCTAATTTTTTGTTTTGATTTTAAAGTTGTTACGCTCTCAAAAAAATGCTCAAATTTTAGCAAGGAATGAAAAATTGTAGTTAACATTTCCCTCCATTTGAAGGCCTCTCTTATGTGCCTCTCATTGATTCCTCTCTTACATGTGTATCAATCCAATTGACACTGTTTTGAGAAGGATGTGGAAAGGTGTATGAGAGGTGGGATGAATTCGTTGGATTTAAAGAACAAGAAAAGAAGTAATATTAAAAAAAAAAAAAAAAAACTCAGCACTGACGATAAATCAAAAATAAGAGATGGAAAACTGATTCCATATCATTTCGAAGCTTTTTAAAACTGAATAAATTAAGACCAATTTATGAAAAAATTCGTTATATGGAGATAGATATTTCGCTGTATAGAGACTGTTTTTAATGTAATCATGCGAAAAGGGAACCGTTCCTACTAAAAATTCGCTATATAGAGAAATTCGATGTATGGAGTTTCCAGGGGTGATTCTCGTCCGAAAATTTAAGGCATCCTCTTCCGAAAATTTGAAATTGGGTTATCAGTTCCTCATAGTTGCCAACTTGTACGGTTTTGCGTGCGGAAAAAACAATTACGTAGGAATGCAAATTTCGTGAAAGGATCGTCGAAATAACATACATTTCGTTAATATTTCGTGTAAAAACGACGATTTCGTCAATGTTTTTGTAAACGAACTTTGTCAAAAGATCGATAAAAAACGCGAATTTCCTGTGCGGATCGCGGAAAAAACGGCAATTTCACCAAATATCGCAGATAAAACGCTGATTTCTTCTGAAGACCGCGAGAAAACGCCGATTTCGTCTAAAGATTGCGGATATAATGCCGATTTCGTTAAAAGATCGCGGGAAAAAACGCAGTTTTCGATAAAAGATCGCTTAAAAATATTTTGTCAAAAGAATATTTGGAAAAATACGCCGATTTCATCAAGATTACGGAAAAAACGCCGATTTCGTCAAAAGATTGCGGGAATAAAACGCAGTTTTCGAGAAAAAATCGCGTAAAAATGCAAATTTTGTCTAAAGATCGTCGAAAAAACGATTATTTCACTTAACAAAACATGGGAAAACGCCGATTTCGGGAAAAGATCGCAATAAATCGCCGAATTTGCTAAAATATTGTTGATTTCGTCTGAAGATAGCGGGAAACGCCGATTTTGTCCGAAGACCGCTGGAGGGGGGTGGGGGACTCACGACACCCCCCCCCCCCCCCCCCCCGCCGATTTCCGAAAATGCGATGCGAATTTCCGAAAAAAAAATTTCATCCAGAATCACTTTTGGGAGTTTCGTTATAGAGAGACTCGACTGTATTTTCAATCGCCTTTCTTAAAGCGCGATCACACACACTGTGTAAATGAAACTTTAAGCTCAACATGCAGCATTGGCTGCAGCTGCTTCGCGAAAAACGCCGTGCGATTGAGATTTCATATGCGAAACATTAGCTGAAACTTTTTCCATTCCAAGTGGAAAATGCTGCGTGCAGCGCGTAATCTGACCAATAGCGTAGAAGAAGATTGTCTGCGTCACTCCTTGGAATGGCCGTCTAAATCAAGATGGCGGCTGTCAGTGTATATGGACGCTCGTTTGTATAGAAAACAAATAAAGTATTTAAGATCTAAACGCAAGAAACGGTTTTTATGCGACAAAAAGACTTTACATTAAAGAAATATTTAATCGAATTCATTGCGGGACAATGAAATAAGGATCCTTCGGCACTTAAAAATAGCAAAATCCAAATACCGTCGCCATGAATTTTCGATGATATCAAGCTGCGAATGTTCTAAGTAGTAAGTAAATATTTATAAAATTTAGAAGTATTTTTAACTATTATTCTTACATTTTGTTTAACAATAAGTTTAATTGCAATGTTAAGGAGTTTTGAATATATTTTTACTGTTTATGAAATTTGATTGTGTTTTGTCCATACTTGTCGCCAAATTCGCCAATGTTTAGTAAACAAAGTATTTTCTTTCATCTTGAATATATAATTACACAAAAATATTAGTTGAATGCTTCTGTCAGCTTTATAAATCAAACAAAACATCAGATTATTCATTTTTTGGTGTACCCTATTTTTAAAAACATTGTACTAATTATCTTTTTACCTTTTAATGCATGTCATATGTCGTGTTAAATTATATTGGTTGATTAATCGTATTACCAACAAATTAATTAACTGGAAAACATTTAACAGCTATACTGCTTAAATCTCTTGTTAAACAATATTTTGAGATTTTATTTGATGAATTACTTGTGTAAACCAGTGTAAACATTGACTTTATTTCTTTATTATGCATATCGATAAAGTTATTTTCATATGGATTATTGTAAAACATAAAAAATGAAAAATAATGAAAAGAAAAAGGCGTCTACATAATATGGCGATAATATTAAAAAATTTTAAAATTTAATTATAAGTATTTGGAGAGTTTTTTTTTTTTTTTTTTATGTGAACAAAGTGAATCGTATAATTTTCATTATCTAATTCTGAGGTATTTACACGGTTTGTGTTAGTAACATGAAGATGCCGTGGGATATCCCTTGTCATTCCTTGTTTCCTGTTTTAAGTCCTTTTTCAAAAATAATGGAATTATATCTGGTGTCTTTTCCTAATTATATAATAATATTTTAAAATGATAAGAATTACGTTTAGCAGATTTTTGTCAGTGATGGAATGCAAATAACAGATTTATTATTTTTAGAAATATGAAAACCGACAAAACACCATCAAAGCACATAAAAAGTAAAAATAAAAAACCTCTTAACTTTGCATTTAATTTTATTGTTAAATAAAATGCAAGATTAATAATTATAAAACTTTTAAATTTTATAAAAAAATATTTACTTACACAATTGATTTTAAACATCTATAAACACTGATATAATATAAACTAATGTTTCAAATATATATATTATTTGAAACTATTTCAACATTTATAAATTATTTATTAATTTATATTATTAACAGTGCATAACATTTTATCTGATAACCTTCAAGCTATTACTAGTTTGGTAAAAAACAATTTTCCTTATTTACTGGCAGAAACTTAGTAGTTAAAAGGCGAAAAATATCTTTTTTAAATCATGGAGCAAACTACTTTCAAGAAAAAGGGTTATGCTGTCATAATATGATGTACTTCAACACATGAAAATTAATTAAATTTGTAATTAAAAATCTCAGAAAAAAGCGAGACGCTTGGAAGAAAGAAAGGAAAAAAATATAAATATATTTTATTAAGATATATGTATTTATATTTTAATAATATATTTTATTAAGAATTCCTCCTAAAGGTAAAATTCCACTTTTCCTAAAGAAATTTTGGGCTTTCTCTAGATTGATGCAAAAATGCAAAGAAAAACTTTGGAAGGATAATAAGGAAGGGGGGGGGGGAATGCCTGGAAAATTTAGTAATTTGACATTTTGTCTATTTAAATGCTTGGAGTTTGTTCTTGAGTTATTGTGCAAAAGAGATATAACATGAAAGGTGAGCTTATATCATATAAGCATCTGAAAGTCGTGTAAAAAAATCATGATCAATTTAGTGAAGAGAATTTTTTTAAAGAAAGGGGGGGGGGGAGATTTAACAGCTATAAACCATTAAAGATTGTACTTCACATAAGTTGATCAGATTTATTTGAATTTATCCCTTTAGCATTGTTAATACTTCATAGTTAAAAAAAAAAAAAAACAATCATATGCGCAATTATATTTAATTTTATTGCATAGGTAGCTATTAAAATGATACTTAAATTAAAAAAGTTTCGCACACTGTATTGATGGAAAAAAATTTCCACCTTTTTTCTCATTTCCCACTTTCATGCCTGATATAACAAGGGTCTGTCCAGACTTTTTTCACAGGGTCCTGTTTTTGTGAAATTGTGAAGTTTTTCTTATATTTGTGAAAATTCAGTCATAATTTTGTGAATTTTAAATTATCAAAATCTTCAGGTTCTATCCTTCATGTATGAAAAAGCTAAGTAATATGATCTTTGATGAGTTCAGCTGTTTATTTACAGGCCAGTTTTTATTTTTAAATGATTAAATTTGTGAAAAGTTCAGTTTGAAGGAGAAAAAATTCTATAAAAGCTCTATTTAATAAAGAAATAATTTTGTGAACTGTCCTATTTCAAAATAAAATATTTTGTGAAGGGTCCTGTTTGGAGATTAAAAAAAATTATGAAGGGTGCAGTTTGAGGATAAATTATTTTGTGAGGATAAATTATTTTGTGAAGAGTCCTTTAAAGGACCTAAAATTTTCCTAAACTTATTCCTGTATAAATATATAGTATATTAAAATATATATCAATGTAAAAAGCATGAAATTTCTGTAAATTTAATAAAATCCATCCAAAATTTATTACATTTAAAGAAAAACATTGACAAATTATATATTGACTTAAAAATCAACATATATACACTCGCATTTTTTTTAAGTAAATTTAAGTACATATTTTATCCTTAAAAAACACTTTTAACCATTTATACCATTTATTTTTCTTTTCCTGGATGAATTTTTACGAACTTTTGGAGTTAAAATAAGAATAGAACGCCAAAATATGGGGGAGGGGGGTGCTAAAACTTATTGAGTATTTGCAGTATTATATATATAAAAAAAAGTCTAAGTATAATTAAAGGGCTACTTAATCACACGAAAAGACTCAATTTCTAATGCTAATTCCATGGGAGAAATTTACAAAAATACCGTAATTTCGGGTGTATAAGCCGCGGATCAAACAATTCTTTTTGGACCCAGAAATCTTATTTAGTGATTGAACACTAGTATTTACGGCGATCTAAGAAGTTATATTTGTTTCTTAAAAAATTCTGGGTCGAAAAAGAATTGTTTGATCCGCGGCTTATACACCCGAAATTACGGTACCTGTAATTATATCTTTAAAGCATCCATATAATTTACGAAAATAATATGGTTGCATTTAATTTTTTTTATTGTGTAGCTGAGTTCAATTTGTACAAAAGGCCGCTTTTTCAATTTTGATTGCAGATATATAAATATATATTTTATATAATATATATTTTATGAGAATATTTTCATTTTCGAAACCGGTTCCGAAAATGTAAGTGTTCCCATTGAAAATATTTGTAAACAAAATTAAAAAAGATCCTTGTACACATCGTTTTGAGCTATTCAATGCAAAATAATAATAATAAATAAAATAAAAATAAATATTGAAATGCAACCAAGATATCTTTATAAATTTCTTGTATAAGATTAGCATTAGCGAATGAGTCTTTTTGCTTGAATGAAGTAGTCTCTTAATGATTTAATGTAACGATATCTCAATTTCCAGTTTTTTCGAACAAAATGTTGTGACATCCTAGTTCCCCCCTCGTCCCCCTTAAAATAATAATAATAATTCATTTTTAATTATTGCCACTATTAGAGAAACTCAACTTTTTATTTTACTCATAACTTTAGATGCCGTGTGGGCGATAAACAATTTTCTGTTGTAAACTTCTTGCTGAGTTTTGTTTACCTAGACGAAACTTTCTACGCATCATCCAGTAACCCTTTCGCGGCTGACCCCACCTCTTTTGCATCAGAAAAAGTTGTGTGTTGTGCTTAAAGCTTCACCTATTTCCCAATGTGATCGCGCCTTTAGAGTTCCTTTGAATTCAACTAAAGCTCCCGTAAGCTGTGGAGTGGAACGAAGAAAGCGAATGAATTAGTAATTCTGAAAGTTTTGAATGTTTTGCAAAAAGTTTGGCGCAGTCGGAGCAGCAGGGAGATTGTTATACTAGTGAACTAATATTAAACAGTGATAGTTTTCAAGCAAAAGCAATCGAAACTACGACAAACTAAACATTATTTCAAACCCTTATGGAATATCCGAATATGTAAAAGGTGCTTATTACTTACCCATCATACGTAGTATAGGGTAAGTCTTGCAATCGTTTTGAAAATCGAAAAAAAATTTTTGACGGATTTACGCGTTTTTAGATAGTGGAGATTCCGAAAAACATATTTTTAGAAAAAAATTTTTGCCGTCCGTCCGTCTGTCTGTCTGTCTGTCTGTAAACGCTCTATCTCCCGAACAAATTGAGATAGAGACTTGAAATTTTGTATGTAGTTAGTATGTAAGAATGGGACGAACCCTATTTAATATCAGCAACCTCGATTATCCGAAACTATTTTTTTCGGACTCTCAAAGTTCGTTCTGATGAAAGGTATATAAAAATTTTCGAATTTTTTTGTTCTAAGGAATGGACGTAAAAGGCAATAAAATAACACACATTTTGCATATAGAACGAAGTCGATCGGATTATTAGTTGCCGAGATATTTGTAATCTTGTTTTCCACATTCTTCGATTTTTCATGACCCTGTATTTCATTCAAATTTCAATTCAGAAGTATATTTTAATTGGAAATGAGACGCTTAATCCGACGCAGTTAATTGTTAGTTAATAGAATTATTATTTTTGGAGTTATAAGGATGTTTCTTTTACGCAGTTCGGTACTACTTGAGTAGTTTGGACATCTGCGACATATACGAGTTTGGCGTTTTATATAAATTGTCGAAATTGGTACATCAGCAATTCTTTAATATAGCATTACTATGTATATTAACAATATTTAAATTTTGTTTATGAATTGCAATGCATTGTATAAATAGTTTCACGTGTTTTATTTTCATATACATATCCATGGTGGGTATTACGGTGGCCCCCCAACGACTAGTTTTTTAAATTAAAATTTATTCCTGTTAATATTTTTGTATTACTTTATTAAGTACATGTTACCACAATAAGAAATAATGCATGTATTTCTCCTTAATCATAAAATCGAAACATTCTCAATTATCCGAAAATTTAGGCTTTCCCGAAAGAGTTGTTTCCTATTACTTCGGATAATAGGTTCTACTGCATGAGTTTGTCTCGAATTTTCTTTCCTGATTTGGAATTTCTTCAGTGAAGTTTTTCATTGTATAAGAATTAAAAATAACGGTGGAATGGCAAGCCTTTTTGGTAGAACTGTTAAGCCCACGTAAATAAATTAAATCAGAGCTTCAAAATGCTAGTTTTTTTTTTTTTTTTTTTTTTTTGGGGGGGGGGGGGGTATGCGCATAAGACACACCGCTTTATGTAAACGTACAATCTCAATTTTTTCTAATTTCAGTAATCTCAATTTTGTGAATTGTCTCTTTAAGCGGATTGATGATACAACGGAATGATCTTTATTTCAGATACCAGTGAATTTAACCCTCCAAATTCTCATTTTTATTTTGGGGGGAAAAAAAACAAAAAAAAAACACGATTAAATATTTTTCTATCTAAAATGCATAAAGGCATATAAAAATTAAAGTAATTATGCTAGACTAGAATTATAATAGATCGGTAATGCCTTCCAGAATGAATGCTTTTAATTTTAAATACTGTATGATGTGGTATTAAATTTGACAAACTCTGTTCATTTACAGCCAGAGTTGCGCAAAAAAAAAAAAAAAAAAAAAAAAAAGTATCATAATATAACTTTTGGCTTTTACTAGGGCTTTTCGGCTTTTTAGTTTTTTAAACCTGTCAGCACATACGCCTACGTGTGTAAGATTGGTTGCACAATGTGATTGGTGGTAAATTTTATCCCAGCGCGTGTGTTACGAGTTAAGATATCAAGGCAGGGAAAATCTCTTACAAAATTTTAATATATAAAATTATTGAATATTATATAATAGATTGTAAAAAAAAAAAACCTACTTTAATGTGGGATTATCGGCAAAAATATGGCTTAATAAAAGTACTGTTTAGTTCACACAAAGTTATGTAGAATAAAACCTCTTCTAGCTGTCTTCCTAACTGATGTAGGATTGAATTCAGTTTCAGAACGCAAATTCCGAGGCAAAATATTAATTGTCAGAGTTGGACAATTTGCGGTTACCTACGTGGTTTGATAAATGGCTTAAAAGCTTAGTCTTCACCGCTTATGCGAAATCTTTTCGAAATACGCATCAATCTGTTTAGAGGTTGTCTTTACCTGTGCCTTGGCCGAGTGACAAGTCTACCTTTTCGTGCAAATCGTGACCCGCCTTGTCGCAATTAATGTCGGGTAGCAATTCCTCTGTCCATAATGAGTTTGAACTCAATTTGGAACAAGTGATCTCACTTTCGCTGCGAATGCATTCGGCTGTTTCTTGGAAAGAATTGTTAAATTGTTCCATTTGCTTAGCTACTCTTAATTCAGACCGATTAACGGAAGCCTCAACTGACCCATGTGTAACTTGGGGAAAGGAAAGTAAAAAGGCTAATCGAAGCATTTGTATTTTGTCTGAAACACGATTGCTTAACTGTGTTTCGGGGTACATCTGAAATGTTTGACTCGTCAGTGGATTTTAATTTTTGATGTACGTCAGACCTGTCCAATCTTTCACATCAGCTTTTGGTACTAAAGAAAGGCACCATTATTCACATGATTGAAAACATGCCACAGTATTACCATACACGCACGTCTTAACATAATGCAAATGGATCTAACAGTGTTAGACAAAAGGCCCAACGGTTCTCGAGTTGTGTATTAAATTTCAAATTATGCATTATTTTTATTTATTTAATTCCATCTCAAAGGTTTCTAAGGTAAGGTTCCGGAAATTTTAACCGTGTCTGCAATAACAAAATAATAAAATACAATAAGGGGATCAGGGATACCGGTATTGCTTGGTTTCATTTAGGGTGTAAATATTTGTTGCAATTTATTCTGAAGGCGTGAATTTAATTTTTTAAAGTGTAAAAACAAAGACAGGTATGATAGCGATCGAGTTCAGAGTCTGGAAGTGTTTTCATAGATGATCCCCCCCCCTCCCCCCTCAAAAAATCGGATTTAAACCCCCTTTATCCCTCGAATAATAATAATAAAATCAGTGTGACAACAACAAAAAGAAAAGCAAGACTTCCATGCACACGGTGTCTCTAAATAGACGGGATAAGGTAAAAAAATTTTTTGTGACTTCTCAAATATTAAACTGTTTCCAATTATTATTAAATTTGACAATCGTAGCATTTTACAAATCAAGTAAAATGCTTACACAGTGAAATATTAACACTCTGATCATCTTCATAAACAATCTTACCAATAAATATTTGTAGTTTGGTGGATAATATTCTTTATCACACTTTATTCAAAAAGTAAATTTCAAGTACTTCTAATGGTTTTGTTTTTTGTGTGACTATTTGAAGTCAATAGTTTTGGTCGTTAGATTCACCAGGTGTCAGTTTGGGAGGGGGGGGGGGGGGGGTATTGAAATGCCATAAAACTGGCTGCTTTTAAAAATAAGCTTTTTAAAAAATTAGTTACATCACATTTTTTAAGATATTTAATTTTTATTTAAATTAATATATTTTTAAAATGCTGAATCAAAATTAAAACTTATATTTTTGTTTATTAAAATTCTACCAATATTTTGAGTTATAACGATGTTAAGTTACTCAATTTTTTAATAATTTTTTTAATTAAAAAAATCTGAAATTTTGTGTGATTTTGTTTTAAAAATGATACGGTTAATCATCGCAAACATTTTCAAAGTTTTAATTCTATAAATAATTTTAAAATGTCCCGGATCCCCTTAAATTACTATACTCTTTCCTCAAAAAAATCTTTCGTAATTCTTGTATCTTTGAAAACTGTCTTAATTCAAAAATTTTGCACCGCTAAAGATTAGAAGCTTTAAAGGAAAAGAGGTATTTCTCGATTGCTTTCCGTGTGTGACAATATATGCCAAATAATTTTTTCGGGGTATATGTTTGAGTGCGAAAGTGTATTCTTGAATGTGAAGGTTCGCAGCATGAGCACAGTTAATAATGAACAAGTTGGAAATTGCATGTGAACGTAGCAAATGAGGTGCGTTCGTACGATAACGAAGTTTTAAAAATATTCAGATCTTGATGATATAGCAGAGCGTACTTCGGATACAGTATAGTAGTTGAAATCTTTGTGTTTTTGTAAATATGCAGAAAGTAATTTTTATTACACCTCAGCAACGTATATCTTATTCATAAAATGTGAAATAGTTGAATATAATTGAAACACGCCTCAATGTTTGCCCGTATAGCATTATGTAGTGGAATACTTTTGTGTGGCCCTGTAATTTAATAATAAAAATTATTTGCATCAAGATTGTACAGAATGCATATTTTAGTATATATTTCATAGATTCATGCCAATTCTATTATATTCGAATGAGTGTAACATCATTAAAATGCATTTGAAACTTTTTTTCCCATTGACTGTAATGTAATGGAATACTTTTGATTGTCCCTGTAATTGATCTATGCATCCGACTTTCATAACATTTGAAATGACTCGACAAAATTACGCAATAATTATGTTTTAAATTTCAAACAATTAAAATGCATTTGAAACTTTTTTCCCCATTGACCATAATGTAATGGAATCCTTTTGATTGTCCCTGTAATTGATCTATCCATCCGATTTTCATATAATTTGAAATGACTCGACAAAATTGTTATAATTATGTATTTTAAATTTCAAACGATTCGGTTGAATAGTTTTTGCGTTGTTATATGCGGACGGACGGACGGACTGAGCGACAATAGGTGCTACGTATTTACATAATTACGAACGCACCTAAAAATGGAGAAAATAGCCAACATTTTCGTGTAAAAAGTTACTATTGACTCATATACCATATGAGACTAAACATTTACAAACCTCAAGCTAAGGGACTGTGCTAATATAACGTTATTATTTTAAGGGGGAGGGGGTGTCTTTTATATATCGTAAGACATCTCTAGGGGGAGGGGAACTTGTCTTTTGGTATCATATCATTTTTGACCCAATCAAAATTATCTTTTTACTTGTAAAATGGTCTTTGGTCTTTTGTATAAATTACACAACTTTTTTTTAAGCCTGTTTATCTATTTTTATGAAAATACAAAGTTATTAAGATCATTAAATTGTTACAAAGTTATCTGATTCTAAAAATTGGAATACCTTAACGTTTGACATTCCTATTCTCATGTGTATGCATATAAAATCACGGTTCGAAAAACCCTATATGAAGTATGTTTGAAATGAAGCTCGTGTTTGCTAGTTAATAAATAAGAGAAAGAAAAGGAATAGTGTCCATTTGTTTTGTTGGTAAGTGTTATTTGACAGTTTTTTCATAGGCAAAGTGATATTTTATTGATTTCTCTTAATTTGAATCATAAAAGTATGCAACAAATGTTATCAATCTTGCATAACACTTCGAACAAAATAAATTTTTTTCTCTATTTTTATTACTATATCATTACCGGGGGGGGGGGGTTCAAGGGATGATAACGCGTGATATCGGAAAGGGGGGGGGGGAGTCAAATTATCAAAAAGTTTATAATGTTGTATTTGCACAACTCTTAATACTGATTAACTAGAAGAAAAATATTCATTTGGCGTAAGATCTCTATAATAAATATTCCAGTTAAAATCCCCACCTTCTTGGAGGTGGGAGGGATACATTTTAAAATAATTTTTATTGAGTTAAAATTTTGAAATTTTTTGGGATGGTCAACCATATTTGTAAACAAAATCACATGACAAAACTTCTCATTTTTTAAAAATTTATTAAAAGTGGGGCAATTAAAAATCATTAACTCAAAATATTTGTAGAATTGCATTTTTTTTTTTACATTTAAACAAAAAAAAATCTAAATTTTGATTCAACATTTATAAAAATATTAACTTTTAAAGACGTTAAATATTTTTAAATTAAAAACTTTGAAAAAAAAAAACTTCTATTAAAAAAAAAACTATTTTCAAAAAAAAAAATTTCCCAAATTTTCTGTATTAAAATTAAGACAAAATTAAAGACCAAATTTGAAGCATTTATCTTTAGCAATTCAAATCCGAAAAATTGTGAAAAACTCATGAAGAAAAACTCATTTTCACAAGACGTCATTTCATGATAATCATTGCTTAAAAGCTAGATTTTGAAAACAAACTAAAAAAAATTTCCTGTTTCAATTGAGATAAACATGATTTAAACGTCATTTTAAGCATTAAAAAAATGCAGTTTTTTTTTTTTAGAAAATTTGAAGATTGTTGCGTTCTGGACCCCCCCCCCCCCCCCCCTTAAATATTTTTACAATAAAATGTTTTGTGCGTTTTGTATATCATTTACTCATTTAAATGTCTAAAATTTGTGATTTTGTAGGTATAGGCTAGTGATATTTAAATCGATGGTAATAAAGAAATTTTGTATTTTTTAGATTTCTATTCGTGAACCTAATTTACTTTTTCTAGTCCCCTAAAGTATCAATTTCTCAAAGTTATTCTTCTGTCTTTAATTAAGGTATCCGCACTACTTGGAAGCGATTTTAATTTTTCTTGTTATTCATTTTTATGACATTAAAATTTTGGAAAAAAAAAAAAAAATTAGCAATTACTTTTTTTTTTTTTTTTTTTTTGGAAGAGATAGTCAAAATTATATCAAAAACTGACATTACCTCAAAAGTGATAACTCAATAATAAAAGAATGTATTATCATTTTGTAAATTGCATAAACACAATAACTTTCTCTTGGACGGTACTTGTCATTTTCACCATACGCTTATATTTCATAGTAACGGATTTGACATTTCAAATAAAACTTAAAAAATATACCAGCTAGTTTTTTAATTTATATAATAATTTACATACCTTCTAAAACTATTTAGTAAACTTATTTAGCAGCTTTCGTTTCATTCCTTACTTACATGGTAACGGACTTGGCATTTCAATTAAAACTATTAGAAATAAACTAGCTTGTATAATTTCTAATTTAGATAACAATACACATACCATCTGAAACTATTTAGTAAACAATATTTAATTACAAAAGTGCAAAAATCATTATTTTAATATTAAAATTTACGGCAACAGACTTGACAGTGAAAAAAAATATCAATCTTGATAAAAGCTTATTCTTGCCACTATTACATTGCTTCAAAATTGAAGAGCAAAATATGGCTAGTAGTAATTGCGTGAATAGTTTAACTATATCGCCGAATATTTGCTGCTAACTTTAGGCAGCATTCGAAATATATTGTGACTAAAATAATTACAAGATAACGGACTTGACAAAAAGTGAGGGGCAAAAGATTTCTGTTAATATCTTAAAGAAGATATCTTTTGTAATATTTTTTCCATTAATATGGAACACTAACAGTTCATATTTAAAATAATTAAACCTTTTTATTTTAAAAAGTTAGCTCAAATTAAGTTAGAAACATAAAACTTGGAATGGGACAGGTATTTTTGCTTAGAATCAAAATTTAATTTAATTTTTATTTTTTAATTTTTCATGTTAGAAACGTTCAATATAATCTTTTTTAGCTAATGCATAGCTCAAATCAAACTTTAAATATTAATTTATGTTTGAATTTTCTTATTTTTACTCTGGGACAGCATATGTAAGCGAAATTTGAAAATGGCCCGTACATATTATAACATCCCTCTCTCGGATGATATGACAGTTAAAGTACTATTGTAATGAAAAAATCGCAAAATTTGTCTGAAGTTTGCCATTTATACCAGTGTATACTGGCATATGAAACTACTTAATATATTATGAGTGTAATCTATTCACTCAAAAGACATTTGTAAAAGAAATGCAGAAAATTTTGGTGGCATTTCATTCACAAATTTTTTGTTTTTGAATGTTTTGCGTACCGAAAAAAATCTGAAACTTCATTTTGAGAAAAAGCTTAAAATAACTTTAACATACAATTTAAAAGCTGTAATAGATGTAATTTTAAACGGCTGTAACTCAGGTTCTATTTTAGATACAAAATTTAAGCATATTTCCAGAGTTTCCCCCAGGTTTAAAAAGGGGCAAGACGCTACTGTCCTGAAAAGGGCACTTTTTACATTTTTCAGGGTACTTTTTCATTTTTAAGGGCACCTTTATAGAGTTGAATCTAGCGGCTCAAACAGTCGTGAAAAAACAGAAATTTCATCAAAAAATTGGAAAAAAGAAAAAAAAGGTAAATTTTGTTAAAAGATCGCGAAAAAAGACAAACATTGTTAAATTATAACTAAAAAAAGGCTAATTTTGTTAAAAGATCGCAAAAAAAGCAGATTTTGTTAAAAGATCGCAAAAACGGCATATTTTGCTAAAAATTGCGAAAAAACGACAAATCTCGCCATAAAGCGGAACTTTTCACAGAATTTTCCGTTTTATTGCAATTTTTGGACGAAATTTGCCGTTTTATCGCTAGTTATTGACGAAAATCGCCATTTTATGCGACTCATTTGACAAAATTTTCCGTTTTATCGCGAATTTTGCAAGAAATTTGCCTTTTTCCACGATCTTTTGAAGAAATCTGCCGTTTTGTGAAATTGTGACGAAATTAGCCTTTTTTTAGCGATTTTTTGACGAAATTAGCTGTTCCACGGAACATGTATGAGGCTGTTTTTTGAGTTCCGTCGCCCATTTTTTTGCATAATTTACGCGCTATAGCGCGTTTGGATCATCGCTGGAGGGCTGCGTTTTTTCAAACGTGGGGCAAAAAGGGCGCTATTCTTTTTAATGAATGACAAGAGGAGCGCTAGTTTTTGGATGAGGGGCAAGAGGGGCGCGCTAGTTTTTAAACTAAAGGGCAGGAGCGGCGGAGCGCCCCCTTGAAACCCTCTGGGGGAAACTGATATTTCGATAAATAAGATTGTTTTAATACTGCAAAAATGAAAAATCTATATTTTGATTGAGAATTAAGTTTTAAAGGTGGGGTTCAGATACTTTAATGAGCATTTGTAGTAATTTAGCTTTGAGAACGAAGAAGTTAGTGTTAAGAATCTTTTCCTGTAGAACCTTTTTAGCCCTTTCGGGTCCGAATTTTTTCATTTTAAGAAAATATTTACTTTAATGATGTTAATTGTAGCTATCCAAATAGGCTTATTGATGTTTAAAGATTATCTCACCGTCTGTAATATAACGAATGTACCTATTTTGTATACTATTCAATTCATATTAATGTGATAATAGGCTGAGGAAAAAGTTCTTGGAAACATTTTAAATATATCGTATTACAACAGTTTAACAGATGTACAACTTTCTAATGCTTTTTACGCTTTATCTCACATAGATAGTTGGGAAAAAATTTAAAGAGTGAAATATTTATAATAAAGGAATCGCCAACGGCCAGTATTGAATTCAGGTGGTGGCCCGGAGGGGGACATTCTCCCCGGAGCAATGAAATATCTCTCCCGAAAAACTTGAAATTTTGCTTTTTCAATGGTTAACCCCGCCCCCCGCCAGAGCCACTGAAATCTCTCTCGGAGAAAAGTGAATTCAACACTGCCAACAGCTCAAATAGAATTAAGTAAACTTTTATTAATACTAAATGTCAAAATATAATTGAAGTCACAATAAGAAAGGCTTATGCATATTACTATCATTTCAATATGCAGAAAATAACAATTTTTAAGTCCATATAACACTGTATGAAAAGAGGTGTACTATTAACCCTCTAGATCCCAACCCGACACCGTTCGAGATAGTTTGAGATATTTTAATTCGTATATCCTGATTCCCACCAAAAAAATTAAAATAGCAATATTGGCTTTAATTCATAACAGACATTCCGTATTTGAATAAACCGAAAATTAGCCATTGAAACTTTCTGGTGTAAAGTCAGATTTTCTAAATTACGTAATTTCTGGAACATGTTCCATCATGGGAATTAAAGGGTTAATAGTACACCAAACCCGAAAGAGTTAAGTTCTTTACCATCAAATCTTGACGTGTACTATTCAGCTGATTATTTTACGAGTAATGGTCATGGAATGGACATATGTTAACTGACGCTTACTCCTGCTGACATTGCGTGCCCGGCTGTTCTCTGCGAAATTTTGTAATACCAACTGAAACAATAATGCACTTACTGTAAGGTTTCACTGTCGTGCAAAATGTTACGTTCCAACCCGTTGAGTCTATTCGCGACGCTGCACGTGTTTTTTCCAGTTTCCGGTCTAATTACGCCGTTTTACAACACATATGCGCGCTTTCGTTTTCAGCTCAGCTGAAGCGAACCCCTTTTACTGAATCATCTGTTTCATCAGTGAATGACTTGCATTTGTTTTATTTATCCTCAAGACTTAACGGATTTTAAATGATTTCACTTTCCTTCGATTTAAGTTTCCGCATGGTTGAACTATTGTAAACATTAAGAGCATACTACAGGATTAGTAATTCGTCTTAATTGAGGTTTACTTTTGCCATGTTAAAAGTATTTTTCATCGATACTTCCCGTTATTTTCCACTTTCTGAATTATGAGTTCGCCATCTGCAAATCCGCGATTTTCAAATCTTCTGAAGCTGTTTTTTGGCATTTCATTCTTCAGTTATTTACTTTGTGCGCAACTCACGTGAATACACCCGCTTACTAATATTGGAAGATACTATTATGAAAAACATTTCTTAAAAATCGCTCGCATTTCATTATTAACCCTGTATCTACCGACGGTATTTATAAGTACCATTAAAAAAAACTTGTTCATTTAATCATCAGTTAGTTGTAATACTGTTTAGAATGAGTTAGATACATTGCTTTATCTTGTTCCAAAAGCATTGTTACACAAAACAAATATTTTAAAAAGGATGATTTCTTTTGCCTTTGCATAGTTTCGTCTTTTCGCTGAGTAGGGGAATGGGGGATTTTTCAATGGGAAATATTTCCGTATTTATATTGTAAGAACTCATATTACAGGGATGCCGCGGACGCGCTATAGCGCGTAAAATACGCAAAAAATCGGCGATGGGACGCAAAAAAATGGAGCTTACGCGTCCCGCGGGACGCGTAATTTTCGCCAAAAGATCGCAGAAAAGGCAAATTTTGTTAAAAAATCGCGAAATAACGAATAATTTCTGGCAAATTCCTTCGAAAAATTCGCGAAAATATGGCTAATTTTGCTACAAAATCCCAGAAAAAGGTAATTTCCTCTAAAAATCGCGAAAAACGACAAATTTCGTCCAAAAATAGTGATAAAACGGCAAATTTTGTCATAAGATTCGCAAAAGCGGCAATTTTCATCAAAAAATCGTGATAAGACGGTAACGTTCTTTAAAAGATCGCGAAAAATCGGCACATTTTGTCAAAAGATCGCGAAAAAACGGCACACTTAATCAAAAAAGCGCGAAAAAACCGGCACATTTCGACAAAAAAAAAAAGCTTTAAAAATCCAATTTTCGTCAAAGGGGCATGAAAAAAAAAGTTTATGCCAGGGTAGCATTTTTCTGTTCCAAAAACATTTTTCTGCTTCCAAATTTCCAAGCGTCAAAAAATCGCAAAAAAAGCAATTTTCGTTAAAAAATCGCGAAATAACGAATAATTTCCGGCAAATTTCGTTAAAAAATTCGCGAAAAAATGGCTAATTTTGTTATAAAATCTCGAAAAAAAGGCAGATTTTCTCAAAAAATCTAAAAAAAACGACAAATTTCGTCCAAAAATCGCGATAAAACGGCAAATTTTGTCAAAATATTCGCAAAAGTGGCAATTTTCATCAAAAAATTGTGATAAGACGGTAACTGTCTTTAAAAGATCGCGAAAAAACGGCACATTTTGTCAAAAGATCGCGAAAAAACGGCACATTTCATCAAAAAATCGCTTTAAAATCCAACTTTCGTCTAAGGGGCATGAAAAAAAAAGTTAACGCCAGGGTAGCATTTTTCTGCTCCAAAAACATTTTCCTGCTTCCAAATTATTATTATTATTATTATTTATTTTTTTGCTGCTCCAAAATCTGATTTTCCTGCTTCACAATCTGTTTTTGATAGTTCCAAATCTTTCTGAGTGAATGTAACTTCTGAAAATATCCATTCATTAGACAAAAAGTACCCCTTTACTCAACAAAAGTATTCTTTTTTCAGGAAAAGTGTCTTTTTCAATAAATCAGTTTTGCCCTTTTTTAAAAGAAATGCGAACAATAGTGATACTTGTTAGCATTATTTTATAGTTTAATTTATATTTTGTACATTTGTTTTTAAAAAAGTAAAGAAAATTAATATTGGCTTTAATTATTTATACATTATTATTAAAACAATATTTATTGCATTTAATTTTTCTTTTGCAAATGAACAAGTTCAATTTTTGCGTCTAAAAATATAACTTATTTGTGGGGACCCGCTTTTCTAAAAAAGGGACCCATAATTTTTGAAGTCCTGGGTCCCCGGGACCCAGGATTTTTCGAGTCCAGCGGCATCACTGCATATTTATACATTTTATAACTCTACAAAATACTAAGAAAATAATTAAAAATAAAAGATTTGAGTGGGGTTATAAAAATTGCTCAAAATCCCTGTAAATTCAAATTTAATCCTTCAAATATTTATTAAATGGTTGTGTAAATCTTTTAATTTAGTTTAAACAATTTGCGTAAAATGCTTTAGAAAGTAAAAATTTTCATGAATTCATAATATGGTAGATAAAGGGTTAAACTATATTTTTGTGTTGGATAGTTGGGGTCAATCTCTTCTAGCTCGTCTGTAGCTATCTGTAGCAGTATAATTTTATCTAATAAAATAGGCATACAAATAACACTTATGCGAGCAAAGCTGAGGTTTTGCTAGTCCGAAATAACTAGACTTAGGAATAACCCTACTGCTATTTGTTCAATATGCGCCTGTGAAACAACTTCCTTTGCCGAAACACTCATCCGGCGAGAAAACAAAGATAGGCTTTTTCTTTCAATTGCCGTGTGATAGCTCGGTTCTTTTTTAGATGAATGAAGCGAATGAATTATGAAATGTTTTATGTTAATTTGATATATTAAACGATTCATTTTATTTTTTTTCAAACGAGCAGATTTAATCTATTCAAGATGTTAAAGATGCCGTACATTATGCTCGGAAATTAAGCCAGTATTTTACTAAACTTCTTTCTTATAACTATATTAGGCAAACATGAGAAATGTGAAGAAGCAATTCCTAATAAATAACGATTTGGAATGTGTTTTGATGGTTTCGCGCTCATTTCATTTTTCATTTAAAGTTTTGATTTTTTTTTTTTTTTTTAATTGTTCTTAAATACATTTTAGACTGTTTGTTACACACCATATCGAATTCCAAGCTTAAATTAAGCCAGCATTTAAACTTCATTTTTATTCATTAGGCAGAAATAAATGGAGATTTGGAATGTATTTTGATGATTTCGTGCGCATTTAATTTTTCATTTAAAAATTAGATTTTTAATAGAAATAATTTTTATTTACATCTTAAACTATTTAGTTTGTTACACACCATGTCATTCAAAGTTTCTAATTAAGCTTCTGTAACAACTATGTTTCAGAAATCGCAATTTTATAAATTTAAAAATCTGTTCCTGCACACCTTAAAAATTTAAAACTATCCTGTTGATGTGTATTTACGTTTCTAAATTAACAACCATGTCAATTTTCAAGCTTTTATTTCCTAACAATTTCAGATAAATCGTAGTTGAGGTTTTTAAATTGCTTGCAGCTCACTTCATCTTTTTTAAATTTAGATTTTTTAAAGTGAGTACTTGAATTTTTAAAATAACATCCATGCTATATTTCCCTTTTCTAGCCCACAGGCCTAAAAACCTCGCAATTTTATGTTTTTTTTTCGCAGGGATGCAGAATATTTCATATCCCTAATCTGAGGTAACTTTGCAGAAAGTTTGGTTTCTATTTTAACAATGAATTGCATGCCAGACAAAATTCTCCGAGACACAATATTTACAGTGGGTTTCCAAATTATTAGGGACAGTAATGGAATATAGGTTTTTTGTACAATATTACGATATAATTTGAAAATAAACACTGTTTTTAAGTTAAAAAAGCTTTATTATTATAGTTTGACTATTCACGTATTATTATATAAAAAAAAAACTCAACAAAAAATATAATATAGTCAATTTACCAATGTTAAGTAAAGACTATTAATATTTGGTGACATCTTTTTTAGCTTCAAGGATTGCTTCGATGCGTCTTTGCATACTCTCTTCGTAATTTCTGGCACTTCCTTTTATTTTAGAGTTGTCATGCCATACATTTATTAGTTTTTCGATGAGTTGTACCTTGGTTGTAACCATATTTTTGGCGATTTCGCCTTGGTGATCTTCCATAAGCTTTCTGTGGGGTTCATGTCAGGGGAATTGCCAGCCAAGGTAAAACTGGGATATTGTGATCTTCCCAAAACTTTGTAATGCTTCTAGCTTTATAACAAGGCACTGAATCATACATAAACTCTTCACCACTTGGGAACCATTCTTCAATTTGTGGAAGCAGCCGAGTTTCAAGAACATGCCTCTACTGGTCTTGTCTCATGATTCCCTAGACATTGTAGAGGCGTCCAACTCTTTTAGCGCTTATAGCAGACCACACCATTACTTTATAAGGGTGTTTAACACTATCCACGATGCAGTGATGGCGGTATTTTTCGCCTGGGCGTCGCCTGACAAAGCTGCTTTTTTCGGCTAAAATCTCAAAGATTGACTCATCTGAGAAAAGCACCTGGAAAAATTTAAATATCTTAATAGTTTAGAATTAAATGACTTGAAATGACATAAATAATAACTATCTTAACAGCTCACCTTACTCCCGTCATCAAATATCTTCTGGCGGTGTTCACGAGCCTAGGCAAGGTGCTTCTGTCAACTAGGGTTTCTTGCCTGGATAATGCAAATCCTGTCAACCCTTCCTCCACTAATGTCCACAGCACAGTTTTCTCAAAACTGGCATTCCAAATTCTTTAAAAATGTAAATAAGGAGTCCCATCCTTTTCTTTCTGCTTCCTAAACAGATATCCCTGATTTTGATATCGGTAAGTGGAGATCTTTATGCATTTTCTTCCACTTTTACCTCATCATTTGGGCGAAAGTGGCTGGTTTTTGACCAGATTTATTTTTATCCTGTTGACTACTGACTTGGAAACTAAAGTAAGTTCTGCTATCTTCTCTTTTAGAATGACTCATATGCAGAAGAAGAGGTTTTACCTCAGATTTTTTTCCTAAGGGACAAATCAACCCCTCAAACCATACTGAAATCATTAAAAATAAAATATAAATTAAATCGTAAATAATTTTCCAAAAAAAAAAAAAAAAAAAAAAAAAAAATTTAATCAATAAAGAAAGATAATACTCGCATATAATTCTTAAATTTTCCAAAAAAACCCAAAGAATTTTGTTTAAGTTAAATAAAAGCATGTTCCACTATTGTGTGTAAAACAATTCATTAGCATCTTTCCATTATTAAAATATTTATAAAAAGCAAACAAACCTTTTAACATACTAAAAGTACTTTAAAGTTGAATTATAGAGATATTGACAATGGTAAAATACATTCCTTCAAAACTTAAACCATTTAGAGACGCAGCCAAGGGTACCCAAAATGTATGACTAGCAATAAATGTAACTGTCCCTAATAATTTGGCAACCCACTGTATCTACAAAGGTCCGTATAGCCACCTTAAAATCGATCTATGTACGATATACCGTATATACTTGCGTATAACTTTAATTATTATAGGGGGCAGGGGGGAACTGACATACTAAACATATATACATACCTTTGGTAATACAGGATTTATACAAGCCTATAACTTATCATAAAACCTTAAGGGGGCGGGGATCTTCATGGGGATTGGCAGAAATATTGAGAGCAAAAGTATTTTCTGCACTCCAGATTTTTTTTTTTTTTTTCTGCGACTTTTTAAAATTTTGTAAAACTGTTCTGTGCGAGTATTTTAAAAATAAGGCATGTCAAATTTTGTTTCTATTCTTTCTTAACTTTACTAAATAAATCGTAATTTTGAAACATTTTCCGCCCATTTCACCCCTTTTTTTAAAATTTGAGTTTTTTTAATCAGCTGTTTATACTGTGCATCTGTATCTTGAAAGTATATCCACTATATTAAACTTAAACATGTACACCGAAATTTAAAACGTTTCTAGAACGTTTTCTGCTCATTTCATCTCGTTTTGAATTTAGATATAAAAATTTGGGGGCTGTGCATATATAACTATCATTTCAAGAGGTGGGAGAAAAAGACTGAGAAATAACGTATCTCTAGGAGGAGGAGGGTTGTCTTTGATAACGTTATCATTTATGATCCAACCAACATTTTCTCTTTTTAACTGTAACTTGTTCTTTGCATCATAATAGTCTGTTATGCAATTTTAGTCTCATCTATTTATCGAAATAACAATCGTATCGAAATACAAAATCATCGAAATACAAAATTGTTAAATTCGTGAAATTAATTTAAAATTACTTAATTCTAAAATATGGAATACCTGCAACATTTTAATATTCCTATTCTTCAATCATGTGTATGAATATGCAATTTGTTGTTCGAGCTATTAGGTACAAAGTTTGTTTAAAATCATACTTGTGTTTACTCGTAAATGAGAATGTTTTCCACCTGTCCACTTGATAAGTTCTGTCTACCCCATCACCCCCACAAGTGGGGGGAGGGGAGGGGGACAGTGTAAAGACGTTGTTGAATGCATTACGGAACAAAAAGCTATTGAATATTTTTAAATAGTAATTAAGTTTTATTTGATATAAAGTTACTAGGATGAGCTAAACGAATCCTCTACTGGGCTACAAAAATTACATTTTATCATACTTAAAAAAAAGTACGTTGCTGAGATTTAAAAGTTATTTATTCTGTATAATAGAAAGCAGATGGTGTTTACTAAGAGACAAGATTTCGGCTACTATCCTGTATCCGAAGTACTGTATACTGTTACATCAAGATCTGAATACATTGTGATAATTCAGAATTATCACAGGTTTTTAAAGCAAAGTAGCAGAAATAGGCATTTATTTCTGAAAGAGGTTTCACCATGAAACTGCAAACACAAAGTGACCCTTATTCTCAAGGTGAGACTGTCGGCGATATTAAAAGATCGCTGCATTATTATCGATCAACGGAACCGACAGTTGGATGACAGTTGGGTGAATGGGACGACCGCCAAGGTCGTGCCTTTTGATGACACTCCGACACGAAGCTAAAGTACGAGATGACCAGAAGGCCAGACAGCCTGGCGCCGTGGGAGTGAAAACTCGGGTGCCAATAATCGCACGATTTTACTAATCATTTAATGAGAAAAAGATCATTAAGGTTCATGATTGGCTTGTGACCTCTAAGGGGAGGTCTAGAGGAGGACCTGGATCGGAAGAAAAGGAGAAGCCAGGGGCTTGCAGAGAGATTCTCGCAGAGGAGAAAGAGAGTAGAGCGGTGAGCTCGGAGTATTCTCTCTGATAAGTGAAGCAGCTCGGATTTGAGAGCTGGAAGAAGAGAGATCCCGCAGCTTATCTCAGAGGGTGTTCTGATCGCAGAGCCCGTGCAGCATCGCGGACTGTACTCTCGCCAGGAGAGACAGCGATAACTCTAGTCTTCAGTGGTTTGATAACACAGTTATCTGTGAATTATTTTACTTCTATGTTGTGTGTAATTTAGCGAGACTTTACGTCAATCACGAACTTTGTATTTACGGAACTCAAACTGAACATTAGTTGAAGCTGGATGGTATAAGAGCATACGTGCTTTTTAATAATTTTAATGCTGTAAATATTTCACCTGAGGATCATTTTTGTTCTACCAATAATAGATTCTCCATTAAATATTCTTGCCTGGATTATTCGCCGAGCAGCACACACGCTACCTACCACTTAGCGTTATAATCTACTAAGGGCCAAGTTATTACAACATTTAAAACTTCGTTATAGCGTGAACGCACCTCATTTGCTACGTTTGAAGTGCGATTTCCGACTTGTTAAATTTTGAATGTTTTAGCCATGGCCCACTAGATCTATAGGCATATCTATTTGAGATTAATGTATGAAGTTCCCGCCAGAGGACTCTGATACTTTGCCCAAGTAATCTGACCACTCGTGCAAACCCTGAACCAAAACAATGACCACGTGTGCAAACATGTGCACAGAACAGAAAGATGCTTATTAAATGATAATTTGGGCAGGGTTTGCGTCACGTGGACTCCCACGTAGTCCAATGAGATGGTTCAGGGTTTGAAGTTGAATCCGGCTTCACTTTTTCGGCGGTTTTTCGCGAAATGGCTTGGCCGGTAGAATATAGTCAGCGTTGGTCTTAGCAAGTATGCAAATATCTAATAATTTTTACTGTTCACTCTGGCTAAGGCGAATTTTTAAAACTATTCAAAATATGCCGAGACAGTTATTGGTAGAAAAGTTGGAAAGGGTTATACTAACATTAACAGTAATATTTGATCTAATGTGTTTTTACAATGCATGTAAAAACAGCATTTCTGGAATAGATAAATGCTTGGTAGTTTTTGTATCTATAGCGAAGTTTTACTATAATGCAACCGCAGTTCCGAATTCTTTTTTGCTCAAAAGGGAGACTATTTCTTGAAAAATTAGATGCATGTATAATAAAATATTCCGTTCAACATTAATAGTTAAGACATTTTCTTTGCCGTTAACAGATGTAGTGATTTTTTTTTTAATACTCGCTACTTTATTATCAATCGGTAATATTGAGATAAAAATAATAAAGTGTGCAAGTCATATACTTACTGAAGTATTCAACCGTCAAATACACTATATGGCCAAAGGTGACCGGCCATTTGTGATTTTAGACATTTTCTTAAATATCTAGAAAAATACATGGGGGATTATTCTGAAACTTAGTGTGTAAACATAATAGTACAGGTCTGTCATTTCCGTGAAGATTTTTTTCCAAAATTCTATAGGGGACCGTCAACAAATTGAAAAAGTACGAATATCTTTTGGACAACTCTGTCAAAACTAATGTAGCAAAAGCGTTCAAACTGCAGATTATGATTAAATGGCTTATTGTAATAAACAGTGTCCATTTTTATGCAGATAGCATGTATACTCGTAGAGAAATTGAGGTTTTTATAAAAACAATCCTGAAGTTTTCCAAATTTTTTGCTTATAATTTGCAGAGTTCTTAATATAAAATATTCTTTTCCAGAAATATGGCAGACATTGTTCACAATACACTGTAATCAGAATTAAAAAATAATTGTATGAAAAATAAGTAGCTTTACTAATTTTCATTACTCATGCTTGAACATTATCAAAATTTCATTTGCATATTGTTAGCTAAATTTACAGATCAACTTTCATGAAAGTCTTAAAAACATAGCATGACAATTCTGAAAGTAGTCGTCTATAGAATATGCTCAAAACTCGTTCTCAGAATGAAGCAAAAAGATGAGGGGCTGTATCCATTAATTAGTGTCAATATAGAATACACAATATGGCACATACTACTATATTTGGATACAACCCCTCACTTTTTGCTTCATTTTGGGAACAGCGGATTTTGAGCTTATTCTATCGGCGATTACTTTAACAATTTTCAAGCTATGCTTTTGAGACTTTTACAGAACTTGCTCTATACGTTTAGCTAACACAATATGCAAGTGAAATTTTAATAGCATTCACACATGCACAATGAAAGATTGTTTAGTAAACCTGCTCATTTTTCATACAATTCTTATTTTTTTAATTCTGATTACGGTGTGTTTGTACTGTGTTTATCATTTTCGAGGGGGGGGGGGGAAATTAAGAACTCTGCAAATTGTAAGCAAAAAACTTGAAAAAAAAAATTGGGACTTTTTATATATAAACTTTAATTTCTCAACGAGTATGTATGCTATTCGCATAAAAGTGAACACAATTTATTACGATAAGCCTCTTGATGATAATCTAAAGCTTTTGAACGCTTTTGCTACATTAGTTTTGACAGCATTATCTAATAGATATTTGTTCCTTTTTTAGCACTTTCCAACAAAGTTGAAAAGTGCTTATGCATTCGGTTTGTCTGGCCGGATGGCCGTCTGTCCGTCTGTCCGCGCTCTAACTCCCGTAAATATACTCGGATTGCTATGAAATTTTTATGTTATTGATGTTTACCCTAGCACAAACCCTATTGAAAATGAGATATCTACCATGATTAGTTTATCTACAGAGAGAATCAAAAGTTTCCCATTACATTACAGCCTATGGGGGAAAAATCGTTAATATGCTCGGATTGCCATGAAATTTTAGGACGTTATTGACGTTTACCCTAGCACGAATCCTATTGAAAATGAAGTTTCTACCATGATTAGTTTATCTACAGGGCGAATCAAAAGTTTCCCATTACATTACGGCCTATGGGGAAAAATTGTTAAAATGCTCGGATTGCCATGAAATTTTAGGACGTTATTGACGTTTACCCTAGCACAAGTCCTATCGAAAATGAAGTTTCTACCATGTTTAATTTATCTACAGGGTGAATCAAAAGTTTCCCATTACATTATGGCCTATGGGGGAAAAATCGTTTCAAAGGAATTTTAAAGATGTTATACCCTGTCAAATATATTAAAATATGCATTCTATAAAATATAAGGTGAAAATGTAGCTATTATTCATTTACAGGGCCACACAAAAGAATTCCATTAGACAATGGTAAAAGGGGGGAATTGTGTGTGACATATTTTAAATATATAAAGCTTTTTCATGTATAATAAAATTGATTATGTCACTGAAGCTTAATATAAATTATACGCTACTGTCTTGCATAATATGAGGTACATAGCATTTACAGGGCCATACAAAAGATTTCAAATAGTATATTCTTTCCGAAGTACCGTATATGTGTCCGATGATGGCTGATGGAGGGATGAAATGCATTTTAATTATAATATGCGCGTTTATATTTCGCTAAATATATGCACATTATATGGTGTGTGTAAATATAATAGTTGATATACAGGGCTACCAAAAAAAAGCTCACCAACGTTACTGAATGTGAGCGTAAATTATTTAAACGTGGTTCTTAAATAGGCTATGCATTTTTACGCTGAGCTTCATTCAATTTACTGAGAAATATTTGCAGAATATAGATAAAAGGATATACAGAGCCACGCAAAGAATTCGGTACATGGACGCCTATGAATGATGATTTATGAGAATGTGATATCAGTTGTTTTAAAAGTGTTTTAGTTTACAATAAATTTTAGCCTAATGCTGACGTGTAATAAAGGTACAATGTAAACTACAGGGCTGAACAAAAGTATTCAAGTATGTTTCCATCTAATAGTATGAATTGCTGAAAAAGAAATTTCAAGCTACTGGGTATTTTCTTGCTAAACTAAATTTTCCCATTATAGGAACTGACATATGAAATACAGGGCTATTCAAAAGTACTGGAACACATATTTTGGTATATTTGGCTATACATTATTATTTACCTAAATAACAAAATTTTGTTAAAGATTTCATTAAGTGTTGGAAAGTGCTTCATAATCTATGCTTTAACGCATGATTTTTCATACTTGTTCAATTTGTTGACGGTCTGCTGTGGAGTTCCGGGAAAAAAATATCTTCGCGGAAATGTATGACCTGTACTATTATGTCCACACTCTTAATTTCAGCATAATTTCTCCATGTATTTTCCCAGCTATTTAACAAAGTGTCTAAAATCGTAAGTGGCCGGCCACCTTTGGCCTTATAGGATATATTAGTTTTTAAAAAACATTTTTTTGTTTTTATTTTTTCCTTTTTATTTATTTTTAAATTTCAATAGGAGTTTAAGACAATGTCACATGCCAAGTTGCACAAACTTCATTATGCCCGATAAACCCTAAAGTGACACTATTTTTCGAACAAATCTGGCGCATTGCTGTCTTCAAAACCTTAGTTTTTTGACCAGTAAACGAAAATTAATAAAAACATTTGTTAGTTTTCTGTAGACTAAACGGCATGAAAAAGATGAGAAAACAAGCGGCAAAAAAGTATGATCATGATCCCACAAAAATGGTGTATTAGCCATAAAATGACATACATTTTTTCCCCTCGAAGAAACTGACACTCTGTTTACAAAACAATTTTTTTGTCTAAAGAAGTTTTGTTAAAGACACACTTAATTTTATATAGACTAAGCGCCTGGGGGGGGGGGCATAATAAGAGTAGAAAGCTGTATTAATTTGCAACTTCTTGCATTTCTCTAATTTTCTCCATCTAGCTGCCCGAAAGCTCGCAGCATTTTCAAACTATATCGAAGTTGTTATCGAATAGCTATCAATTCGCTAGGACTAAAATACAAAAGATGCTGAAGTGTGAGTAATCATTAGAAACTTGAGGTTTACAAGAGTATTGTGTATCATTCTAAAAATAGTTAGCTTTAAAAAGGAAAGAAAAAAAGACCGCGACGTACATTTTTTGTTTTGTGTTTTTGCAGCCGGACCAAGAGATCTTTTCTAAGGTCGTCTTGTCTCCGCTTAAATATCTACCAAAGGTATGTTCAGTTGTGGATTTTCTACGACAGTTCTCGGTCAAGGTTCCTGGAAATGGGAGCGCTGCAAATCTTATGTCATTTATCAGTTGAGTTTAGCCGGATACAAGGGTCATACCACAATTCATTGAAAACACCGCCGACTTATCCCGTTTTACAACTGTTAATAGCACCTTGAATGTTTAAAATTTTGTAATATTTTTCCCTGCTGAATTTTCATTGTCTAAAAATGGGTGGAGAAAGGGTAAAATTGGGCGTGTGTGTGTATTGGAGTGCATAATCAACGCCTTTAATACGTATTTGCCCTCTATTCTGTTGTATATTACACTAGATAAATAAAAAAATTGGCTTTGTTGAACATTTTTGAGAATTTTCAGTGTTTTTCAACTTCTTCTAAATCCCATCTTTTCAAGTGAAAATACCCCTCCCCCCATCTAAGTATACTATTTAGAAATGTTTATATGCTTAATTTTTTGTATTTTCGGATTTTGTGATGACAATAAGCAAGCAGTTACATACCCTCCGTCCCTTCCTGAGCACACTCTACCAAAATACCTTGTCCTTCTATTACTTAATTTCTTTGTAGTTACTTGGAATAGATAATGAATCTTCTAAATTACATCCTCACGAGATTTCCCAATCCTTCAACTTGTAAAATTCAGATTTTCTTTGTTATTTTAACAGAATATTTTGCTCCCAAATGCCCAACTTCTAACGTGCAACATCTTCAGCATCTGAAAAGTATCATCTATGTTTCGCCTTCGAAACAGCCCTGATGTCTCACCACAACATGCGTTCGCTTTGATATAATTTTCAATATTTATTCAATATGAAGTAAAAAATTATGATGGAACACGATAACGACGTACATCGAAATGAGGATTTTACCGTTCTTGTCTCACTATCACGATCATGTTTCCAGTAAAACGCGTTTATCCCGGTATTATAACACGGCTTTTATTATATTACTCGTAGTAAACCAGTGCTTCAGAAAATGGAATATATAGATTTAGCGCCCCCCCCCCTTTTTTTTTAAGATTCCTAAAATTTAGAAGAGAATAAAACAACCTTCTTGGTGCGTGAGCTTTGTGAAAAATAACAAAATATAAAATGAAATACAGTAGACTCCCTCAAATCCGCACAGCTTGGGACCAGAGGTTGTGTGGATTTCAGAATTTTGCAGATTTCTGGCTATCGCTTTGTTTACATTTTTTAAACGGTAATTTGAGTGCAATTGGAACTATAACGAATGCTTACAATGTAATAATAAAATATTAAAATAAGTAATAAACTAAAATAGTAAAAATTTAGATAATTTATAAATTGATTGAAGTTCTAATAGGAAAGGTCAAGTTAATAATCAATAGAGTATGATTAAATATTCATTATTAAAGATTAAATGTATTTTTCCAAAATTATTCAACAAAACTTGCCTCATAGAGTTGCATTACTCATTCACATCAAAATCATAAAATGTTTTTTTTTTTTCAAGTTTAGCCAGGCTTAATAACAAAAAAAAAAAAAAAATCTTCATTAATGCATAAATATATTTGGTAAGAAGATTGTGATTACCAGTAATATCAGCACTATCTTGAACTTTTTCAGTAATAAATTTATTCTTCCTTCATGAAAAAACATGAACTCAGTCATATTAACAAAAATTACAAAATAAAAAACATATGGAATTGATACATAACTAAAAAAAATCAAATTCCCAATATCCAAATTGAAAGTTTCATTGTTTATGTCCATAAAATATGTGCAGATTTTAGAGAGTTGCAAATTTCTGGTTTGCGGATATGAGGGAGTCTACTGTAATCGTTTTTCGCCTTTGGGTTGTTTGATCCTCTTGCTATCTCGCTTGGAGGAGAGGAAGGGAGGTTCATAAAATTGTGACAAGGTGGGTGGCAGGGGATAAGAAATGTGACATCACGCATTTTGGTTAAAATAAAATCATTTAAAAATAAACAGATAAGTTGTTGTGAAATTAAAGTATTTTGTGTTCATAAAGTAAAGATAAAATTTAAAGCCAAATATACTGTTAAATTCCATTTCAAAATAGTACACTACTATTTTCAATTGCTCTCTCATATTAATATTGTATATGTCATAATTTTTGTTGTAATCCTTAATCTTATTTTATACAAAATAAATGCACAAATAATTTTTGTTATTCTCACAAAAGTCATTAAACACGCAGTTACAGTTTAAAAATAAAATTTGAAATAGGATCTATAACATCTATAGAATCTAACTTTGTTTTGGAACTGCAAGTATATGTAACATAACGGGACATTTGACAAGGAGTAGGAGGGAGGGGGGGGGGGGGTTAGTGTGACATTCTGTAACAAAGAGGGCGAGGGATGAGGGTCAAATATTTGAAACAAGAAATCGTAAGTGAAACGTGGTAAATGAGATGCGTTTGTATTATAACTAATTTTATGAATATTCAGATCTCGATGCTGTAATTGTTGCATTCTTATGGAGGAAAAAAATGCATGAATACAAAATTTATTAAGATTTTTATCTAATTATTATGGCAATAACAGTACTCTATCTTAAATGGCACCTTATCGCCATGACAACCTAGAGTCACTATCTATCATGAGATTGAGATATCATTGAATTAATGACGTATGATAGGATTTAATAGAACGAAAACGCCTTTTTATTAATCTTAAGTTTCGATTCAATTTTTATAAAATTGGGAAAGTAGCATTAAAGTTGACTTGTTTTGGTAGTATTAAGTTTGTCGTTGTCAGTTTAAAAATGAATAATTTTTTTTTTTTACCCAAAGCTGATGGTGGTAAACTTAATGAAGTCTAGGCCTATTTGCAATTTTAGATTTTAAAGATGCTCTAAACGTTATTTTATGTTTGTGTAATAGATATGAGATTATGGTTGATAGCAGTACACGTGCTTATATGCCCAAGGAAAAGTAAACTTTAGTTAATAAGTTATCGCATTGCTAGCTAAGCGTAGAATCAAGAGTGAAAAATGTCCATGCCGGGAATCTAATCCGGAACCTTTGGAATATCAATCCAAGTGCTGTATCATTTTAAGCTACGAGGCGATGCTCAGCTTGTCATTTCTCACTCGCACATGTTGTTAAGGCTGCTACTGCAGCGCAAGATAGCAATGTGATAATAACATTAAATATTGAATATTTTCAAGCGTAATTTCACTGCTGACAATGAAAAAATTAATTACAATTAAAGTTATTTTATTGATAAATGTTTAATATTGATGGAATCTCCTCTCTGTGTTTTTCAGGTGGCACCATGAAGTCGAGCCATCACTTCCGTGAACAGTTATCCGTGATAACGGGATGGTTCGAACAATGGAACGACTGCGAGCAGACAGTGGCCCTCTACTCCTTGATGAAGAAGTTGGGGCCCGCACACACACGCTTCTTGGCCCTGGTGCTGGAACAAGACGCTGCAGAATGCGTAGAGCTGCAACTGCTAGAACAGAAAGCCAACGATCCGAGTACGTATTCCAATAAAAATAACACATGTCTGCCAATTTTTTAAGAGCCCGCTGGAGTCTCAAAAAAAGAACTGGATGATGTCAAGTCTTTGGTGCCGTTATTCTCAAATATCTCACTCAAGTTTTAATATTTTTACATGTCCCTCCCTCCTCCAAATAAGATAGCTGAGGACAGTCTACAACCGGGTTAATTTTCACTTTTTCGATTTTGGTTTAAAATTTTTCTTAAAATTACTTTCAATTTCAGAACCAGTTCCGAAATTTAAACTATCGTAATATTAAAAAAATATAACAGAAATCAAAAAAGTAAAAACTAACCCAGATGTAGATCGTTCTCAGCTATCCTGTGCACATACACACACAAAAAAAATAAATAAAATAAATAAATAAATAAAAAATACTAAAACTTGAGTGAGGTATATTTGAAAATAATGCCCTCATAGACTTATCATTCGGGTCTTTTTGAACTAATTGAGTGACATCTTAACCTTTAATTGATCTGACAGAAATTCTAACAAAACTACTGTGAAGTAAGTGGTCTGAGACCGCTAGATAGAAATATGAACAATTGTTGCGATTAACTCATTGGATTGCGTTTGTGTACTAAACTTTTTGTACCAGGATTGTTATAATTAAAATTCACCTAAAAGTCTCTGATACTACAAATTTTCCAAACGAAAGAAAAATTCTGTGGTTAAATTGAAAATTACGAACTAAGTTATAAAAAATTGGGGAAGAAAAAAAAAAAAAAGACGTGATCTGTAATAACGGTAACATTAAAGGTTAAAGTCAACTCGACATCTTGCTTTAAATAACTTTTATTAAATTTTCTTAACTTACCTAATAGTGAGATAAATGCAATATGAGCAACATTTTTACAAATATATGAGAAACATAGAAGATGACCCTAAAAGGACCTTGGAAAAAATTTTAAACTAATGCATAACCAGGCATAAACTACAAAAGTAATTTCAAATGAGGCAAGAAATAAGGTAGCTTTCTTTCTTCTAATTTTTATATCTTTCTTTGTATCAAATCAGCCAATTAATTGGGTACGGTTTTCGTTTGCAGCATCAATATCACTAAAAAAAAGCTGCCTACCAATGGGGAAGCAAAATATGAAGGGTTAAAATTTCTCTTACCCTATTTTCATTACAGTAAATATTTTGGGTATTTTCGCATAATTCTTAACCAGCCCTGCGTAATGTAAAAGTTGCACAATAGCTAACTGCACTTTTATAATTCTATGTAGTAGTGTTGCCTTTGTTTAGAGCTTGAAATGTGTATATGTTAATCTTTATTCTTGCGTTCTACTACTGAATAACCCATCGAGTGTTGGCTGAAGTAAGAGTTATAATTTCTTAATTTTTACATGCTTGATCAATTTTTTAACTTATTATTTGGCTCACCAAACGGACACTATATATAACACCCTGCTTGACTTATCTTAGAGTCCTGCATCGGGTGAGGTCAGCCGGTTTTACCCGAACCCGGCCATGAGTTGGGTTAGCTTTTATTGTTGCAGGTCCGGGTTGATTTTTTACTCTTGCTGGTCGGTTTCGGGTTGACCCGATGTTTCGCAAGAATGTTTACAATATTTTTCAGGTTAAAAATATGTACAACAAGACATTGATAATGACTTTTCTCCCGAAAAATGAACACCTATTTAACGAACATTTTCGGACTTCCTTAAATTTATGTGAACGCTTATCTCTGAATAGTGGGCGCCTGTCAATCTAACACACGTAATGTATGTCGTACATAAAGTATCAGAAATAAGATGCATGTTTTTTGGTACAACAAAAACAAAATGTTGATACTGTTTTTCATATTTCCAAAGAAATGTTTTTTAAAGAAATAACAATCTATGGTCGCGTTTCTTTTGCACATTTTATTGCTATGCATTAAATGAGATATATATTCGCGCATTTTCAAATACATACTTATTTTCATTTGAAACATAATTGATCTTAAACTTTTTGCGAAAATCGTAACAACCTAAGTGTCTATAAATTTATACATGATCCACAAGAATTTTTCTATCGTAAAAACTCAACCTACAGAACGAAAATTAGGTTTATTCCGAGGCGAAAAAACATTATTCGGGATTATCTGGCTCGACGTTTGACTCTATTTGACTATCCTGAAGTGTCCGCTATTCAGAGGTTTTACTATATTTAAATAATAAAAAGTATAGATATGTTCATTCTTCTCTGTATATAGTGTTGACTATAAACTGTTTTCACAGGTCCAGTGGTCCTTTTTCTTTTATGCGCCCGGCGGCTCTTTTAAACCCTTCCGATGCACCCGGCGACACTTTTTAGGTGCGTTCGTAATTATGTAAATACGTAGCACCTATTGTTGTCGCTCAGTCCGTCTGTCTGTCCGTCTGTCGGTCTGTCCGTCTGTCTGTCCGCATATAACAACGCAAAAACTACCCAACCGAATCGTTTGAAATTTAAAATACATAATTATTACATAATTTTGTCGAGTCATTTCAAATTTTATGAAAATCGGATGGATAGATCAATTACAGGGACAATCAAAAGCATTCCGTTACATTACGGTCAATGGGGAAAAAAGTTTCAAATGCATTTTAATCGTTTGAAATTTAAAATACATAGTTATTACATAATTTTGTCGAGTTATTTCAAATTTTTTGATAATCGGGTGCATAGATCAATTACAGGGACAATCAAAAGTATTCAATTACATTATAGTCAATGGGGAAAAAGTTTCAAATGTATTTTATACGTTTCAAATTTAAAATACATAGTTATTACATAATTTTGTCGAGTTATTTCAAATTTTTTGATAATCGGGTGCATAGATCAATTACAGGGGCAATCAAAAGTATTCCGTTACATTACGGTCAATGGGGAAAATGTTTCAAATGCATTTTAATGGTGTTGCACTCATTCGAACTTAATAGAATCTATATACAATGTAAAGTACACATTATAATATACATTTTACATAATTTGTGATGCAAAGAACATTTGTTATTGATTTACAAGGCCACACAAAAGTATTCCATTACATAATGGTATAGGGAGAACATTGTTTGATGAGCGTTTTAATTGTAATTCCCTATTTACAATTTTATGAGATTGATATATGAGAGTAATATTTTTAAAACTTCGTTATCGTACGAACGCACCTCGTTTGCTACGCTTCACGTGCAATTTCCAACTTGTTAATTTATCTATTCGCC